>JAKWBJ010000205.1:0-1200000 GCA_023159175.1 Wohlfahrtia magnifica
CAATCTTAAAGATTAAGTAGAGTTGGCAGACGAGGGAAAACAATCTGCCTGCTTAACGGATATCATCTTGGATGTAACAATTTCATACCAAATTCAAGCTGAACGACTGTGAATCAGGTAGATAAACTTTACACAGCGTCTACACCGGCGATTAACTGTGAAATATGTGAGATAACGTCAGCAGAATAATTTTTTCATATTAATGTTAATGTTTGATAAGGGGAACCGTACTTTTGATAATCTTATAACAATTCATAAATTACTGACAGTCATGAAGAAGCACTATAAGTGTTAGAACTGCAAAATAATCGATAGCACTATCTATATTATCGATAGTTTTGTTTTTGGCTGGCCATCGATAGTTTTTTTCACTAGATACTATAGTCGAATTCTAAGAGTAAATACGGAGGCCACTAATGTAGTCAAAGTCACATTTTCAAAATTTGTTCGACGCAGGTTGTTAGCCGTCTGTAAACTTTTATAGTTACATAAGGACAAAGCTTAACAGTTTCATAAATTTCTATTTATTAAACTCAAATAAAGTATGAATTGTAACTAAAATGTGTTCATCCATACCATTAAAACTAATTATCTGTCAAATCAGACATGAGCTAAGTGTTACCATTCACGAAATAAGCACTAGTTGAAAAAAAAAAACGTTATATGGCGGACCATTAATGTATAGGTTTTTAGATTCTTTTTCTAAGAATATTTTGTATTCTTTCATTATGTTAAAATTCATGGCCAACGTTTGCTGACCTTGCACTGATACTCCGTATCACCCGATGAATCAAAAAATACCAAAGGCTCTCTAGGAGTTGACTGTTGTCAAACATATTAAAATTTATTAGTTACTAATTTTTTAAAAAGAAAGTATTTTAATTTATAGAAATTACCTCCATTTGCTGCAAAATCCCCTAATCCTGATGTACTACATCCAGCGTCATTTATTTCAATAACTTTAGACATCTTCTTTTGGTGCTGTTGATCCTAAGCTAATCACAACATTGTTTTCTATTCATTTTATCGCTTTAAAAATGTACTTTTACTTATAATTCCTTAAATTTCGAAAAAAAATTTTAATTTGCAAGTTTTTTAGAAAACTTTATTTGTAAATATAAACACAAAACAGCTGTTTGAATAATTTGCATGAATTTTTGTGTGTTTCAATTTCTTATCCTCTTCTGACGCTCTCTCGTTAATGAGCACTTTTTAGTTATTGAACAGATCTATTATAAGATTGTTGCCATGAGATTTCTCATAACAGCTGCCTTACAACAAATATTATAACTCTGTGATAACACTAATTTGAAGTCCACACGTTATATAATTCTCTCTGCGATTGAATTTGAAGTTTGCTGACAGAATATTATATATAATGTTACGTGTAGACCCTATGTTAGGCTATCGGCAGCTTAATTGGCGTGTCTTGGTTCTATCTGGGCTAACCTCAACATTACCTTGAATTTTTTAAGGGTAATCAATGCTACTAGAACTTCTTAGCAGTTTTCGAGTCCGCGATCTACGTAGACGATGAACCATAGATGCAGTATCGTCTGAAGCTACAGAGGTTGGGAAAACCATATCCTTAGCCAACCTGAAGTCATAGTGTCTCCTGGACTCTTTTGTGCTCAGCAGCAGAACGGTATGGCTGCTTCTTAAGGTCTTTTAATTTTGATGACTGACCCAGCCTTTGTATTTATAAGCTTTAAGGGAAATTTATAAGTTATGTACTGATACAACTGGCGAGTGCATGTAGATATTTATAATGATCGGACTTTAATTTTGGACAAGTACATGTTTATAGCCCTCCCCCCACCTACAATTGAACAGACTTTGCCTAGAAACAGTTCATACAATCTCTGGGTAATTAATTAATAAATTAATTAATTTAAAACAAGCAAAACAAAAATGCAAATTAAGCATTTCCTTTATATTTTATTTTAATAGGTAATAGCATGGGTTACTGTAAACTGAATTGATTATTAATGCGTTTCAAAGGAATTTGTTAGTGCCAACACACGATAAATCCCCTTGGATTGTTTTTTTCCATTTTTATAACGCTATTGAGTATGATAACAATTTTTTATTATTTTAATTTTTTTTTTTGCCAATTTAATTTTAATTTTTTATCACTTTTTGTTTTGTTTTGGCCAAAATTTTTTTTGTTTTGTTTTTTTTTTTAATTTATATTTTGTCTTAAATTATCGTTAATATTTTAATCTCATTTTTTTTTAATGTGCTTTCCCTATCAAAGTTTTAATATTTTCACCATCAGTCAAGTTTTCAACAAAAGTTAATTCTTTTATGCCGAATTAATTTGCCTAAAATATTTAGTAATTGGCGAAACTTTGGATAGAGAAGAACGAAAACGTAGTAATAACGGTGTACAAAGGAAAACAAAATTTTAGCCATTAATAGAGTATTAAACACAGAAATAAAATTCACTTTCTTTAAAGTGAATCAGGCTAAAGTGATACAATGTCAAAAGGTGAATTTAAAAAGTGAATTAAGTATTTATTTTATTTGAATTACAATACAATTACGATGTGCATATTCTAGTCACTCCGCTAGTGACTACAACTATATAGCTGGTACAGTGTAATGTAATGTATTTGGTAGGATTAGAACCCACGAATCTCAAGCAGGCAGACTAGCACACTAGCCACTAATTTACAGCGACATCCATGAAATAATATTTCGCTCACTTAAAAAAAATAAATAAATTTACAAACCTTCTAGAAACATTTGTCAATTTGAATGATAGCAGAGCCTTTATGTTATTTTTGGACATATAAACAAGATGGTCATTATAGTGTCAAGTAAACTGTGACTTTGATTAATATAAATATTCTAGAATAGTCTTGATATTCTGGGGTTAAGATAATTCGTTGTGATGTCTGTTGGAACATTCACATTTTCCTAGCTAATTGAATGGACTCTGTGTTATCTTCCTAATATTTACAAAACCTACATCCAACCTAAAATAAAATACATATTGAGCTTTTCGACCGCTTACAGGCAAGAGCTAAGACGCCCATTAATGACTTTAAGGTGTTTAGCTCTATCGATTTATTAGAGCATTATTACATTGCGGCAATTATAATTGTTTAATACTAACACATGAACTGAAAAGTTCCCGGCCTAATAAAGAAAACACTTTTTTTTGGGTTAAAAATTGGCTTTATTTGTCAACGCCGTTCTAAGATTTCAATACCACTTTAATAGAACGATTTATCTTTTGACTTAAAATAGGCCTCAGTTTCAGCGATAACCACTTCATTTGTACGTAATTTCTTATGGGAAATCATTTTTTGAGATCGGCGACCAGCCAACAGTCGCTGGGAGTCGATAGATGTGGCATCAATTCGAAGTTCAGTTCATGTAGTTTTGCCATTGTTTTCATTGACTTGTAACACTTCAACAATGAGCAAACGCAGTACCCACTTTGAACAGAGATTTCTTATAAGCAAATGCTCATGCAATACAAAGTCAACACGTTTTTTTTTTTTTTATATCTTTACGAGGTCTCACGCAACTAGCTAACTCACGGAACTTCTCTTTTCGATCATCATCGTTGTCAGTATCTCAATGACCACCATTTTTCTTCGAAAATGAGCAAGGAGTGGCCGTTATAGTCAATGGCGATCGTTATCGGGCCATGTTGAACGAATTTTTGTTCATAAAAATTGAAGAGGAGGATATTAGCAACATTTGGTTTCAACAGGTCGGCGCTACGTGCCACACAGCCGAAGCTGCACTCGATGTTTTGAAGATCGCATTATCAGCTGCAGAGCTGATGTCGTTTGGCCATCTCGGAGCTGAGATTTGACACCGCTGGACTATTATTTGTGGGGTGCCGTGTCAAAGATAAGTGTTACGCCAACAAGCCAGAGACAATTGACGCTTTAAAGGACAATATTCGTGAAGCCATTGGTGAAATACAGTTGCACAAAATCGATAATGTGCTTAAAAATTGGACCGATCGTGTAGGCTACTGCACGGCCAGCCGAGGCAGCCATTTGAGTGAAATTATTTTCCATTATTAACTGGAAGGACTGTACTTTCAAATAAAAAAAGAAATTTGAGGAAATATTCAGTAGTTTTTTTTATAGCATTTTAAAAAAAAAAATTTATTTGGCTATAAACCTTATTGTGGCATTGATTATATTGGTTTATGTCAAGACAATCTTGGCAATGCTATACTTAATTTGAGTTATTAAGAATATTACCACTTGCGTATTGAACGGTGCTACAGTACCAGTTTTGGTTATTACATTTGAATTAACGGAAATAGAATGCTGTGGTAAATACAAGAACATTTGAAAGTAATGTGATTTTTATATAAAAGGTGGCGCCTTATGCATTAGTTAGTTCAGTTATAGTATGAAAGTCACCGCGTAAAGTTGTAATTTAAAAGACACAAAATAAGTTCGTGTTTAGGCGCATATTAAAGTGTTGAGTAATTTGTAAATTTATCGGAAGTCGTTGTATAAAGTAAAGTGTACAAATTAAAAGACAACTACGTGTTATCTTTTTTATTTGACGCAATTTAAAAGAACTCGATCGAATTAAAAACGTTAAAACGTAACAATATGCATAGAAAAAAAAATCGGACTTTTTAGAAAGCTCATCAAAAACAAAATTTTTATTACTCACTACTGTAACAATAACTTCACTGCTGAAACCTGTTAATTTATCCTTCTGGTTCTATCGGTCGAATATCTAGACATTCTTCTGGGTAAGAGGAAAAATTTTGATGATCAGCAAATAGATTTTATAGGTTGTTCATAAACTTATTAGTTCAATTGAAATGTTCACTATTTTTACTGCTTTTATTTCACTGATTCAGACAGAGCTGTTTCATATTCAGAAATTATTTTTTATATTGAACACTGAACTCTGGAACTAAAAAAAAATCTAATATATTAAAGAGTACGGAACTAAGAGAAATAGCTAATGAATTCAACTCTAATTTGCCCAGCCTATGGCATAGGGCATAGAATAGAAAAGTTATACGAAAACGGTTAATTATTTCACTATGATGTTGCATTCTGGTAAATAGCAATGAATGCTGAAATATAAAGGCTTTGAATTAAGCAGAATTTTTATTGTAGTGTATACTGGTCCTTGAATAGTTCATAAACTAAATAGTTCAATAGAAATGTTCACTATTTTTATTGTTTATATTTCTGTTAACACTGATTCAAACAAAACTGTTTCACATACAGAAATTAATTCATATATTGAACACGGATCTATTGAACTCAAAGAAAAATGTAGTTCATTAAACATTCTTGAAAAAAACGAATAAATACAACTCTAATTTGCCCAGTCTAGGGCATAGGCCATAGAATAGAAAAATTAATCGAAACCGGTAATTTAATCGTACTATTTTACTGTGTATCGGAGTTATTTTATAGTGTGGTAAACGTGCTGGTGCTGGTGAGCTACTCGGCTTGTGGTTTTTGTCTCTCTTTCCGGTTGGGGCCTTTTTTAAAGGAAATTAAGCCATGATTCTCTGGCCTCATTTATTCTTTCAACCATAAACAGAAGTATATTTTCTTAATATGAAACATTTGCGTTAACGACTGATTAGTCATCGCAATTGTAGTGATCATATTATCGATAACATACTCATAACGTATAATTATCTCCAGAAAAAAATTTTTAATTGTTTATATGGCTTCTTGTTTAATTAAATTTATTTAATTTTCGTTTTATCTATTTTAGCAAAAAAGCTTATTAAATGGGCCACAAACAATTTTTATTGGGATTTGTTATCGACATTTTTTCAGTGAAGTTGTTGTTTTTATATCTCTTTTATCTTTAGCACTTTATTAATTTATTTTCTTGTTAAACTTGTTTATGATGTTCTTTTTTTTATAATTTCTTATAAAGTTTGTTAAGAAAATTTTATGGAATTATTTGGATGTTTTTTTCCTTCTTCGTCATTCCTGTATGGACATACTGTAGTTCCACAAATCATCCATTACTTTTTATTTAGTTTCATAAACAAAGCTGATCTTTCAAGCTAAGTAGATAATTAATCAACTGTAGCTTGCCTCCATATGATTGTGTGTAGTGGTGAAGATCCTTGCTAATGCCTTATTTATCATTGTAATTTTTCCCAGTAGGTGTCATCATTCGTTTGATGTTTTTCATCATCGCCAGAGATAAACTGAAAAGTCGGAGGGGGATTCTTTAGAGGAATTTGTCTGAAGAGAGATTTAGGTCTTTTGAGTCTTTTGTCTTCGAAGAAGACATGAGGATAAAAATTTAAATTCAATTTTTTTTAATTCATTTTATTCGTCATGTCCTCTTCTGGGATTTGATCCTGATCAGCCACCTCGAATTTATACATATGTATTTCGGTATTTTATACATATTCAGTAAGTCGGAATCATGTTTCTGTACATCGAAATTTCTTTACTTCCTTTCTTGTGCAATAGACTACATATTTATCGGAATCTGTATATATATAATACCCATAACATTCCATGAAGGAACATTGGGACTTCTCTCAGTCAATGAGCAGCATCCAATTCTGTTTTTAGACTCATCGGACTCTGTAGCTACAACTCAAAACGTGATAAGTCAGCTTGGCAAATTCTATCGAGACTATTGACATTTAAATCATCCTAATATGCCCTAGCCATTAGAGATCATTGTGTACTCGGATGGTAGAACTGTTACAAGTTCTACTAGTACTGTGTTCACCGCATAGTAAAAAGAAAGATAAGCCTTTACAGACAGCTCTACTTTTTTTCACAGTTCCTTTAAGTGTTGCGCTAATGATCCATTCACCAGAAAGAAGAAACAATAGGCTACTCAACAACGGAAGTTAGGCAGAGCTTTCACCAAAAAAGAAAAATTGTATTGAAGTTCTTCTAAATGTCAAGAAAATTCTCAAAACAAATGGTTTGTTATTCAGGAAGATTTAAATAATTCCCACAAGATAATACCAAACAGTCTCAATAGATGTAGGCAAAGTTTATATTTAGTACGAATTTTTTAGTGAAATTGTGGCAGAAGGAATTATTCTATTACTCATAGGTTAAGCAACTGAAGAAAATATGTTAATCAAAGTAGGCGTGGCACTATTTTCTAATTATTATACCTTAAAGTCAATAGGAGTTATTTTATTTCTCAAACATTTTTAGCATAAAATCTTGAGTGATTTTACAAAGTTTCTACAGTTAAACACAGTTTTTATTTATGGGCGTAGCACTTTAAAAAATTCCTGAAAGCTTTAAACGCTTAATTTAAATACCTTTAAGTGCTTTTTTTAGTTAATCACAAATAGGGGTCTTTTGGGTCCTAAGGTGGGGATCCTTTTTTTGGGACTCCCCCATGTCCGGCCTTTCGTTCCCATCAATAGGTCTGTCTCTGTTAGGCGTATCACAATGGGCCATAGGTGGTCCGAGTGAACTTGCGAAATGTGAAAGACCTATTTAACCTAATCTAACCTAATATTCACAAGTGATACGCAAAGTATTTTAAATATTTAAAGTTGGCTAAAAAATTTTTAATAAAAATGTGGGCGTGACACTTACCTAACTTATTTTTATAACTTACTTTTTCATTTTTCTAACAATTTATATTTTTATATTTTTCTAACAATTTCTATTTTTGTTTTCGAATTTCAGCTTACCGCCTAAAACTTTTACTACCTCCAATAATACTTGCTCTCTTCTTAGCTCCCTCAACGGCAAATTGGCAAGCCTGCTTGGGTCAACCAAATGGCGCAATAATACCTTTCCGGTATGATTGCCACATGTATCTTTATTGTCAAAATCAAACACCGAACTATAAAAGATGTCCATATAATCAAGGTTTCAGCTCGGAAACTTCAAGCTGTGTAGTTTATGCTCTATCAGATTGTAATAAAGGACAAAATTCAAATCAAGGTGGCACTTGTAATAATAAGAAGAGGCCCGAAAATAAACAGGCCTGTAAAGGTCAACCATTTGGTACTTTGGTGCCCTATCCCGGAGATTGTGCAAAATTTTTGGTTTGCAATTGTGAATATCCCACCGTAAAGGATTGTCCGTATGGTACCTGGTTTGATAATAAAATTAAAGTTTGCAATTATCCACAATATGTAGACTGTGATAATGGTGGTTCCACAGGGGTAACAACAACAACTACAACTGCTTTACCTGGTACAACCACCAGTATGAACACTGCAACAACGGGTGAAATCTCTACTGAAACCTCTACCACTGCTGACATACCTATTACGTTAAGCACTACAACCGAAATTATAACAACAACAGTCATAAATGATTGGGGTAAAGATTGTGAGCCGCCAGAGGGTATGTCTGCAGATATATGTCTAAAGTATGATAATGGTATGCTACTGCGTTATCCTTACAACTGCAATGCCTACATTAATTGTACCCAGGGTTGTCCATTAATGCAGTATTGCCAATATGATAAGGTATTCAATAATTTCTTAAAAATTTGTGATACACCCGATACGTCCCAATGTATAGAATTGCCTTTACCCAGTCCAACCACCACTATGACCACTACGACGGACGGAGAAAGCTCTATCGAAACTACTACTATAAGCTACACTCCTCAGCCTGAATGTTTACCACCCATAGGTTTTGATTCGGATATTTGCCAGAGCCATTCTTCAGTATTTGAAGGTTATCCCTATAATTGTACAGCTTATGTGGTATGTCGGGAAGACAAAACCTGTTTGGAATATTGTGAAAATGGTAAAATTTTTAATAACCTATTAGGTATCTGTGATGAAGATATACAATGTCATGAGACACCTTTACCTAATACAACCACGACTGAAGTACCCAACTTAAGTACCACTACTGAGCTTCCTGTTATCACTACCACAACACTACCTGCAGATGTTGATCCTGATTTATGTGAAGGAAAACAGGATTATACCACATATCCTTACGAAAAAGATTGTACAAAATATTTGCAGTGTTTTAATGATCAAGTCAAAGTAGAAGATTGTCCTCAGGGTTGGTTATTTAATGCCCAGCTTATGTTGTGTGATGAAGGCACGGGCGATTTATGTTTTAGGGAAACCACTAGCAGTACTAGTACTACTTCTACAACTACCGAGCAGTCTATCACACCTACCACCACCACTATCTCAACGCCTAGCACAACTGGAGAACCGATTTATGATTTGTGCTTGGGCCAGCCAGAGGGTACTACTTTACCTTATAAAGAAAACTGTGAAAGGTATTACTTCTGTCGCGGCAATGGTCATTATTATATCATATACTGTCCCTATAATAACTATTATGATCCCTATTCGGGTAATTGTGGCCCAGATGTTTCACCTACAGAATGTCAAGAACCGATCACTACTACCACCTTAAGTCCTGAAAAACAATGTGCAAATAAGCCGACAGGTTCTACCTTACCCTACGAATCCGATTGCTCACAATATATACTTTGTGATGGCAAGGGTAACTATTATATATTAAAATGCCCCTATAACAATTATTACGATCCGGTTTCGGGAGATTGTGGACCCAGTAATAATGTCAATATCTGTCGAGACCCAATAACCACCACAACACCAACTACCACTTTAAGTCCCCAGAAACAATGTGCAAATAAGCCGGCAGGTATTACCATACCTTACGAACCCGATTGCACACAATATATACTTTGTAATGGCAAGGGTAACTATGATATATTAAAATGCCCCTATAACAATTATTACGATCCGGTTTCGGGAGATTGTGAACCCAGTAATAATGTAAATATCTGTCGAGAGCCAATAACCACAACAACAACCACTAGTACTACCTCAACTTCCACAACTAGCACCGCAGAAATCACTTCCACCACTACTACTCCTACACCTGAATTTCCCGCCCTAGGTTTATGTGGTAATCTGAGCAACGGTGAACTTATAGCCTATCCCGATAATTGCCAAAAATATATCAGTTGTGTAAGGCCCATACCTATTGGATTCTATTGCTCCAATGACTGGTATTTCAATGAGCAGCAACAGAAATGTGCACCAAATTGGCAGGGTTCTTGCTCAGAAATACCTTACCCAGAAGGCAGTACAATTAAACCTCCCAACAGCATATGCAAAGGACTTAAGGAAGGCTACTGGCAGCCCTATACGAAAAACTGTCAATTCTATTACGAGTGCCTCGACGAGGATAATGATATGTTAAAAATTTGCCCAAAAAACCAATATTTTGATCCCCTGAGAGGGGTATGTACAACACAAGTGGGAGCTGAGTACTGTAAACAAGACTTTGATACCACCACAGTATTACCTTCCACTGGTGGCACAACACCTACAGCGAAACCTCAGGGTATATGCGCAGGACAAAGCATAGGCTGCAAAATCTCCTATCCCCATAACTGCACAAAGTATATAGAATGTGCTGTACCCATACCAGTAGGTCATGATTGTCCCACAGGTTTGTCATTTAGTTCGGATGAACAGGAATGTGTATCACCTGAGCAATCGGATTGTGGACTTTTAACTACGACAACCACCACCGCAGAGCCCAGTACAAAACCCTTAAATTTATGCACGAACAAACCAGATTTAACTTTCTTGCCTTATCAACAAAACTGTGCCATGTACATAATTTGCTGGGAAGATATGGAACATTTAGCTTATTGTGGTAGCGGCGAATATTTTAATATCAACGAAATGCAATGTTTGGCAAACGCCAATGAAAACTCTTGTCGAGCAATTACAACTACAGAAGCTCCAGACACTACAGCTGTGACGAGTACGACAACACCAGATCCCAATCTTGGTCCTTGCTATGAACAACCAGAGGGCACTAAATTTCCCTATCCCAATAACTGCAGTAAATATATAGTATGTCGTGATCCCTTGCCGGTAGGTTATGATTGTCCTGAGGGTCTGGAATTCAGCGATTACTACAAGGAATGCGTTATACCACAGCTATCGGATTGTGGCATGAAAACCGCTACCACCGCCACGGAAATAAGTACTACAACCACGCCCATAACGCCCTCTTCTTTTACTACATCTACACCACAAACTTGTGCAAATAAACCTACCGGTACTACACTGCCCTATCCTGAGGATTGTAGCAAATACTATATGTGCCTTAATGGCCAGGAGAAACTAGTCAATTGTATGCCCAATATGTATTACGATCCCCAAACGGGTGAATGTGATGATATATCGCCTATTGCTTGTAAGAGTTCAACCACAACGACTACAGAGGCCACTACAATCCCTACAACTACAGAGCAGCCTCTGGAGGGACCATGTAAAGATGAATCGAATGGCTATATTTTTGTTAATATCGCCAACTGTGCCCAATACTATATGTGTCTAGAAGGATCGCCGGTTTTATGTGCATGCCGCCGGGATACATTTTTTGATCCAAATACAAAAGAATGTAATAGACAGACTTCAGCAATAGCCTGCAAAAAAGCAATTACAACAAGCACTACAATTGAAACCACAACTGAAACTGTAACTAAACCCACCACCAAGCCAATTACTGCTACCACTACTTCAACAGAAGTCACCACAATAACACCAAACTACTCTACGACCACCGTTAACCCTGAACCAGCACAATACAATATTTGTTGTGGCCAAAAATCGGGTACATATTTAGCTTATCCTGGTGATCATACGAAATATGTTATTTGTAAATACCCAGTACCCGATGTATATACTTGCCCCAGTGGCTCGTATTACGAAACAATTACCTCAAGTTGTCAATCAGTTCCAGCGAATGATTTTTCGAAACCCAATTGTGATACAGAAAATTATGGTCGTTATATGGTGTTTGAAGGGGACTGTAATAAGTATTATTTCTGTTATGGTAGTAAACTTGTTACCTCAACATGTGAGTTTAATTGGTACTTTAATCCAATGTTTAGTCAATGTGTACCAAGAGACTATTATAATTGTCCTTGGTAATCGAAAATGGTGGAAAAAAGTACTTCTTTAAACGATAATATATTAAGGCCTGTATTAAATATCTTAATTGAAATAAATTATTACAAAAGCATAATTCATTATAGAGAAATGTTGTGTACTTTTTTGAGGGGGGAAATTATTGTACCTTAGTGTCATTCAAAGAATCAATGGTGGATACTTAACAAATACTACAAAAAGATTATTTAATTTTTTTAGTAGCATATATTATTGACTCAAAAATAAAAAGATATAAAGAATACAATAGTACTTTTTGAGTATAATTATTGTACAACAGCTTCAATTTCAAGTACCAACTTTTAGTTTTTTCTTAAAAAATTCCTCTTCTATTTTAGCATTATTAGTGATCTTAAAAATAAGAGTACAAAAATACTTTTTTGTTGTTAAAATAAGTACCATTTCTTGTTACTTTGAGAAAGGTCCTTTTTAAATAATATTATATTTAAGCATAAATAAATAAATAAGTTATTTTAATCGAATAATTTAGCTTGGAGAAATTTTTGGCATTTCCTTAATAGGGAAAATTATTGTACCTAAATTTTAATTCAAAGGACCATATGTGAATACTTCAGAATTATTCAAAAATAGATTATTTACATTTTCAGTAGAATGAATCAGTCATTCAAAAATAAGAACAAAAAATAAAAATAAAATTAAAAATAAATTAAGAAGTACCATAGTACTTTTTAGGTATAATTTTAGGTACCAACTCTTGTTTTTTAGAAAATAAATTTTCAATTTCTATCTTAACATTATAGTTAATTTTTAAAATAAAAATGAAAGTACAAAAGTACTTTTTTGGCATGCATTAAGTATATTTCTTGTTAAAGTATTAAGATATAAGTATTTTTTAAATTACAAATTATTTAAGCAAATTTAAAATTGATAAACTGGTCAAAACTAATTTCAGATGGGGTGAAGTATTTCTTGCACCGTCTCAAAAACCAAGGCACTTGAATGCTTCTTTCGACACTTGAAATATGTGATCATTCCAACGAACGTCACAGTGAATTTTCATGCCCAGAACATCAAAAGCATCTGATTCCTCAATATCCACATTACCCATTGACACAGATGACAGCACACCACAACGCCTGTGTGTTAAAAAACAATATTGAGTCTTACGGGCATTAAAATCGACCCTGTTCGCACGACCCCACTCGGAGACCTTCACCAGGTCACTTGTGAGTGTGACGTTCATATTCATCCTTCTTACCACAACCTCCAGAAGCTCGGTCTACGATCAAAAGAATATGAGTGACAAATGTTGCTGTCATCCATAAAAGAGTAGATAGGATTAGAAGTGAGAAGAAGAAAGTCGTTAAGAAATATCAGAAAAAGAGTAGGAGAAAGAACAGAGCCTTGCGGTGCAGTTAGGACTTTGACTATTGACTAGAATGCTTAAATTGAATGCGATTTTGGACTACCATGCCTAGGCATGTACCATATATCCATTTTTTATTTCTATCCCTTTTTATAAGAAAACTACGTTTTTTATATTTTTTGGACCATTTGATCTTTATTTATTTTTTTCTTTAAATATCATTACAAACATTATTCATATCCCGAACACACATACCGGCTACAGCATCAAAATGGAAACCCGCACCACATTGAGCCTCAAATAAAGCCTTATTTAGACAAACATAGTATTTATAGCATTTGGCATGAGGTAGACGAGTACCATCTGCTACGTTAGAACAACTTGGTTTTCTAGTATCTCCGAAACATGATCCCTTAATGCATTTACCTAATTCTGCACTAAAATGCTCGTTGAATGGGCACGACATTTTGAATGTCTGCTGACCTTCACATTCGTAGTATTCAAAGCAATTTTCCGATGCAAATGTGGTACCATTTCGTTTATTTTGACACCATTTAGTGGTAACAGCGCAATTTGCCTCAAAAACTCCCATACATTTTTTTTCCTTTTCCGAATAGTGTTGATTGGTCGGACATCTTAAGTGTAGGGGATCCGTGCTAGCACCCATGCATAAATAATACTGTTCACAATCCAGACTGTCGGGTATACGATCAAGCACATTGACTTTCGGATCATTACAACGTGCCAAATCATTGGCATTACTTGCGGGACAAGTCGCTGAACAGGGAGGATTAAGTTCATCGAAGCAGTCCGTATTGGGACACGTTTTTTCCAGTCCTCCATCTTGTAAGCAGATAATGTACTTATGAATATCCGTATGAGCTAAAAATTGAAATTCATGACCTTGGCATATCTGTGAAAGAAAATTATATATGTGTATACGTTTAGTGCCACGCCAACTTTTTTCGGAAGATATACACATAAAGGCTGGAAGTCTTACTTATTACATGATGAGGAATGGATGGCTTTGATGGATAAGCGGAGATGTTTTGAACTCAAATTTTACGTGTAGACCATGTGACGAATAAAATGACGAACTGACTTGAAATAACGAAATGACGAACTCCTATTAAAAGCTACTTTGCTACAGACCTTTCTTTTGGCCCTAAACAGTATTCGTATTGAATTGAATCTACAGCGCGAGATAAAAAAGATTAAAGATTAACCCGGATACGGCCACTATTGTGTCATTCACTTAAAAAAGAAAACTCAACAAATGGGGGGACATTAAGCTTCTGGGCGAAGTGTTTTCAAAAAAAAAAAAACGGAAGTTAAATATCTAGGAAAAGGCGTGAATAGTAAGCTGGCATGGAAGACTTATGTATAAAGCATTTCAGACAAGGCGTGCTGAGAAAATTAAGAGTTACCATCTAAAAATACTGTATGGCTCTATTGTATAGTTTGGTAGGGCAGATTTAAAGACAATTCAAGCAAAGTGAGACAAATACAGAGATTTACTTGTATGGGCATAACTGGGCCAATGAGAAGCTATCAGATGCCAGCGAAAGAAACTCTGTCGAATTTAAACCCCTTGTATTTAGTTGTTAAGAACAAAGCCACAGTCTGTGGTCAGTATAGGGGAAGATAAGTTAATAAAGGACTTTCCGGGTGACATCACAACTTGGCAGGTCGAGTATTTGACTGCTTCCGTTTTGACTGTCAATTGGACAGGGCGAGAAAACACTATGAATTTGAAAAGCTGTTTCCAACGAAACTGAGTAATAAAGGTAAATGGGGTACTCCTTCAGGGTGCATACTTTTATATGTTTGTCAAAGACCGAGAGTGGTTAGGAAGCCGGTTAAATACTCTGAACACTATGGTTCACACCATTGTTCACACAAAATTGTATAAAGTCCGAAAGAGTGAATAAGCAACCACCAGTGGAACCAGAACCCTTTTGTAGGTTAGAAAGAAGTGTCTGAAAAGACAATCTTCTCATGGGATATAAACAGTTGAAGCTTTTGCTGAAAGTGACTGACTTCATTAATTGATAGAATAATACTCAAAATAAGGTTAAAAGTTATGCAGGCTAACGCAATGACTTCATGAACGTAGACAAGCAAAAGTTTTCTTTAATCCATTACAAAAATGTCGAAAAAAGACTATGATCCCCATATTTATAAAAATATAAAATGTATTTAAATATAAATGTATTTTAAGAAAAATTTTTATGAAAAACTTCAAACTCATTTACATTTTTTAATATGTGGGAAATGTATAACTTACGTTTCAAACTAATTTAAATTTTGTGAATATTGGGGTAAATATATAACTCACCTCTTTTAATTCCTGTTCCGTATAAGCAGCATTTGTGTTGACAGCAGCATAGCAAGCTACTAGAAAGAGGATACAGGCTGAAAATTAAACAAAAATTATTTTTAAAATTATATGGCATTAAATGAAATAAAATTTTAAAATACTTTTCTTCATATTTGATTTCTTCTTATTCTTTCAGAAGTTTTTCTTTGTGAACGTTTAGATACTGACTGATTTCTTTGCTTAAAGTTGCCCCTTTATATCTAAAGTTCTTTTTTCATTTTTTGGTAAAACCCCTCAAAAAGCAATTTTATTTATTGCGTTTTAGTTTAGAGCACAATATTGATTATAATGATGTCTTTGATGCTAAAGTTAGTCACCTCAAATATATTTTTTATCTGTCGTGTCACAAAACAGTTTAAAACATTTTTCTTTCTTCAAGATATGAATTAACAATTTAACAGAATTAACAATTTGCGAGGTTTGTTAAAAAAAACTGATCTCTTCAAACCCTTCTTATTTCATATTGTTACATATTGCTGTTTCAGAAACGCAGTTCATTATATTCTCAATCCTCAAATCTGGCAATAAAAACAATGAGATATAAACGAACTTGGTGTGAAACGATTAAGTTTTTGTTTCGACGTATTTAAGCTTATCAAGATTATTATTGGCGTCATTCAAAAGTTTTAGAGTTACAGTTAAAATTGTGGAGTTTTAAATCAAATTAACTCATATATTTTCCAGATCAGAAACATCTAAAACAATGGCATTTATTATAATACTTTTCTATAATTTGACTAATCGTAGCTTGTGATAAGGGCTTTCGAATACTTTTTGTGTCACCATAGCAGTTTTATTATACCAAATTTAAGGGCTTCCGATAATTTCTTGTAATTGGTATAATTATCAACGGGTAACAAGAAAAAAAAAATTCCACTAAATTTGCAAGAAAACATTTTTTCGCTAATTTCAATCAATGTTAGGTACCTGCGTTTAAATTTAAATAAAATCAGCAAGAGCCAAGCGATTTTCATGACTTAAAGCTTTTTTATTCTCAGTTTAAGTGCTTAATCTCTAAAATTTTCATTCTGAAACATTTTTTATGAAATTTTGAAGAAAATAAATCACTCTAATTTTGCGTAAAAAAATTTTTTTTCGCAGTACATTTTTGAATAACTCCGAAACTGTTGAAAATACAAAAAAAAAAAAAAAAAAAAATGTTGTTAAGGTGATTTATAGGAAATTTTGTTCCTAAACGAAAATCAAAATAGGTCAAGTCGTTTTCAAGTTATGATGATATTTACTGACACAACTACCATATTTGCCATGCTTATAAAAAAAATTTGAGCCCGATGGAAAAAAACTGAATACGGATTTGAGTTCAGCGCATCAAAATCATTATATTCCATATAATTTTATTTAAAGGCGTTTTTTGCTGTAGACCAGTGTAATTTTACCAATTCCTGGCTTCCGGATACTTCTCTATAATATAACTAACCATAGCTGGCGACAAAGTCTTTCTACACTCCCTGTCACTACTGCAGTATTGTAATTATATTAACTGTTTCAGATTAGATACTGATCGTTCCAATGCCTTATTAATGCTATTCTATGCAACACCGTGCCTAATTGTTCCCATTCCAGACAATACCGTATTTGATTGTAACTTTCTCAAACAATACTGTGCTTGGTTTTATGTGTTCCAGGCAATTCCCTGCCTGGTTATAACTCTTCCTAAGAATACTGTACCTGATTATAATCATAGGTATCGTAGCAGATCCTGACCGTTCCCATCCAAAATTTGTAGTTGAGATAGATAATAAGTAAAATTTCAGGTTTAACAGCTTTGCTTATATCGGGTGATTTTTTAACAACAATTTTTTTTTTTTTTTTTAACAACACTGTTTTTTGCAGCTCAGCTGTTTTCGTGTAACATATTACTGTCAAATAGCAGATTCCCGCAAAGAGCAGCTCTTCTCTTCTGTTTTTACACGTATGTACTCAGACGCTTAGGCAAAAAATAAGCAAAAAATAAACAAAGAGAACTAAAGAGAATACAAATGGAAAAATACAGTGCAAAATCGCTTGAGTGAGAGCTCTCATATTACTATCATAATTGTGCATTGGGCCAATGCTATACACAATTGTCCGCCAAACTACATTAATGCATTTTTTGCTTATTTTTTGCCTATGCGTGTGGAAACAGAAGAGAAGAGCTGCTCTTTGCGAGAATCTGCTATAGACACTAGTTCTGTCATTGACCGTTGCAGATTGTCTCCGGCTAGAAGATTTTCTTTATTCTTCTCAAACAACTGTCGATGAAGTGTTTCACTTCACACATCTATATTGGAAATTGGACTTTACATTCGACTTGAAGATTGATATTCCAGTCCGCCTCGATATAAATACGTATGTATATGTATGGTTCAGGAACACATATGCAACATCCAGGAAAATATTAAAAAGCAGCGATGACATTACACATATTTGTTGCACTGCAACTGCTATCGTTCTCCATTGAGGGGTATAATTCTTAGATGCCAAAGCTTTTCAAATAGTGCTGTCTTCAAGGGTATCGAAGTTTATAAAAATCATGTAAAGGGGAGATCTCCATTCAGTAAATTGCTCCACTATCACTCTACGGCTGTTGATGTGATCGTATCATTATTTATGGGAACGGAATACAGTCTGTTGTGGCCTAAGGTCAAGTTCCAGTGCACCTGTAGGATTGACACAATTTTTGTTTTGCGCGGCTTCACCTACGACGTTACCCAAACCCGTGAAAGTTTTAAAACCGGTTAAACTCGAAGATCATTAGATTATATTCCAGTTTTCTCTTTGTATTCATTTGAAAAAGCCTTAACGCTTATACATATTTACGTAACCTATGGTAATTTAAAAAGACTCTATACCAGGTTACACCATCCCCTAATCTATGACCTGACATGGAAGAGAACGCTTTTATTTAAACTAGAAATTTATTCCATCAAAACGCAAACAATTCAATTTAAAACACAGTAGCGATCGCAAGTATTTAGTTTGGCATTCCAATACAGATTATCGGGACAGGTATGTATGAAGGCTAAACCATTGCATTGTACAAATTTATGACAATCATTTGGATAGGGACGATATTGATAGAGGCTATCTTCACATAACTGCGAGCAATTATTACATGGATTGGGAGTAATAGTTGTGGGTAGAGTAGCGGCTGGTGTAGGTGGTGCGGTAAAAGCTGTAATAGGAGTAACTATTGGAACACTTGGGCTAGTTGCCGTAACAAAAGGAGCTTCTGGAGTATATGAAGAACACAAAGCCAAATGTGGTGAAGTACACTGTTGTTGCAAAGAACTCCAATGATAGTTGAGTGGACAGTTTACTAACTGGCACTGATAAAATTTACCACAATCATTGATATAGGGTTGATATTTTATTTCAGTTGTCTCCAAAGGCAATGGTAAGCTGGAAATCTGTTTGGCTTGTACAGTGTACTGAGGGCCTGTTGAACTGTAAGGACAGTAGGTAAGATGAGGAAAATCACAACGTTGTGTTTGAGAATTCCAATAGTAACCCTGAGGACAAGACATTGCCTCACATTGATAGTATTTTGTGCAATCGAAAGGATACAGTTGATAAATTGTCTCTGCTGTAGCTTGTGAAGTTATGGTGGTGAATGGTAGTATTGAAGTTGTGGTGGGAGTCTGTGGCTGACATTTGGCCACTTCGGGATAGTCACAACGATAGGTTAAGGTACTCCATTGCAAGTTATTGGGGCATTGTTGCAAATAGGCATAACCGTTTAAGCAGCTGTAATACTTGCTACAATCCTGAGGATAAGGCAACATAATCACATGATTTAAATCATCTATAAGAGGACAATCCTTGTGAGGTATAGGGGAGGACTAAAAAAAAGTAAAAGCGAAATAAAACAATTTATAACATAAATTTTAAATTATAACAACTTACCAAATAGTCCTCGGCCAAGGTAAATACTGCATGAGAGCTTGCAATAAAAATGGCGAGAATTAGTAGGTGAGACATTGTTTCCAATAAGCAATTGGTTTTAACACGTTCTTTTACTGATTGATCATTATCATTTGAATCTGAATTCTTTTATATTATCATGACCACTGCCACATTAAGAGATAAATGAAAGGCCATGGTAAACTACCTTGAACCAGATAATCAATACATATCTTTTATATTAATTATGTTTAAAAAAGAAAAGCGAACAATAAGTTATTGACTTGATGTTTTATTTATATACATTTATCATTGTCATATTAAGTATATATTTTGTCCGCTACTGTATAGTCTTAAGTGCTTTGATTGCTTATCTCTAAATTATAAAGAATCTTTGGAAGATAGTTATTACAAACTTATCAGGTATTTTGGTATACTTATGCAGGTAAACTACTTCAGTTCTTCAGTGGAATTCCATTTAAAAATGTAACAGGAAATTAATCTTTAAAAGTAGTGCACTTGCTAGCAGATGTATTTCTAAGCAAATATTTTTTGTCGCTTTGTAGCTTATTTTTAGTAATTAAATAAATATCCTACAAATATTGTAGTTTCTTTGCTAAGTGTCCCTGATTTTGCACATAGTTTGTATTTTTAGTTGTGTAGTTTTATAGCGTACATATATTTAGAACTGAAAATATATTTTAGCAAATATATTTTTGTCGTTGTGTAGCTTATCTTTAAAAATTAAAATAAAAGCTTTCAAATTTTATAGTTTATTAGCTAAGTGGTGTTCATTTTAAAAAATAAAACAATAACAAATTTATTTGTGTAGTTTTGTGGTATTATCTTCGGAACCATTAAATCATATTTTAGCTGAAAATAGTTGTTCTAAATTTGTAATTTTGTAGCACGTGCTTAGATTTGTAATAAAAAAAAGAGTTTCCGTTATTTTTACAACTTTGCAAGTTTCTAACTGTGCTCTTGTAGTTTGTTATACTAGTTGTGTAGTTTTGTAGCAGATCTGTAAAATTTGGAAAGAATTATAAAACTTTTTTAGTTTTTCTTCAAATAGATTCCAAATTAACCGTAGATCTAAATTATAACTTGTAGTTTTATGGACATCTTTAAACAATTTGCAAGAACAGCAATTTGCTATAACAGTTGTTTACTTTTGTACCATATCCATAGAATCTTAAATGAACAATTAAACTCTCATAGTTTATTCCTAAAATAAGAGCTTCCTTTAACTGTAAATAGTTTTTTCAAAATTTGTAAAAAAAACAAAAATTAACAAGAACTGTAGTTCGGTATACTAATAGTGTAGTTTTGAAGCATATCTGTGTAATTGTAAAAAAATTATTAAAGCTTTGTAGTTTTGTCTTTTTAGCACATCTTTAAAAAATTTGGAAGAACACAGGTATATTATAATATTTATAATTCTTTAAATAGACTATGTCTAAAATTTGTTCTCTTGTAGTTTATTTTTTAAGTAGATCCCATTTTAACTGTATATAGTTATTATGAATGTATGTAGTTTTATAGCACATCTTAAAACAATTCAGAAGTTTAGGAAAAGATTGTGGTTTTTTGTTGCCATAGAAACTATATCTGAAACTTGACTAGCGTTTAACCTTTCTATGTATTTGTAGTTGAATTTGTAGTGTAGTGAAGTAGTGTCAATATCTGTAGTATACGTATTGATTACTGAATACTCTATCTGTTCTATTATATTGAAAAATAATAATAAAATTTTTAGATTTAGCTACAGTAACAGTTGTAGTATAGGCTGTGGTTTTATCCTTGAGTGTGGTAAAAAAAAAGTTTCCAGCTCAAAATCTAGAACTCTGCTTGTAATTAAACTTGTAGTAAAGAAATGGCGTTGAAGTATTCAATTGATGACAAATATCTGTTACTACAAATGAAACAAGTGAACTTCCTACAGCCGTATCTACGTATCATTTGCTGAGTAAGTTGTTTTATTTTATTGAAAAATTCCACCCAATTTATAGCAGAATTTATAATGTAGACTGTAGTTTTATCTTTGTTTATAGTTAGATAATAATTTTGAAAATTTTTTTAACTACACCTTTTGATAGTTAGTGTTTGCTTTTGTAGTTTTGAAGCCTATACCATTGTTATTGATAAAGCCTTTACCGTTTTTTGTTTTAATTCCTCTGTATTTTATTTTCTGTTGCTTGTTTTAGTAGTTTTGTAGATAGTTTTTAATTTTGTAGTTTATAGCAAATTTTTAATTATTTTTTAATTTTACTGATTCTTAGCCTTCCTCACTGCTTTAACGAATAGTTAATTGAATGCAGCAATTGTTGTAGCCGTTGTTGGACATTCTCCTTTAACACACGAGTTGGAAGTTGCATCCCAATAATGTAAATCGGGACAATTTAACGTTATTGCCTGACCTTGAAGACACTCAATGAATTTTGTACAATCCGTGGGGTCAGCATGATATTCCTGTCCGTTACGTTGACAAATATTTGGTAATACAGTAAGTTCTGGTTCTCCAATTGTGGTCTCAGATGAGTCAGTTACAGTTGTATAATCGTTGGTAGTGGTATCATCATTTTCTTGAGAAGTTTCAGTTGTTACTTCGCTTGTACTCTCATTATCAGCTTCCAAAGTTGTTTCTGTTACAAATGTTGGGGTAACGTCAGAAGTTGACTCGGTGGCGATATCGTCTGTAGTACTGTCAGATTCAGTAGTTTCCTTATCAGTTGAATCACTTTCTGTAGTTACTTCATCAGTTGTAATACCCTCGGTTGTAGACTCTTCAACTGATTCATTAGTAGTTGATTCAGATTCAATAATTTCTGAAGTAGAATCAGATTCCATAGTTACATCATCAGTTGAACCACTATCTGTTGTAGATTCTTTGATTGAATCCTCAGTAGTTAAATCATATTCCGCTGTTGTAGATGAAATGAAATCTGTGGTTACAGCTTCAGTAGTTTTAACTTCTTCAGTGGTTTCGTTGGAACTGATTGTTTCATCAGTTAAACTAGTAATTTCACTAGATATAGTCGTTGATCTATTTTCTGGAGTCGTTATATCATTTGGTTCGGAAGTTGTGGAGGTGTTGTCACAGTGACTACCATCTAGTGTACAAGCATTAATCGCATTATTCCAATACGTTCCATTTGGGCATTTAATTGTTACAGGTTGCCCATTAATACACTGGCTATAATATTCACAATTTGCTGTAGGCTCTGTATCACCTTCTTCACATGTTATACTTGCAGTAGTGTCTGACGATGCTATTGGTGTTGTTTCCTCACTTGTTCCGTAATCAGGGCTTACTGAAGACGTTGCATCCGGAGTTGCATTAGTAGTAACTTCGCTGGTCTCTTCGACGATAGTCGATGATGTCAATGTTTCAGTAGTTCCCTGCGGAACTTCACTTGTAATTTCTTCTGTATTAACTGAAGATGATATTTCGGTAACTTCTACAGAAGTTGTGTCATTAGAAATTTCAGTTGTTCCTTCTTCGGGTTCGGGTGAAGATGAGCTTTCAGTTGTTACTTCAGTGGTTTCATCGCCAGGAAATTCACTTGTTTCTTCTGAAGAATTTGTTGTCGATGAAACTTCAGTACTACCTTCAGTGTTTTCACTCGTTTTATCTGTAGAACTGATTGTCGATGATACTTCAGTGGTTTCATCAGTTGGAAGTTCACTTGTTTCTTCTGTGATACTGGTTGTCGATGAAACTTCAGTGCTATCTCCAGTGGTTTCATCGGCTGGAACTTCACTTGTTTGTTCTGTTGTGATACTGGTTGTCGATGAAACTTCAGTGCTATCTCCAGTGGTTTCATCGGCTGGAACTTCACTTGTTTGTTCTGTTGAACTGATTGTCGATGAAGCTTCAGTGGTTTCATCTGTAGGAAGTACACTTGTTTCTTCTGTAATACTAGTTGTAACTTCCGAAGTGCTATTGGTGGCAACTTCACTTGTTTCTTCTGCTGAACTGGTTGTCGATGAAACTTCAGTGCTATCTTCAGTGGTTTCTTCGGTAGGAAGTTCACTTGTTTCTTCTGTGGTTGTCGATGACACTTGAGTAGTACTTTCACTGGTCTCATCGGTATTTTCATTAGCTGTAGTAGTAGATTCTGTTGAGGCTGTTATTGTTATTCCTTCCGTTGTGGTTTCTGGCAATCTTGTTGTAGTTTGAATTTGTCCACTACACTGACTAGCAGACCACTGGCATGTTAATAACTTTTGACTCCAGTACAAAGGTGTTGCACATTTTTGCCGATATGGTATACCATTACTACACTGAACAAAATAATGACAATCGTATGGATCTGGATGATATTGACCGCCTTGATCGCATAATTTTTGTAATTCACCTTCATTAACAACCGAACGAGCTTTACGTATTCCAGTTGTCGCCAACGATTTGGCACATAATTTTTTTGACCAGCTGCAGGATTTTAGATCTTCATTCCAATATAACATATCAGGACATTTCTGTCTAAAGGCCAAATTATTTTCGCAAAAAACAAAATATCGACAATCCAAAGGATCGGCCAGGTATTCAGTGATATCAGAACACAAACTTTGATACAGATCCGTGGGTAAATTCATTGATTTTACTAGTGAGTGAGTTTGACACGCGGTGTACAAGGATATAAATTTCATAAGTAAAATAAAAAACTTTGTCATTTTCTATCGAATATTTTGCCGTTTGACCGTTATCGTTTGAAAATATTTGAAAAACTGCCAGTATTGTTTAGTTTTACCTTAGAATTTATTAATTTTTTTAATAAAAATTTCTTATTCTTATCACTTAATTAAAGAGTTTTTGCCTAAATCAATAGTAATTTGAAGGGTATTTTTATCTTACCTTTAAATACGTCATATATTTGTAAATATTTGTGTATTAAAAATAGAAAGTAGTTCCACTAAATTGTTTAAAAAATGAAGGAACTACCCATATATTCAAAATTATAGCTTTTTTAAGAAAACAGACTAAGTCCGTTTTTGAGAATAAAAATCATTTAAAGTTTTTATTTTCTAAAGCCTAAAAATATGCTTTAAAAAGAATATATATGTTAACTACTAAGTTTAACGATTTGAGATTTAAGTCGTTTTTACTCATATCAGTGCGAAATTATTGATAACAGTAACACCATTTTTAAAAATAATTTAAAAAAATCGAAAAAAAAACTACAAAATAAAGAAGAGGTTTATTTTTAAGATAAACATTTAAGGCTACCGACCATCAACCACACGACCACAAAAGACGCCGGCTACAAAAGTAGCCAAGCAACTAGCTACTTAAATATTTTAACGACTACAGATATAAAATAAACATCTGATTTGACACATTGAGATAACCCAAACAAATTTAATTTTTTTTCTTTTTCAGTGATGCCACATAGATTTTTTTTCGCTTTTTTAATGTATATATATTTCATGTATTGGGTTTTTAAAAAGCCTATTTCAAGCAGCTTATTGTATTGACAGCACTAAACTGTTTGCTGTCGCCAAGAAAAAAAAAATTATCCTAAGTTGGCTACGGGCTACTCTTAGTCTAGTCTTGTAGTCGGCAGCCGTGTTGCCGCTAAAATAATTATTCTCATATGCACACATGTACTCCATTTTTGACAGCTCATAGTCGATGGTCGGCAGCCTTGAATGTGCTTATAGCATAAGGCTATTAATGTTAAAATAATAGAAGAGGACAGAAGGGAATGGTCACTAAGTCCAGAATAAACGATTTTGATTATCAGCACAGAGGCTTCGGTTAGAAACAATTTTTTCGTAAATTTAGTCGGAGACCAGCAGAACAACCCAATAAACCCAATACTTAAGGTCAATAACTCCGATAAGCCATTGAGAAAGGGCGAGAGAAGTCTACGCTGAGTATGATACGGAAATTGGCAAATGAAGTGAGCCACGCTCTTTCCTTCTTCAATCGATCCACAACCTCGGAAGAAATCATTACCAGGTAAGCGTAGCCTGTTCGCGTGCGTACCTACTACACAATTACCTTTGATTATAGATACAGTACATTAGATATTTTAGCGACCCAGCAAGGTTTTTTCTGTGACCAGGATCTGTCTGGCTAATGGATGTTCGGTAGAAATGTGCTTGCCCCAGCAAGTTCTTCCGCAAAACAATTTGCCAATGTGTCCATAAACTTCACACCGAGCTAGCATAGCTCTTCGTGTGATTTAGGCCTCACCGTTGTCGGACAAGGTACACGGTCTCTGGGGCTCCCAACACTCGTGGTATCAGAATTAAGCCTCCAGTCGGGCTTCGTACCACAAATGCTACTACCAGTGTTAGTCCCAAACGACGGCGAACTGGTGGCCAAGATGAGGGTGTAAAACACCAAACATCAAACAGAAACACAGAAAATAGCAAACAGGAATAGCACGGTGTTCAGAAGCCGGAGACGAACTCAATTTCGAACTAGGCTACAAACCAGCCAAGCAACCAACGAATACTGCTATGTGCTAAGAGGCTGGACAACAGAAAAAACGGCAACTCTTGGAGCCCCAGTATTGGAATGTCTTGAATACTGCAAGCACAAGCGCGCCGAACATCCCAAGAGTCCATTTGTTCAGCAAATATCTACTGAAATCCCAACCCCACCAGTATGAGTTATACTCATACTATCTAAGTTCCTAATGTCAGCATAGTCTGGGTATGTAGTCAGTACATGCCTCCAGTCCTTAGTTCCCAACTCAAACCGGCAGTCCACAGATTCAGTCTGGCCAATCCAACTTGTTACCCTCCAAATCAAGTGGCGCTGCACCAGTAAGAACCTACAAAGCGTCGGTAGAAACAGTTCGACACACCGGACCCCATGCCAAAAGCGTAATTCTCTGACAAATGAGATTTTGCTCTGTCCAACTACAAACATGAGCGTTTCGTAGCACAAGCACCGAACAACTTTTTATATATATAATACAAATGGCACGCCTACTGAGACCCCAATAACTTCTTAGTATGCGCTTAACCTTTCCAATAATTGCCGTCAACTTATGCCTAACGATTCCGAGGTACCTGTCCTGAGTTATATGACGAATGCTGTTTTCACCAATTGTAATGAGTGGGTGTCGCCCGAGTGACAATGTGCCCTTGAGCAACATCATTATCGTCTTATCCACTTCGACATTAACATTAACTTCTGCACGCCACTTACAAGTGATGCAAATGGCCTGAATATCCCTTCTCTTCAGCTAGGCACAAGACTGGCCTTCGATGAGCAAGTCATCAGCATCATCTTCAGCGACGAGACACACTTTTACTTCAGTGGATACCTTAACAAGCAGAATTGCAACATTTGGGTAAATGAGAATTTACGAGTGATTGTTGAGTTACAGTGAATGGTACTCACTATCGAGAGATGATAGCGGCCTTCTTATGGCCAGAAATTGAGGATATGAACCTGGACGAAATGTGGTTCTAAGAGAATGGTGCAACGAAACAATGGCTCTTTTGCGCGAGAAATTCAATGGCCTTGTTATCTCATGTCATGGCGATGTTAATTCGCCATCACGGTCATGTGATTTCATACCGTTGGACATCTTTCTTTGGGGATATTTAAAAGAAAATGTGTACATCAATAAGCTAAGAACAATACAAGGGCTAAAGGATGAGATAATTCGGCACATTAATGACATTGAATCTCAATTATGTCACAGCGTCATTGAAAATATGGACCGACGTATAAAGGTATGCCACCGAAGCCGTGACGGGCATTTGGTCGATATTTTGTTTCACACATAATTGTCAATTATCCTTCTATCATAATAAAAAAATTGTTGTTTTACTTACAGTTGATATCGTGCATTTTAGTTGGACCACTCTTTATAAGGCAAGTCCCGAACAAACTTATAGCCAAGAAATTTATTACGATTTACCAACGATTTGTCGTCAATTATCATATGTTTGTTTAGATAAAAATAAAGTTTTCGAATAAACTTTGCAAACGAGTCACACGCAGCTGATTCGTAGAACACACACCTCAAGTTTTCGATGTGCTACCGCATTTAGTGTAAGATTCTTAAATGCCGTCTTCTAGGCGTTCTTAAAAGTGGTTGTAGTCTTTACTCAAAATACTCACAGCGTATACTTTGCATTTGGAAAATGCTTAGTTGTAGCCCCTTTCAGTTGCCGAAGAAAAGGTTTTCCCCTAAGCATAAATATGCGGTTAAAAAAGGTTTAATTTTTTTCTTGTCAAAATTTTACAACCCGATGACTCAGTTATAAAATTCATTGATTGATAGAACAGCTATCTTAACTGGAGTATAAGATTTAATTATCTATTGTTTGTTTCAATTTAAATTATACAAATGTTAGAACAAAACGAAAACAACAAAAGAAAAAAATTAATTTAAGTGATAAGATCTTTTTATACTGAATCGAAATGCATACGCAATGCTCTTCAAAACTTAAGAGTTCTTAAGGGGCTTTTATAGTCTAAAAAAGACTTTTCAGCATGAAGGGTAAATTTTTATTTTTATATTATTTATTTTTATTTTATTTTAAATTAATTTCCGTTCTCTTTATTTCAGTTCTTTTATATTTATGTGCTTTTATTGTCTACTGCTCTGGCTATTCCTTAACCGAGTACAACTATTTGTGCTTTGATCGGCATGGTGATTATTTAAAACATCCCAACGACTGTCAGAAATTCATACGATGTAGTCATGGTCGGGCTTATGAATTTCAATGTCCTGGCAATTTGCGGTGGCATCAAAAAATTAAATCATGTGATTATATTTATCGCACTAAATGTGACCTTAGCATTGGCGAATCATCAAGCGATAGGGACACGGTCACTGTTAACGTAACAGAAGAAAACATTAAAAAATGTATAACTGATAACATTGCCTCAGTTGAAAATTTTACAACGAACAAAATTTTAGAGTTATCAACAAAGCAAATCACCGTTAATTTAACAGAAAACTACAATGGAAATTCTAGAGTAGAGTTATCAACAGAATTAGTTACAGTTTTAATAACAAAACTGTCCAATGTCAACTTTACTACAGACAACAGTTCTGATTTATTAACAACACAAGATAATCTACATTTTAAAAACCAACTAATTGAAAACTTTACAACAGACAATGTTTCAGAGTTAACAGCAATAGAAGACAACCTTACCACTAAACCCTTTACAGCAAGCAACTTTATACACAACGTATTAGAGTTATCAACAGAGGTAAATACTGTTAGGTTAAAAGAGTCCTTACTCAATAACTCTGCAGTATTTAACGAAACAGAGTTATCAACAGAGAAAACTACTCTGCAATTAACAGAGCAATTACTTGATAACACTACAATGGATTATCATTCAGAGTTATCAACAGAAGAAAACACTATCCAGTTAACAGAGCAACTACTTAGTCATACTACAGTAGATCATGTTTCCGAGTTATCAACAGAGGAGAGTTCAGAATTTTTATTCAATAAAGAACCAGTGTCAATAAAGATAACTCCTATTCAATTAACAGGTCAAATACTTGATGACACTACAGTGAATTCAGTGCATTCAGAGTCATCAACAGAAGAAAATATTTTCCAGTTAACAGAGGAATTACTTAATCATATTACAATGGATTATGTATCAGAGTTAACAACAGAAGAAAACACTTTTCAATTAACAGATAAATCACTTGATAATAACGCAGGGGATAAAGTAAATTATGTTGCAGATTTATCAGTAGATGAAATCCCTATTCAATTAACAGAGCAGCTATTTGATGATACTACCGTGGACAAAACGAATTATGTTCCAGAGTTATCGACAGAAAAAAGTACTATTCAATTAACAGACCAATTACTTAAAGATACAACAGCCGATTATCACCGAGAGTTATTAATAGAAGAAAACACTACACAATTACTTGGAGATAATAGAGTGGATTATCATCCTGCGTTATCAACAACAGACAATACCTTAAATTTAACAGAAAAAATTGTTGATGATATAGCAGAAACCGGAAAACAATTAGTTAATTATCATACCGACAATGTTTCAAAGTTACCAGCACAAGAGTCAATTGAAAACTCTACTGAAATTAACATTCCAGAGTTATCAACTGCAGCAGCAACTAAAACAACAGAATCAAAAGTTCAATCAAATTTTAAAGGAAATGAAGCAGATATCTCAAGAGACTTGGTAGACACTACAATGATTTACGGTACGGAAACCACTACAGAAATTGTTTATTCGCATGCTATAACCAACAATAAAAATGGTAAAAAACTCTTTTCTAAACTAAGCCACCAACTTTTAACATCAACTTCAACGCCAACATACAGTCAACGGCCCCCCGACAGTACTACCCAAGATCCACGTCTTCCATTTCGTGCCATCGAATGTCAGGGTGAAAATAACCGTCAACAATTTAAGGCCTTGAAATGTTATCAGTACTATCAATGCTTTGCCGGATGGGCATTTTTACTCAATTGCCATGAAGGCTGGTGGTTTCATGCTGATATGAAACGTTGTATACAAAATGTAGATAACGAATGTGGATACTGAAACAAAAATAAAAATTAAGAAAAATTAAATGAAAAACATAATTTAAAATAAAATTGAATTCCTTTTTTTTAAATAAAAAATATAAATAAAGTTTTACATGACTACGGGCCATCAGAGATTTTTTTATTTATGAATGTATTAAATAGAATTGGCAGAGATTTTAAAGTCACTTACATATAAATTGTTGTTCAAATGAAAAAGGTAGCAGCAAAAGGTCGCAGTCACAAAAATTTTAGAAAAAGCTTTCCAATAAAAAAGTCATTTAACGGCCAACTGATATTTTGTTTTTATTACTTATCCGTAATGTGCTGAATGAACATACCCCTCGAGCTTTTAGAGTGCGCCTTTGATGACATATGCTACATGGGACTTTCTTAAAGAAGTTTAGGTGGGCGACATAAAGGTTTCGTTTTGTTGATCAGGTCATTGCTTTCGAACATTTCCAATTACACCATGCCATCCCAGTACTAAAAACAAATCATGGGTTAACTCTCACTTCGTGGTGTCTTCTTTTTTGGTTCATATTTATTTTTGTTTAGTTCGTATTTAGTTTTTGTTTAGTTCGTGAGGCCCACGAGTTTCCAACTTTTCGGAAAATCTCTTTTAAAAAGATGGAGTTCATTTTTTCGACTTAATCACGACTTGTTTGGCGACCATACTCCTTATTTCCCGGATCCCTTTCCCAGCGGAGGAAAAGAAAAGGAGCATCAACTAGCCAACGACACATAATGTGTTAAAAAGGAAAGGGTAGGAGTCTATAAAGAGCAGCAATAGAAAGGTTATTTCCAAATATACAAAAAGCATTGTTTTTAGGCAACGAAAGATGGCAACGCCACTATATATCCTAAACATGTGTTGCAGTAGACTGATCACCTGCTTAGCTTTAAGATAAAAATGATTACAAAGAAATGTAGACAAGGCAATGACGCCTATGCTATATGTTACCAAGAGAAAGAGGACGAGTATTTAAAAAGTATGTTAGTTTGTGTTCAATGTCAAAAGTTAGGCAGCGTTGACATAGTTTGAGATTAAATTTAAATAAGATCATATCTAAGTTTCTTAGCACGAGGGACAAATTGGTAGAGGAAGCAGAGAAAACTGGTCTGTATTCATAGGATAAGAACCCTTTTTTGACATAATTTTTTAATACAAAATACATAGGCAGAAAAATCACTGGTCCAACACATAGACACATAGACACTAGTTTTATTGCATTCACCTCTTTTTTAGTCATCGTTAATCTTCGAAACAAAGCTGTTAAAATTTCATGATATTCTATTAATTAGTTTATGAGTTATTGTGCTGCGAGTAACGCTACTTTTTAGAACAGTGCATTGTTTGCCTATAAAACTGCTACAGAAGGTAGTGTACAACGTATAAGTTCACATTCAAGTCCATGGGACATAAAAAAGTATTGCACAGTGGACTTCGCCTAGAAAACAACTCGTAAAAAGCCTTTACAAGACTCAGCTGCAAGGGACCTTCTTTTAAAAAGCCTTAGCTGTAGGTCCCTTTAAATCCTCAACTGAAATTTCAAAGTAGTTTTCAAAAAAAGTTGGTATTGATATCTCCTTCTGAACAACATAAGACACACGTAACAAAGAAGAACTTGAAGTCACGGATTTTATTTTGATGTGAGTGTTCAGAAAAGCCACCGCTCTTTTAACAAAATGTCCTCTAAAGTGACGAATTCTAATTTATCCGATTTGGATCTGACGGAAAATATTATGTATGGTGTTCTGCAAGCGAACAATACAAATTACAGTAAAGCATGGTGCCGAAAATTTGATGGATTGAAATGCATTTTCTGGACACGGTGTTGTTTCTATAATCAAAATTGGATCAGTACGTTTAGAAGGAAATACTTTTAAGCACAATGATTCTATTTACAGAGAAAAGCATGCCACTTAGGTTGCATTTAATGCTTGACAATTTTTTAAAACACATTTCACGCAAAAATCTCACAACCGTATAATAGGAATTTTATTAGGTACGTTTCAGCAAACAAAGAACGAATGTCCAGTGGAGTTGAATGTTTAGAAACCCAAAGATTCCTAAGCATTCCGTAAACACGACAAACAACGGCCGCTATATGCCTAGACCAGGACAGTTTATTATCAAATATGACGCCTAAATTTGTGCAAGAGCTAACAAACTGAATAACATTAAAACTGCACTTCGATTTAGTAGGATTGATGCACAGCCCGTTGTTCGTTGCCCATTCGTTTATTCTAGCTAAGTCAGAGTTGATGTTGTCAACACACTGAGAAACCATATTCAATTCACAACTATTATAAATGCTCAATCACTTTTGGTAAATCATTTATATGTTTAGATACAAAAAAGAAGAAGCCCAAGAATTGATCCCTGCTGAACACCACGGCTTATATTAAGAGTCCCTGAATATTTGTCATTGTATAAAACTGTTTGAGATCGTCCTGTAAGATATGTGCGAATGAGATTACAAGCTGATCGGGAAAAATAAAATGATTTCTCCACTTTTTTCGTCAATATTCGGTGGTCTACTGTTTTTAATGCCTTGCTGTTCCCCTTCCGAATAGGAATAATTTTCGATAGTTTCCATCGATCTGGAAATACTGATTTTGTCAGGACAGTGTTACACAAGTGTGTTAAAAACGGCACAATTCTAGGTAATAAAATGCCATTCCAGTTGTCCTATGACTTAAGCAACGAAAGCTGAATTTCAATAGATACTGAACACATATTTAGTATGTGTATGGTTCTTCCAACCAAAAAGTCGTCGGTTCAATTCCAAGCCACATCATCTGACAATTTTCAACAGTGATATCACCTCACAATATTACTAGCGACTGCTTATAGGCGTTTGTTGTTGATCATTCCATATATAAAAATCAGTATTTATTTGCGGAAGATGAGAAAAAGTTATTGTTGCTCAAGTGTGCATATCTTTTTCAAACTACTTTGGTTTTCGCATTCTTTGTGCGAAGTTCAAGGTTGTCATATATACAAAAATAATAATTAAATTTATACAAATAGTTAAGCGGTGAGCATACTTGCAATAAAAAAATACACAAACGTATAAAAATTATTCTTATATAGGGTGTTTTTTATACGACGATAAAATGGACGTAGTGCGCGATACGTTATCCGCACAGAACCATTACTTGCGAAATAAAATTGCACTATTTGCAAGAATTGTTCAGGCGTGAGTCTATTCATGATGAATTGCCAAACCAAACTGAGAATAAATCACTTGACAGCTGTTAAATCGGTCGCCATCTTGAAAAGTAATGCCTACTTAAAGTTCTATACCTCTATAAAAACACGCTTTATAAATTAACCGGTTATTCGTGTTTATTTTATTTTATTTTATTTTTTGGTTTATTCGGTATTCAAAAAAATTAAGATATTGAAAAAACCGTATTCGACAAAGCCAAAATAACAGTTTAAAACCGGTCGAATAATAACCGTCCGATTTCCCTAATATGTATAACTAAACTGTAGTTAAGTGAATATGAAATATCTCGCTGGATAGGCCAACATTTTAAGAATTAAAGTTATATTAAAAAATACACATTTTGCAGCTTTTTTTCTTGCCCAAGAGTGACACAGCACAAGCTTATAATTTGAACTATTTTATCACAACTTTTTTACAAGCTTCAATATCCTCAAAAGAGAAGATAGTTTTAATAATGAAAACGAAAAGAACATATGTTTATACAATTATCACATTCATTCATTTACAAAAAAGAAAAACATATACATACAATATATACATTTGTATATATTCATTATATATTATTATTACAATTTCACTTTTTTTTAACTTGAACGACAAAATATAGTAATTTTTTCATTTAAAGGTGTGCCGTATTTTATCATTTTGCTAGTACCCAATCAGCATCTTCAATACTCAGTAGAAGAGTATCAGGTCCATGGGTATTTTGATAGCTACTGGTCTTGAAAAAATACTCGTATTTTAACAAAAAATTGTCTCATTTCTAAGAATTTATGTATTTTTTTTTCTGCCACACAAGAATGATAAAATCAATTAAATAAATTTATATCGCAAATTGATAATGATCTTTAAAAATCGATAAAATATTTAAGAAAAAATGTTCAAATTAATGTTTACTAAAGTTTTTAAATGGCAATTTATTGTATTTCATTGTAGAAATATATAAAAGCTTAGAAAACCTCATTTCACATCACAGAGTTACAAATTGACTCTAGCAACGTTAAGTGCTCTGGAAATTTGCAAAGTGGATTAAAAAAAATTGAAATAAAATAAATAATTTAAAAAGCATATTAAAAAGCAAAATAAAAGGACACTTGAAATGAGGGGTGAGTGGTGAGAATATTAAAAAAAAGTGCTAAATGTGTGAAACAAAAATATTTAAAATATTCTTAAAACTACAAATACAAAATCCTAGTTAGTCGCCTAAAAAACCTTAATTCATGGATTTATAAGAAGTTTTTCGCAAAAAACTAAGCAAAAGTTAAAAATTTGGTGCAAAAAATGTTATCGAAATCGTGTTTATTAACATTAATTAAGGTCGTCTTAAGAAAAGCTACAAAAAACTAATTAACAAAAATAAAAAACTATCTGTAATAGCTAACGATACCAATAACTCAGGTTTTCCTAGATTAAAAAAAACTCCATGAAGTCTTAATATTTCCTTAGATATTATACACGAAACTAGCCATTAATAAAAAAACAATTTCTTTAGTAAATATAAACGATAACTACATTTTCTGTAACAAAACAAAATGTACTATCGATTACAATTTTCTCTTCAGATAATATCTGTTCTCTTTTTAATTTCTTTCATTTAAATAAATTTTTTTCCGCTTTAGATGTTTAGCAATATATAGCTCCAAAAACAGGTTATCGATAATTTTACCACCGAATGTTATCGAAAACTTTGGTTTTAATAGACCAAAAGAAAACTCCTTCGCTTCTTAATATTTTCATTAGATACTATAAACGCAAGTAGCTGTGAAAAACAAATAAGTTTCACTAGCTAATATAATCTATAAAAAAATTTTTACATACTATCGATTACAGTATTCTCTTGAGATAATATCTGTTCTCAACTTCTTTGGGTTAAATAAGTCTCCTTATAGGTTAAGCTGTTTTCAATCATAATATCAAAACCATTCTTACATATATCTTTTTTAAAACATATTATTGAAAAGCTATCAAATATAATTTCTTCGGTATATGTAATCGATAAATAATTTATTTTAAAAGTATCGATTATAGTTTCATCTCTTTAATTTATTTTACTTTTAAACAGGTTCCCTTTTAGCTGTAGCAGTTTTAGCTACTATAGCAATTTCATATGCTGTGGACGAGGAATGTCTACTGCGTAAAGCACGCGGCTTACCTGTCCACTGGCCAAATCCCACCGACTGTTCCAGCTTCTATCGTTGCACAAACAAAAATGTTAAACGCGAATTATTGTGCCCCGAAGGTAAGGAGTATAATCCGAGTAAGGGACGTTGTGCGCCTAAAGGAAAGCATCTCTGTAAGTTAAGTCTGAAAGCGCCCTTGACGGATGCTGAGAATCCCTGTGCTGGAGCGATTTCTGGCACTTCCGTCCCTGCTGCCAATAGTTGTCGTGGCTTTAATATTTGCAATAACAATGTAGCCTATCCACAAAGCTGTGATGCTGGCAGTTACTTTAACACAAAATTGTTGGCTTGTGAACCCGACAATGATTTGGAATGTTGGGAGAATTTATGTGTTAACAAAAAGGACGGCGATTTTGCGGCCAATAATAAAGACTGCTATAGCTTTTACGTTTGTTTAAATGAGCAACCTAAAGAGCAATTATGTCCCGAAGGCAGTTATTTCAATAAAGAAGATTTAAATTGTCAGCCTGGTACATGTCCAGAAACAACAACACCAGTAACTGACACTACAACTCCAGCAACTGAAACATCAACGCCAGCAACTGAAACTACAACTCCGGCAACAGAAACCACAACTTGTACAACTGAAATTACAACACCAACTACTACAACCTGTATAGCTGAGACAACTTCGACCACAACTTGTACAACTGAAACTACAACACCAACGACCACAACCTGTATAGCTGAGACAACTTCGACCACAACTTGTTCAGGTAAGACGACAACATTAACAACGGCTTGTGCTGCAGAAACTACGACACCCACCACTACAACTTGCATAACTACAACTACAACACCTACCACAACAACTTGCACAACTCCAACTACAACGTCAACCACAACCACAACCACGACATCAACCACCACAACCACAACAACAACCACCACAACTTGTACAACCACAACCACAACAACCACCACCACTACTTGTACAACTACCACCACCACAACAACAACAACAACAACCACCACAACAACAACCACCACAACCACAACTACAACCACCACAACTTGTACAACTACCACCACCACCACCACAACAACAACAACAACAACAAACACAACAACAACCACCACAACCACAACCACAACTACAACCACTACATCTTGCACAACCACAACAACCACCACCACAACTTGTACGACCGAAACCACTACAACTTGTGCTGCTGAGATCACCACCACTTTAACCACAACTTGTGCCCCTCAGGAAGATAAAGTTTGTCCCTCAAGCAATTGCTTAAACAAGCCTGACTATTACACTTTCCCTGCTACTAATACAACTTTCGGATTCTGTAGATGCTCAAAAGATAAAGCAGAATATTATTCCTGTGCCGCTGATGGTTACGTTTATAATACAGAATTCGGCGTCTGTGTAAAATCTGATGACTGCGAAGACGAACCTACTACAACACCACCTACTGAAAAATTATGTGAAGGTGTTTATAAAGAAGGTGACTTTGTACCCAATCCCGATAACTGTATGCTCTTCTATATTTGCTTTGATGGCGAATTAGAAGAGAGCAGCTGTGAAACCGGTAACTATTATGATGACAAAATTAAGGCCTGCATGCCAGATATCGATGGTAAGTGTCCCGATTGTCAGCAACCCCAGCCTAACATTAGACGCAACAAACGTAGCATTAAAAGAGCACCCACCTGTATGGAAGGTGCCAAGACTCCAGCAGCCGATTGTGACATGTATTACAAGTGCGTTAATGGCGTACAGCTTTCATATGGTTGCGGAAAAGATAAGTTTTTCAATTTGGAAACATTAAGTTGTGAATATGATTTGCAACACAAATGCTGGCCGGCTGCCAGTTGCATTGCTGGCGAAAAGAGACCACATCCCACCGATTGTGACAAATACTTCGAATGCTGTTCCGGCACAGAGGAGCTTAAGGAATGCGGCAAAAACTACTACTACAATAGACTGACACAGACTTGTACGCTTGACACTAAACACGTGTGCTGGGCTCTGGAACCTTGTACTTGCCCTGGCGGCTATAAGGAAGGTCATATTTCCGCTCACCCAGATGAATGCGATAAGTATTACATCTGCTTAGATGGTCAGCAAGTGTTGCAAGATTGTGGTAAAGGTAATTATTTCAATAAGAAAAAAGGATTATGCGAATTAGATGTGGACCACGTATGCTCGACTGATGATAGCACTTGTGTATGCCCTGGAGGCTACAAAGACGGTGAACTTTCGCCACATCCCACAGACTGTGACAAGTACTATATATGTGTTGAGGGCACACAAGTTTTGCAGGATTGTGGTAAGGATAACTACTTTAATAATGATACATTGACCTGTGAACCTGATTTATACAACGAGTGCTGGGCTAAGACCCCATGCACCTGTCCAGGAGGCTACGAAGAAGGTGATTTCTCAGCTCATCCTACTGACTGCAACAAATACTATATATGCAATGATGGACATCAAGTTTTACAAGACTGTGGCATCGATAATTACTTTAACAACGATACCCTGATCTGTGAACCCGATACGTATCATGTCTGCTGGCCTAATTTATGTATGGGTCAACCTAAGGGTACTTTGGTGGCCAATCCTCAACAATGTAATGCATTCTATTTGTGTGAAGATGATAATTCTACACCGGGATCATGTTACGAGGGTGAATATTTTGATGCTGAGAAAGGAACCTGTCTACCTGATTTTAAAGCTACTTGTTATGATCCCTGTGCTAATGAAACTTCAGATGGAGTAGTCCTCTTACCTCATCCCATATGCAATAAATATTATTTCTGTAATGGTGGCAAAACATTTGTCGGTGAATGCGTTACCGGTAGTTTTGATCCGAATACTGGTGTTTGTAATGAAACGAAAATATGTCAACCCAATCCCTGTAAAGGACAAATTGGATTTTTATCTTTCCCATATCCATACGATCCAACGAAATTCTATGTGTGCATTAAAGGTCAAGCCGTTTTGAAGCAATGTGGACCCAACAGAGAATTCGATACTGAACATGGTATATGTATGCTAGTATCTAACGTAAGTAACCGTTCTTTTTTTATTAAATTAGTTTCAAAGTGAATTTATTTTTGTTTGTTTCTGCACAAGAAATGTATACCACCATTACCCAACTTCTTACACATGTATAAGATATTTATAGTATAGCACACCAAACGGAAAAATATTAGGAAAATGTTTAAACGTATTTCTTTATATATAGTATATTTCACTAGTATAAGAGTTTTAACAAACGTAAAAGTGTTAAACAAACGTATAAGGCTCTTAAGAAACATATAAGAATTTATGTTTTGTCAGCAATACACAAAACATAAATTCTTTGAAACTTCTATATAAATGTTTATTTAAAAACTCTAACACTCTAATAATCTAATAGATATAGGAGCTATAAAAGCTCCTTCTATTAAAAATTTATTTGAAAGCTCGTTTACTTATAATATGCAATTAAAGGTATATTAAGAGTAGAGGAGTTCATTTATTGATTTATTTCAACAACAGAAGTAAAATGATATGCAAAAAATTCCTGGGCATATTATTTTTTAAAAATTATTATTTTTTCTAGTAAACCTAGAATTTACTTAGAATTCTTATTAACAATAATATCTTTATTAAAAACCTTTTGAAATTAATTCATATACGAGTATGCGTAGTAAAAGAATAATAACAGTAGTATAAGAGTTGGTTTTTCTAATATTTTCATATTTTTAGTAAAGCCTGCCACTTTTTTTAGAATTGTTAGCAATAATGTTATATTTGTTAAAAAAAGAACTGTTTAAAAACTCTTATATTTCTAGCAAAAGAAGTATAATAGTAGTATAAATGTGTATGTTTTCACATATTTTAAGTAAAACCTAACAATTTGATTAGAATTGTTTTCAATAATATAATTTTTATTAAAGGGCTTTTAAAAAAAACTTTCATATTTGTAGTATACAAATTTAACAATAGTATAAGAGTTTATTTTACACATAGCTTCACATTTAAAATAAAACCTTCAACTATTTTAGAATTGTTATTAATATTATTATTATTTCTTGTAAATTGTTAGAAAAAACTCTTATATTTGTAATATAAAAAAACTCTTATATTTGTAATATAATATAATATATATATTTTATATTTTAAGTAAAAACTTCAAAATTTTAATTTTAATTAATTTTAATTTTTTAAACACTTAATTTAGAGAGATTGCCCTGCATGCCCCGATATGGAAACAAACACTTACCCCACATTGGATGGTGAAAATGATAGAGAATATTGTTATTGTTATCGTGGCATTGCTTACAAGAGTGAATGTGCCATTGATTATGTCTACAATCCAGATATTGGCACCTGTTATTCGGTAATTTTAATTTTGATTTTAAACTCTACTAAATGATAATTTTATTTGAATATACATTTTGGTTCTAGAATGCCCCTTGTGATCCAGCTTTTTGTATTGATAAAGTTGATTATACCGTAGCACCAAATCGTAATTGTACCAAGAGTTTCTGTATGTGTATCAATCATAAGCCTTCGATTGTAAATTGTCCCAATGATGGCACCTTTAATCCGTTTTTAAATGAATGTACTAATATTGAAATTTCGGTACGTAGGAGTACTTAGAATGGGTCTCCTGGTCTTGAAATATATATACAATTTTATTGTTTTTAATTTTAGCCCGAATGTGATCAATCTTCTTGCCAAGGCAAGGCTGATGGTCAACTGGGAGAATTTACCAAGGGCTTAAAACCTAATGGTATATGCGTATGTAGAAGTCAAATAGCCACTTTTGAACCCTGTGCCTACGGCAGTATCTACAATCCCACTTTGAAGATATGTCAACAGAAAGAAGTAAAGGGAAACAAAAAGCTTCCAAAAAATGACATATTTTCTAATCAAAATCTTTTTTCTTTATAGATTAACTGTAACTCTAAATTGTGTACTGGTTTAGCCGATAATACAAATATACCAGCTTTAACCACCAACGAGGGCTATTGTAAATGTGTTAAGGGTCAGGCTACCTATTACAACTGTCTCGATGGCGGCCTATTTAATGTTGACACTGCAGAATGTGATGCTCCTGTCTGCCCTCTATCGCAATGTAAATTTATGGGTGATTCTTTTAAGCCTACAAATACCTCAGCCGGCACTTGCATTTGTTTAGGTAATTCAGTTGATTATCTACCTTGTGATATAGGTCAACTCTATAGTGAAAAATTTTCGGGCTGTGCGGATAAATGTAAATTAAGTCTTTGTCCAGCTAATCAAGCCAATTACAATATACCATCTGCCATATCGAAACATAACTATTGTACTTGCGATGGCCTAGGCAATACCGTTTTCAAAGAGTGCTCACCTAAGTACTATAGTTATAATATGGCTAAACAACAATGTGTACCAGATGTAGCGGTAAGTAGTAAAGGTTATAGCAATAGTATAAGATTTCCTTACATAGAAAGAAAAGAATTTCTGAGGACTGAGTGATGCTAACATTCCCTTAATCCATAAGTAAGAAATAGGTATCATACTGTGTAGCCCTATATGACTGCCAGGGTTATTCTTCTATGCGATTTCAAATCGATAGTCCTCTCAGCTGCATTTACTTGCTGATTTACTGACGTACTGATATGCGTTTTGAGCCATGTGGGCATCCAAGGGAATGGTAGTGTGCTAAGTCCTCTCAGCTATATCGGATCGACATGTCTTCTGATGATGAGGAATATATCATTGACGAATCTGGTTAACATAGTCAGGGGTACCGGTTGGCTCTTGTGAGAGAAACATAAACTGAATTTTCATATTTCAGGCTTAGCACATTGGGCCATGCAGCCTACGAGTAAGCTCCCGAATGTTCTATTATTGGTCTCGAGGGTATTCGTCAACATTTCGTATTTTAAAAACTCACTTTAAACAGGAATGCTAAAATTTCACAACCTTGCTTTAAGTGCCACGCCTTTTTTTGTGTGTGTTTTTTCCCATTAAATTTTAAAAAGCAACAAAACTTTTAAAGTCCTACTTTAAATAGTGCGTCCTTTTTTGTTGTTTTAAAAGTCCTACTTAAAATAGCACGCACACATTTTCTGTATTTTTTTTTTTAATTTTATATAATTTTACTATAATTTTTTTTCTTTCAGACCCTTTGCCCTAAGGCCTGCACAACTACTGTAGAAGCTTATGAAGCTGAGGGTACTTTGGAAGGCTATTGTATTTGCAACGGCAAAGGTCAACAAATATTCCAACCCTGTGGTGAGAATACAATTTACAATCCAAGTCGTGGTGTTTGCATACGTATGGCAAATGTAAGTCCAACTTTCCCCATGTATTCGTTGATAATGAAACTATATTTTTAATATTTATTCTCTTTCTAGTCCATCTGTAATGTCGAATATTGTCAAGACGCCACTATAGACAGTCCCATCACTATGCCAGCTGAAGATGATGATAAGAATATTTTCTGCTATTGTTCTGGTCCCAATGATGTGATGGTACTCACTTGTCCTGCTGGTAAAGAATATGTGCACGAACTACGTATGTGTGTTAATCCTCTAGAGGCCAATTCCAAATGTCCTGCTGGTACTGCCAATGGTGATAAGGTACCAGATGACACCTCCTGCAATAAATATTTCATATGCGAGAATGGTGAAATGGAATTGAAAACTTGCCCCAAGGGCCAATATTTCAATAAGAACACCGACAATTGCTGTGTAGATACCCAAGGCATATGTCCCGCACAAACAGAACTTACTTGTTTAGGTGCCTATTATGAAGGTGAAATGATTAAGCATCCCATATACGAGTTCATGTATTATATGTGTGAAAATGGTGCTCTAAACGAATATAAATGCCCGAAACAACAGGTGTTCAGTGCTTATAACAAAGCCTGCGTACGTAAGTCGTATGGTCCAAGAAAACGTTCTATTGATATACCGACGACCACCAATGCCATCAATGATCATGAAGTAAGAACTTTAAAGAAAATTTCTAATTTTTTTACCAAATTCCATTGGTGAATAATATAAGAAAAGTATAATTTAAGTCCATGCTCTATATCTCCGCTTGTACCTCCACCTTAGCTTATAACTTTAATGCATTTATTGACCAAACAAAATATTTTAATACAATAAAAACAAAATTTTGAAAATTTTATGAAAAAAATCGAAAGCAAAAATTCCTTTTTTATTTATTTGGCATTTTTAATTAGTTTTTTTGAACATTCTAGGGTATAAAGGCACAGAACAAAAAGATTTTATTATTTTTTATTTAAAAGAATCATTTTTAAAAACAATATTTTTTAAAAAAGTTTAATTGTTCAAAATTTTGTTTTTATTTAAAACAAAACTTTAGCAAGTATATATGACAGAATATATAGGTCTTAGGTAACATACCCCATACGATTTCAACTACACTTTTGTGTACAATAGATATTGAGCCAGGTTGTTAAATTAGATACCATTAAGAGCAGGAATACTCTTCCAAGTGTTTCAAGCCTCAAACATTTTATGTCAAGAGTTTCTGTAGAATAGTCGAGATTAGTACTAGGGAGTGACGTGGTGTAGTGGTGACGTGGTGTAGTGTAGAAGTCCCCTGACTATCCAACTTATGACAAACTTCAGACGAATGATCAGGAAAAACGCCACTCACTGGGAGAAAAAATATATATACTACTAAGTACAGACTACCACCGTCACCACTAAGCAAGGATATTCAACACTACATAATCATATGGTGGGTAGATACAGTGATTAATCACTTACTGAACTTGAAAAATCAACTTGATTAATGAAACTGAAACAATGCAATAGATGCTTTCTGGGAAGCCAATATGCTCCCCAGAAGAGTGAGAGAAAAAAGTCGCGATAAGAGGGGTAAGACGTGCTTTAGAAGTATATATACATCTGCAGCCTATACATACATATTTTTCCTACACTTGTTGTCCTGGCTGCTAAGAGAAAGTCTATTAGTTGAACAGAAACCAGCTCCGCAATTATTTTTAGATTCATAAATCTTATGCCTTGTGCCACTTCAAAGCTGTACAGGCGCTTTCTGGCCTTTTGGCTTCCACAAAGCATGTTTTTGTTTCGTAGTTCCAATATCCTTGTAATCAATTTTCGTTTTATCATCTGTCGTTGTCTAGAAATAAAGCCATCCTTGTTTTATTTCCATTTCCTTTATCTTTTTCACAAATTTGTTATAGTTTGCTTAGGGGTAAGGACCCATGTTGCTTAAAAGACGATTGAAGCCTCTTAGTTCCCCAATTTTTTTTTTCTTTCAAAACCATGATTGAAAATTCTAAACTCCTCCTGGTATGCTTGAATTTGTAGCCATACAATACATCATTCCGCCCCTCCCCCATAACTAGTGTTCGCAGAATTCTTTTCCTTTGCACCACTCCAGAGCTACACAGCCATCTTGTGCTTTTCGTAAAAATAGGATATGATAGGATAAGAGGGAGTGGCAGCCTTTCTAAACAACGCCCACTTAAGCACGCATAGCGGCCTGTAGTGATACTACATAACGCGTTGTCCATGTTCTATTCACCAGAGTCCTGGTGTTCAAGCAGAGGCACCGCACAGAAACACTTCCCTACCTGATGTCAAGGATCGATAGCTCCGATAAGCCATCGAGAAAGTGAGAGCGCAGTGTAAGAAGTCTCCGCCGTGTGAGAGGCGGACACTGGCAGATAAAGTGTCCGCCTGTCTCCCCCCTCATGCAATCCACACCCACGACAAGTCATTTGCGGGTAAGCGCAGCCTCTAAGCGTATCTACCCATGTCCCAATGGCGCATGAGAATGAATACAACGGAGGAGATGCTCCGATGATCTAGTTTGAACAGTTAGTACGTTACATATCCAACCTGGGCCAAGTGAGTCTGGCAGTAAAGCAAGAGTCACCTTCCATCCAGGCTCTTTCAGTGACAAACATATACTTTCGCTTAATCGCAACTTCCTGTGACCAGAAACCCAGGTAAGATGCACTCAAAACTGTTGTGATAGTGCCACAAGGGAATCGCGACAGTTGCTGACCAGGTTAGGGTTGAAAGCTACACCTGAAAGAAATCTGATCGCCGCATGGCTACCAGAACAGATATATACATATATCGCCTGAAACATAGTAGTAGTCCGGAAGGTGAAGAGAAACATCAAGGTTGAGCCTCTCGTGAAAAATTCCACTTCATCCACTTAATCGCTGGGGTTGATAGGACCAGACCCCAATCTTCTCTACTAGGAATCAAAAAAGTAACTTTTACATAAGTTAATACTGAGAACTCTCTTTTCTTTAAATATCTGATCGTGTACTGCAGTATACAGACATCGTGAGACCCAATTGTTTTTATTACTTGCCAAGACGCTTTACTCCATTAGAGATTCTAATATATACACGGAATATCTGTCTTTTCTTTAGTCTACTAAATCTATTGAGAAGCAGTTTACAAAATTCCGCCATGTAGTGACCACGTCATTTTTTCATCTTCATTTCTTTTTCGGTTAATCTTCTCCAAGTCAGTTTTAAGAATCCCTACACCCCGAAACCTGGGGGTTCCACTGAAAGCAGGCTTTAGCAATGTCTTTTCTCAAAGTGTGGCCAATCCATTTCCATTTTCTGCAACTAACTTCATTTTCGATTGACTCCGCATTACACATGAGGAGTAATTCGAGCTGGCAGATCCGTCGAAGCTACTAGACGTTAAGCATTATTCCTACTAATGGTGACCAAGGGTTTCCTCAAAACTTACTTTCGTTTACAAACTTTACAACAATTAAGCATTTTTTCCTTCCTTTTCTTCTTTATCCTCTAGTTTAACTGTCTCGATAATGAAAAGCGTTCAGTACCCTCCAATTGTTCACAATACGAAGTCTGCATCAATCAAAACTGGCAACTCGAAACGTGTCCAAACTATCGCTATTATAATCCCGAGCAGAAAGTGTGTCTAGAACCACGTGATGATTTCGTATGCTCGTATGCCCGGATAACATCATTGCCACCATGTGATAACAAACTTAACCATCAAGTTTATCAAGCCAAGTCCTGTTACCAATACTATCGCTGTGAAAATGGCAAATGGCGTTTAAAATCATGCGGACGTGAGCATTACTTTCAGGCGCATATAAAAACATGTCTACCCATCCCACAGGATACACAATTTCAATGTAATTTAGCATTTAATAAAAGCTTTGCGAAGATAGAAAATCAAGCTTTAACTTGTCAGCATTTGAGTCAACGTTTTTATACTAAAAACTGTGCCATGTTTTTGATTTGTTTGGATAATGAATGGTGGTATCAATACTGTCCAGCTGGTATGTACTTTAATCGTTCGCTTAACTATTGTGTGCCTGATCTACAGCAGGAATGTAAGGATGTTATAAAAAACCTAGCCAACCTAAATATGGAGGAATATAGCCAGGATGTGTGCAATCAAGATGGCTTGCTTAGACCGTCAGCAATGGCTTGTAATCGTTATTATGTGTGCCTTAATGGTAAATGGCAAGTGCAACGTTGTGCTTATCAAGAATTTTACGATGTGGCAAATGCCAAATGTTCTCCCGATACAGAGGGGCAGTGCACCAAATTGAATAGAGATTGTTGGCTCAATGAAAAGAGATCAGTAGCACGTAACTGTTCACTGTATGAACAGTGCTCTAGTGAAGGTAAATGGCTTGAAATGGCTTGTAAACCAGGCGAAATGTTTGATGAGTTACTACAGCAATGTGTTGGCAATCAAGACATATGCTCGAAACATGGCTTAAAACGTGTCTGTAGAGACAACGAATCCATAATGATGGCCTCAAATTGTACAAAGTTTTACTATTGCTCTAATGATAGCTGGCAAGTGGGTAGTTGTCTCAAGGGTTACATGTTCCTCAGCGAACTAACACAATGTGTACCCCATCGGGAAGAAAATATTTGTAGCCCACTGGACTCTCAAGATACGAATCCAAGTTTAAAGAGTGCTGAAAACAAGCGAAACTTATGCCAAAGCAAATTGGATGGCAGCTCGGTAGCCCATCCCACGGACTGTACACGTTATTACATATGCATACAGGAGACTACTTCGCATGAAATGCAATGCCCTCAGGGAAGTTACTTTGAGACGATCATGGGTTATTGTCGACCCAATAATGGCAGTTGTCGTGTACCTTTGTCTGGAGTATGTGCAAATGCTACTGATAATTCTCTAATAGCCCATCCCACTGATTGTCAAGCGTTTTACCATTGTTCTACTGTTAATGGTACAGAATTGCTGTATTGCCCTAAGGGTGAATATTTCCATAATCAAACTTTAGAGTGTCGTCCGGATAATGGGGAGTGTAAAAATAATTTAACCATAAAACAAAAATGTGCCGGCCTAGCCCATGGCTCACGTATAGCTCATGAAACCTATTGTAATATATACTATGCCTGTGTCAAAGGTTTGGCCATACCGGTAGAATGTCCCAACAATTACCAGTTTAGTGCTTTGCTAAGTAAATGTGTTTTCGATAAAGAGCAACAGTGCCAAAATGGGCAATTGATTAATAGTAATGTGAGCTATAGTTGTGGTAATTTGGCGGATGGCTCCTTTTTGGCCGATCGCAAGGATTGTACGCGCTATTTTATTTGTTCCGAAGGCCAAGCTTTACCTAAGAAATGTGCCAATTCCAGTTATTTCGATAGTGAACTTTTATTGTGCGTACCTGATGATGGTTCTTGTCCGTTTGTCACTGACAATGCCGAACAGCCTAAGCCTAGTAAGCCCGATCCGGAAATTTGTGAAGGAAAAAATGGTTATTTAATGGCAGATCCCTTTAATTGCAACAACTTCTATGCTTGCATACACAACAAGCTTAAGCATGAAAGATGTTACAGCCAGCAATTCTTTAACAGCACCACTCAGCAATGTCAGCCTATAATTGCAGCGGAAATTGGACCCAAAAGCAATATCACTACGATTAATGAATTTAACTTTAAGACTGTGAATCAACAGTGTTTAGACGAGTTTACAAGCACTCAAGAATTATGTAAAGAACTGACCGAGGGAACTTCTTTAGCCGAACCGGGTGATTGTCGTCGCTACCTAACCTGCCAGGAGACTGATGAGCAGCCACTACGACAAAGATGCCGTAATGGTGAAAGTTTTGATAGTCTTTTGGGCTTTTGTCGCCAAAACGATGGTACCTGTCTTATGGAGAATGGCCAACGTGTTGGCGAATGTAGTGGCAAACATGGTCAACTGGCCAGAGATCCAAAAAATTGTCGCAGTTACTTTGTTTGTATTAATGGTCAGAAAATTGCCCAAACCTGTAACAAGGATGAGTACTTCAGTAGAACACAGAATATATGTCTGAAGGATACGCAGCATGTATGCAATCCAGCACCGACAACCGAGGAGCCTAATAAACAGGTAGGTCTTAAAGATTTATATTTATATATTCATATTAGATTTTATTCTTCTTTATAGTCTTGCATCGGCCTAAGTGAATCTACACTGTATCCCTATATCCAAGACAATTGTCGTTCCTATTTCCAATGCATTAAGGGTGTAGCCAAGATCCATAAATGTGCGGATGATTTATATTTCGATCCAATAGCCATAAAATGTGTAAAAAATAAAACGGAATGCATAATGCCAACGCAAACGGAAACACAAACTCTGCAAAGATCACCGGTATTCGATCAGAAGTTTAGTAAGGTAAGTTAAAATGATATGAAGCCACGCCCTTTAGTTTCACTACACCTGTGACCTAGAATAAGAATATTTAAAATTTTTCCACAAGCTTAAGTAGGCTTTAGTTTCTTATGCATAAAATCGATTTTGTATGTTTATTGTCTGGACAGCGATATTTCTACACGGAAAGGCAATCTACTTAGCGCTAAAAGGGGGTCGGTTGATTCTCTTCCCATTCCACGGAATCTTTGCACAGTTTGGCTGTGAAGCGATGGCCTACACAAATGACATTGTTCTTTGCAACTTGCTCTTGGGATAGTCAGAGAGTGAACATCTAGTTGTGGTTCGGGGGTAAATTCCAAGAAGACAGAAGTGGTACTTTTTCCGGAGATAAAAACTGTCAACTTTTGGGTAATTGAAGGTGGACAATATGGGCCGATTCTGAAAGACTAATATACTTAATAGAGTAAAGAAAACCTGCATTGGTCTCTACACTTTCAACAAACTGTTATAAAAGAAATGGGGTCTGAAGATAACTCTCTGGATTTACTCCGCTGAGATCAGACCTATCTTGACCTACGGATATCTTGCTTAGTGGAAATCCCTAGGCAAGGCGATTATCTTAACCCGAAACAGCGGAAACAAAAATCCGCCTGCATTATCATTACAAGAACATTGCGTGCTACACCTACATCGCCGCTGAAGTCTGTGAGGGCTCGACTGCTGGTACGAGTCAGAGCCTATGGGCAACTGGAGAATGAAACAGATCGAACGAGGATCACTCGAAGACTTTGACAAATTTGGGGTCTTTTGAAAATGTTGACTACGCAACACAACACTATGACTTCTCATAGAAGTTTTGAACAACGATTCCTGACAAGATGAAATGCAATATATTTTTTGGGTACCAAGTCACAGTGATATTCCGGTGCATTGTATGACTGATAAACTATACAGGCATGGCACAACCACTGAACTCGTAGGCGGTTCCCATTGGGAATCCTATTGTAAACGTGGAGAGTCAGAACTTAAAATGAGGTAGTAAGCATCGTCAACACGGTATTGGTGGCTTCAGAGAAGGGCGAGATAGCGCTGCACACACGAAAAGTCTGCTCAACACCCAAAGAAGCACATTCAGCGTAGACGCTGTGGTTATTACTGGGCATTGTGTACTGGACACTCATACCAGGCATTTGGAACTGGAGCAACTGACCAATTACCCTAGCAGAAGTTGAAGGGAAAAAAAGGAAGAGAAAATGCCATTATGTAGCAAGTGAAGGAGACACCTTTGCTTCTACCATACGACTAGGCGTGCTGAATTGTCAGTAACGGCTTTAGAGTTCGGGTTTATGAAGATGATTCATTGTGGTATCACAATGGGCCAATTTGGCCTACGTATGTCCTTTCTTTATGGCGACAGCCACCTCTAACTGCCTACTTACCAATGTTTATTGACACGTCCTTCAAGCAGCCCATTCAAGTCGCAAAAAAAGCAAATTACTTTTTAATTTGCTTATTCAAAGTGGGGGTGGCGTGGTTAAAGCGCAGGCATACAACACAAATGGTCCAGGTTCTAATCCTAGCATAGTACATGACGAAAAAATTAAATTGGGATTCCGATTGCTTTATAAAAAGAGAAATCCATCTAATCTCTGACCTTTCAGCCAACCTCTGGCTATGATCTGAAAAATTATCAGGACAAAATGCCACCTACTGGGAAAAATTACAATGCTAAGTAAGGATCACGACCACCAATTAGCAAGGATCTTCACCATTACACACAATCATATGGGGGCGAACCGTTAGATTAATCATCTTCTTGGCTTGAAAATCAACTGGTTTACTGCAATTGAAACAAAGAATGAATGCTCTGTGGAAAGTCAATATGCTCCCTAGAGGAGTGACGGAGAAAAATAAGATCAAAGTTTTAATTTTTTAGCTTTAATACCATTAAAAAGCTTTTAAACATTTGAATGTTTGATTAAAGTAATAAGCCTACAAACGTATGTAAAGGTGGAGCATTTATTCAGGGCATAGCAAAAATATACCCTACCTTCCATTCTAATGTATATTCTCAATTGTTTTTTTTTTTTTTTTTTCTTTCAGTTATGCACCAATAAAGTTATGGAGGTACCCTATGCTAATATAGACAACGATTGCCGTTCATTTTACATTTGCCATACAAATGGTGAAATTACACATGAGCTGTGTCCCCTAGGAAAGATATTTAATAAGGATTTTAATATCTGCTTTGCTGAAAACAAAACGATTTGTCATGAACGATTTGTTTGAAATGTATTGTATTTGAAATTTTTAATACAAAATTTTCTTAACGTAAATTTTAAATACATATCGAGCCATAACCTCCAAAGAGACGTAAGCGACAAAAAACAATTTTTTCAATATATTTTGTTCTAGAGTAGTACATAAAACTCTTTTGCTTTTGCTGTAAAATCACAATGGTACATTTTAGAGCTACAAAATTTTGTATGCTGGTGGGAATGATCGAATACTATCGATTTTTATCAAAAAACGAAAATCGATAATCATGGCACTTACGTCTTTTTGGCGGTTATGGCTCGATATAATTTTTTGTGAATATGGGGTTATTGTTTAATTATAATAAAATAATAGTAATTTAGAATTGTCATGGAAGCTACTGTCATTCTAATCTAACTTTACCATCTGTGATACTCAAATCTTCGAACACACGACTTTTTCAGTAGCACTTCAGTTACTCAAGGAGCTTTTAAAAGTTTTAAAAGTTTTTAATATTAAGTTCCCAGGTTTAACCAGTGATTCCTTACAAGACTTTGATAAAAAATTCCTAAATATTTTCATTTTCATATTTTAGAATTCGTAATTTGCTATTGAAGTGTAAGTTTTTTTGTTTATAATTATCAATCAAGCAATGGGCTATTTATAGCCACCAACTACGATACATGAGTTTTATTATTTTATTTGTGCGCTGCTTTAAAGTCATTTTGTAGGCCAACAACGACGTCATAGACCGAGTAATTACTTCTATTGACTTCATTGGAATATTTAAACAACAATTGTTGCTTCATGTCCTTTTTAAGTAATTTTTATAGTGCAACTGTGCTGATGGTGGCAATATTGCCATGATCTACTTATTACTACAGTTTGCTCTATCATCCTATCCATGTAAACCTTGTAATTAAAGTATACATATATGTATGTAGGTAATAATTATTTAAAATACATTTATGAAACTAAAAAATTGGTTTTGGAAATTGTATTTGAATTAAATTGTAACAAAATTTAAAAGATTTACCCCCATATTCATAAAAAATAAAATGTATATGAAATCAATTTTACGAATATTTACAAACTCGTTTTAAATTTTATGAATATGGGGGTTAAGGTTTAGTGCTTGGACTTGTACGGGGACAATTGGCTGAAACAATATTCAGTTGACATATCAACGTGACGGCTTTATGTAGAAATTATTTATCAATAACATGATTGTGTTCCGTGTGGCTCCGAAACAGTCAAATAACAACTCGATGTGGTTAATAAATTATTAAACTCAATAAAATACCACAATAGAGCCATTACCGTGGCGTAAGTTATAGATAGACATTCCTACCACCGAAATACATGGTCATAAGGATCATTATACAGTCGGCGTCAGAAAAAAGTGTTCACCCTTCCTCTCAAGAATTAAGTTTTTATTTCAGTCTTTAAAAGTGTGATAAATTAAAACATTTTATGTTTTTAAACTGTATTTAACTCTTCACAAAATTCTTAAAAAAACAACAACTTAAGTTACAATAACAACGAAAGATACTCTATTTTTTTACGCGTCAAAAAAAGTGTTCAAGAATAAAACTGTGGGACAAAATGAATGTATTAAAAATATCAGCGGAGTGTTACTAGATATCAAAAGAAGAATATAATTTTCAAACTTATGCAATCAATGTGTAATGCTCAAGTAAGCGCATTTTCTTCAATTTTGTTACAAATTGTTTAAGTTTAGAGATGTTTTTAAAAACTACTTTATACAGGACCAATTTATGAATTCATTAGAGAAGTACGTTTAGATACAAATACAATGATACTTGCGTTTTTAAAATCCGTTAGAAATAGGCTATGTTTAAGCACCTATTTGGCTTCCGTTCTCAGCTAATTGAACGTTTTATTAAGTATCTTTTGATATAAACGGCTTACCTTTAGACAGAGTGCCCATTCATAGCTATTTCGGAACTCTCGCTCGTCTTATATTTTACTAATTTCGTACCACAGATACTGGTTACTTATGGTGTTCGACAAAAAATGCGGAATATTGACGGTGGTTGAAGAATATATGCATTTTCTGCCAGTCAACATACACGTTGTTGCACGATTCACAGCTATATAGGACAACCGATTTTATACAGCTGTTTAATATGCTGATTTTGGTACGTTTTGATACATGCGACGAGCGCCATTTTCTATTCAGCTGACCGTACGCTTCCCTTGGATTGCAAATGCTTTATGATGTAACTCTTTTCGAGCTGTTGTATATGTCACAACGCTGGCGATTTAGCGGAAGGACAATTAGCAATGGGCTAGAGTGACTCAAGCATTGGTCGAATTAAACAGTGAGTGTCCTCACTGCATTGATTGAATGATTTTATGTTCTGGCGACTGAATTTCTTGACGATGAGCTACAACGAAATACCGTTTTCTCAATGAATGCGGAATGGTTATTGGCAATGGGCTAGAGTGACTCACGCGACTCTTTGGTTAATGGACCAGAAAGTGTTCTCTGCATATGGAGTAGGGCATGAACCTCTTCAATTGCATTGATTGAAAGATCCCTATGTTTTAGAGACTGAGTTTCTTGATGATTAACTACAATGAGATATCGTTTTCTCGCTGAATGTATATTTTTTTTTCTTTTTCGTGACAAAAGAACGCGTTGAGATAGAGTAACAGAACCTCTCCTACCGACTTAACCTAAATTAACGTCTTCAGGTACATTTATAGAGTAGCCATTAGTTACAAAAACAGAGCATAATTAACTGAAAAATTTAAACATCATTTGAGATTTTTATGAACCTATTCCCACATCTTCTTTCATAGCATAGACTTCGAGGGGTGTTTATTTTGTTTATTGGGTTGCTTTCTATTATAAATAACCTCAAAGTATTTCGTTTTTATTAAAATTTTTGGAAACACTCCCATATGTCTGGGTATCTTTTCCTCTGCATTTGTCATAATACCAAAATAGTTTCTAACTACTTATGTATCACCCACCAAAGCAAAAGTCATAATGACGTTTTGTATAACAACAAAAAAGGTGTTGAAATTAAAAGTTAAGTACTTTTCAAACATGGAATTTTACAAAGAGTACGAGTGTCATCATAAGTAAAAGAAAAGAAAAGAAACTTAACATTTATGTTGTTCATTGACGCACAAACTTTATAATGAAAAACATGAAAGGTCAGTTAGTGGATGAGATATTACTTCTGACTTGTAGTGATGTTTTTACTTGTCAGTATACGTATAATTTTCTATTCTTTCTGACGACATACTTTCGTATAAGAAAGTTATTAAATATTTAAATACTTCGCAGGCAAGTGTTGTGCCATTGAAAGCGTCATATTAAAAATGAAATTTTAGTAAGAAAAATTATCTTCTAAAATCTATTTATAAAAGCTTAAAGGACAAATCTTTTAAGGAATTCCATAAAAAAATATTTATATATAACTAAAGCTATTTACACTTTTTATACAATAGAATTGACAACGAGGTCTGCTTGAAAAATATAGTTTTATTTTTCCGTCACCCCTCAAGGGAGCATATTGGGTTTCCACAAAGCATCAATTGCTTTGTTTTAGTTTCATTAATCAACCTGATTTTCAAGCTAGTAGATGAATAATCTATTGTAGCTGGCTTCCAAATGATTCTGTGCAGTGGTGAATATTCTTGCTAAGTGGTGATGTTATATGGGTGTATGTGAGTCTTCGCCGTGCGGAATAACCACGGTGCCCGAATGGCACGAGTGAATAAAATGCGTCACAAGTGAGTAACAATTCGAAGGCGTGTTGTTAGGACACTCATTACCTTCACACTTTGGTGGGGAGTCGGAGACTATCTAAAATGCTGCCGTGATATGGGTCACACCACCCGGTTGAGGAGATGCAACACCACACCTAGCTCGCGCTCTGCCTGAACTTTAGGTCTAAGCCACAGCCATCACAAGGGGCCTACCCAACAATCGGACAGAGATCGGAATCCCTGGGGCATCAAAATACCTCTGGTCAGGCTTAGTGACACGTGAGTATAAATATAAACACGTGCCGCCTCCAGTTTCAGCCCCACAACGACCCCGGACTGGTCACCGGTGAGCTAAGTGGAGGTGGTGGAGATCTTTACTTAGCATTGTAATTTTTTTCCAGTAGGTCGCGTTTTTCTCCTGATCATTCGTCTGATGTTTGTCATCATCGCCAGAGGTAAGCTAGAAGGTCAAAGCAGCTTCGTTAGATAAATTTAACCGGATTTTTTTTTTTTTTTTTTTTTTGTCTTTCGTCATGTCCTCTGCTGGGCTCCGAACCCGGGCTGCTTATGTTGCTGCGTATCCACGCCATCATGGTATCAAAAACATAAACTTTAATTATATTTAATTAATTTAAAGCAATTTTACTTTTATCTTCTTTAACAACTGGTGGACATGATGTCATAGCCTCAGGTAAAAATTTCGAGAGTGTTGAAAATGACCATAACCAATCTGGTGTTTAAAAGAGGAGACAGCCAGCTATTCCAAAGTCGCCTAGGCACATCCCTAGTAACGGTAGCAAGAAAAATATATTCGAGAGTACTTACTGAAAGACTTCAAAGTAAAATAGAATAGACTTAAAGAAGAACAATGTATTTTGTGATCAAAATGAGGGACCCAGGTTTTAATTTTCACCATTCGGCAAACCAATCGGAAACAAATTATAGAATACTAGAGTAGAATACTAGAATCATTGTGTTGTATATCTATAAAATGTATTCCTCATAAGAAATTTTTAAAAGAATGCATTAAAATTGATAATATGTATTGAATATCAGCATATATAGACCAAGTTTAGAAACTGCCATTACAACCGTTCTCTACTAAAAACATATTTTACTTTGTATTGGAGGTGCCACACCCACTTATACAATTTCGCCCATTTTTCGACTATTGATGTGCATTGACTACGAAGTTATTTAGACGAAATTCTGAACCTTCTACTATTTCCAAGGATATATAAAAATCAATATTTACTTTGTAAGCAAGGTGCCACTTTCAGTTATCCATTTCCGACCACTTTTTCACTGATAATTTGTATTGGCCACTTGCACGAAAAATTTGCAATGCCAATAAAAAAAATTTGACCCCGATGGAAAAAAACTAAAAACATATTTGAATTCAGCGCACCAAAGTCATTATATTCCATATATTTTTAATAAAAGGCAAGAAAATTTTTTGTTTTTTGTAGACCAGTGTTATTTGTATGCTTCAGGTAAGCCGATATCAAGTGCAATCGTTTGTATAAGCCAAAATTTGTCTAAAATATCTGTGTGACTCTGCGCGAGATCATCCAGGCAATAATTTAGACCCAAAATTAGACTCCGCATTAGTACATCGAGTAGTATATTGAATAACAGTCTGGTATATACCACCCTTTTCAAAAAGTACCTGGAATTTATTCAGAAAATTAAAAACACAAGTTTACTCATCTAAATCTATATCGTGCCCTCGAAATTAATCCCCATCGACGACAACACACTTATGCCAGCGCTTGATCCAAACCTCGAAGCATTTTTTATATTCGGTTTTCGGTATGTCCATGTTCTTGCGTTTTTTCCATTATTTTCTCTCGGCTGAAACGCGTTCCCCGTAATGGGATTTTAACTCGATTAAACAGAAAGAAGTCACATGGAGCCAAATCAGATGACTTCGGTGGCTGTTGGATGGTATTTGTTGCATTTTTTGTCAAAAAACTTCGAATAATGAGTGCTATCATTGCGATGGTGCGTTAACATGGTGCAAAATTTACAAGTTTTCTGGTCTGTTTCGGCGAATTGCTTCACACAAACGTCTCATAATGCTCACACTTTGTTTACTGTCTGGCCTTCTGGCAAAAATTCATGATGCACTATTCCGTTGTAATTCATGAAAACCGCGATCATTGCCGTCTGTTTTGACTGAAAACGAGGTGTTTTTTTTTTGTCTCGGTTCATTTGGTGAACCCTAAACCAGCGTCTCGTCTCCAGTCATGATCCTTTTGATGCATGTGGAATCGGATTCTGCCTCGCAAATCATGTCTTTTGCAACCTCAACACGGTCTCTTTTTGGCATGAAATTTAGGTCTTTTGGCACCCACTTTGCTGCTACACAACGGAAACCCAAATCATTAAACAAAATGTCTTGGACGGATCCAATGTTCAAGTCCTACGCTATCTCTCTGATGGTTAATTTGTGGTTATTGACCAACATTTCTTTTACTTTATCAATGTTTTCGTCGGTTTTCGATGTCGATGGGCTGCCACTGCGATCATCAACCCCCGCCATACGGGGGTTATTCCGGGAACTATTTGATCAAGGTGTGCCGCTGTGGTATGGTAGGGAAGACATCCGACCTTCTGGTTGGTAGGTCGTCGGTTCAATACCATCTTAAAAAAAGAAAAAGCTTTTCGACAGCGATATCACCTCATAACATTAGCTATTAACTGGTTATGAGTATAAATACTATTGCAAACTTCTCCAAATGCATTTGCCGTTCGGAGCCGGCGTTAAACTGTAGGTCCCTTTCAATGAGTTTAAAAATAGAATCGGTAGTACATAGCTCATTTGATTTCCTGTATTTTAATAATATTGTCATCCCATGGTATGTTCGCGAAGCACTTTACATGTCGTGGAACTTCTTTATAATAATGCTTTCCAGATGGCCCGACGGATGGTAGTGTCAAAGTTTTTAACAAAACCTATAAATAATATAAGGGGAGCGCCATCATTATACCATTATGAGCATTAATGGCAATTGCACTTTAACTTCATTACTCCTGGGCCTAAAAAGGATGATTAAAAAAAAAAGAAGTCAGTTAGGAGAACTTTAAGGTACCACTAAAAAATCTTGCACTCATCTGGTACAAAGAAGTGTCGGGTTAGCCATTTAGTGGTTTCTAAGCAGCCGGCCTGTCAAAACTGTTAGCTGTTAAATATTTGTCATTTAAAATGACATTTATTTAGTGAAATGTTTGTCATTAACGAATATGGATCGTTTAAGGTAAAATTATTTTCTTCTACATAAATGGTGATTTAAACGTGGCAACTGATTTTTAATTTTTCAAACAAAACTTTTTTCAGCGACGAAGCTGATTTCTTGGGCTCGAAAAACTCAGAAGTGATTATTGAAGAGCCTTTGTGTGCGATATTTTTTCGAAAATGACACTGGAAGAACCGTTAATGACAACTCAGAGCGCTACGTCAGTATGATTAACGTTTTTTTAGCCTTCAATTGAAGAATATGAACTGGACGATATGTGGTTTCACTAAGACGATGCCCTGAGCCACACAGTACGAATGACCGACTTTATTACATGGGAAATTTCCCGATAGCATAATTTTTCGATTTGGCGACGTCAATTGGCCACCAAGATCATGCGATTTAATGCCGTTACACCTATTTGGCTATTGGGCTACGTGGCTACGTGGATAATCCTCTAAAGTTGTAGCATTTGAAAGCCAACCAGTGTTACCACCAACAGCTTTATGGTTTGCATACAACCGGCATTATAATTACATACATATATGAAGAAGAAGTACACACAATCTCTGTATACTTCTTTCAGCATTTCGGTCGTTATGAAACGCTGCAACTAGTGCCAGCTTTGATGTTGTCTTTCATGGCTGAAATTGTGGCTGGTTTGTCCCTGTACACGAGGGACTTCGCGCATATTGATCAAAATATAGCAATTAAAGAAAGAACTAAAAGTAAAATTACTCGTACACACCAATTAGAGATGACGGTGTACACACACAATTAAAAATGACACACAATATGTGCAATTACACACAAGGTGACAACACTGAAGCCAACATTCGTCAAGTTATCAGGGAGATACCGCCCGAAATATATGACAACTATCTCAAAAGGATCGTCTACTGTAATTTAAATGAGTTTGTATCTTCATAGCTTTGTGTTTGCTTTACTTAACTTTACTTTTTAAAGCGAAAAATGGTTACCTAACCCTGTATGTCAATCGTTTATGATAAATAACAAATTGACACCTACAATTGCAATCCTCTTTTTATTTAATCATACAGAAGGACACTCTAGTATTCTAATTTTATTAGCATTTCATTAAGAGAGAATAATAAGAAAATCTTTCCTCTCTGATAGAATTCCTTATGGGAAAATAAATCATGCAAATGAGAGCCAATACACTTAGAGAAAAAACTAAGCAATTAATAACAGGTTTCGTATTCAATTGTTTTAAAAGGATTTATACATATACTGGTATTACTTAAATTAATTTTAAATGTAACTGAAATTCTCTCTTTTTCTTTCATTTTCTCTCTCTCTATCTCTCTCTCTCTCTCTCTCTCTGTTTGAAAAAAAGGATATGTATGTGTGATTATTTATATAAGTACATATGTATGAGTAGCTTTATAGCTTAATACTCGTATGCCAGCTATTAAATATAGATAGGAAGTGCAAGTTTAATGCGTGTCAATGCCTAGACTTGTTGTTGTATTCTACTCTATTCTATTCTATGGCATTTAAAAAATCTACAACAATAATAATAACAATAAAATATTAATGGAAGTAGTAAATTTATGAAAAGCATATTTACTATTTTACTGATTGCCGAAACAGACAAAACACATTCGTTAGTATGCGGTTAAAGGAAACGGTTGTTGAAGACGGTTTCATTAAAAAGTAAAGAAAAAATATCCGAAAAGTAACAAATAAATAAAGAGAAAATACATAACAAACAAAAAGTGAGAAAGATTACATTTAATAATTATAAATACATATTTGAATATAGTCCTAAACGTGCTCATATCCTTACTTCGCCTGCGGATATTGAAAAACAAAATTGTTTCTTTATTGCATAATAAGAAATCTAAGCAATTTTATACAAAATTAAAAGTATGTATTTTTTAAATTATATTTAAAGTGCTAAACTGCAAACTGGGTGTCATCTCAGAAGTGCAATTTTTAATAAACGTTTTAAGTATTATTTGATAAGAATTAATTTCATTAAAAAGTTGAAAAGACAACATTTTTCTTTAATTTTAAAAAATTTCGATATGAAATGAAAAATTTATTACAGTGCTTACTATATAAAATAAAGTTAAAATCCCTTAAATTATGCTATGAAATTATGAAATTCATTTGAGAAAATAAAACAAAAATTCTAAATTTTAGTTTAATTTGTTATAAATTTTGGCTTAAAATAAAAAAATTTTTGAACGGAATTTAAAACTCCTTAAATTATGTTAAAAAATAAAATTAATTCTATGAAACACTACATTATGTTGTGTCAATAATAAATGCTTATTAATTCCTAAAATTATACTGTACAACAAAACGCATTTTAGATATTTTTGTTCTAAAATCATTAAACCATTTGTGCCACAAACAAAGATAATGCTTACTGGTACAAAAATGATAAACTTATCAAACTATGCTTTAAAAATGTATTTTTAGGTTCAAAATTGTGTTAAGGTTAAAAATAAACGGTATACTGCTAAAATTGTGTAAAAAAAAATTGATTTATTATCCGCGTTCTCAATTAAACAGTATGCTTTTAGAATTACGCCAAAAACATAATTATTTTCCATGTTTTTAAATTCAAATGAAGTGTTAAAAGTAAACCTAAAAGTGTGAAAAAAACAGAAATAGAATATCCCTAAAAGTATGCAAAAAATATTCATTGTTCACGCTTTCATATTTATATTAAGTGTTAATACTCCTAAAATTATACCCAAAAAAATTTGAATTAGTTTTCACGTTTTTAAATATAAACCAACATGTAATAAAAAAAATGTTAAAATCCCCAAAATCATACTTAAAACGAAAAAACAAATTTTGCTGCTCGACTACAAAAAAATTTAAATACTTTTAATCAATAGAAAAAAGAAAACTCTACAAAATTAATGTATGTGCCTAAAAGTATGCAAGACAATTTGCAGACGTTCTTTTAAAAAAGTCCACGTTCGTAAATTGTGTTCTATATGAAAAAAATGTGTTTTTGGTCATTCATGTTTAAAATGAAATTGTTAATTATAAAAAAAATAAGCCGAGAAAATTGTCGCGACCGATTTTAGCAAGTAAAGTATAGACTTTGTGCTATTTTCTGTCAAATAAATGTTTGATTTTGGAAACGTTTTTAGGAGTAAAAGAAAAGTGCTTTGCTCTACATATGCATATGCGCATATTTACGAAACATATTCATATAAAGTATAAGAAAGTATTGTGGAACTGAAATAAACAACGGCTAAGTAGGGTACAGAGACTTGTATGTCTATGCAACACAAGGGAACGAGAGCCTGGGAATTTTCTTCACCCTAACACCTCTTAACGTGGCCTTACAAGCGGAGGTTGCTATGCAAGAAGTTTACATTCACAAGAGAAAAAAACTTAAGGCGTGTTAATTTACTGATCTAAGGGAGATTGGATACATACAATTATATGGAGCTTGTGATTAACTTTGAACCATAAGGGGAGGGAAATAATATGTATGTATGTAATATAATAACAATGGTCAGATGGCGATTAAATTGGCTTCCAGCATTTCTATTAAACGATCTGACATAGCAGAAATATGTGCTTCAATAGGAAGCAGAACAAAGGATAGCCAAGGTACCAGTTTTCACAGACCACAGGAACTGGAGGGACATAACATTACTGAATTTGGTTGAGAAAATGATTGGCCAAATACTTAATCCGATACGATTTAATCAGGACTTGCAAAGGTGTTCCTTAAGCACGTATCTACCTTTCAAGATGACTACACATAAACGCATCGTGTGGCATAATCCAAGGAAATCTCCTGAGTGACAAAATAGCCATACGTCAAAGCCATTTTCGTTAAACTGCGTGCATGTATGTCGCCTGCAGAATAAACTTGAGGACCCCAATTGATTGGTTGGTTCACGTGGCCACCCGCTACCACATGCACAACTGTTTTAAACATTTGCTATAAACACTCGAAAGAGATATCTGAGGAAATCACCTGGTCCAATACAGTCTATTGAGGAGATGTCGTGTAAAACCACTGTCCGAAGGCCTTAACGCTACGGTTCATAATGACCGGACATTCACATTGAAAATGCTCAACCACCTCTTCCTTCTCAACCTCGCCGCACAGTAATCGCTGTACCCTAACCACATTCTGTGTTGGTATGGTTTACCATCTACCAACGCCTGGTAATCACAGCCGTCGGGAACCTTGAATATGCCGACTTTGGTGGATATTGCTTGCTGACTTATACTTTTATGGATATGCAAGCTAAGATGGAACAAATGGGATATTCAGCCTACAGAGTTGGTCTGAAGATGAACATGCAAAAAAACAAGAATTATGAACTTCGAGGGTACCAAGCATTTTCACATACAAGACCGAATAGTCGAAAATATTAAATTATTCTGTCACCTTGGCAATTTAATTGATAAAACTTGCGGCTCGAAGAAAGACACCCAAACAACCATAAGCCATTGCCATATAGACTCGAGCCATAGAATGCGGCTTACACGACATTTCAGTTTCGAAAAATCGTCAAAGAAATCGTAACAAAAAACAACCGAGTTTTCGGTGTTTTCAATTTTTATTTACAGTCCCTATATAGTACATAAAATAAATTACATATTTTAAATGCGTGCTTGAAGCTGCGTACAAAAGAATTCCTCATTTGCCAAATCCGATTAACCCCACTTTTAGAAATTTATTAGTTAGTCATGTGAAATATGTAGTTTAATATGCATTTCTTACACAACTTGGTGTTTATTTTGTTAAGAAATTCACATATTATTCTTGGATAATTTTCTACGTTTTTGTTGAGGTTATTTGGCAACCACATAGAAAGCTTCAATATTCTGTTCGCATTTTTTCTTGCTACACTACAACTACTTTATTCTGTTTCAGACCTTAATCTTTATTAACATTGAGCTCAAGCAATAATCAATTGCCAATTGTCCATATATCAAAAATCGTCATTTTAGAGGCAAAATCAATCAATCAATCGTCATTTTGCAAAAATTTTGTTAAAAAATCATCAAAATGACGAGTAATCGTCAAAATGACGATTAATCGTCAAATATGGCAGCTATGCACACGACATGTAACGTATTCGGACATAAAATCACACACAAAATTTTGGATATTTATTGGCCTAAAACTATATCCAGCAATTTGTGGTCTGCTATAGGGCCCAATTGACATGCACTTAGTGGTTCATACTCTTAGCAATCATGGAATGGAATACACAGGGCAATAGACTTAGAAGATGTAATTCATACACATGGAGACGGCAAATCGAACTCGAATCTAAGTTGGAGTTCATTAAAATGCTGTTCATTTGATAGAATAGAATATAATTAAATTTAATTGTTGCGTTGCTATGCTCCTTATAGGAGTTCAGAGAAATGGAATATGTAGGCGGATTGAAAAACCTATTTTTAGTATCGTCCTTAAGGATAGCCAGAGAGTGGAAAGCAAGACAAACTGTTAAACCCAACGTTAGTAGTTTAATGGTTTGGGGTTATGAAGAGTAGCTATGTGCCCAATACTTCAAACATATTAAGAGTTTTGCTCCTCACTGTGATACATAGTATAAGTCAATTTCTTAAAACTGCTTTTAAAAACATGCATTTAACTTGCCATGGCTAAAATTGGCGAGCGCTTTTCAGGTGCAACTCAAGAGTTTATTACATATTCTCAGCTGACAGCCAGACTATTATGGATTTTAAAACACACATATATAAAGGCGTGTAAATTATTATTATAAATTATAAATAGATTTTCATGCATATAAAGTAATTATAATTTTACTATCGAGTGGGTCGTTTATCGGTTTAAATTTAATCCAGCGGTTATTTCGAATCTGGCAATATGTATGTCATTCTATACTGTCACAAAAGTAAATATATTATCTCCAGTGAAGAGAGAGAGCTTTTATGTTTTGCCCTTTAAAAATTATTAATTAAAATATACCTTCCTTTACAGGATTAATATAAAATAGAAGATAATATATAATAGATGAGAAAGATATTCCAGATTTAGATTTATTGCTCAGAGAAATTCGTCTTGTCAACCCTAGATAGTCGCAGTTGTGATTTTATTTAGTATAAAAAAAATTTGCGACATTCATGCTGTGTGAGAAGAAGCTCATTTTTGGCTCAATGAGTAAACAGAATTTACGTATTTGGTGTGAAAAGCAGCCAGAGTCAGTTCAAGAGCTTCCAATATACCCTGACCCTACTTCTTAAAAAAAAAAAAAATAAATGAAAATCTCAACGGTACAGTCAATCAAGCAGAGTACAGTGTGATAATTACCAACATTTTTTTGCTCAAAATGGAAGAATTGGATTTGGCTGACATATAGTTTCTACAAGACGGTGTAGAAACTATGCCACACGGAACGCGCTGTCATGAACCTATTAAGAGGTACATTTGATGAGTAATTAATCTCACATTTTGAAACAGCTCATTGGCTACCAAGATCATGCGATGTGACCACGCTACACATTTTTCCAAGATATACGACATGTCCCTCGTGTACAGACACAAGCCAACTACAATTCTAGCCCTGGGAGATAACATTATAACAGCAATGGGTGAGATACCGAATTAAATGCTAAAAAAATGTATGCCAAGTTTGAGCTAACGGATGGATCGCCTACGACGTTGCCGAGGGCAACATTCGAATTAAATAGTCTTTAAGTAAATAGCAGGCATTGATTTATCGCTCCGAATAAATATTATATTCACTTTTGCAATTTTTTTTTTTCAATTTTCAAAACCCAAACGGTTAAATAAATCCCCGTTACAATATGACATCTGTTTTTTTTTATAAATTAGTTATTATTTTTATGTTTTTGTAATAAATTTTTTGCATTAAAAAATTACGATTTTTTTCTTCAAAATATGATTTTTTTCGCCAAATGATGATTTTCTTTCCAAAGCTTCTGGCAACGCTGATCTCCACTGAACGAAATGAATCGATTTACGTTTGAGCAACGTTGAGATTTATTGGAAATTTATTTCGAAAACAAAGACAATTGTTTGGAAATTGCAAAAAAACAAAAAATCAAAAAAAAAAATTCAAAAATCAAATTTTCGGGTGAAGCTCATTTTAATCTTGGTGGGTACGTTAATAAGCAAATTGCCGTATTTGGAGCTCAGAAAACCAAAACGTGGTCTTACAGAAGACAATGCAACAATTACGAGTAACTGTTTGGTGCGGCTTATGAAGCGGAGGCATCATTGACTTATATTTCTTTAAAAATGAGGACGGCGCAACCATTACGGTCAATGGAGACACCGATCGCACTGTGATAACCGATTTTTTTGTGGCCGCTCTTTATGGTATTGATGTGAACGATGTTTAGTTTCAAGAGTCTGGCACAACTTACCACACAGCTCATGCCACAATCGATTTATTGTGTCAAACGTTTAATGGCCGCTTAATTAGCCGAAACGGTGGTGTCAGTTGGCCGCCAAGAAGCTGCGTTTTGACACCGTTGGACTATTTTCTGTGGGACGCCGTTAAAGTTAAGTGTTATGCCAAAAAACCAGAGACAATTGAGCATTTTGAAGGTCAACATTCGTGATGCCATTGCCCAGATACACTCGAAAAAGTTCTCGAAAACTGATCCGATCGAATGGAGTACTGTGAGATCAATCGCGGCAGCCATACGAATCTAATAATAGTTCATTTCTAACCGCCAATATGTGGCAATATTTCGAACCGTTTTTGTTTTATTGCATTTTTAAATTTAAACTTTTAAATGGCCCACCTGATAGTATGAACGTTTATTTTTGATTCTGTATTTTAAAACAAAGCGTAATATTTTTCTTGAGAATTTTATCAGCTGTTTTTGTAAAGGCATACAAAATATCAATAAATGTTAAGTAATAATAATTCGAAAATCTTTAAGGAACAAATTGGGAGAAAGCTTGGAAAGAGAGCATAAATGACATATTTTTTGTTACAAAATATCAAGCTTCACAAATCAAGACAGCAGTGTAGGTAAATCTATTGCCTATTGCTTGTAAAATAAACCGAAATTTATTTATTTTTATTATTTTCTCACAATGTCCTATTGCTATAATTCACAAACACACAATACTCATATGTCGTATATGACACTTTTTAAGGGTTACCTTAAAAAATCGATAATTAATTACTATCGAGTAAACGATGTATGTATTTTAATAAAAATCATTAATGTTTAGAACAGTTCTAGACTTGTGCAATTTATTATCTATTCCATTTAGAAATACAATATATTGTATGTGGGTGAAGATATAAGGGCTGGGCTGTAAAGTTTTGGCCATATAATCATATGTTTATTTATAATAATTCTTTTGCTTAAACAATTTACATTGTATTGTGTCACACAACACACGTTTTCGTAATTTGAGTTTCGTTAAAACTTGTAATGTTTTGATTTTTGAAGGTCGTTATTGTGGTACAATAAACTTGTTGCATTAATGTTTGAGTTGGTTAAGCAAAACAAAAGTAAATGTAACCCAACAAAAATTTTCAATTGAGTAAGCACGGTATTAATAAAAGCCAACATATCAAAGCTTCTTTAAAACTAGAAACATTATCTTTTTCCCGTTACTCCTCTTGGGAGCATTTTTCTTCCACAAAGAATCTCCATCTAACTCGGTTTACAACTGTTGACTTTGCCTCTTCCCATGTTAGGTTATTCTGTCTCAGTTCTTGGATAATTGTGCGCCATCAGGTGTTTTTTGGTCAATCACTATTTCTTGAGATTTGGGGTTTCGACTCGAGTGACACTCTAGTGATACTTTCTGAACTTTTGCGGATGATGTGATCGATCCATCCCCACTTTCTTTTCCTTATATGTTTTAGTATGGATTCCTTTGTGTTACTTATTGTGTTAGGCCAGAATATTCTGCATATGATTTTGAGGCACTTGTTAATGAATACCTGGAGTTTCTGTGTGATTTTATTCGATACAAGCCAGGCTTCACTGCCATACGGCAATACAGATTTAAAACATGCGTTAAATAATCTGAGCTTAGTACGTCGGGATATATGTAAGCTTCTGCATACTGACTGCAGTTGTCCAAATGCGCTCTCGCTTTAATGAGCCTATTATCTACGTCTGTTTCTGCGCCACCGTTTGTAGGCATTGCACTACCTAGATAGCAGAAGCTATCTACATACTCGACTGGCTGACCCTGTAGCATGATAATTTTGTTACTCTATCCTATATCAAGTAAACCAGACGGTGCTGATATCTCGGTTAACTACTTATTTGTATTGGCATAACTATCACATATGGTTTGTGTCAATAATAACAAATATGATATTTCGCTATAATAATGACGAAGTTTGTGCCCAAAAAAGATGTTTAGCGGGGAAGTCTTATAACCTTCTTTCATATGAAGAAAAAGGCTGTTGAAATGTACTAACTATGAGAACAAGAAGAAAAGGCCTGGTCAGCCGAAAGAGTTTGAAGATGAAGAATTGGAAGCACGCAAGAAGAACTTGCATAATTATTGGGATTCAAACAGCAAGCCATTTTCCTACGTTAAAAAGCATTGTGATTCATTCAAAAGCAAGGAAATTGTGTGCTGAGAGACATTGAAGAACGTTAGCATGTCGAAAATGATGCTTGAACACTCCAAAAAGAAGTCATTTTTGCATCGTATTGTTACTGGTGATGAAAAACAGATACATTAGAATAAACCTAAGCGGAAAAAGTTATATATATAAAGACCAGCCAACCCTCCAAATCAACGCTTAAGCCGAATATCCAAAAACAGGGCACAAAACATCGAGTGCAGCTTCGGCTGCGTGGCACGTAGCGCCGTCCTGTTGAAACCAAATGTTGCTAATATCCTCCTCTTCAATTTTTGTGAACAAAAATTCGTTCAACATGGCCCGATAACGATCGCCATTGACCGTAACGGCCACTCCTTGCTCATTTTCGAATAAAAATGGCCCAATTATGCCTCTGGACCAAAATATGCACCAAACAGTGACTCGTCTTGGGTATATCGGCTTTTCAATGTATGCGTGCGGGTTTTCTGTGCCCCAAATGCGACAATTTTGCTTGTTTACATACCCGCCAATATCAAAATGAGCTTCATCTGAAAAGATGATTTTTTTTTGCAAAACTGGCACCTTCTGTAAGTCGATCGATCAAAGTAATGTCGCAATATTTCCCAGCGTTGTTCAAGCGTATACACTACCATATTCGTTCAGCGGAGGGATAAAACTAATTATCTGTCAAATCAGACATGAGCTAAGTGTTACCATTCACGAAATAAGCACTAGTTGAAAAAAAAACGTTAGATGGCGGACCCGATATAACAGTAATCAGACTACATACATATCTATATCAAAAAAAAAAAAAATATATATATATATATAGTATGTACGAGGGCGGATTGACATTGAAGCTACCTAGCGCTAGATGGCAGCACAAACATTAAAACTTTTTCTTTCTTAGAAATTACGATCTGTCAAACGTCAGCTGTTAAAATTTTAGCCAAATTCATCGATTAGTTTATTTGTTGTAGTCGTTTGAAGTAAGCAACTTTTGTGTTTCTTGGAAAATGGAAAAAGGTGTATTTCGTGTAGTGATTAAACACTATTATTTGAAAGGCAAAACGGCGAAAGAGACAAAAGAAAAGCTTGATAAACGTTACGGCGAATCTGCTCCGTCAGATTATATGGTGAAATATTGGATTGCTGAATTTAAACGGGGCCGAACAAGCACTGCAACAATACCATTAACAGGAAGGCCAAAAGAGGTGGCTACTGAAGAAAATATCAAGAAAATTCTCGATATCGTTATGAATGATCGCCGGGTCAAAATACGTGAGATTGCTAAAATGGTAAACATATCATATGAACGATTGTTCAACGTTTTGCATGAACATTTACATATGAAAAAGCTATCGGCAAGGTGCCGCGTTTGCTCAGTGTTGAACAAAAACGAGTTCGACAGATCACTTCACAGCGGTATTTGGACGTGATAAAGCATAATCCTGCTGATTTTTGGCGTAGATGAATAACTGTTGATGAAACGTGGGTCCACCACTACACACCTGAAACCAAAAATCAATCGAAGCAATGGGTGGAAGCTGGTGCAAGTGCTCCGAAGAAGGCAAAGACAGCGAAATCGGTTGGCAAGGCTATGGCCACTGTATTTTGGGATGCACACGGAATATTGCTCATCAATTATGTTGAAAAGGGATCCACAATCACAGGAGAGTATTATCGTGCATTATTGAATCAATTGGTTGATGCAATCAAGGAAAAACGACCACATTTAAACAAGAAAAAAGTGCTCTCTCTTCAAGACAACGCACCGGTTCACACAGCATTAGATACAATGCTAAAACTACGAGAAATCCACTTCGAATTGCTTGATCATCCACCTTATAGTCCAGATTTAGCCCCCAGTGACTTTTTTCTGTTTCCTAACTTGAAAAAATGGCTCGCAGGAAAAAGATTCATCTCAAACGAAGAAGTGATTACCGAAACTAATGCGTATTTTGAGGAGTTCCCAAAATCGTATTATTCAGATGGTATAAAAATGTTGGAAATCGTCTTACTAAGTGTATTGAGCTAAAAGAAGACTATGTTGAGAAATGAATGGTTTTTGAAAAAAAAATGTTTATTTCTTACATAGGTAGCTTCAATATCAATCTGCCCTCTTATATATATTTGTCATCCATAAAAAATATTTTTTATAGTTTTCTAGCTTTCAATAAACTATAAGCTATAATATAGTAAACATTGCACACTTTTTGATTTTGTTAAAATTTTTGCTTAATTTTTGCACTTTTAGCAATATTTGAGAATTCCGAACAAATTACTTTTTATTTTCATATTTTAAAAATTTGTTTTCATTATTTGAAAAATTATAAATTTTTTTGTTAAAATTTAAAAAAACAAATGATTTGGCGATTTTTGAGTTTGGCGCAAAAGTTTAAAAAGATCTGATAACCCTGCTCATCAATCTCTGTCAAAATTCTAACCCAAGACGGTGCAGCCATTAAGATATACAATTTTATATATCCATTTACATTTGCTGGGATATTGTTTATTGCTTATTGTCTATTTATTTTACTCCTATATGCTATAAAGAATAAAATAAATAAAAATTATAATATATTTTATAATATACTTTAAACACGTTTTGTCAATTTATGCATTTTAAATTCAGTCGGAAAAAAAACTTATCTAATGTTCATTTTTATTTGAAAGGCAAAAAAATAATATAAAAAAAACAGAGAGAGAGAGAGAGCAGAGAGAGTGAAATAGTTATAGAGATTAGATTTCAAACAACAAGGATATTCAATTTATTACGTGTAATTTTAAAATATTAATTTCAACTCTTGATTAAATATGCACAAATTATTGACAATATTCTCATCATTATTATTATCATTATTTGCTTATATATAATCGTTATACTCGTACAACATGTTTAAATATCATAAATTCCTTGAAAACACGCTATTGTTATTATAACTGAATTTTAAATAAATTATACATATGTATGTATATATTTAAAAAAAAATATTTCCACTTAACTGGTCTTCATAAGTAATACACAATATTTTTTAAACTAAACATTAAAAGAAAGACTCATACTACTCATACGTTGATACTCATGCATTTCATGATGAAGAAGAGCCTGAGAGATGAGTAAAAAGTATTACGGACACAAATGCATTGCTTGTCGTCATGATGGATTAAATCCAATTACAATTCGAGACTGCTAGAGCTTTGGCTTATCAATGAAATGAGTTCTTGCCATCAACAAATGATGTCTTTAACTACAAAAGGCTTTTCAGACAATACGAATACATTTAAGTGCCACCAACAGTGATGGGAAATGAAATTTTCCCTTTTTTGGCAACAAGAGTAACATATTTCATAAACCAATATTTTTTTCCATGGGTTGCTTTGCCAAAAAAGATTTAAGCCCGTCAACTTCCAACAGATTTTCAAAAACATAAACAACTTTATTCTTAACTAAACAAAAGTTGCACTAATTTGGCAGCTACCATTGGTTTATTTGGATCCAAATTGTAGGTCTCATTGTATTACTATTAGTCCATTACCACACCATTCACTTGCCCTAATGAAGACAAGGATTTTTTCCAGATTGTATTGTGAAGCTAGTGCTTATCGTCGAATCTCTTCCGAACAACTACAGTAAGCTTCAATTTATCGAATTATGAGCAAAGCCACAGAAGGTGTTTCGTGGACTGCTGCTCTTAATCATTCTGCAAAAATTATTATATGGGATTCCCATACTTTGAGCACATTTGCCAACAGCCAACGGTCAGTAATAATCCATATAAGGTAGTACGCATATGTTCTAGGTGGCCTTCACAACTACCCCATTCTTTGATAACCCAGATATGACCAGTTCCTTCTGGTATCATGCAGGTGTGCTTAATTTCTATTTTTTTTTTTAGAATTAGCTTACAATCAAAATTATAGGCTAATTTTGTATTAGAGCAATAGCGACTATGGCTTTGATAACCCAGATATGACCAGTTCCTTCTGGTATCATGCAGGTGTGCTTAATTTCTATTTTTTTTTTTTTTTTAGAATTAGCTTACAATCAAAATTATAGGCTAATTTTGTATTAGAGCAATAGCGACTATGGCCTTCAGCTCACATTTTGTCTAATTGTTCGTTCGCCATTTGGCGATATTTTCGTGACACCAGCCGCTTAGCTCTTCCCAAAAAAAGCATCGATGTTTCCAATCAATCAATTTAGAATCCAAAGTGATACCTGCCTGCTCAAGTTCATCCGTCATGCAATTACTTTTAATGTCCTCATATTCATGAAGCCATGTTAGGATAACCGTCGAATGTCTCGCTATGTCATCAAGATATTTATATAAAATTCTTATGTATATAAGGAGATACATCTATGAATATCCAGCAATACTGGATAAACCGGGTAGCGTTATTTCTTTTGCTTCTGTTTTCATATCAGAAACTTAAAATCGATTAATATTCAGCTAAACTATTAGTTTCCGCTATCCGTAGCTTATTTTTATTTTTTCCTTCCACAGGGATCACTTGCCAATCTGGCCAATAACTACAACATAACTTAAGGTGCGGCAACTTTATTAATCTATACCATGGGTGACCAAGAAGAGAAAATTAGTAGTGTTGTAGTGTTAGTGCATTTTTGTTTTATGCTTTGAAGAGAAATGCTAAAAAGTTGAACCAACACAAACATACAATTTTTCAAAGCAAAGCGACAGACGTCTGCTCTCATTGAGATCTATGCCACAGTTAAATAATATTTGTTACTTTATTTATTATCTTGTTGTTATCTGCTCATTTTCGTTCGGTTGTAGATAATTCTCAGCCAGATAAGGCTCTATATTTCAACTAAATTACTTTAATTATCTATTTTAATTTAAGGGCTTAAATTAAATAAAAAAAAATCATTTAAGCTGTTTTGGCGACTAGAGCTTGTCATATGCTTTTAATGCCAAAATAAATATTTCATTGAAATAAGGGAGAGTGAGAGACATTGTGACATATAAGCACATTATAAATTGTGAAACCTACAAGCTACACTGGTGCATATTCCTATAAACGCACTTAATTTTTTTCTGTATTTTTGTTATATCTTTGTTGTTCTCATCCAAAAGCAAAATTTAACTATTTTAATGAGAGACAACTTAACGGTACCTTTTAAAAGTAAACAATTTTTTTTTCTTATTTTTGTTGTTTGCCTTAATTATGCAATCAAATATTCTTGGTGCTATTTTAAGTGGAAGATTCGTATAAACGCACACTCGAAATTTGTTTTTAAAAAAGTGACCAAAAATAAAATATTATCAATTTTAGTTTTTTTTCAACCAAAGGTACGTTTCTAATAGTAATATCTCAATTTACTGTAACTTTTCTTATTTTAATCAATAAATTTCATCACTTTTAAAGATGCCTAAGGGAACTTTTTTGTCCGATCAAGGAGAGATTCAAATTAAATTTTTTCACGACCAAGGATGCTCTAATAGAGAAATTGGACGTAAAATCGGTCGTTCGGAAAGTGTGGTGTGAAATTTCTTTAAGAAAGGTCAAAATTATGGAGTTCGCAAATCAACAAAGGGTAATACAAAACTAACAAGAAGACAACTTAATCTAATAAAACAAGAAGCAACACGCAACAAATTGAATTCCACACAAATAAGGAATAAATTAAATCTTCCTGTGACTTCCAAACACGTTGCACACATTTTACGAAACGATGAAAACATAAAATGGAAAAAGCCGAAATGTAAACCAATGCTAAAAAAACACCATAAAGAAAATCGTCTAAAATATAAGAAAAGAAAATATATGAAATGGACAGATGAGTGGAAAAAAGTAATTTTCTCTGACGAAAAAAAATTTAATTTAGACTGTCCAGACTCATACTCATGCTATTGGCACGATTTGAGATCTAAAGATGTTCGGATGTCAAAACGTAATTTCGGTGGTGGCAGTGTTATGGTTTGGGCAGCGTTTTCTGCAGTTGGCAAGTCGAAAATTTGTTTTGTTCCGACAAAAATGAATAGTTCGATTTATAACGAACTGTTGGAAGATGCTCTTCTCTCTTTTATGGACGAAAAAATGGATGAAGATGGCATTCTCCAACAAGATAATGCTGCAATCCATGTTTCTAAGCAATCGAAATCTTGGTTCAATGAACATGTCATTCCTTTGTTGGACTGGCCGGCTTGTAGTCCTGACTTAAACCCAATGGAAAACTTGTGGGGATACATGGCCCGTAAAGTTTATGCAAATAATGCCCAGAATGAAGGCGTAAAGACTGTGACAGAGCTGAAACTAAGAATTAAACAAGTCTAGGAGGAAATTGATTCTGATCTGCTTAAAAAATTAGTAGAATCAATGTCAGACCGTATTTTTGAAACAATCCATAACAAAGGATCATCCACATATTATTTATAATGCTACAATGGCCCAAACATTAAAGTGCGTTTATAGGAAAATACCCTTAAAAATGGCTGTTAATATCGAAAATTAAGTAAAAAAAATAATTAAAGTATAATGAATTTTTTTTGTAAACAATATTTTAAGTGAAGTCTTAACTAATTTAATAAAGCCCCCTAAATATTTTCTTGTTTAATTTTTACCTTTTTTTAAAAAAAAGTAGTGTGCGTTTATAGGAATATGCTCCAGTGTATGATATGAATTTTTTTTTATAAAAAAAAAAACTTGAAAATCAATAAATTATTATTCTTTAGCCACCATTCATATGCATATAAGTTAATTGCATTAACCCTCAAATGAACTTAAGACTTCAATATATTATTAATATCTAACATTTATTTTAAAAGGTTATGCAGGTGTTACAACAAAAACAAAATTCAAATCGGTTACAAACTTTTATTAAAATTATTTGCCTTTTTTAAGCTCAATTTACAGAACTTTATCAGACTTTAGGTTGTATACTCCACATGCCAACCACAATTTTTTGTACTTTACTAATAAGAACCATGTAATAATTAATGTGTTACCGTTGACTTGATAATATTTTTTGAAACTAGCTGTTGTTTTAAATACAATTGGCAGATTGACGGTAACAAAAAAAAATACCTTTTAAATGCTAAAAATTATATTATTGGGCTATTCCAATGCCAGAAAAGGACTCTCCGGGTCTAATTAGAGTCTTAACTGTGGTTCTACGTGTATCAAGAATATTTTAAGCAAACGAGACAGATGGGGCCTACCAAATCAGGGTAATCAGTGGCTTTATCCAGAAAACAGGAATACAACACAAGGTTCGAATCCGAGCAGAGAACACAACGAATATGTAATTGTTTGGTTTTGAGTGCTTAATAAAGTGACTTCAATTTCCCTCCAGGCAATTCTATCTAAAGAAGGTCCCCTGAACTTCCAGCTTATCATTGACGATGATGACAAACATAAGACGGATGATCAGGAGAAAACGCCACCTACTGGGAATAAAAATTATAATGCTAAGCAAGGATCACCACGTGGGCGAATACCCCCCTCGTGCTACGAAGCCTAATCAGAGGTATTCTGGTGCCACGGAACTTTGGTCTTTGCCCGACTTTGGATATGCCCCCTTGTGGGAGCTTCGTGGTGACTATTGTTTAAACCTAAAACGCAGGCAGAGCGTGATGCTCCTCAGCCGGGTGCTGTGACCCGTATCACGGCAGAAGTTTAAATGGTGTCAAACACTTCACCAAGGTGTAAAGGTTAGCGTCCTAACAACGCGCCTTTGAATTTTGTACCCACCTGTGCCTTGGACACCGTGGGGTATGCCAGCACTGCGAGACTTGCGTACGCTCATGACATCACTCGTTACTTGCTAAGTAAGGATCACCACCATCACATGCGCAATAAATTTTTTTTCGTCATATCCTCTGCTGGGATTCAAAACATTACTTTAAGCCACTCGCACTTCCTCACTTAGGAATTGAGAATTATCTAAACATCTACACCATTATCAGCATTGATTATCATGCAATTACATACCGAAATAAAATATTCTATTTACCATCTAGGCCTACCATTAACCCCCCCCCCTCTCTCTAACGAAGAAAAGGACAACATTAGTTACAAAAATAGCATAGGAATACAAGAAAATGCCATCTCTTGAGAAGAAATGAAAAGAAAAATTGTAGGAATCGATGATAAACAAAGAATCCACTACACCAAGCACATGGAGGGTGTTTTTCAGAGGGGGTTGAAGTCTCTTATTAAACACTTGTAAACGCAATTAAATTGTCTTTTTCTTTTTTTCAAGTACTTTGCTCTGAAATCTGGGCCGCTTGTGTTTTTATGCGTGCGCTTTAACCACCACACTACGCCACCCAAATCTACATTGATTAACTCGCCTTTATAAACGACAGCATGACGGTTGTGTAACTCTTGCAGGTGTTTTAGAAAAGTATAATTATCACTTTTTAGAAAATTAAAGTCGCCTTTTACTGGTGATACTGAAAGAACATCGCAAGATAACACATTGAATGCTATGTTCTTAAGGCAACGACCCAAATTGTAAGTACATAATTCTGTTTCAATTACTACAAAATCAATGTGATCTGTAATTTTATCAGGTTCTTGTCCATGCTAAATGTATTTATTTAATATTCTAACCTTTTGTCCATTTCTAAAACACAATTTACTGCCAAATAACAAAACAATAAATAAAAGTCACTAGAAGTGGAAAAAGGGTACCATGTAAAAGAGTTAAACCGATAACTGATTCAAAGGGTGAACAAAGTAATGTAGAGCCTCGTGTAAACTTGTCATAAATCTTAAACTATTATTATTACTTTACTATTAAAAAGGGGTTCTATGTACTACAGGTTAGGCCATTTAAAAGTTTGAATTTAAAAATGCAATAAAACAAAAAGAGTTTGAAATATTGCCAAATTTATTTTTTTGTTTTGAAGTACAATTATTCCGGTTAGAAATAAAATATTATTTAATTCATATGGCTGCCAATCGGACCAACTTTCGAGAAAAATGCCCACTTGTCTCTGGTTTGTCGGCATAATACTTGTCTTTAACGGTGTCTCACAGGTAATAGTCCAACGGTGGCAGCTTCTTGGCGGCCAACTGACATCACCATTTCAGCTAATAAAACGGCCATTAAACGTTTGGCGCAATAAATTTATTGTGGCATGAGATGTGTGGCAAGTTGTACCATCCTATTGAAACCAAACATCGTTCACATTATTAACATGAAGAGCGGGCACAAAAATATCGTTTATCATAGTGCGGTAGGTATCTCCATTGACCGTAATGGTTGCCCCGTCCTCATTTTCAAAGAAATATGGGTCAATGATGCCTCCGCTCCACAAGCCGCAGCAAAAAGTCACTCGTAATGGGTGCATTGGTTTCTGTAAGACCACGTTTGGATTTTCTGGGCCCCAAATATAGCAACTTTGCTTATTAACACACCCACCAAGAGGAAAATAAGCTCATCCGAACATATGATTTTTTGTTGATTTTTTTTGCAATTTCCGACCAATTGTCTTTGTTTTGGAAATAAATTTCCAATAAATCCCAACGTTGCTTCACCCGAGGGAACTGTGTGGCAGATGAACTAACGAAAGTGGGCTCTCTCCTCGTCAACGAGGAGATTGATTACTTGGTTGGGATGCCATCTTCTTCTTGCAGACTTCTTGTTCTGCGGTACATGTTGCGGTGGGACAATGAACTCAAGTGCTCTGTATCGAGACAGATCTGGCTCCTGTACTATCGGGCTCGCTCGGAGTCTATCATGCGACACGGGCAGCGAATTTTGGTGGCTGTCATTACCGGGCCATGGGTGGCTGGTGCGCACGCTAGGAGATTAGGTCTACCATTTAATGACTACTGTAGAAGTTGTCAGGATGAGGAGAAGGAGGAGACTGTCGAGCATTTTTTGTGCCAGTGTCCAAATCTTACGGGTGTTAGGACTGCTTTCCCTGGTAGTCCGTTTCTGCATGCCATATCTGACCTGGCTGATGTAAATGTCAGTGGGATTTCTTCTTTTGTGCATGCGTCTGGTTGGTTCGGTTCGAAACGGGATGGGTCCGGGATGGATAGGTCCGCTTGCACGCTACCTATTTTTGAAATCACAGTGGGATCAATACTGAACCCAAGTGAGCTGGACCAGTATCTGGCTACCCGTCGTAACTAACTAAATAACAACGTTGCTCAAGCGTAAATCGATTCATTTCGTTCCGTGGAGATAATATACTGAATAGAATGACATAAGTATTGCCAGATTCGAAATAACCACTGGTTCAAATTTAAACTGATAGATGTCCCACCCGATATTTTTACAAAACGTAATAAACATATGCCTAAAACCACTACAATCCACCAACATTTATGTTAGTGTAGGCCATAAAACTTTTGTTTGTCAAACTGCTATTAATAGATTCGTTTAAATTATTAATTAAAATTTATTTTAAAATATTCTGTTTTTCCTTTTTTTGATTTTGTATTTATCCTTTCACCTGACTATTTTAGTGGAAAAATAATAATTCCAAAGAATATTTCGTGCTACATGACGTATGATTATTTCAATTAACAATTAATAATAACTCATACGTTCAGTTAGAATACATTTTTTACGATTTTTGTTTAATTTTTTTCTTTTTTTTTTTTTTGTTTAAATTTATAAGAACTTTGACCTACAAATTCCTAAAGTAATAACAAATATAAATAAAATAAAAACAAATACAATAGAATATAGAACAATAGTACATAGTAATTGGTAATGAAATGTTTTATAGAATAAACTATTAATATATACATCTTTACGCATGTATATATATAATATCATAATATATATGGTTTATATTTACATATACATACATACACATGTATATGTAAACAATTATTAATATTCGTTGGAAAATGATAAAATAAACGTGAAATCTACGCACTATAACCATATAAAAATTCTCTGCGTGACCTTATTTTCTTTAATATTTATTTGTGTACCTTCAAATTATTGTCGGAAGGTATGTCTTACACAATTAATTGTTTTTGTTCTTTTAACTATAAAAAATTAAATTTTACAACGAACAAGTAGCAAATAAAAAAACATATTTTACTCTTTGTAGAATACAATATTATAACCAGGGAAACCAGAAATATGCTTTTAAAAAATAGTTTTATGAAAAAACAAAAACTTCTGCTTTTTTAATAAAAAAAAGGTTTATTCAATAATCCAATATCTTTTGAATATATGTATGTCAAAATATATGCACGAACTTCTGGTAAATACAAAATGTCTCAATAACACTTTTGGATCTTAATCATCTAAATTCAATAAAAAAAAGAAAATTCCTATTTAACTGAGAAACACATTACATTACATTAAACACAGTATTTTGATTGCGACAAAACATAAACACGTCTTCACTAAATTCACTTACGGCCATTATAACACTATCTTTTAACTAAAGGTAGGATTTTAACTGGCAGATAATTTGTTTTTCATTATTATAAGCATACAACAAGGTAAAAATAAGCGTTAAGCTAAAGGGAAGATCATACCACCTGCAACTTTTTTTAAAGTTAAGTTCATGTTTGAACTTGCCATAAATACATACGAGTATATATATATTATTTTCAGTATGCCAACTTCAAATATAAACATGAAAATTAAAAATTTATATATTAATAGTTTTTCTAATCAAAATGGAAAACAGACCACAAAAAAACACAAAAATTTTATAAACAAAACTAGAGTAACCCCTCCTGTGTTACTGGAAGCCTTTGTGTTGTACCTGCTTTTTGACTGATGTAAATAAAGTAAGATTTAACTGGTACCGCACACATGCAAAATTCCATATTTTTGGTTTTTATTAAGTGCCAAGTTATTTAAACCAAACTTCAACTCTAACCATCAATTTGTATTGTACGTACAATGCCTACTTATCCAATTCCGCCTACTTTGTAATTGATGGTCGTTTAGACCAAATTCAGCACCTGCCATTCTAATCGTTCTCTAGCTATACAAAAATCAATATCCAATGGTCAGCGCACAAATAAAATGACGACTGAAACAACGACTGAAAAGATTCAGTACAACATTCCAATTAGAGAGACCGAATATCATTGTACACATAAGACATTAAGATACATGGTTTTTTAACTTTTCAAGTAAGAATGAAGAATCATAATATGGAAAATGGAGCGCATATTGTCGATATTTGTATGGAAATATATAGGAAAATCTAAATACCATATCTCCGGAACCACCGCTTTCGTGCATAAACCATCTACAGACTATCCCCAACATACTCTGAAATTTTGGTTGAAATCGGTAGACCAGTTTTCGCAGTTAGTGGTTATATATATAGATGAACAAACTTAACAAAAGAGAAAGCACGTCACTGCCACTGTGTTTTTAAAGAAATTCTTTAATTTGGTAAAAGTTATCGATATTGCCCCGGCACTGCCATGTTTTAAAAAACGTTAACTTTGCGAATATTATACGAGTAAGTTGTAATAACGAAAAAAAGTTAGAGGTGACTTTAAAGTTCACTTTAGCTAAAGATAGCTTTTACTAAATCCAACTTTAAAAGCAAATTGTAAAAATGGCCCTCAAAAAAAGATATAGTGGTTATCCAAGTTATTTTTGCTTGTTGCATAGTAAAGCGTGTTTTTTATAGAGGTATAGAATTTTAGTTGCCATAACTTTTCAAGATGGCGACCGATTTAACAACTCTTAAGTGATTTATTCTCAGTTTGGCTTGGCAATTCATCATGAATAGACTCACGCCCGGCGTAGATTTGTCGAATTGGCCCAAAACGAGATTACCGTTGTTCCTGATTTTCATAAACGAATTTTGTTCAGCGATGAAGCGCACTTCTGGTTGAATGGCTACGTCAATAAACAAACATTTGGAGTGAAGGTAATCCTCAAGTGTATGTGGAAACACCGTTACATCGAGAAAAACTCACTGTTTGGTGCGCTTTATGAGCTGGTGGAATCATTCGTCTGTACTTTTTCAAAAACGATGGTGGCCAGATATGTGGTTTCAACAAGACGGCACAACATGTCACACAGCTCGTGCTACAATAGATTTATTGAAAGACACGTTTGGTGACCGCCTAATTTCACGTTCTGGACCTGTGAATTGGCCTCCAAGATCTTGTGATTTAACACCGCTAGATTACTTTCTGTGGGGCTATGTAAAGTCATTGGTCTATGCGGTAAAGCCACAAACGCTTGACCATTTGGAAGACAACATTCGCCGTGTTATTGCCGATATACGGCCACAAATGTTGGAAAAAGTCATCGAAAATTGGACGTCCATATTGCACTACATCCGCGCAAGCCGTGGCAGCCATATGGCTGAAATTATATTTAAAATGTAATGCCACAAGATTATCTTTCGGATAAATAAAATTCATGTCAATCGAATAATCCATCGTTGTTTTATTGCAAATTAAAGTTCTATACCTCTATAAAAAACACCCCTTACAATCAATTCAATTCAATTTTTGCATGTATTTACATATTTTAGTTCATTTATTAAACTGGAAAAACCGTGTAGAATCTTAACAGTGAACAGTATTTAATGCACTATGAACTTCTTAGATCTTTTCATTATTGTCGCCAGACAATTTCCCCCAATATGGTTCGGGCGGCAATAAAAAAATTGACTACTTTTCTTTGAAAATTTCAACTTTATTTGGAGTCATCAGGAACAATATCTTTACATTAGTAATGACTTTCTTTAAATTACATTCGCATAAATGATGCAGTCCATGAGCAATTCATGTAACATGAATTAGTTTAGGGTATAACATCTTTATGACTTTAACAGCTTTTACTACATACGTCACAGCGATTGTCACAAATATCAAAATCGAATTTGTATTTAAATTTTGGTCCAAAATCCTTAACGAATCGTCAGAAAGTTGTGCAATTAAAAAGAGATTGGTTTTGTGCAAAACAACTGTGATAATTAAGAATCCGTGGCTTAATTATTCTTTGTCACAATGTAGAATACCTACAATAAATTTTGAGACATTGCTTACAGTGACAACAGTGATTTTATCTATTAAAATCCTTAAAGTTAATCTTTTATATGTTTGCGTATGCCATCTAAGCGTTTTTGTAAATATTTTTGTCATACAAACATATTTTGAACGTTAAACGATTTCTGATATCACTTTATAGTTAATTTTTTCCTCCAACAATTTTTTAAGATCTTGGCAACCGGTAATTAACAATGAATTTTAATTAGAAGATAATTCCAAACAGCCATGATTTGATCAGAATTTAAAACAAAAAACCCAAATATGCCCTATAAAGGTTTAAACTCTTTAAATATGGAAAAATTTTCGATAATATACTTTTAAAACTGAAATATGCTAAAAAAATACCACTATTAGCAAAATATGCAAAAATATGCACCCATAAATCGATGTGAAAAATCATAAAAATTCATTCATCCGACTTGATTGGTAGCATGGAAAAAACATGCAATTGCATATTTCTGGTTTCCCTGGTAGTAACATTTATACGCCATAAGTTATTGTACAGTTATTTAACAAAATACCATAGTGCATGATTATGTCACTTGTGATACACACAGAAAATTCTTCTACATATTTTTATTGTGATTAAATATTTTTTATTATACATCCCGCGACATCCCCAGTGAAACAAGAAGGTCTTTTCTTTATCAATAAGCAGAGTCCGATAAAGAAGTTTATAATATGGTAGATACTCATAACCAGTCGCTAACAATTTTATAAAGTGACACCGATGTTGAAGATCGTTAGATGGTCTGGCCTGATAGTCGACCGAGGACTTCTTGCTAGCTAGGCGAGTGTCTATATTTTGATAGTCTTTGATAGGATGGACTTAACTTCCTTAACGTTTCAGCGATACAAAAGTTATTTAATGGCGTTTTCTTTTCCGACAAAAAATATTGCCCTTTGTTAGTTCTTTGCCACAAAATGTCGTGAAAAATTAAAAAATATCAAATATTTTTAAAGCCAACATTTTCGTTGTATTAATTTTTTCTTTTTTTTTAATTAACACAAAACAAGTAATGGCGACAAAGTGCAGCTATCTACATACACTCGTATATAAGTGAAAATGGATGCGTTTTTGAATGTATTAAATTATTACATTTAAAAAGCTAAACCTTTTAACTTTGAGATCGGAAAGAGATGAAAAAGAATGTAGAAAAAGAGGAAAAAGTTATAATTAAGATAGTAATTAAGATAACGTTAGCGAAGCACGTCGGAACTTAGCCAGTTCATAATAAATTAAACGCATTTGAAATCTATTTTAAGAAGATTTTGTATGAAAGTTTTTAAATAAATTACATTTCAAATTCATTTTAAATTTTTTGAATATGAGGGTTAGTCTTTAAGAAAACTTGAACATTAAACCAGAATATATTTTTAAAAAGTCCTAAAAAATGCTTTATTTTTAATTTATTAGAAAATAGCAGTTTGTTCCGCACTCTCCAAGGTTAAGGAGAGTATGATTAATCACCACCTTGTGGGACATCTGGAGTCAAACGATTTACTTAGCGATCGTCAGTACGGTTTCCGAAAGGGTCGTTCTACTGGTGACCTGCTGGCGTTGCTCTCGGAGAAGTGGAACAAGTCCATTCATGGTTTTGGCGAGAGTAAGGTTGTGGCTCTGGATATCTCAAAGGCGTCTGATAGAGTTTGGCACGAGGCTCTCATTTCGAAACTTAATGCTTTTGGTGTCGGTAGCCACTTCTCTCGATTTATATCGAGTTTTCTCAAAGATCGCTCTATAAGAGTGGTTATGGATGGGGTCTCATCCGACCAGTTCAGGGTAAACCCAGGTGTACCGCAAGGCTCTGTTCTTTCTCCTACTCTTTTTCTAATATTTCTTAAAGACTTTCTTCTTCTCACTTCTAATCCTATCTACTCTTTTACGGATGACTGCAACATTTGTCACTTAAATTCTTTTGATCGTAGACCAAGCCTTTTGGAGGTTGGGGCAAGAAGGATGAATATGAACGTCACACTCATAAGTGACCTGGTGAAGGTCTCTGAGTGGGGTCGTGCGAACAAGGTCGATTTTAATTTTTTTAATGCACGTAATGCACAGACGTGGTGATGTGCTGTCATCTGTGTCACTGGGTAATGTGGATATTGAAGAATCAGATGCTCTTGATGTTCTGGGCATGAAAATTCACTGTGATGTTCGTTGGAATGATCACATATTTCAAGTGTCGAAAGAAGCATTCAAGTGCCTTGGTTGTTTGAGACGGTGCAAGAAATACTTCACTCCATCTGATCTCCTTAATATTTACAAGACCTATATCCGACCCAAAATGGAATACAACTCTCATGTATGGGCCGGTGCTTCAAAGGAGAGGATGAAGATGCTCATCAATGACGGTAGGGTAGCCAACTCTATCGATTCATTGGAGCACCGTCTCAATGTGGCGTGTGTTTCATTGTTCAATCGGTACTATAACGGAATGTGTTCTAACGAAATTAAGGAATTAATTCCTAAAAATCATATATTTTTACGTAGTACTCCTATTTCTCGTAGAGCGCATCCCTTTGTAGTTGATTGTCCAATAAATCGCACAACGCATTATAGGGAGAATTCGTTCTTTGGTGGCACTGTTCGGTTATGGAATGATCTTTCGGCGAAAGTATTTCTTGCCACTTACGACATGAGTAAATCTAATATCTAACGTCCATAAACACTACTCCCTCTGTCCTCCTTCCAATAACCTATTTTCCTAGTACCTGCACAATGCACTGCATATTCATAAAAAATAAAATGGTTTTTCAAAAAATTGATTATAAAAAATTGTAAATAAAAAATATTTCCAACTCATTCTGAATTTATTTTAAATTCTTAAAAATAATAGAAAATATGTATATTACAAGCAAAGCAAAAAAAACAAAATAAATTAATTGAAATAAAAAATATTTTTTTAATTAAAATTTTATTAATGAGAACTTAAACATCTGTTTACCATAACAACCGGTAATAAAAAAAATAAAATAATAATCAAATCAAAGGCAAATAAAATACAATAATTTTCTTTTCTTTATTCTTTTATTTAAGGTTCAATAAATTACAACAAAAACAACTACAAAAGCAATAAATTTCTAACCTTCAAAGCAACAAATAACAACGAAATTTGAAGTTCAACAGAGGGAAACAGTTAAGGGAAATGCCTTTAAAACATAAATAGTCGTTAAACAATTGGAAATTTTGGAAAAATGAACGAATCAAATAATGTTTACAATAACAATAACAACAAAAACGTTAATAATAATAATAATAACAACAGCTTAAGAAACATAAACAATAATAATTCGGGCAAACGTCATGACAATCCAGACGCATCTTCAACTGTAACGCCAACCAACGAAAAGCACATCTATCATCTTCGTGTGGATAGTATTGAGGAAGCGAGTACAGCACCCATGACAGAATCAAATTCACGTGAAGACTTAATTGTTAGAGATCCAGATGAGGAATCACCAGACTGTAAGCTAAGAGACGGCTTACAATTTCCAAGTAAGTTAAATGAATGACGTTGTGGTTTGGTTTAAACTAAAGAGTTACCAGATAAGAACGATAACAAAAGTAGAAGCGAATAGCACATCATTGACATACCAGCGGTTCAAGTGTTTTTTTGTCTTCAATTAATTTTCTTTAATTAATAAATCCTCTTTGAAACATAAAGGCTTCTAACAGCATATTTGCTTTGCTTCAGTTTCTTGACAACAATTTTTTCCTTCTCAAGCTAAACAGGTGATAGGTCTACTGTACCTAGTCCTACCATCTATAGTTACCTAAAAACAACGCTCTGTGTGTGTATTTAGTGTAATAGGGAGACCCTTGCTCATCTCAGATTTCCACCTTTTTCTTCTCCTTCCTTTCCAATGAGCTCCGCAGTTGATACTTCTTCTCTTAATTTTTCCATCTTCCAAATCCATGATAAAAATTTGTGGTCTTCTTCGAGATTCGAATCTGGAATTCCCTCTTCTTGTAGCCAAGGACTCTAACCACTACACCACTCCGCCTCCAATTTTGACAATAGCTTCTCAAACTTGGACTCACAAATGATTCGAATATGTCAACTTAATATTTGTCAAATGAAATTATCGATATAGCCGTTATCGTGGCAATAGATCCACGAATGTTGACCACAAGCTTGCTGAAAACGGTTGCTTTATTAGCGTAGTTTAACCAGAAAAACCTGGCAATGTTTGAGCGGTACGGGTATTTAAACTGCCCAGACTAGATATAAGAAACGTTGTCAAATAACCGGCCATTGGGCTCTTGGTAGACAGGCTCAATGACTAAGAATCTCATAAAATAATTTCTGCAGAAGCTACAATTTTGAAGAAGAGCAGAATTGCCCGGCATTTAATGATGGAAGAATTTTCTACGGCCATAGCAGTTTTTGGATCCAAGTGTGCTGTGCTTTAGCATTGTTTAAGGAGAAGTGTAAAACAGCCTATTATAGACCGACAATAGATGATCTTACGGTGATCATGCATCTTGAAGCTTTTCGGTGAAGCCGCAAATCATATATGTTGGTGTAGGCGTACATTTCTTACGAAGATATGTCTTTCTTCTAAGTCTCTACCTAAAGGGAAAACAAAATTGCAGGATACTAACCATTCCTTAAACTTCTTCATTATTAATTAACGAATTCGATCAAAGCTATACACACCACAGTATACATCCTATACGCTCACCACAGCAGATCGAGTCCCCGAATAAAGTCAATTATCCTACTTGGTGTAACCACTGAATTGCCGGAACCACTGAAGGTCTGAGATTCTAACTCTCGTAATACAAGGTCTGACATCAGACCTCGAAAGTTGAATTTTTATTTTTCTGAAAACCAGACAGCCGCTTAGAGCTAAAATTTAAGGTACGATATCTTAGGAAAACCGAAGCAGTGGGTCCAATAGCCAATCTGTGTGACATTTGGCTGATTACTGAAAAAATTCTAAAGACATTGAAACCGTAATGAAATCCCATTTGTTTGACTTCCATGAAGGAAGTTTCCACACCATTGCTAGGGCACACAAACCTTTCTAATAGGAAACGGAGTCTGGAAGAGCCTTCTTAGTTCGAGGTGGAGAGGTGATTGCTATTCTATGCAGAACGGGCTTAAGGAAATACAAGTTTTGCTAGGCATCAACGATTGGAAGAGATTTGAGTCGGTAAATATTTGGATAGGAGTTGTTTCTAATCCAATGTGCAGGTTCTGTCGAAAGAGAACTTAATCGCCAGAAAACAAACTTAGTGATTCACTTATGAATTTTAGGAGAAGGCACCTAAGCGCCTATCAAGTAGAAAGTGGTGATATACCATTATTGACTTCAACCTATGTTCTGAAATTCGTCAGTGCATCGAGGTATAATATCCTCTATGTGGAACCCCTATTCTAGTCGGTGCAGTTCATTTGACTGCAGGGTCGCAGTATTTCAAGACCTATTGACTATAATGACGATGATCCAAAGAAGTATAAAAAACGTTATTAAACGATCATTAATACAATGGAAAACCATCCTTGAACACATTAGTCGTAACGGCTATCATTGTTGTCTGGTCACCCGTTAATTTATTTTCTTAATAGTTCTTAATGCCTATTTTTGTTTTACCCATAAAGGATTCCTATCGGTGCCAGCTTTGCGCAATGTACAATCACATAAGATAGGTAAACGTGATATTGTTTCGAGCCCAGCGAAAAGTGAACGTATGAACAGGGATTGTTCGAGTACTAAAGTAACAGCCAGAAGATTAAGTCAAGATAGTGGTATAGTGGCTGGACGTTTATTTAATGGTGGGGTAAGTATACGAAAATAGTAGTATTTTTTAAGCTTTACTTATATACCCTTCTTACTCCCTCCATCTAGGACTTGAACTTATTCGATTCATCAGCGTTTACTTTACAAAATCCTCAGAAAAACTCAAGCGATAATATTTACTCTTTACTCATCAATGAAAGTGAATCGAAAACCGCCGTTAATCGTACAAAAGATTCTTACAATACCAGTATACAGTACTTACCATCTACCCCAGCGCCCACACCAACACCAGTAGTACCCGGCTCGGAAATGACCAGTTTACAACCATATTATCAACAACACCGGCCGCCGCCTATTAATTGTACTCTAGTCAATGATAAATGGCGTTGCAGCTATAATGCGAATTATTACAATAAATCACATTCTATATCGATACCACTGCCTACACATTTGGAAACAGAATCGGCGGAACCGAGTCCTACTTTGGCTTTTGGTCCGAAAATAGAAAATTCCGATATACCCGGTACAGCTATGGTTAAAGAGTTGGGTTTAAATTTAACTGCACCAACTACACCAGAACCAACGATTAATGAAGTCTCGGCTGAAAACGAAAATCTGTCTGAACTCGAAAAACCTATAAATTACACAGAGAAGAGTTTAATTGAAGAGCAATATGCCTACAAACAATTGGTTCCCTATGATAAGTCCAGGCAAAATTCAAAATGTTCTTCGATGAACTCGAGCCACAATGGCAGTCACTATAATAGTCGCAAGCACAGTAAACGTAATTCGGAGAGTGAAGATGAGGCACAACGTAGGGTTAGCAAACAAGATCGTGAGGGTTTAGACTCAGAGTCTTTGATGTTTCGTGATGGTAGACGTAAAATCGATATGGTATTGGCCTGGGAGGAAGAAGATCTAGGTGTAATGACTGAATTAGAATCGAGAAAACGCGACTATCGGAAAACTTTTATGGAAAATTTAATAAAAGAGGGTCTAGAAGTGGAATTGGAAGATAAAACACAATCGTTTAATGAATGCACGTACTTTTTGAAAATACATTTACCCTGGCGTCTGGAAACACGCCTAGCTGAAGTTATGAATATAAAATTACCTGTAAAGAGATTTATAACTATATCGGTGAAATCTTCATGGGTAAGTCATTAGTCATGTTCACACAATTACTTTTTTGTAAAACGCTCCCTCATTCATACTTCAACTTCCAATTATGAAATTAATTACTGAATTTCCAATGCAATTACAAAATTTCCCATATAAACTGTTATTCGGATTCAATTACCCCTTCAATGACTATCGGGTGTTTGTTCACGCTAAATTCGTTTACGTAATAATCTTTTAATAATATTTTAAAACAAAATTTACCGTTTAATTAATAAAAATTAAAGAAAATGAACAAATACCATAAAAACGAATTGCAAAGTATCATTTAAACGAGGTAATTCGTATAACTACTTGAAACAGCGTAAAAAGTAATTCAAAGTTCTGTGTGAACATGCCATAATTTTATTTGGAGTATTTTTTATAACTTTTTTGTTGAATTTCGTATTGACAATTTCAATCTAACTTTCCAGAACGAGGAAAATATTATGGTGCGTAATATACAATATTGGAAAGAGATTTGGCAGAAGCTAACTAAAAAAATACAATTGGAAAAAAGCGTCTTGGAAGGTGAAACTACATTTAAGGCAGCTACAGCCAATGGCAATCCAGAAGAACAGTGAGTTAACAAGTTTAGAACAAAAAAGATATATTTTTTCAATATACATGTATCCCCTTTTCCACTAGATTTATAGTCAAGGATCGAGCCACATCATTTACCAGCGCCCAACGTTCTTTAATGGTTATGCAGGTTTTATTGCGCACACCCTTCGACGATAGTGACCGTTCGGGCATTAGACGCCTACTTAACGATAATACCTATTTAGCCTGTTTCCCTTTGCATGAGGGTCGTTACGATAGACCCCACTCTAGTGGTGTTTCTTTGGATCGACGTATTTTATATCTAACTTGGGCTCATCCTTCCCAGTGGTATAAGAAACAGCCTTTATGTTTGGTGCGCAAATATTTTGGTGATAAGATTGCCTTGTACTTTTGCTGGTTGGGTTTCTACACGGAAATGTTAGTGTATCCAGCTGTAGTGGGTACTTTGTGCTTTATTTATGGTCTGGCTACCCTGGATTCGGAAGATAATACACCCAGCAAAGAGATATGCGATGAAGCCGGTACTGGCAATATAACGCTGTGTCCGTTGTGTGATCGGGCCTGTAGTTATCAGTTTCTGCATGATTCGTGTCTATTCTCGAAAATCACTTATTTGTTTGACAATCCTTCAACGGTATTCTTTGCCATTTTTATGTCCTTTTGGGGTGAGTTCTAACGAAACAATCGAATGTGCTCTAAATAACCATTATATCTTTCCAGCCACCACCTTTTTGGAACTCTGGAAACGTAAACAATCGGTTGTAGTTTGGGAATGGGATTTACATAATGTGGAATCGGATGAGGAAAGTCGTCCTGAGTTTGAAACAAATGCAACAAACTTTCGCATGAACCCCGTGACTAGGGAGAAAGAGGCCTATATGTCAACTTGGACCAGAGCTATACGTTTTGTTATAACCGGCAGTGCGGTATTATTTATGGTGGGTTAGAGAGTAGATATATGTATTTTTGGAACCACAATTAATATGTTCCTACAAATTTAATTGCAGATATTCATAGTTTTGTCGGCCGTTTTGGGCACAATTATCTATCGCATATCGGTGGTAACCATTATTTATGGTGGTGGCGGTTTTTTCGTTAAAGAACATGCCAAGCTATTTACTACCGTAACGGCTGCTCTCATTAACTTGGTGGTTATAATGATACTTACGAGGGTAAGTAGAATGTGAAAACACATAATCTTTTAATGTAACCAAAGTAAACATATTTTCCTTCGCAGATCTATCATCGCTTGGCCATACGCCTGACGAATATGGAAAATCCCCGCACTCAAACGGAATATGAAGATTCTTATACGTTTAAAATTTTCTTTTTCGAATTTATGAATTTTTATTCATCCCTTATCTATATAGCCTTCTTCAAAGGCCGTTTCTTTGATTACCCAGGTGATGATCAGGCGCGTAGAAGTGAATTTTTCAGATTAAAAAACGATATATGCGATCCGGCTGGTTGCTTATCCGAATTATGTATCCAACTGGCCATTATAATGGTGGGCAAACAATGTTGGAACAATTTTATGGAATATCTCTTTCCTAAATTCTATAATTGGTGGCGCCAGCGAAAGCATAAGCAGGCTACTAAAGATCGTTCTCACTTACATATGGCCTGGGAACAGGATTATCATATGCAAGATCCTGGCAGATTGGCTTTATTTGATGAGTATTTGGAAATGAGTAAGTGTTGTGTTAGACTAAACAAAGAATTATGCTTAAAACCACAAATCTCTTTACCTTTTTTTAGTTCTGCAATATGGTTTTGTTACCTTATTTGTGGCGGCCTTTCCCTTGGCTCCTCTATTTGCTTTACTCAACAATGTTGCTGAAATACGTTTGGATGCCTATAAGATGGTTACACAATCACGACGTCCTTTAGCCGAAAGGGTGGAAGATATAGGAGCCTGGTATGGAATCTTGCGCATTATCACCTATACAGCGGTAGTCTCAAACGCTTTTGTAATAGCCTATACCAGTGATTTTATACCACGTATGGTTTATAAATTTGTTTACTCTGAGACAAATACTTTGGTAGGTTATATAGAGCACTCGTTATCGATATTCAATACCTCCGATTATAAAGAGGAATGGGGGGCTAAGACGGAAAAGGATCCCGATACTTGTGCCTATAGAGGTTATAGGTAAAGCTTAAAAATTTATTTTGTGAACTAACCTACAAAAATATTAACAAATGTTATCTTTCTTTTTTGTAAAGAAATGGTCCTCATGATTTTGAGCCTTATGGTTTGAGTCCTCACTATTGGCATGTATTTGCCGCCAGATTGGCTTTCGTAGTAGTCTTTGAGGTAAAATTTTTTGTAAATCTTATTTTTTATTTTATATAATTTATTTTTTTAATCAATTTTAGCACATTGTTTTCGTTATAACTGGCATTATGCAATTCATTATACCCGATATACCGGCCGAAGTTAAGACACAAATGCAACGTGAACAGCTATTGGCCAAAGAAGCCAAATATCAACATGGCATGAAACGTGCCCAGGGTGATAATCAAGATTTAATGAGTCTATTTCGTGATGCTAACAGTCGTAGTAGTATCACCACTAACAGTATAACCTGTAATGGTACAACAGCAACTGATGGTTCACAATTTGCCACACGTCGCAGTTGGGCTAGACGTTTTTCACGTTTAAGTGATGGTCTTGATGCCCATGTAGAAGTGGCAGCACGGCCCAGACGTTCTATGGAATCAACAGTATGGGAAGTTTCCTGACATGAAGAAGAAGCTGAATCGGAGGATGTTATAAATGCCAAAAGTAAACGTTAGAAAATAGAAAAAAGTTTGGAAATTAAAGTTATTTTCTCAGTATAGTTTGTCTAGAAAAACAGTACAAAAAAGGTTGTAATTTTATGTTTGAATCGAAATTTTAATAAAATTTTTAATTTTAATTTTAATCAAAAAACATGTAAATAAACTTAAAATTTTTTTCTTTAAATGATAAAAAAAAGTGCTTGCATATAACACCAAGCAATCCAGGTTTGAATCGCAGCTTCAAATATGATCCTATCAAGAAGCCATTAACATAAAATTGAAGGTATGTCAACGCCATTTCCTCTGAAAAAAAGGGAAGGAAAAAGTAGCAGCAAGGCTCCGTACCTTAACCTTCCTCTTCTTAATTAAACATTTAGAACCGCTAATCACAGTTGAATGCCTGACAGATTATATCATACCAAGCGCGCTTAAGAGGTTAAAGACAATTCCATCTAAAAAAGTAGATGCATCAATTCCTCAGGCCCCATAGGTTATTATTGAGATCATTTCATAGCTCTTCCCATTTAGCTTTCTTGGTGCAATTTATGGCCATCTTCAACTCCTTTCTCGCGTTTTTGAAGTCCTCAGCTTCGCTTAGCTCGTATATACATTCTCCTAGTTCTCAGACATTTTCGCTTAGTATGTGTTCTAATGTCTTTGAGTCTTTTCCGGACTGAGATCAACCTATGCAGTGGACTCAAGTGTAAGACTATTAATATTTACTCGGACAGCCAAGCGGCCTTACAGGCGCTAGGGTCTTATCATATAAACTTGGCAAATGTTGCTTTGATCCGTTAAAAAACTGGCGCTTATGAAGACAAGCGGTCTTAAGGGCGCTCAGTCGTCAGATGTTGCTATGCTCCGTTGGAAAAACTGGCGCTTATGAGTAGAGTACAATTGTTTTGGATACTGCTTATGCATTGGCACCCTATATTGGGATCCCGGGACCCTACTATGCAGTATCGCTTACTACTATTCTCAATCTAATTATTGATTGGGGGAAATTTGCAAATGTTTAGAATACTGCAACGCTCAAGAGGGTCTTAAATATGCTAAGGCGGTGATTGCTAGTCCACAATCTGGTCGTCATTCTAATGTTTTTAAGTATAGTAACAGGGCCTGAACTCCGGACGGATTTTCTTTTGAGTCATTATAGTTTGAGAAAGAATTTACAGAAAAAGGCAATTATGGATGTAGAAGTTTGTTGATTAAGCTTGCTCGCAACAGAGACGACGGAACACATATTGTGTGAATGTGTGGTCCTACCAATAAAATTTCAAAATTCCTAGCGTTCATAAGCAAGGTAGGCCTGGTAACAAATAGTATAGGCGTAGGGACACAATAGATTTCTTAAGTCGCAGTGTCTTACGACTGTGCTCGGTTTTAATCTATAATAATAATTTTGATTAATGTCTTAATTCTTAAAAACTTGTACTAAGTTAAAGCGATTTATAAGCAAAACTTGTAATATGACTGTTGTCATGGTTTCTCTAAAATTTATTTATTTTTCTAACAATTCTAGATAACATTTAGTTTCAATTGATTTTTAATTAATTTTTTATAATTTTTATACAAAAATGTCTAAAAAATCACCAGAAGATGCTTTCTATGATAATTTATTGTTGGGTTTACATAACACTCTATGTAAGTTAAAATTCATTTGCGAAACATTTCTTAAAATTGGCCAATATTACAGGTAATGTGCCTCGCATATGTAATGTTACGATGGAAAAGAGATTGCCTTGTGAAAAATCGAATATTATGACTTGGGAACAAAGACATGGTGTTTATTTACCCGAAGATATGAAAAAATTTTATTTATCCACTGATGGTTTCCTATTACATTGGAGCTATCAATATGCACGTAAGTTTTTTACTGGGAACACTAATATGCCAATAAATATCCCCTTTTTCAACATAAACCTTTCACCTTAGCCGACGATGTACGACGTGTGGGCTATATACACTTTCCCCATTTAGTGCAAATAACTATTTTAAGAGAAAACGTAGAACCTCTATTTCCAGCTCTCACCGATTCTTCTTCAAATAACTCTTCATATCCCAACTCCTCGAATACTTCAATATCTACAAATCTATCTTTGATTACTAGCAATTCAACTATTAGTAGTCATTTAGTGTCTAATTCTACAGCATCAAAATCTTCTTCGTCCACCGTAAATAGCCTTAAAGATCAATGGGGTAATCCGTTACCGACAATAGGACTCAAATCTAAGATATTTGAATTTAATACTGTTAATGAAGTGGCTAAAGTTTGTTTGATATATGATTCCAGCAATTCGAATAATCCGAAAATCTATTTACTGGAACTGGAATCATTGAAATGGATTTTCTTAGCCGACAACTTTAGTGAATACTTACGCATGGCTATAGCCCATTTGGGTTTGCCCTATTGGGAGTTGTGTTTTTCCACTTGTGGTCTACCCTCTTGGACAGAGGTAAATTGTTCTTTTTTGGGGAAAATATTTCATTAAAACTTTTTGTTTTTCTTCTTTTTAGCAACTATTTTTACTTTTGGCACCCCATTTACTAGAGGAAAATGAACCTCGTCGTTCAGGCTTAATAAATCCTGCTCCAGAGCATCCCTACAATGTTGTGGATCCAAATATATTTCGTATTAAAATCAAAAGCAGTACAACAAAAACAAATTTAAGTGGCAAACACAAACATGAGAGCAAGAGTAAGTGAAAAATCGTAAATTTTTCATGGATTATAAGAAAATGGCCTTGGAATATAATAAAAAATTAAATTTTGAAATTTTGCGAAAATAGCAAAATTTTTAATATAAAAAAATGTAGTTTTATTTTTAGAGAACGCTTATAACTCGGTGGTAAAGCGTCAAATAATATAACAACATATTAAATGCATAAACGGATTATGAAAAAGTAGTTTTACAACGATCATTGTCCGGTAACTAAGCCTCAAATCAAATCTGAAAAATGTTCAAAAGCTTATATCTCGGTGAATAAGCGTCAATTTGTACAAATAACGTGCTTCCTATGTGGAGCAAATGGTCTCCACAAATTTCTTTCATTCTGGTTTATCTTGGGCTAATGTTTCGATTTCGGCTTAGCTTTTCTTGGACAGTTCCGCCTCCTTTCTGTCTTGTGGTTTCTATGAGTGAACAGGAAGTTCTGTGGAAGTGCTCAATGTTCACAGGAATATTACGGCTTAATTGGTTTTCGTGCAAACCTCAACAGCTGGCATCCGTGTATCATGATTTGATGAGATATATTAGTTTTCTGTGGACTTGCTTGTATACAAGGGCAGACCATATTACTTCATGAGGCAAAGTATTAAAAGTCGATAAATATGAAAATAAAGGTGAACGCCGCACAACGGACTGCTCCAAGTCTGTTAAGCATAATTTATACGATCGAAACCCTACCTGTTTTGTGCATAACTTATGTGATAGTTTACCGGATAAGCGTTTTGTTATAATATGGGCAATGACTTTGTACATCATACTGAAAAATGTTAGATATTTTACTTAGAATTCCCTCATCGTCGAACCAAAATTTCCTAAGCAAAGATATAGTAATTTTTGTGCTTGTGCATGGCTCTACTTTCAATAATTCTGGAAATATTCCATCGAATTCTTTACTGTCTTTGAGTCCTATAATTAATTTAACACCTTCCGATAGGTAGGGAGATCTGATGCCAAATCCGATGTTTCAATATATAAACGGCAATTGCATGAGGAATTGGTTGTTGATGTATTACTCTAGAGCAATCCAAAATAGCAATTGACCCATAATTTCAGTTGATCATACCTGCTAGTGACAAGTACAGCAAGATTATCTTAAAGAGGTTTACAAGTTAACGCCTAATGGTTCACCAGTTTCTTAATAGTCGTATAATGATCGCCATCACGATTTGTTTATGTCACAATTTATCTTTATGTGCACTACGTTTTATATTTCAGTCCATTGTTGTGCAAGCCTCTCAAACTGCAGATTTTGATGATCTGGTGTTGACTGTATTCAAGGCTAATTTGATTTCCTTTGCGAACAATGATGAATAAGCGCCAAGTCGCCACACAAATTAATTTTTGAATTTACTAGAGGATTATGAAAAATAGCTTGTCTTTAGAACAAAATAGACGTACAATTGTAATACAATTGTTCCAGTTAGAAATGAAATATTATTTGATTCATATGGCTGCCGCGGCTCACAGTACCCCATTTGATCGGACCAATTTTTGAGTATATGGAGTCGCATCTCGTCAATGGCATCACGAATGTTGGCTTTCAAGTGCTCAATTGTCGGCATAACATTTGTCTTTAACAGCGCCCCACATAAAAAAATTGCGAAATATGAAATATGGGCCAATGGGTGCATTGGCTTCTGTAAGACCACGTTTGGGTTTTCTGAGCCACAAATACGGCAATTTTTCTTATGAAAATGACTTTATCCGAAAAGATGATTTTAAATGATGATAAATTTCCAATAAATCCCAACGTTACCCAAGCGTAAATCGATTCATTTCGTTCAGTGGAGATAATATACTGAATTTCGTGACAGAATAAAATGACATAAATACTGCCCGATTCGAAATAACCGCTGGTTCAAATTTAAACTTTTAAATTACCCACCCCGTACATATCTCGTTAAAAAAGAAACGTTAACTTGCAGAAATAACAAATTTTAAAAACCCATTGAAGTATTATAGAAAAGTAGCTTTGTTTTCAAACAGTGATTTCTAGAAAATTTTTAAAGGCAGGTTTATATGTAATTTTTACTGCATTAAAATATTATGGGAGCACGAAAAAGATTGTTTTTCGAACAAAACTGTTTTGATTTTTTTTTTTTAAATAAATAAATTTAAATTTGTCCCATAAATTGCCACACTATGCTTATAAAATAAATCTCATATTTTTATTGCTTTTTTAAATAAATTACGACACAAATACTTGTGAATTTTTTTTTTCAAATAAAATTAACTTGAAAAGAAATCATCAGCTCTGCTTTCCAAATCAGCAAACATTTTATCTTTAATTTGTGGTTTAGGATCCTCTTTAATCTCTGTAGGTACAGCACCCACCTGTCCCAACATATATTCAAACTCATCCAGTGTCAATTTTTCTCCTCTTAACTCGAGGGGACCAATAAATTGTTTCTTCATTTGTCCCTCGTGATAAACGAAAATAGTAGGCAGGTTCTTTTCGGGGAAATTTGGTATACAAGTGGTGGCTATGGAACGCAAAAATTTCGTTTGTGGAAAACGTGCAGCCAATTGTTGCATATGATGGTGTATTAAAGCGCACAAAGGCACACCGTTGGCATACAAATGTAAGACCACCCAGATGCCTTCACCGGCTTTAGTTACCTCGTTAACATAATCTTGGCCAGAGATTTCTCTTACCGTGCCAAATTTAGCTTTCTCTGCAAATGCTCGCATCTCAGCTATGCGCTGCTGTCGATAACGTTCCAATACTTCTTCATCTTCTGAATCCTCCAGTTCATCTAATTCATCCAGATTCATGTCTTCCATGTTCTTAGAACGACCCTCATGAAGATCAGTACGTTTTTCTATGGCTTCATCAATCATGGCCTGTATTTGATCTTCGGTAACTTCAGCCTCTTTATTCTCTTTTTGAGGCAATATGCCTTTGGAACGTAGAATATCATTCCATTCGGTATCTTCATTTGGATCCTACGTAATGTTCAAAAGAAAAATCGTTTATAAGCACGTTTTACTTTTTGTTTATTTTTACCTCCTACCCACCCACAAAACTACCATATAAGGAAATAACAAACAGACAGACACAAAGACAAATTCTCTATTCTTACAGACCCGAGACCATTTCTTCAAATTTCTTTGTACAGCCGTTTTGTATTTGAGTAGGTTTTCGTGAAATATTTCATATTTACCTGCATTTTTTTGGTTTTTGTGTTTTGAAAAATTTAGATTTTTATTTTAATTTAATTTTTGTTATAAATTTAAAAATTTTATAGAAAATTTGTAAACTATTCCGTGAATGAATTCAATGTGTGGTGACTAATGATAGAATATGTGTTGTAAGAGAGAAGGAGAGGGAAGACCAGCAAATGTCAAAAAGTGTTTACTTATAAAAATAAAAATTCGATGCCCCCTGTAACTTACAGTGTATGTTCAGTGTCTATTTTTTAGAATTTATATTACAGAAGCGGCTATTTAAACAATCCGTGATAAAAACCGTTAATTTTAAAATCTCTAAAAATAATGAAATTTTTCAATCCTTTTGATTGTAGGCTTAAAAGTATTCTTTGTGTTCAGAATTTCTGCTGCCGAAAAAGAAATAAAGAGTTTTGTATTGATTTCGATATAATTTTTTGCTTAGAGTCGTAACAGCTCTGTTGCTGCTGTTGAAGATATTTTTACGTTTTAACCTTTTTAAAACGTTTGAGTTTGTTTAAATTGGGTTAAAATAAAATAAACACCACTTTGTTGCTGTTTACAGCTTTTTATTTACTACACTATAACTTTTATACGGTCTATCTTAATATAACAGCTTAATATTTATTTATACAACACTTTTATTTCCGTTTAAAAACGACTTTATGTTATGACAACAAAACAATAACTAACTAACGTAAAGATGTACATAAAGCAGCCTCTTTATATACCTAATTGCCTACTATTTGGATGGTTCCGGAAATGTCTCATATCCTTTTTTTATATCTGTTAATTCAAATGCAACACAAAGATGCTCGAATTGGCAGTGCTGCTAGATATGCAAATAAGTACGACATAGACAAGGTGACACATAATAACAAAATATACCACTATATCACAATACAGTTTTGAAGGCGTATTTTCTTTTTAAGCATTTTTATTTTCCTAACAATATGAAATGTAAAAGATTAATATAAAATAAACGAATATAAAGGTTTATCGGGTGGTCATAACAGAAACCAATTAATAGTAAGACAGTAAGCCAAACCAACCAGTTGAACAAGTTATATGTCGTAAGGGTTTTGGAGACAGGCAGAACAACTGTTAGAGGTACTGGATATAATTCTTTCCCAGTAGCTCAGGATATTGGAGTAGTCAGAACTCACATCTGTATAGATGTAGCGGGTTTGCCTGGTTAGCTATCCAAAATCGTAGAAGGGTGTTTGTAGAGAACTTTATAGCATTTATAGCCTCAGTAACCGCCAACTAATGCAAGGTTCACTGTGCAATTAACAGTGATAATCTGCCGACGTCAAATGGCGTCCTGTATGTCCTCGTTAAAGTCATGATAAACCTGCCGTATGTGTTCAGAAGTATATCTGAAAAGGCTGACAAAATGCCGACAGGTATTCTCTGGTCAACAATACATTATGTCGTGTGACAGACAGCATACTTGATCAACGTTAGCCACGTGCATTACCACTCAGAAATTAAATCTAAATGGGAGTTGCATAGTTAAAGAGGAAACGATCAATAGCTTTATATAATGTTATAATAGTCTCCTTGTCAAAGGCCAAAGAGGTGCCAGTAAAAGCTTTCAAGATTCCGTTTATTGTCCTCACTATTCGCTTAATATACTTGCGTTCGTTGGTAAGTGGGGGCAAGAAATTTAGGATTCTAATCCATAGGGCTAAGCTTGTCTTTAACAGAGTTATAAAGTTCCCTCCTTATTTTTTTGTCCAGCAAGTGAAAAACATCGTTGATATCTTCACGTTGTATTCCCACAGAAATCTCACAATGTTGACCAGGTAAAGAATTCTTCTGGCACTTATTGGGCAGCAATCATTGGCGTACGACACAATTAAGGCGTTTTAAGGAGGATAAGGAAGATGACAAGATTATGTTAAAGATAGGTGATTTCGGTTCCTTTTTTAGGCGTGTTTTCTTGTATACTCTTTTTAGTCCTTCTTTTTTCTTCTTTTCCTCCATCTGTCCTTCCTTTCGATTCTTTGTTCCTATTTCTTTGCAGGGACAGGTCTTTCCACAATAGGCCTCTGTGGTCTCTGAGTGGCGTACTTCGGTACTGCCTTTCGTACCTACCTAAGTGACAGAACTCATTTTTTAGGCATGCTTATTTAAATCCTACGATAGCATGATTTTAGACCCCTTAACATAACAACGCCTGCTTTTCACACAGATAGTTGGTAATTCTGAGCTTGACATCGTTGGGCAGAGTAGACTTCTAGATTTCATCTTGTTTGTATCAAATGCTTTGGATAAATCCAGAACTGCCTTAACTCTGCGCTAATACGATCGTTGCTGATTAAGGCCGTAGTTGTGCTGTAGGATTCCCCAAAACCATGTTGGTGAGAGGAAAGAGTAAAATGTTTCTTCAGAGATGGTAGCAGCAACAATCTACTAAATTTGTCTGCTGCCTAAATAAAGGTTGCAGAAATCGTTACATTACCGATATAAAATTGCTGTTAACGTGAACATCTCTTTCGGCTTATGTCAACAAAATTACCCACTTAAATAAATGCATTAACTACTATAATCAGCAGATTTAGTTTTGTGCCCTTCATAAAGCCTTCTCAAACATTAGTTTGGCAGCGAAAACGTTCCACAATTTATTTATACCAGAATGCGAAGAAATGCATACTTTACTTGTTTTGAATTACACTGTAAGGCACCGCCTTCTGATTATATGTTACTAAGCAACATAAGCTTATAAACTCTCATCCTTCCTTAGACTGATAATATTGTACTCTTACTTTACACATACCCTTCTCCTTTTATACTTTTTCTTTAGATGTTATTATGAGATTATTGTAATTCTTGATTCCTAAGGACCGTGCTTCAGGTATTTCCACAATTAAAGTGATTTATGGGATATTCTCTGAATTTATTTTTTATATTTCAGTGAATTCAGAAAGCCCAATCGACCACAAAAAGGAACCCCTATTTAGACAGGGTATAAAGTAATATCGTCTGTAAGAATATCTTTTTTTATGTTGGGGGATTATGAGGATGATATAAAGTTTCTTCTTCAGTTTTAGCACTGACTAATCCTTACTTTAGATTGATATTGTATTCGTTTATTCTACTTTGCGTATACTACTCTTCTTTTATTCCTTTTCTTGTCATTAAACGATTTTCAATTTCTTTGAATCCAAGTGAATGGAAGTGATATTCTTTCCGTCTATTCACTAGCAGAAGACCTATTGACCTAACCAAACCATAGATCAAGATAGTATAACCAAAAACCAAGATATTACAGACCTTTGCTCAGTAAGCAAGATTTGCATGGACATATTAGCTGTAAAGGACCTTCCCTTTCAAAGTATATCGATAAAACTAAAATCCATCCCTTTAACATTTAAACTATCAAAAAAAATATATTTCTTTGTTTTTTTTTACATAAATATGCTTTTAATTTATATTTATTATTTACGCTTAGCTGTGGTTTATTTCTTTTTACTTTATTTTTTCATTCAATTCGTTTCAATTATCGGTTAGTTTTACATTCTTTTTTTCTTTCTTTCATAAAGTATTTTTATAAAGAACAAATTGAATATTAAGTTTGATAATAAAAAAAATAAGTTGGCAACTACTAAAAGAAATTAAAAACTTACAAACTAAAGTTTAAAAGCTCGTAGTATGTATTTGATTTAAACAAAAATTTTTTTGTGAAAAATTTTGTATTCATTTATAGTACAACAGACGACCAAATGAATTTTTTTATTTTAATTTTTTTTAATACAATATTATTCCGTTTGTGTGGAAACTTCGACATAAGATTTGTAAGAATATCATAAAACAAAAACGAAAAGAAACGGATACATATTATATGAAATCATTAAATGTTTTTATATTATGATAGGTTTTAAAATAATATAATGCATAATAATGCTGTATCTGCTTTTGTGAAAAACAAAGAAATAAAAAAAAACAAAAAATTATATTTGAAATGAAAAAATTGCCATAAATCCTTAAATAATTTGTTTAAAAGAAATAATTAAGGATTGAAGAAAGTATGTAGTGAGAAGAAATAATATTTGCTTCTTTCGTTTTCCTTTTTTAAATATTAGTAAAATAGTAGTGTGAGTAAAGAAGTTTAATTATTGGTTTAGGAATAATATGTAACAACTTAACTCGTCGCAGAGAACTTATTACAAGGTTGTATAATTGAAGTTTTACGCGCAGGCACAGATTCAGGTGTTGGTATAGCATCTCCGGTTGTTACTTTATTGGCAAAGACCTGTTTAACGCTACCGCCTTTTTGTTTAGCCATTTGATAATCACCCGAATCGAAATATTTTTGCTATATAAAGGATTTTTTATTATTATTAAAGGAATACATATATATTTTTATAAAAGAAAATGTGAGAACACTCAAAAAAAAAAAAAGAAAAAATACATAAATAGAATAAAAAAACCAAAAAAAAAAAAAAAAAAAAACGAACAAAAATAAATAAAATAAAATAAAAATGAAAAGAACCAATCAAAAAATTTTGAAATATTTAAATACAAAAAAAAAATGGTGTTCGAAAAAGTTCAGTTACAAAATTGAAACGAGTTTTAGTAAACCAAACGACTTTTATTTATTCCATCTGATGTTTTTAATATTTACAAGACCTTTACCCGATCCAAATTGCAATACAACTCTCATGTATGGGCCAGCGCTTCAAGTCTATTTTGGAGCTTTTCGGCGCGTACAAGAGAAGGCGAAGGTACTCGTTAATGATGGTAAGGTAGGCCACTCTATCGATTCATTAGAACATCGTTGCAATGTGGCGCGTGTTTCATTGTTTTATCGGTATTATAACGGAATATATTCTGATGAAATTAAGGAATTAATTCCTAATAATCCTATATTTAAACGTAGTACTCTTATTCCTTTTAGACCGCATCCCTTTGTAATTGATTGTCCAGTGAATTGCATATAGCAAAGTTCGTTTGCAAAATCCCTGCCACTTATGACATAGATAATTTTAAACAGAAAGTTCATATATACTACTCTCTCTATCCTTCATCCTACAACCTATTTTTCTAGTATCAGCACAATGCAACGCATGAGTGTGGGTTATCCCCTGGGTGCTGGTCTCAAGAAAAATATGTGTGCCGTTTTGTTCGATAACCTTTTTGCCGTTTTAAGTGTAAAACCATTAATCCATCCATTTCTTGAGCGAAAAACTGATCCAATTACGTTTTGTAGAACTCTACGGAGTATAAATTTACATCATTAATAGATTGGCTATCATGTGTACCACAAGTGGCTCACATTTTTTAGATGAGGCTATGTATAAGTCTGTTCAAACAAGTCCATAATTTTGAAATAGATTTTTGTTTGGCTTCTTGGGAGTGACTTCTTTGGAGCAGTCAACTTGTTGAGATCGAAACAAATGATAATCTATTGGTGCAAGGTCTGAGCTGTATGATAGTTGCATTGAAAACTTTCCAGACATACTCTCTCAATTTCTGTCGAGCCAAAACTTTTCTGTTGATTAGTTTTGGCCGTTTCAATTGAATTGCTTGCTTCAATCTCATTAATTGCTAACTGTAGAGATCAGAATCCATCGTTTGACGACCAAGTTGTAGAAACTCATAATGAAAGATTCCCTGCCAACCCCACCAGAAACTCAGCATTATAATTCTTGGTGTTAATATTGGCTTTTCCACCTCCTGCCAAACTACACTATAAATTGCTTACTTCAATCTCGTTAATTGTCGACTGTAGCGATCAGAATCAATCGTTTTTGATTGTTGTTTTGTTTGAACAATTCCCTAGCAATCCCACCAGGCACACAACATTTTGTTTTCACGATATTAATATTACCAGAGATATTACATTTAGAGCCATCTGCCGTTGATTTGTAACTGAACTTAAGCGAGCACAATTTTTTTTTAAACGTTAGTTTATTTTTATTGTAAAAGCTAAAAAAAAAACTTGAAAAATTAAAAAACAAAATTAAAAAAAAAAAAATTAAAAACAAAAACAAAAATTTTGAAAAAAAAATTAAAAAACAAAAACAAAAATTTTGAAAAAAAAAATTAAAATTTTTATTTGTTTTAGAAAAACTTACGCCTTTTTGTAGTCTCTTTTGCAAGAAAGCAGTATGACCGCCCGGTCCACGTAAACCTACAGGATATTTCGATTTTAGTTTCTCTTCTTCAATCTTTTCCAATTCACGGGCATTAGCCTTTAGATTACGAAGAAGAAACGTAGAGTTTACTAATAAAAATTATATATTTATTTCTTTTCATAGCGTATTACCTGATCTTCAGGCGCATCTTGAGGTGTGGTTGCTTGGCTATTAGACTCTTCAGTGGAACTCATTTTAATAAATGTTTAAGACTAAACAACACAGAAAACAATGGTAATTGGGGAGAAGAAAAAGACGCAATTTTTTATAAAATTAAATATTTAATGATATCACATTCAATTTAAAAGCATATGAAGGGTTAGAAAAGAAAAATTGATTTGATGAGTGTGTTAAGTTAAAAACGAATTTTAAAGCAATATTCGGTTAATAAATATGTTTAAATATGTGATGTCAGTTAGTAAAACAAAATGCTGTTTTGTTATAAGTAGTTATTAGTATGTATAAAAAAGCCAATAAGCACCAAAAAATTAATTTAAAAAATTAAATCCTTATTGTTAATTTGTTATTAATAGCAGGCAGTTAACTTTATACGCCTAATTATAGGTTATGCGTTACGATTCGTCATTATGTTATTACAAGTTCATTAAAAAGTTTCTATATAGTGTGTATGGCCTATTTTCCATAACTTTGTCATATGTTTATAAACAAAAAATGTATATTTTTATTTTTAACAAAGCAACGTCAACCTCCTCTTAACTCATGTTCAAGAAATTAACACAATTATTCTCTACAAACTATATATTTATTTACAAAATTTTCTACAAGTTTATAATAAATACTATAAATAGATGAAAAAAAAATACCTATTAGCAATGCCATGGCTATTGATATTAATATTGAATATAAAAAGTGAAATAAAGTGTTCCAAAGCATTTGATATGTCAACAGTGATCTTTCTACTTTCTTCTAAGTAAGCCGGGAAAAAGCCGGACGTGGCGTATTTGAACATTGTTACCATGATATTTTCATTGATGTATCATCTTCAGAATTCGAAACATGTATGAAATTATCGTAAATGAAAAATTTGATTGAAGAATTCTCGTGATAATCACACAAGCAAAGAGAATTATCTATGACAACTTCATTGTAATGTCACCTTACTTAAGAAAGCTGAAATTTTAGAGACATTGTCTGTTATGAGTAGACTACAAGCTGAAATTTAGCGTAATTGTCTATTATGAGTCGACAGCTTGCTGAAATTTAGCCGCATTATCTGTTATGAGTCGACTACTTGTTGAAATTTAGCGGCATTTTTTGTTATGGCTCGAACGACATGCTGAAATTTAGCGGTATTGTGTGTTATGAGTCGACTATATATCACACCAAAGACATGTATGACACCAAAGAAAATTCATCGACGGTAATCGATGATTTGACATTTTCAGCGTTTGTTACGATGATTTACTATGACTTTCGCCACCATGTACATCTAACTAAATACCATAGAATACTATTACTTATGCTATTTTAATTAGGCTTCTAAACAGTTTTATTTAAGTAAATAGGAACTTCCTCTGTTTCAGATATTTATTATAGAGAATGACATAAGTGAAGAAAAAACTGAACACGACACTTTTTCTAGAGCACGTCAAATCCAATAAGAAAACGTGAAAAAATAAAAATAAAGTGTATGATCAACGAATCGCCCACGGTTAGATTAATTGCTGACAAAGTCTTACAGCTTGATGAGTAACAGACATGAACTAACGATGTTTGTTTCATATTTAGTTTTTATCGACCACTAGAACCATTGGAGGAGCACCGCTTAGATTATTACAAGCAAAGTTTTTTTTTCCCAGAAAGAAAAGAGCAGAAAAGCCTTTTACAGACACTACTGATCTTGGAAGTGAGTGTGTATCGTTTTAGGGCTTTTATAGCATGATAATGCGGATTTTTTTTTTGTTTTTTTTTTTTTTTTTTTTTTTTGGTCAATTACAGTGCCACACAAATATACGCTATAATAGCCATAGACTTCGCTGGATATGGGTATTAGCGTTTCCTAAAAGTAATAAGAACTATAAAATTAAGCACAAATGCAACGTTTGAATATAAAAGGAAGGCTTTTGCGATGCCTCAGCTCAGCTAACTTATTAAGTGTAGCAAGGATTAGAAAAAATGTGGACTTGCATTTAATCGAAGTGGCCATATGGTTTGCTACGTTCTTGTACACGTTGCTTAGTATTTCGAATCATTATATTGGAACAATCTACGTAAACAATTGTTGACATAAATTCACGCATGATTATATTTTGTAAAAAAAACCTATTTGTTTACAGCAATTAAGAGTTTCCGCTAATTTTAAAAGCGTTTTTCATGTGCGAAACCACTGGTTTATAATACATATCACTGTAGTTATTATTTTTCACACAGCTGCATAAACAACAACAAAAATATATGTATTAAAATCCAAGAAAATGAGAATAACAATAATAAAAAACAACGTTAAAAACAAACAAAACAATAAAAACAAAAAAAGATGACTGTATAATTTAGAAAAAAAAAGAATGACAGTAAAATTAAAAAAACAAACAAAAATTACAGTAGTTAAAAAATATAATTAAAAAAAATATATATAAAAAAATATTAAAAAGATATATAAAAAATATAACAAAATATATAAAAATAAATATAAAAAATTAAAACAAATATTTCATATATTTTTAATAATACAGAGTCCTTAGTTCGACCGAAAAATTTCATAATAATGATTAATCGTCTACATATATCCCAGCGCAACGGTTTAAAAACCATACCATCTGGCTACTCTAATTAGAAAAACATCGAATTGAACAACAATGTAAACAAAAATACCGATAAGAATACAAAAGATAAAAGAAAAATGAAAAATCACAATGAGGCGAACTTCAATCACAGAATACCAATAATAAAACATTGATTTTTTCCAAAACAAATAATAAAGAAAAATAACAATAAATTAAAAGAATATGATGCATTCGACTTTAAAATAAAACAACAGGCTGCCCGTAAGCTTCCAGGCTAAATCAACGGAGTTTTTTGTTGTTTTATTTGCTACTTCTGCTGCTGCCAATGTCGACGCTACACCACAAAGCAGCAATCAAAATGGCGTGGCGGAGAATAACGAAAAAAATGATGAAAAATTGCAATACATTATACAAATATAGGCAAATAATAATACAAAAAAATTATTGAAAAAAGGAAAATGTCACAAGGGCACCAACTTCCAGAAAGGTTAAGCTTTTTTGTGTCAATATGTAGTTTAACATTAGATATACAATACATAAGCAAATAAAATAACACAACATTTTAGCACAATTAGTGTTATGCACAAATATACAATTAAATGCTTAAGCTAAATGCTTTAAATTTGTGATTTTTATTAAATATATATTACATTTAAGCAAATATATACACAACAAATACCTTGAAAACAAACAGAAATAAATTAGTAAATGGCTGCTGATTATATACCGCTGCTGAGGTTCTCACACAAAAAATATTAATGTTCTTCTAACGATTGTCTTTCAATTTGTCCGATTTATTTTTTTTTTTTCACGCGCACGTTCACACTTTTTACTAATTCGTTTTTAATTTTACACACAATGAAATACCGTATTTTCCACAAAGTTTTTCGTAAAAGAAAAACCAGTTTCTTTTAAATTTTTAATAAAAATTTTCACTTTTCCGCGACGAACCGACCGATCAACTTGCAATTTAACTTTTCTTTTGTGCTGTTGATTCGTTTTTCAAGTGGGAAAAATCTGTAGTTTTGTTTGTGTTTTTTTAATAATGGCGCTCAGCTATAGCTATTACTCTTACTTTTTAGACGAGCATAAGGAGTGAAAGAGATAATAGGTTAATAAGAAAATTATAACGGCTATTTAGTTATTGTATTTAAATGATAAATTTGCTGTAATCGATTATTGTTTACTTTTTAAATGTTTAACGAGTTTATTTCTTTACAATGGTTTTTTTTGTCGTTTTGCTGTTAAGATATATATATAAATAAAATGAAACATTTACAGTAAAGTCAATAGCGTCATTTTAAATAAAAATTGTATTTTTTTTTGTTCATTCGAAGTTAATGTGCTCTGCTTGGTCAGCTCTATCCCATTAATTTTAGCTTTCCTCTGCATCTTGAATTCTGGAAAATACAAACTCCATTAATTTTGACCTTCCTCTACGCCTTGAACCCCGAGAGTTCCATTCAAAATCCCTTTTTGGACAATAAATACAAATTGGGCAAAACACAAGCTTGTCTTTCCTTTAAAAAGAGCAGTACACTTGACATTGGTATATAGTTCGCTTAGTTCGCACAGGATATTCCAAATTGCTTCCGAGTTGAGGTTATCAAAAACTCGTTCAAATTTGTGGGTTAAGAACCAGCTGATGCCTTGTGTATCGTATTCAGAGGGCTTAGATTTACTTTTTTTGGAATTGTAATACTAAGACAATCCTTCCATTTCGGTGGTATATAAATTGTGATCTATGCTTCGCTTATAATAGGTTGCAGTATCAGGCTTAGTACTTCAGCTGCGTATTTGAAGAGCTTCGGGGTAAACTGTTAGGTTCAGCATATTTATGCTTTTTCATTGCATTTGTTATCTTCGCACATGGTGGTGGTGATAAGTTCATGTTATGGAAAGATATTCTGTGTGCAGGTGACGTCAGCATAGTCCAATCTTACTATCGTCTACTCTCTCATAGAATTCTGTTCATCTCACAAGTTCTTGGTCAGACAAAATCGTATTCAAAACATATTTTATTCAATTTTGTAAATCGATAATTTTTCTTAATTAAACGTTTTTTAAACAGAGTAGTAGTAAGCTTTTGTAAGATCTTTCCTTTTTTTCATTTTGCCGAGAAATAAATTGAATAAAAATCGGAATCACCTTTAAAACATAAAATCTTCGTTTTTAAACGTTATTTCTAAAAATTTTGATAATTCTTTAATATGTGATGTTTTTAAGTGTAAAACTACACCTCTAATGTTTGTCAACAAAAAGAGGTTAATGTCCCAACTTATTAATACAACACTATGTGGTGGTGAATTTAATAAGGCAGCTGTTCAATAACAGCTGTTTTTGCTTAGTAAACAGCTGATCATTTGGCATTTTACAAGCGATTTTTGTTTGGGCAGGTTCATTAAATTTTTGTACTGGTAGGTGCTCAATAAGAAATAAACAAATAATAAAATTATAATAAAAAACCAATAGAAGAAGTAGATAAGAATGAGTTCTAAGGATAAGGAATTAAGCAAATCGAAATTTAAGTCATTTTTGAAAAATGCTAAAAATCCTCCAGGTTAGTTATGACCACAGTCCTCACAGCAGTACAGACTCGCTCTAATGGTTATAAAAACAATCTTTATAGGTTCCAACGAAAGATCTCTAAGACCAGAAATTGAATGGGAACTTAGACCGGAACAGCCAGTGGCTCAAAGATGTAAGATTCTAAAGGAACTCAGTGAACTAAATTTGCAGTCCTACAACTTGGAAGAGGTTTGTTTTTCACTTTAATTACCGTTAACTATAACACAGTTACATATTTATTTAAATTTTTTTAACATAGACGGCCATTATAAAACTTTGGGATGTTACCAAGGATTTACTAGTACCCACCAAGTCTGCCGAATGTCGTCAGACAGCCCTAACGTTCTACAAAAGACTCATATATACACAATATAAAAATCTTACCTACATGCGTGAACAATTCTTTTTGGTTATACAAAATCATGATGTAGCCGAAGATTTGAAACATCGCTTAGAGCTGCTGGATACACTAACTGAAAATGGCAAGGATATTAAGAATCTAGAAGAGAAGGTATTTAGTTGATTGATTTAAATAATAGTGGATAGAAAATAATGGAATTTGTTTTTTTTTTTAATTTTAGATTGGTCGTTTTATGTTAATGTGGCTGCCCGCCATTCATCAAGCAAATCTATTGCGTCCTTATCTCGATATGTTGGTTAATTTAATAAAATTTAATGCCGCTCATTTAGATAATGAAATCATAATTGGCATTGTACAGTAAGTAAGGCTTTATTATGTTATTTTTTAAGTTTTAAAATGTTTTTAAAGTAGTCTTTAAAGTAGCTTCAGAATCTGTAAATTACAAGTATAAAAGCTCTCAAACAGAGCCGTGAACGAATACAGAATCAAAATCAACAGATTCGTCTTCTTTAAGTACAGAAGTTCACCCAATAATGGACTCGCTATACATTTTTTTTTAAATCTCAAGAGCTAGAAATTCAGTCAGAAGTCTGTCGAAATCATTTGTAAAGTCAAATATTGGAGAGCTAGGCATTAAGATAAAAAAGAAGCAGCAGCCAAAGAATTTTGGCCAGAGTATTTATCAAACTATGACACGTCATTACATATACCAGCCAATAAAAGAAGATCTGCCAAAATTGAACTCTTAGGATTTTAACGGGCTGTGTTCAGATGGTATATATTATTCAATACCTGATTGAGAAAAGAAAGATGATGATGGTCAGAGTATACAACATCATGCTCTCGAAACAGTTTCTCCTGCTCCCTCCGTTGACATTCGAAACAACATCTAATTGAGTTAGACTTTCCCTCGAAATATGTCAATAACCTACGCATATATGGAGAGGAAATTCAACAATACCTAGATTTCATTTCAGATCCTTAAGACAGCTTTAAACGACATTTATAGGGAGCCGGTGAAAAATAACATTCGCAACACCCACCTATTGTTCAAGTGCAGAGTGAACTAGTATCCAAATACTACGGACCCATCCGAGCTATCTCACAGTTCTATAAATTGATTCGTATAGAGTCTGCAGTAACGGCTTATTTTTTATTTTTTGGACTATGAAAACTAAAAAAAAAAAAACAGAAAATGTGCACAAGTGAATAAAATATATAATTTGGTTCAATGAATGGATGCCGGCCATTTAGTTTTTAAAGGTTATTTCATATAAATATTGCCCTCGTATACGCCGTAGGTAGCCTATCCGTGAGCTACAATTTTGGAATGTTGTCTTCCAGCGCTGGAGTTGTAGCTCGATTGCCCTTGTACTCGAGGGGCTTCACGTATCCACACAATAAATAGTATTATGTCAAATTGCACGACTTTGGTGTCAATGGACTGGCTCTGGCTGCTCTTCTCACAAAATTCGGCAATTCTGTTTGCTGACGTACTCATTTAGCCAAATATGAGCTTCGCGCTGAAAATAATTTTTCGATAGAGAAATTGATCTCCATCCAATTTTTCTAAGGCCAATTCACCAAACAAACGACGTTGTGGTACATCACCACACTTCAGTTCTTAAACCAGCTGCATTTTGAATGGTTTCATAACGATACCCTTATGTAGAATCTTACAGATGGTCCAATAACACAAGTCCAATTGTTGACAATTGCTACGAATTGATAAAACGCGATCTTCAGTGATAGTGGCCAATACAGCAACAATATTGCTTATTAATGTCCAATAAAGTGAAATTTGGACCCAACAACTTGAATAGCCTGCTCGGTGAGTCGATTATGACGACTATAAAATTGACGTAATTTAAGAAACACATTTCTCATACTGCTCGAGTTTTGGTAATATTCAATAATAATTCAATGATTTGCAAGCGTTTTTAGTTTTCAAATTGTTTATCATTTTCATGGTGAAATGCAAAACCTTAGAGGGCGTTTTAGCATTGCCACATATCACGAATCTTTTTTTTACAATAAGAAATCAAATTGAAAAAAAATCTTCAAAAATAACTGATACTTTAAACAACTTTGCCGTTTTAAATAATTTTTTTTTTTTATTTTAGAAATACCTGTAATCTAAGCTGTTCTGTTTCGGATGAAGAAATTGGTTTGCAGTGTTTATCAATTTTGGAAATGGTTATGAGCTATACAATATTTCCAAGTGATCCTTTACTACAATTTGTATTCACTTTGTGTCGTACAGTTAATATAGCACCATATTGTCGTGCTTCATGGAAGGTAAGTGATTGAAGTTTTTAGGTTGATTGGAGATTTAAAGGTTACTCAATAAGATATCAAAAAACATTTTATTTCAAAGATCTTAAAGCGTCTTTAGTATGCTTTCAGACTTGATGACAAAAATTTCTATTTACGTTCATGTAGAATATTTGTTTTTCTAATTAATCATAATTGCCTTAATTACCCACCCACAAAACATACTCCATAAGATAAATTATTTGTATTTAGTAATAGAATGGCAAATATTTGCTTATGAAATTCAAAATAAGTAACGTCAAATTTGTTACTAAAAAGTTTATTTGTAAATAAATCTTAAAATATTAGATTCCATTGAAAATAGTTAATTAAAAACTAATAATACATTTTATGAGGTTCTTTGTTTTATGAAATCATGAAATTATTTTTTATTTAATATCTTAAAATTTTTTTATATAATTCTTAATTTTATGCTGCATTAACTTTAATACTTTCATCATCATTAGTTTTACACTTATGCTCTGTATCGAAAACACAATACCTTTTATCAATATCATAGAAGAAATCTTGTGGACAATGTTGTTCATAAAGCTGGCCATTAATACAGATATAGAAAGTATTACATCCTTTGGCAAATGTCTGAAATTGTACACCTTCTGTACCCAAAAGAGCACATGTAGCCTCTACTACATTCATATCATTCTTATTTTGTTTACTCAATTCCTTTTCAATATTCGGTGTCATGGTAGGTTTCATTAGACAAACGCCTGTCACGTCCGTTATACAAGTATTGATTTGTGGATTATAATATTTTCCCAAAGGACATTTTTTTAATATAGCCGACTTATCTTTACATACATAATAGGTTTCACAATTGTTTTTATTCTCCAGAACCGTATGTGTTGGCATTAAACAGCTACACTTGAACTGAGCATCATATTTGAATGGTACACACATGCTATTGGGTGCATAGAAATAATAATTGGCTGGACAATTTATTTTCTGATATTGACCATGTATACACGCCTCAAAGATATAACAATCATCTTGTACAGCTCGTACATCACCTTCAGAGCAAGAGACAATGGGTTTATTAGCATTAGCATTACAAGAGGAGCCAGGTACACAGCTGTGTGTGGTTTTATCGAAATGATAGCTGGGATCACAATTATATGCGTGGGCTTGCTGATTAATGCAGATAAAGAATTTTTGACAATCATCTGGATTGGCTAAAATGGCGCCATTGTATTGAGATTTACACATGTTTTGATTCGTGGGGTTCTGGAAAAAAAATTATAAAATTTATTAAGATTTGAGTCAATTAAAATTATTTTTATGTCTTTTTGACAAAAATAAAAAGTATACAAGCGAGTATAGTCGTCGTTAGTACTGGCAAGCCAACAAACAGAAGATGACATTCTTTTCTGTATTTGCGTATTGCTTTATGCAAAAGTCTGTATATTATAATACTTTACGTGGGCCACTGAGTGATATGGAGCACACTGGAATAAAAACATACATATCCCATATCAAATTTCTTCACAAAAACGCCACCTGCCGGTTAAAGCACGGAAGGACTCTAGACAATACTATTATTGATTATAACATATATCCTTTTTATTGAATATAGTGTTGCATTCCATCTTGAGATGAGCACCGGGGAATGTTAAGGGGTCGTCCAAATGATCTAGATTGTGCAGACAATATTTGACTTCTAGCTTATAACTTCTCTGATTGTGCATTGAACCATCTCAACATATCTGAAATATCAGATGAAGCTGTTCTGTAAATAAACGTTTTCAAGACAAAACGGTTATGTGTGTATGTATATATCCATCGCTGATCTACAATACGCAACATCCAGATAGAAGACATAAACTAATTTTGCCGCATAAGCAGCATTATATGCAAAAGCTTCGGGTCGAGCGAGGACTTTGACTATCACAAATACAAGGCTAGACAGATCTATACATACATAATTTTCGCGAATTCCAAAGGGGAACAAGGGGGCAATACCATAGGGGCCCTTAACTACAGACAGGCCTAAGGCTGTTTATAAACCGTCTGCAAATCCTCACAACTGACTAAGCGTTTTAAGTTATACATTTTTTATACGAATGTGTAATCTTGGCTTCTATATGAATGTGAAACTTGGAATGCCGCTCGCGGCGAAATGTATAAAATAGAAACATTTATGATTCAGAGCTTCCGAAGAATTTTCGCGTTTTCTAGTCAAATGTCGTCTCAAACACCAGACAATGGAAACAATCCAATCAAAGATTTGTTGCAAACAAATAAATCATCGAAAATGGTGATGGATTGAATATACTTTACGAAGACTAGGTGATGATATGCCCGGAAACGCCATGGAATGAAATTTGCAGCGAAACTAAATTCGAGGAGAATGTTTAGCTTATGCATGGAGAAGGCAGATTGAATCGGAAATAGCCACAATCGGTACAATTTAGTGCGACATGAAGGCGTTAGCACAAAACCGGAATATGTTCAACTAGTTTTTTTAAACCCTCTGCTCCTTATAGGAACATGGAAGCATATATATATATATTTTAGACGAGTATACTCGTCTTGAGAATGCCTTACGTCCTTCTAAAGACTAATATACGCGTCTTATTTTTGTATGTAATTGCGTATTAGTTTATTTAAACGCCTGTGTATTATAATATATTGAGAGTAGAACGAGTCTTTTGCAGGATGTTAGGCATTCTCAAGACGATTATACTCGTCCTAAGCTCAATATATTATACAGAGGTTTAAATAAACCAACACAACAATACAATACAACAACCAACACAAACCAGTGCAAAAAACTATGTTACGCCCTGTTGTCTTTTCATGGCCAACGACGACTATACTCGTCTTTGATTTTATGTTTGTGGCAGCGAAAGGCTTAAATACATTTTTTCGTTAAAAAAAATATTTTTCTCAGCTTACAATTCTTACCGTTTTCTTAAAATTCTCCCTCTGCTCTTCAGCTTTAATGAAATTATTTAAAGTCAAAAGGCTTAAAATCCAAAAAATCAGCGCGAAATAAGTCATGTTGTTGTTTATTTAAATCGTTAAAACGCACACTATTTTATTTTTAATGTGTGTTATTAATTTTTTTTAAATAACTATTCCGTTATTTAATAAGTATTAAATTTTAATTTCTTCTACTAATTAGTGTTCTCTCTTAACTGTTTAACTATCAACTGTGATAATTTCGACAAATGTTTAGCAGTTTATAAACCTCGTCGTCTGTCTCCTCAGAACTTTATCAGTAATACACGTCTATTTATTGCTTAAGGAACTCTCTTGTTTATCTAGTTAGTTCCGTTTTTTTTTTCGGTAACTGTAATTATTTTTTAAAAAATCAAAATAATTTTGGTAAAATTTTTGTTTTAAAAAATATTATTTGTTATCTCGCCGAAAAGGTTATTAAGCTGAATGCATATACACAAATTGTTAAGAAACTTGGCATAATAATTTGTTATTTTGCTTATATTTGCTTATCTAAAATGATTAAAAATTGATTGGTTTAGAACATATTTAATCATATTTCTTATAGTCTGTACCCTACACGCTAGCATATTTTACGAAACGATTGGTTTGAAGATTTTAAAGAAATAAATAATATAATGCCATAGAATCCGATAATTTCTTCTTTATTTTGTACAGATACTATATCTTTCCCTGAGGGTATTTATCATCCAACGCTGTTACAGCGTATTGAACTTGATTTTTGTTTATGTACAGGGTTGAAACATTCATTGTTTTTATTCGTACTGATTTTGGTCGTTGCTCATTTCGTCATCTTTCATCTTTCAGATCGTTTTGGTCCTCCATGTAATTCTGCTGGACTGGCGTGACTGAGGAATAGGAAATCGCGGCGAAATAGGGGTTTAGTACTGATTATATGCTCTACTCGAAGACGCATGCTGAATTTAAAAAAAAAAATGAATTATTATTGTTATATGGAGTACTTAGATAGGATCAGGTCGAATTTTGCTTCTAACCCGAAGTACTTTTATGACTTAATTCGTGTTAAATGCAAATCATCTACGTTTCCTACGAGAAAGAATCACCTTTCAATTATTTTGACATTTCGAATATGCTTGCTGACTTCTTTAAGTCTATGTACAGGAAATTATACTCAGTCTCGGATTCGGAGGAAATTTTTTTGTATCCATATTCTCTATTCTAGAGTCTTTGTCTAGGCTAAAATTTATACACTTGCTAGGACCTCATGTCTTCAGGTGCTGTGGTGTTATTTTGAGTGGTCCTTGGATGTTTATCTTTTACAAGCTTTAGCAAATAGGTAATTTTTCTCTTATTAGTATGACGACTAGTCGAGCTCGGGCTGTTCTTGGTTCTGTGTAGATGTGGTTCAGGAAGTTAGGTTTCAAACCCTGAATAACATACATATGAATTTTGTATACATGACCGACCATAGTGTACCTTACGTTTCAAATGCGTATCTAGAATTGGGTTTTCTTTTGTTAACCGCATATTCCTATCAAAAAACCTATTGAACGAAACAAAAATTAACATGAAATTTTACTACCAAAGGAAATAAGTTATCACGAAATATTTTTCATTTTTTAATTCATATTTTTGCTATGATAAAAGTTAAGCAATTATGTAGTAAAATCTGAATGTACAAAACAGCACTTAGTCATTGAAATAACATGAATTTGTTTTAAAAGATCCCTTTGGTGCACTCTACTTATGAAGAACCAATATTTTAAATAATATCTTATCATATCATATTGACAACATGTTAAAAGTGAAAAAGTAAAAGTTATTTATTGTGCACCTGAAAAAACTTTTTTAATATTTATTAAATTATCAATTTAATTTATAGACACTTTATTTAAATTGTTGTCTCATATGGTTTTTGGTGGCTAGAGTCCATTATTTTCAACAAGCTTACAGGAAGCCATTGGTAACTATAATTATTTATGCATTTTATTATTTCTTATTATTTCTAAAGAAAATTTGCAAATAAAAATGCGTTTGATTTATTTATAAAAAAATATTATTTCACGTTTAAGCAATTTCTTTATCAAGATATTGTCTGTTTCGAAGAATCAACTTATTTTCTCATGAAACGTTTTTTGTTTTGGTTCTAAAAATATGGCGCAAATATTTAAAATATGCGTATTTGGAATGCAGATAATTTATTTCATTAGAAATATAAACTTTAACACCTAATTTTCTATTTAAATTTGATAAAGTCTATTAAGATTTTACGAATTACGAAGTTTACAAACACTAGAAGTAGGCTTAATGCCACTCTCACACATAAAGTAACCGAAATAGACAGGCTATACATCTATCTTCTACATCCCGTATTACATACCTCATACAGCAATATCTAGCAATCATAAGAAAGCCTTAAATGTTTTTCAAAGCGTGATACTGTCAAGTTGAGCATTCATCAATAGGTAGGTAGTTAAGTTGGTTAGTTAACTAAGACGAGATCAACTACAATTAGCAACAAAGTGTCGTTTTGAGACCAAGCCAGAACAAAAAAAATAAAATAAAAAATAAGAAAAAGAGATTATAGCCACCTTGAGCTGCTTATGGAGTAGAGAAGATCAACGGGATCCAGATCTGCGCACAAACCATTGAAGAAAGTTAACGCAAAGTATCGCAGTAGACTGCTTGCCAGAGCCGGAAATTCACACAGAAAGTGAAGGATTGTCTTCCTTTCAGTGGTGCTTTAGCAGCTTTAGCAGGAGAGGGTACTTCATCTGGTCTCTGTTCTCTCACGAAAAATAAAATATATTTTTTTAAGGCAGCAGATGTCAGATTAAGAGGTAATAGATTCCACATCAATTGAGGCCCTCCTAGCAAGTTCATTAGCTTTTTATTACCAACGATGTCCACGTGTACAGGAATCCAAATAATAGAAATAATAGCGGGCTGACTATGATAGAAAATCCGATCTTCAGCATCCTACAAGCCTGCATAATCGGAAAAACCTCTGCATAAAAAATGCTAGTGGAGAAAATACCAGATTCACCAGATACTAGGGCAATAACCAGCAATCATGACAAAGCTTAAAGTGCTTTTCAAAGCATTGTTCGCAATAATGTCAAGCCTGATGCTTATACCATTGCAATAGCCAGCAATCATGGCAAAGCTTGTAAAATGATTTTTTAAAACGTTATCCACAATACTGTCAATTTTACTTAATCAATAGTCATCTCTAAGCTAAAGTAGACGTGACGTAACGTACCCACTTTATAGAAACTGTATGCTATTTGTGCTAATATACCATAGCGGCGTAACCGTAATATAAATTCGACTTAGTCCCAGTAAGGATTTAGTCCTTACACACTGATTTTGAAACCATGCAGTTGGTGATGTTACATCATTGTTAGTTTTCCTTCTTCTTAAGGGTATTCCTCTCAATTTTCCCCAAGACGTTTAAATTCAATTTAAGTGCGTTAAATGTTCTAGTTTTTTTAATCCTAAAGAGTATCCTTCAAAGAGTCCACAATCTCTCTGCATCTCCAACTACAGAGTATTCTATTGAAATTGGTTTGAAATTGGTTTGATCTTAAACTCGTCAAAAATCAATGTGTTTAAATCAATAGACATCTGCTCACTTGGGTCCAGAAAGTGGATCATGTTGTACTACTATGTATTTTCACCATTGTATGACAGCCCTGACAACTTTTGGCCAGTTTCCGTTAGCCAACTATTCAATTGAATGAAGGCGTAGATTTTGTCAAATTGCCCTTGCATGACTTCTTTTGTCGTAGAATCTTCTCCTACCAAACAATCGTAAAATGCTGATCAATAGCATAAAAGTTGTTTTCCCTTCTCTTTATCAACATCTGTCTCGTTCCTCGGCCCTCCAAATGTGGCCAAATTTTACCGGTCTTGTAATAGGTTATATCGTCTGTCTTAGTTCTGGAATCAAGTTTGATTTGGACTCGTAAGCCTGACTTTTTAAATTGTCAAAAAAAAAAAATACTATCATTACTATCATCATATCGACAAGCACTGCGACTTATGGGATCTATTGTCCCCGTTTCGGTCTATATTTGTTCATCAGATCTGCTGCCTTCCTAATGTACAGCAGATCCGAAATCATAATGGTAGATATGTCACCCAGTGAGATCCTATCTCCACCTAAACATTTCAACCTAAAACTATATGAACCCCACATTAAGAGAATATGTATTTCGCTATCTCTGAGCACAATTTATAAACTTCCACATCTGTGACCGCCATCCTTTTCAGATGCGCTCTTAGTCCACAGTAGCCAGTATTTGAGAATCGTAGACCGACGCCCAAATTGTGTACTGATCGCCGCCATAAAGTGAATAAGTCCTCTTTGAGCATTCTGGTGTTCCAAGCATCTGGCAATTTCCCAATCTTTAATTAGATTGACGATGGTAGTAAGTGGTGCTGCACAGCAAGGTTCCGAATTAGAAGAAGTTAAGTGATGAAGAAAATGAGAAGCGGTTGTCTTAAATTCCTAGGTGAAACACATGGCCTTAGCAAAGTTGTCAAAAAATGCTACTTTTAATATCAATGCCTACATCCCTCTTCAACTATGTTTCGCTCCTAGCGTCCTCACGTATTTTCTGGACGACTCCTACAATTTATTGCTATTTTGACGGTGCTGTACGCTGGTTTTCTCGGAGGGCGGCCTACCCATTTCTACTTTCGACGTTTCATACTGCATTGCACTGGTTCTTGTCGCGCGATATGCCACAAGCTGGAATTAGAAATGGTCCCCAGGCACCTGTTTATAAAGGCCTACATTTTCTATATTTCCCGCGTTGCAGCATTCCACGTTTCGCAGCCATACAGAAGAACTGGTGGCAAATTACGTCATTTGATATCGAATGAAATTTCATATTTGCCGTAATTTGCCCTCTGATTTCCCGCTTCAGTTGCATAGTCTAATTTCCGTGGATCTGAATATGTGTGACAACCTCCACACCAAATGCTGCTTGCCTTTTCCTCATTCTCGACGGTATATCTTCCTTAGAACCACTAGTGACAAAGATTATACTGCCAAGATAGCAAAACTGTTGGGCGTTCGCGCACATTATCATGGTTTTAGCAGTAACTACCCTTAAATCGAATTTGGTCGCTTATTTCTGGACATCGTCTAATTTACCCGTCATGTGAGTTCCTCTGTGAGTCATAAGGCAGGTATCATCGGCGTATCCTAAGTCCTCTAAATTTCCACGTTAAACCTAAGACTCTTATTATCGTGACCCTTTTCATAACTTGTTCAGCGCGATATTGAAGAGCATTTGTGGTTTTTTTTGTCCCTTGATCAATGCTTTGAGCCTGCGGAGAATAGTTTTACACTTCAGTACAGTCCAAATTGGCCCGTGGTGTATGGTATCGAAAACCTTTTCAAAGTCGATGAACACGAGGTAGAGAGTTCATCGCCATTCCAGCTATTACTCGCATGTTCCACTATTATCCGTAATGTGTTGACATGGCTTATTCAAGAACTTTAAGGACGTCATCCTGTTTATTCTATTTTTATTTCTTCTTCCAGGTTGCAATGATCCCATTACTGCTATTTAAAATAGTAATCCCCCTCCAATTTTCTTTTTTTCTTGAGTGATTTGAATGTGTGTAAGTGCGAATCTTTTCTCAAACTAAACTTGTAAAGGATTACAATATTTTCCATTTCTGCTCTCGAAAAGAAGTGAATGTGCCTAATTCGTTCGTCCATACTTCTGCAAGTTCTATTAATATACTCGTTCGAAGGACCAAGTCAAAATAGTTGTGAATATACTTCACGATATTTTAATGTTTGGTAGGAAATTGCTTCTATCAAATGATATCATACGTTGGACGGTCTTGTGATCAAAAAATGCTATAGACAGTAGCTTAATTTTAAAGAAACTTATGGCTCAACCTTTAGTTTTTCAAACGTGTCCCATACTAAACTATGGACTAAGTGAATAAATGATCATATACCATAAAAAACATTTATTAATTCCATTTAATAATAAATAAAAAATAATTAAAATTATATTTTAAAATTTTCTACACAATCATAGCCACGATGTTGGATTTTATAAGCTGCTACTTGATTGCCAAAGCTCAAAGCTTCTGGTAAATTCTTTTTCAAGCTGTTTAAAGCATAAATGACAGCGGCAACAAATGTATCACCAGCGCCTAAAGAATCAACAATGTTTTCCACATGCACTGCCTTAATGTTAAAATATTCGTTGCCGCAGCTACCATCTAAAGCATCTGTACACTCAGAGCCCCAGGGACATATAATAGTTTGTCTAGGCCATTCACTTAAAACACCGTCTTTGATTGACGACACTTTTAGATCCTCTATAATTTCATGGGACTTCAGGACAGCCTCCTTAGCCGAGTGCCAACCCAAATGATGGGCAATATCTTTGCCTATAAATACTACATCTGCTCTCATGGCTAATATATAAAGATCCTTATTAAGTTTTTCCAATTCTACTGATATTTTGATAGGTTCTGCCTGTGTTCTATTAAAATTTCTTATCATATCGATCATTTGTTGAGTTTCCTCCACATTACGTCCCTCAAAATGTATCCAGCAGTAGTCGTTTAAATTGATTTTACGAAAATGTTCGAAAGTTAATATGGGAAATCCGGTATTGCAATGTATAATTGTGCGTGTACCCTTTGCATTGACTAGTATAACACTGGAAAATGGTGGATTCATTTCGGTTTTCGGGCAGTTATGTGTTTTAATCATTCGTTGGTTGCAATCGTCGTAGATAAATTGAAATGCTGGTGCCGACGAGGTCATACCCAAAAATTCACATTTACTACCCAATTTTCGAAGAACCGTGCAATTATTGGAAGCATTGCCACCTCTTTGCCAGTAGCCATCTAAACAACGTTTATCGGTATCTTCCATGGGATATTCAGCAGATACATGTATAATATCCAAAACACACATGCCAACGCACAGTACACGTTTCCCGGAAGACATCTGGAGGCAAAGAAAAAAAAAAAAGAAAATTAATATTAAATCAATTGGATTTAGGCACATTAGGTTCTAGTTTAAGGGCACTGCTACACGTTCAATATTTATCACATATTTAAGATCACTTGATCAATATTGAGTTATTGTGCGTTGTGGATCTTGATCTTAATTGTATGCTAAACGTTCAATAAATATCGTGATACTGGATCACAATCAATATATGTTATATGTGTGAAAGTTCCCTAGTATATGGGTTTTTGGTCAGAAATTAATACATTAGATTGTGTTTTTATGGCGTGGTGTAGTGGTCAGAGCGCATGCTCTAGGCCCATGACGAAAAAATTTAATTATGGTTTTGAGTGTTTATTAAAGAGGATTCAACTTCTCTCCAGACAACTCCATTTAAAAAATAAAGAAGAAGCCGCTGACGTTCCAGATTATCTCTTGCGTTGATGACAAACATCAGACGAATGATCAGGAAAAAATATTCTACCAACTGAGAAAAAAATTAAAATTCTAAGTAAAGATCTCCACCACCACATAGCAAGGATCGTCACCACTACACTATCATATGGAGGAGAGCCACAGTGGATTAATCATCTACTAAGCTTAAGAAATCGATTTGATTAATGAACGTGAAACAAAGCAGTGGATGCTTTGTGGAAAGTCAATATTGATTGTGTTTTGGGTTTGTTTGAACGGTATTAGACAATTTCTTTTGGCACAAATTGAACCATATAAGCACAAATGCAATACGGACATTACGTTGCTTATTGTGCATGAACTATTTGAGGGTATGATCATCTCGATTATAATCATTTGCTTAGACACCGCTAGACTTCTACTTGTAAGGTTTCCTAAAGCCGCTGATCTGTGCCTATTAACCGCAATAGACCACTGCTTTTAAGGCCAAGATAACGGAAAGCTTGTTCAATACTTTTAACCCTTTTGTTTAAAAAAAATGTAAAGTCCTTGTATTCCTGTGGAGAAATGGACGTAAAATATTTAACCGCACGTAACGTACCGCTTCATACCGTAAAGCAATAAAAATAGTTACCGAACTTTAATGTCACGTAGCGGAAATGTAAAATTATAGAGAACAAAAATTATACGAATTAAAACTACTAAAACACCCACTACCCGTACAATCCAATTTTTCCTATTAAAGCTAAATTCTTTTCAGAAAATTTATAGGTTTGTTTAGCGTCTCTTGATGGAGAGGAATTCACTGTTATAGCGTCAAAGGGTTGCCCTTAGGATGCAGTACTTTCCCAATTGTTATGGACGGTAGTAAATGATGGCTTGCTCACCATGTTGGCTCATAGGAGAGCCAGTGTAATTGATTACGCTGTTGACCTCGTTATAACAGTCCGTGGGAAATAAGAGTACGTTATGTGATCCCATGAGGACGGCCCTTGGCGAGGTATCAAATCGGTGCTCTCTGTTAATTCTTCAAAAATGCTTGTTGTACCTTTTACAAGGAGATATAAGTTATCATGTGACTGTATTTCTTTTATGATTACCACGATCAACTTTTCTGGGGAAGTAAAGTGTCTAGGTGTTATTCTGGACAGGAGGCTTAGTTGGAACTCACACAATGGTGCCGTCTAGACCAAGACGATAAGGGCAAGTCGCTCCTTCTACGGTAAGACATGGAGGCTTTCGCCGAGAATGACTCTATTGGTTTATGAAGGCTGAGAAAGCTATCACCATGAATAAGTTAAGCAGACTACAGAGACTCGCCTGCCTCTGTATAACTGGGGCAATAAAATTGTGTCTAACATCGGCCTTGGTGGCCTTAATGTTTGGCGGCAAAGTCTTTCTCTAAAGGATCCCGAAACGCGGCATAAAGACTCGCCATTCAACGCAGGGTGTTCGGCCATATTCGGTCCTGGATGTTATGCCTTTAGATCTGTGCTTTGGCAGGATATTCAGAGTTGAATTCCCGGACCGGGATGGTTGGTCTAATATGACACTAATTCGGAGTGATTTTGATCTAAACTGGTATAGCGTTCCATTGGGAAGATCGCTGAGTGTTTTCCGTGCTCAGATCATGGCCATTGCTATATGTGTGGGGATCAAACTGGACAGTGGGCTCAATGGTAACACACTTAATATATTCTTGTTTCGAATTGTATGTCATCTTGACTAGTCAAATATTGCTACGATAGGTTTTTTTTGGGTACCTGGGCCAATGCATTGGTCAGTAAATGTATCATATCACCCTATATCGGTGCGGAACCTTGCTGTGCAGCACCATTTACCATACTCAATCTAGTCAAGGAGTAGAAAATTGCTAGACGATTGGAACACTAGAATGCTTAAAGGGGATTCCGCTACACTAGGTTGGCGGTCAGTCCGTAATTTTGGCGTCTGAGGTTCTTAAGTATGGCATTCTGGACTTGAACTCCTATCGAAGTTTCTGACGGGCCACTGTCGACTAAGAGCGCATCTGAAGAGGATAGCGGTCACAGATGTGGATGTTTGTAGACAGCGGAACATATATTGTGTGAATGTTGGGTACGTGATAGGTTTAACTCAAGTCGTTTAGGTACACTTGGGGCCTCATAGGGTGACATATCCACTATTACGATTTTAGCTAGAAAGACAGAAGATCTGCTTAACAAACTATTGAACGGAAGTGGCACAATAGACCCATGGGTCGCTGTGTCCTGCAATAGAGCCTGGTTAGGAGAATAATAATTAATAATGATATGCAATCATTCCTTCTGTCATCAAGTTGCATAAAAAATTACATTAAGGATTAAGGTAGCCATAGAATTGAATCAAATCTGATGACAAACTCATATTTAAAGAAGACAGATGTAAAAAGGTATGAATGAAATTTGTTTGTCATCCCTTTTGCATTGGTAAACCAATAATAATACCCAAGAGCATGAAAATTGAACGTCAAACGAACTAAAAACAAAGACATGGCTAAAATGCTATCTTCGCGAGTAAGAATGTATCAGAATTACAGATACAAAGACTGAGTCCATTGTGAAAATTTGAAGTGCAAAATAATAATATGCCAGAATTTTTGAACAATTGTAAAAAAATGTCTGGAAAAATGATATGTTGCTAGAACTATAGTAACGAGTATAATACAACTGAGACCAAATTTATAAAGGTTATATTATTATTTATTAATAAGTGAGTAAAGTTTTATTATCTTTGATTGCCTACTTATATTTTTAAAGGAACTTTTTAAGTTCAATTTCGAAACATGCTCTATCTTTTTCAGCCTCCTATATATTACTTACCCTCCTTGAAAATACTTATGTTTAAAACTAGATTTAAAATTTATTACGCTCTTCAAAATTATTGAAATTACTATTTATCATCACTCATTCACTTTTTTATTTATACTGCATATGTTTTTCAGCTTGAATTTTTGTTAAACACTAGGTACCTATAATCTTATCAATCAGTTTTTTAATGAAACACTTTTCAACAGCTGGTTATATTATAAACAGAGAGAGCTGTTTATATTATGAGAAACATAACATGCTACCAGACACGTTCATAAATTCGTTATTTTTTTTAATTTTATTTCCTTAATTTTAACAACTAAATATGTGACTTGTTTTAATTTACTTTAAGCCAAATAGATATACAAATAATTTCAAAACATATCAAGTTCCAAGTTTTAATTAAAAATATTAATCATGAGCAAATGACAATGTAATTATTCCCCTCTGTTTTTTTTTTATTATTATTTTCTTAAACTAATATCTGGTAACTTTAATTGAGAACAAATATACGCTAAAGCTTAAGCATGGATCTATTAATAGAGCTTTATTTAAATTTTATTTATGGCTTTCAAAACAAATTGTTTTCTTCATATGAAATGGTACTTACCCTACATTACTGATAACAGACTGTTCACATTCTTTGTTTACATTCTTTGTTCACTTTCAAAGAATTTTGAACACAATAAAGTTATATATTACCACTACGAGGCTTTAGCGGTTGTCAAAAAATTTTTTTCTTTATTTTTAAATTAATAACAACTTCTGGCGTCTGATCATATCAGTAACTTATAAAGACTTTGGAAAAAAAGTAAAGAAAGCAATTTTTAAGCATTTTAATTGGCAAGTGTCATGATCTTTTTTATATCGGGTGATTTTTTAAGAGCTTTCGGAATTGATTTAAAATTAAAACATACAATTTAGAGAAATGTATGAAATCATTAAGTCGATAGAACGATCTATATAATTCAATGTTTAAAGACGATTTCATGTAAATGTTGACCGCGGCTACGCCTCAAATGTTACTCTCTCCAAAATATCGGCCGGTATCTCTACGTAGCTTTCGTAAATGTCAAGCTATGGCGCTAACGTTTAGCGGGAATATCAACAATAGATATACCAATTCAACAATAAAAAAAAAAAAATCGGAATGATGAGACCGCTATATGGGGGTTATTCCAAAAACTTTTTGATCAAGGCGTTCAATAGCACGAGCTAGATATCTGTGGCATGCGACTTCGTCTTGTTAAAACCACATGTCAGCTAAGTCCATATCTTCCATTTTGAACAAAAAAATTTGTAATCAATGCACGGTAGCGCTAGCCATTCACAGTAATGTTCCTGCCTTCAACATCTTTGACAACGTACGGTCCAATAATGCCACCGGCATTGACAGTTCTTGTTATGTTTCTGGCTGCTCTTCACGCCAAATACGGCAATTTTGCTTGTTCACGTATCCATTCAACCAGAAATGAGCTTCGTCGCTGAACACAATTTTCCGGTATGAATGAATGACGAATTTTTATGATAAAATTCAATGAACATATTTAAAAGTAACATGTTACATATTAAAAGTAACAGCTGAGCTGCCAAAAACAGTATTTCCAAAAAGAAAGTTGCTAAAAAATCACTCGATACTTTGGGCTTGTAAAATGTGTCATTGAAGGCGCCGAATTTTAATCAAAACAACCATTACGTGATATTCGCCCAAGAAATTGTAAATAATGTCAATGATGATCATCAACCGTGTGATAATACATATGTGGGTGTGAAACCAAAAAGATTTACAGGTTGCTGAAGAAATGTGAAATGTATAGCCAATTTGTGTTCAATAAGTCTTGGTGGCACTGTGATACCTAAAAATAAAAGACGAAACTCAAAAGATAGTCAATAGAGCATGGTAAAAATAAGAATAAAAGAAATCGTATAAAGCACCGATGAGTGCAGTGTACAAGAAAAGACCATATAACAAAAGATAATTACTAATATAGTCGTTAATGGGAAACCCGATTCTCTCTGCATGGACACCAATTCTACAGTATACCTTGATGGTTACCAGCAGAACACGCTTTCAAAAGTTGTGAATACTAAGCCATTCAATGCCAGGTCAAACACTTCTCGTCAATCCTCAATTAGATTTATTACTTCACCAGCACAAGGGCAATCGTAGGTGATCATCATTGTTACGCTCCTAGCATGCCTCTGGATGGAATGAAATTGCTAAAGTATTAATTGATTGCAAGCATAACGCAAAGAAAATAAGATGTTGCTTGCTGACATATCCATGCACCAAAAATGAGTTGCCTCATTGCATCTTACAGGAAGGCCCTCACGTCGCCCCTGGACAGGTACAGCGTTAAACTGTGCTAGGTTCTAGAGCATGGTGAAATAGTCTAGAATGAGACTGCAGATAAGCTGGCGAAGGAGGGCGTGGTAAAGTGTCTTCTCTTCGTCGATTTTATGGACCTATGGATTCATCAAAGAGAAGATGGGTCATGGAAGAGCGGGGGATATTATAGAATATCCAGGCTGCTATGGCCCAGAATGGACCGCTCAAGAACGGGATGGGTTTTGATTCTAGCGAGGGAGCCTCTTATAATTTTAATAGGATTTACGACATTCTGCTCTGAGGGTAAGAATCAGGATTTTGTTTTTGTTGCTTTTATTTCTTCATATCTGGTATATCTTTCTTCTCTTTTTATTCTTTTTTGTGGTTCCCTATCTATTTTTTCTTTTTCTGGTGAGTCCAAAATTTCTTTTTTTCCCTTTTATTTTTTTTGGAAGGTTTCCACAATGGACTTCTTTTTCTGATCTTTGGTAGGGGTGAGTGTGCATCGTGTTTGCAAGCTACATATGGATGTATGAAGCCTAACTAGGTTTGATGGCAAATGCTATTAATGATATTTTATCAATTGTAATTGTGAAACACTAGTACTATTGCTATATTCGCTAATATACGTTAACAATAGGGCTTTATTAACGCAGTTCCCTTTCCTCACGCTCACGAAAGCCCAATGTACATTCATCATTTCTTCTTAAGTCCTTTGTCTCCCAAGCCTCAACAAAATTTCGTCATTTACTTCGGTCCTTCGTTATGTTTTTCACCACGTTGAAAGAATATCCTAGTTGTTGTATGTCCTTCCCTAATGTGCACTTCCATGTGTGTTTCGGCCAACTGTATGCGATTCGGTAATGATGTCGTCTATTTTTCTCAGCATATCGCTGTGTCTTGATAATAATAATCATACTTATGACATCGGCATATGCAAGATCTTCCAGGTGATGTTGGAAGTTCCATCGGATTACACGGTTGTCATCATTATCAATTGCTCACCTTAGGACATCATCCAGCACTATCAACAACAATAAGGGCGACATTAGACAACCTTGATGACCTCCAGAGATGATGTCTGATAGTTTATCATTGTAGAGAACTCTACAGCTAATACCGTCGTATTAGGCTTTTATAAACCTTCTTAGCTTAGGCGCTATTTCCCTCCGCCGAAATAGATCCTAGATACAGCCTTAATCTATGCTATCAAATGCTATACTATAGTCTACAAATACTAGTTATAATGCTGTATCCCACTCGACTGACTGCTCGATGATGATTCTCAGTTTATTGTTTATACGGTTAAGCAGAATCTTAGTGAGTATCTTTGATGGAATTGGCAAAAACATCATACCTCTTTATTTTTTGCATTGGCTTTGATACCTCCACCTATTCTTTGGATAATTTCTCGGTCTCCCATATTTTCGAGACCAGCGGGAAAAAGATGAGCGGTGGTTTTGGGACAGAGCTTTAGCATCTCGCCCGATATATTGTCAACTCCCGAGGATTTGTTATTCTTCATTGCTCTTATATCTTTCGTAATTTCATCTATTCGCAGTGTTTGTGAAATGAGCGTTGTGTTCTGCGTTCCCATTTGGTATTGGGAATTCTTTTTATAAGAGTGAACTCTCAGAGAGTAAAAATATCACTGCGATTTCTTACTGTTTGGAAAAATCAATTCGTGTCGTTGTTTATAATTTAAGGCCGAAAACGTATTGAAAAAACTGAAAAGGGACAAAGATTTGCAACAATTGAGGAGATAAAAACTGTAGTGCAATGTACTTCGGAAGAGCCCTAGTACCGGACATATACTTCCGGCTTGTATTAATTGAAGTACAATGTTATAGAGACTAAGTCTGTTGATGACAAGTGATATGACGGGATGCCGTTTTTTCGCTGAATAAGGATTTGGTTTTGTCCATTAAACGGGGGCGCATAAAAAGCCTATTGTGGTGTATTGCTTCTTGACTTGGGACGACACACCTTGACCCTTCTATCGACTTTACCTAATCTAAATAAGCTCAAGGCTGATAAGCTTGGTATTGATTAACAATAAAATTTAATTAAAGAATATATACTGCTATGTTTTAAAGATTATTTGTTGAAAACTTTTTCTTTTTTTCTCTGTTTTTTAGATTATGAAAAATCTGCTTGGCACGGAGTTGGGTTATCATTCTATGAAAATGATGTGTAATATATTAAACGATCGTACCCTATACGAGGATAGTTATCTATTAAGAGGTGCTGTATTTCATTTAAATATGAATATATTTGGAGCACCTATGGTATTTCAAGTATCACCGCTATTTTATGCCTCCATGGTACTCAATAGTTTTCTAAGGGTAAGACGAAAATAATTGATTTTAAAAATTTAAATAAAAGTTGACTTATTATCTCTTAATGATTACAGGCTCTTGATAGTCGTCATGTTAATGTCACTTACGAGGTTATTATTGGCATACATCTGGTAATAACAAAATATAAAACCGAATTACCCGAAATTATATGGGATCGTATATGTGATATTATGTCAGCCATTGTTGATAACATAGAATATTATGGTAAGAGTTTTTGTGTTTTATTTCAAATTAGAGAATATTTTGATTTTTTTAGTTCTAGAGGGCTTTTCCACTACTAATGGCTTGTTACAGCTTAAAAATCACTTTCACGAGAATATAACATTCATTGAAAAGCTTTTACAAGACGAAAAGACCAAAATATTGGCCAATTATGATCGTATTTATGATTTAATAGAACGTGTAGCCGAAAGTAGACCAGAGGCATCGGTATTACATTTAATCGATTATAGATCTTCGAAAATAACTGCCACACGTCCGGAATGGTTGCTATTGCTTAATACCTTCGTACAACGTTTTTATAAGATGTCCAACACAGCTATACGTATTAAGGTTATACAATCTTTGGTCGATATAATGGATTTGAATCGTTCTTGTTATGAGGAAGAAATTCTAGAACGTGTTGTTATACCTTTATTTGCTCATGTTTGCAATGAACCTGATGTACAACTAAGACGAGCCGTAGCAGATGCCTTAATTGATTTTACACGTCACTGTGATACTAAACGTTGTGGTGAATTATTAGATATTTTGGAAAAGATTATCAATCGTCCCTATGAACTGTATAAACTTTATGGCACAGATGTTAAGAATGAACAGGATATACAGGATGTTATAACAGCAATTGATGGTTTAATTGAAGTGTTTGTTATAAAACTATATCGTTTACCATCATGTCATGCCATAAAAATATTTAATATATTGGTGGGTCATCTGGAGTTGAATTATCAGCAACCAAAGGTTTTCGAGCAGGTCAATATTGTGAGATATAAGGTAACTAACTAATAAGTATTATTAAATCCATTTTTGTTGTTCCTTTTTTTTAAATAAATTAATTTTCTTTTAAGATATTCTCTTGGATGCTCAAAGCACGCGCCAATGGCTCTTATCATATTGGTTATCCAGATCCCAGCAATAATGATACTATTAAGTTTAGTTATTATTTGGGTATTGATTCCAGTTTACCTGTACATGATACCAGTCACCATCATCAACGTCATTCCATTATGACACAATTATCCCATAATGATGTGGTGCCTAATGCTCATTTCACTACTATTTCCATAAAAAGAGCCTGTGAGATAATTGTTAAATGCTTGGACAAGGATAGAGGTATTGAAATATTTTCTTAGAATATGCTTTTTCTTAATATTTGTTTCTATTTTTCTTAGATTATAAAATCTTCCAGTTGGTTATTAAAGAATTGCCCAAAGTTATGCAAAATAAAGCTCTCATACAGGGCAATGATATTGAGTCTTTAGCAGCTGCTCTTTTCAAAACCATTTTAGATAGCAATAAATCCTTGCATGTGGTCTATAAATGTACCACAGATGAATTAAATTCTTTGGTGTTGCCAGCTATAGCATCTTTGGTTATCTATCATCAATATTTGCAACCTTCGAATCAACATAAAATTATAGAAGTTCTTAAAATGGGCATTGGGATTAAGTTGCCCGCCATACCCAATATATGCATAAATACCATGACCACAATAATCTTGGAAATGCCAGAGGCCTCTATGCGTAAATTACCTGATATTTTATTGCAAATGTCTAAAATGTCAGATAATCCCAATGTAGCCATACAGGTATTAGAGTTTTTGTCAAGTAAGTGTGTGTATGTGAACTGAAAAGCTAAGAAAATTAAAATTAATTTATTTTTCCCTCTTTGTTGCCCTACAACTTACAGTTCTCAGTCGTTTATCCAATGATTTGTGCATTAATTTTACTTCACGCAATTACATGTATGTATTTGCCATATCGCTGCCCTATACCAAGCCACATCGTTATGATCATTATACGGTCTCGTTGGCTCATCATGTTATAGCGGGTTGGTTTTTAAAATGTAAACTAGAGCTAAGAAAAAATTGTGTAACCTATATAATATCGGTAAGTTTTAAATAATTCTTTTTCCTTAACGATTTTGTCATTATTTTTGCTTAGTCTATACAATCACATGCCACCATGTTGTATGAAGATATCAATAAATTAACACGTAATATACAACGTCAAGATCTCAATAGTCTTAATGAGGACTCCTCTAACCGTAAACGTAGTACTAGTTTAACTGAACGTGGCAGTCGTAATACAGCTCCTGTACGCAATGACTCGGAAATGCGTCCTTTGATGAATGCCAGTTTAAAATTGTTTCATGCTGAATTGGCTGAGACTTGTATAGATTTTTTGGCACGTCATACGTTTTCACCCTGCTCAGCCTTACCTAAACGGTAGGTTTTTCTATGAACTCTATTTAAACATATTTTCTTAAATTTTATGTTATTTTACGCTTAAGCTTGCCAGCAGTGGAATATCTTTTAAAAAATGGCCACTCACAAACTTGGTTGGTTGGTCATAATCTTGTGACTATAACTACTTCGGGTTGTCCTTCGGGTCCAACACGTAATGGTTTATGTAATCGTTGTGCTCAGCTTGGTAAGGCCTATACTTTGAGCCCTAAAAATAGCACCGATACTAATCCTGGTACCACACCTATATCACCGGAAATTAATCATAGCCAGGCAGCCCCCACTTATGAGCATCGTTATACTAAAGTTTCCCTACAGCATAGCAGTGGTAATGAATCAGCTGGTAGCACTGATTTAACCTCATCTTCCTCGTCTACTTCGCATACCACACAAAGGCAAACTTCAAATAGTTCAACTGCTTCTTTAGAAGCTCTGTCACGTAGAGGTTCTAATCCGGAGGCGGGTAGTACTGATTTGGGTGTGGGTAGTACAGCTGGCGGTGGTGCAGGTGGTAGCTGTACTTCACTCTTGGGTAATTCTTTGTCTTCCTCTAGTGTTTGTGCTTCACCGATATGTGTAAGATCATGCACAGCCTGGGCGGAGATATTAATACGGCGACCCACCGGTAATATATCCTGGATAACACGTATACAAAATCCCATATCGAATGATTGTTTTGGCTATGATGTACCTTTTAGCAGCATGGTATCTCTTTTCTTACCAACCACTCACGGTGGTGTGTTCGGCCCTGATTTTATGCAGGCTGAGAATTTAGAAGAAATCAATAGCATTTCTAAAGAAATACGTGAAACTATACAGAATGAAGTGGTAAAACCGGAACTACATACGGCAAAGTCTTTGGAAGAAAAACCCAGAACGGCAGCCAAAGCAAGACCTTTACTAAGACAAGAAGAAATATCATCATCTGCTCAGGCAGTGGCCGCAACACAGGCAATAGACATACCCAAAATGTCTACAGCCGGCAAAAAAGGCAAAGAAGCGTTGTGTGGCAGTGTTAGCGATGGTGAGGCCGATGAAGAGTATTTGGCAATGGAAGGCGGACAAATAAGAGCACGTAAGCCTGTAAGAAGAGTTAATTCGAGCCCAGAAATGTCTTCTAGCTGGCGTAACACATTCCTTATGAATAAACCGGCACCTTTGTCTCAGGAATCGACAAGTACCATAGAACCCACTTCCGAACCGGAACTCAATCAGCAACACCAGCAGCAAACGCAACAGAAAAAGAAGAGTGTACAGTACAGTAAAGTTAGTTGTGAAGCTATACCTGAAGAGATAGCAGGCTCTACACCACCTCAACAGGCGGCCAAGTCAGATTCAACGCTTAAGGCTCCTGAGGCTCATACTTTGCCGCCCAAACAATTGTCGGCGGATGATGTTAGCCAGAAATCTGCTACTGGCCAAGTGCCAGTCCAACAATCAGCTTCAGCCACATCGTTAAAATCAACTGGCACTAGCGCCTCGGGAGAAGAGAAAATAGTGGCTAAACCGCCTCTATCACCGGCGCCACAACATAAAGCACATATACCAGCTATTAAGTCAACTACATTTGGCTCTCATCAGGGTCTGGCTAAATCCAGCAGTGGTGGCAATAATTCAAATATGGCTTCTCAAGGCGGGGGTTACAATCAAAATAACGACTATAACAACGGAGAAATGCGTGGTCGCTCGAAAACTATATCGGTCGTACGCGAAGTAAATAATGGTAAAACCTTGCCTTCGACTAACAGCTTTACCAGATATGGTGCTCCCAAACCACAAATCAATACGAAACTCTGCATGAATCCCAGCTTCATATTTATGCAGCTTTATCATACAGGACAAATGCAAATAACCGATGTACCCATTAAAGTTCCACCCGAACAAATGGGTGCTGTTAACCTCTTAGACTTAGCCCCACCCTTTGAAACCCATAATATAGGCGTTCTATATGTGGGTCAGGGTCAATGTAATAATGTTGTAGAAATACTGCGCAATTCTCATGGCAGTACACGTTATGTAGAGTTTCTACGCAGCATAGGTACTCTGGTTAGTTTAAAAGATGCTGCACAAAATAATCTCTTCGTAACACTAGACACCGACGGGGCAGATGGAAAATTTACTTATATATGGAAAGACGATATAGTACAGGTATGTAGAAGAAGGTACTTAATTGAAAACTGTTTTGTTGGTAATAACGTCCGTTTGTTCTTGTTTAGGTAACTTTCCATGTGGCCACCTTAATGCCCACCAAACTAAATAGTGATCCAAACTGTAATGAAAAAAAGAAACATATTGGGAATGATTATGTGAATATAATATACAACGAAAGTGGAGAGGAATATAACCTCAATACCATATCGGTAAGCTGATAAAAATACGAAAATTTAAAAACGGATTTGAATTGAATTTTTTTTACAGGGTCAATTTAGTTATGCTTGCGTTATAGTGGAACCTTTAGAGTTAAATACCAATCGTATATATGTTAAAGCTCGTAAAGAAATCGCTGAATTTGTTTGCCATCCAGGACCTAAAATTGTCTCCGATAGAAGTGCTCCACTCTTGGCCAGACAATTGGCTTTACATGCAAATGTGAGTAGTAAATTTTAAAGTTTGAAACAAAAGGTTTAATATTATTAATCGATGGTTCCCTTCTTAGTTGGCTTCAAATGTTTATCAAAGCTTACAAAAGAAAAATCCTTATGCTTCCAATTGGTTGGAAAGATTACGCAGCATTAAACGCTTACGCACTAAGGTAAGTTAAAATTCTCTTGTGTCCTCTCTTCTTATTTACTCTCTTATCGATTTATTTTATACTCGTTTTTAGCTATTGGAGAATCAAAATCAAGGCACTTCGAATACCAATCATACCGATATTGATGATTACAAACATAATGCAAATCGCGATTTTACTAAATATACTTAAATTAAGCATTATGTGTGTAATCATATATAACCCTAAGTTCGCTTATTTACTTTTTCGAAATAAAACGATTAGATTTTAAGAAAATATAACGATATGGAAACGACATTTATTTCCAGAAATAAACGCTTTGTAGCTTTCTTAAAAAAAAAAAAACGAATGGATCGCATTTATTTAAATAGAAAGTATACCCCCAACATTGCTTGGTGATTTTCACGAAATTCGAATAAAAGATCGAAAACTATATTCGATTACATAGTCTTAGTTCTATTGTTAGAAGCTAGGAGTGATATAAGCTAAAAGTGTCAAGCATTAGTTTAACAGAATTTGCAATATAATCTTACCTTCCCTCTATCGCTGTTTTATTTACAACAGAACGGGCCTCAGTCTTTCAGTATTGTTGATTTATTTGTAACAAAATTGAATACAATTTTTCTACTATCGCTGCTTAATTTATATCAGCATGGGCTCTTTTCATTTTTCTACTACATGGAGCAACGAAAAGAATAAAGTTGAAATACCTAGGAAGTAATACCACTTTCTGATGGGCGCCGTAGAGCACAATAAGAATTTGTTTTGAAATTTTTGAAATGCCTCAAAAATCTTGTGTTACGGGTTAAAAACCCGTTTTTCGTACATTCATGCGCTACTAAGCTGATAATTTGCCTAAAGTTTAGCAGAGGATTTGAAAAGAATTGAAACAGACCTTTTAAATGTTACGTAGACTTTCACTTTTCTTCATCATTGCAATTTCTGTAAAACCCTTAATAAGGTTTTTTACATGTACAGGTTTTTACGTGAACAGTTTTAACACTTGTGCCATTTTTAGGTCTTTCAAAAGCGACTAAGTGAGTTCACTTGCCACCGTTTGACATGTAGTCACTATGGCACCTGCTGTCTATTCCACTCAGAGCTTCGATTTCCACATACAATCCATAAGGATCAAAGAAATATTTGACGGTGGAAATTTCTCCGCCTCAACGTTTCCATTTCCAGACACCCGACATTCGTAAACAGTTTTCCATGTGCTGTGTAAATACACGCTCTCTTATGGCCGTTTTGCTATTAGTAAATATAAAGACAATCGTGTTAAATATCCAGTATAACTGGATATGAGACATAAAGCACTGTATTGTATTGTTGTTCGGAGGCCTCTTAGACATTGCACATTCCCATACCTTTTCGATCCATCAGTGTATGTATATAACAATATACTTCCTAGGGATTGTCTTTAATAACCACCCCTATTCCGCATTTCGTGTTGAATCGAAATTTTCTTTGCGTTTCGTTTCATTTCGATTCTTTTCGATTGTGTGCATTCTGCAATACGATTGTAGCTACGATAGAAAAGACAAACAAAAACTGAGTGTTTTCTTATTGAGCTCCTTTGTATAAGTATTAAATTTTGAGTTTTCATTAAAATGTTTACAAATTTGTTAATTTTTCTCTTTCTATTTCATACCCTCCATAGCAAAACAACTATTTATGAGATTATTATTGTCTTCTTCTTTTTCATTCGATTCCACTTTTTTTGATATACTAATTTTCTATCTTGGTATAACTGAATGCGGAAACGTAATTAAAACGTAGAATAGGGGTAATTTTTTGGAAATAATCAATCAGATTTTTTTTGGTCCATTAGTATGACAATAAATGGACTGACCGCTTAAGATTTGTGGGTTAACCTGTTTTTAGCCGTTAAAGAGACAATAAAAAATAAAATTCTACACTTCACCTTTCTTTTCATCAAAGATAATACTAAATTTATTTAATATTTTTTCTTAACTTTTTCATATATAATTATAATTTTTTTATAAATAAATATATATTTTAAGTATCATATATATATGCATGTTTTCCTTATTTTAAAAATATTTTATGTTTATGTCTACATTCTTAATATTGTATTTTTTGTTTGTGATATTGTATACATATTTCTTACTTTGTTTTTCGAAAATTTTACATTAACGCTAATTTGATTACAAATTGTTTAAAAGCTTATATTCCAACTTTACCAAACATTTGTTTGTTTGGTTTTTAAAAATTTAATACTAATTTTTTAAATAAATTTAATTTTATTATGGAAAGTAACTTAAAATATTAAAAATTGCTTATTTATGTAGTATAACTCTTAATATTTATGTACATGTTGAAAGAGGCTTTTGTTAAGGGGAAAGGGAAAAGTGGTAGTTAGAGTCTTAACTAGTGTAGAACCTAATTAATATTTGATGATTGATTTCATTTCTTATAACTTTTAAGTTGGATTAAAATTTAATTTAGAACTTTAGTTACGCTTTCTTTTTTTGTTTTCTCTTTCTAACAATAATAAAATACATGCCTATATTATACAATTACAAAAGTAACAAAATATTAAAAAAAACAAAGGTTTAAAATTACAATTTACTAAAACAAAATAAAGAACTTAAAACCAAAGACCAGAAGCCAAATTTTCCTACTCGTGATCAGGAAAAGGAAGGGAAATTTTAATTTTTCTTGAACAGATCGTGATTTTCATATAAGCAAGTCTGAAAGGTCTTGCATTAATGTTAAGAAGACCACCTTTTGCTCGTATTAGCAGACTTACAGTGCGAAACGAGAGTAATGATGAAGTAATTAGAAGCAAAAAAATAGTTCAACTAGTGAGTTTATGCCTTATATTTAGACTTTAGTTTTATGATATTCTATCGAGGAAAAGTATTGTTCGAGAGTGTTTACATAGTAGAGCAGAATCGTTGTCTAGGACAAAGTTGAAAAAATTTCTCCATTCCTCAGCTCAAAATGTTTCTTTCGCAGTTATAATTTAAGCAATCGCAAGCTTGCTGATGAAGCATATGAAGTACTTTGTTGTTATAGTCGAAAACGGCTGTTAAAACCGTTGTCTAAAAACCGCATGTATATTTTTACAATAATAACATGTTTTTAATAAAGCATCTAAATAAGTTTTCTACAGTATCATATTTCTTGTATCCACATATTTTGGCTGTGTAGAGCATAATAGAGCGTGAAGCAGCTTTGAATATTTCTAGCTTATTTTTTAGGGTCGAAGATATTGCCATTTGTAATATACATAGTTGGTATTCAAAATTTTTTGTAAATCATACATTATGACAGTATTCGAAGCTCAAGTACATATACGAGTTTACTATTTGGATATTTTGGTGCCAAGACGAAGAACTAATATCTTGGATTTATTGAGATTAATTGTTAAATGCAATAGAATACTGAAAGCATGAAGGGAATTAACCATATCTTAAAGACCGCTTGGCGAGTCAGATAATATAACGATATAATTAGCATACAGCAGAATTTTAACTTTGTGCGACAAGTTGTCAACTTCTATACTACCAGGAAGGGTATCAACTAAACCATTCAGATATAATGGAAATAGTATTGGGCTTAATAAAAACCGTTGTTTTACGTCTAGGTTTACATTTATGGGATTTAAATAGGAATTTCTTTAAAATATCTTACTGATAGCATCTGTGTACCAGTTTTGAAATATTCGAATAACATATTTACTTATAGCCAAAAGTCAATATGGGCCATTATGTCCAATCGGACAAATCGGATAATACTAATACAATTGAGCTTTAAATACCCATGTTTCACTTTGTAATAGAGAACCAGTGTGTGGAATTTTGCTCAGCCAAAGATTGTTACTCAGGCAACTTCTGTTTAAAAAAGTCTTTTCCTCAGGAAAGAACACCGGAATGTTGTTACAACAACAACAACGAAGATACTTTGGTTGATCCTAACTGAGTTAAGATAAAGGGCTTACTCAGTCTTTGCATTCTAACGAGGCAGTCAAGCGTACGGACCAGGGTTTGCAAAAATCCGGATTTTTTTTTAAAAAACCTCACCCACTGGATTTTATTGGGTTTTTTGTTGGACTTTTTTTGGGTTTTATTGGGTTTAATAACTGCTTTAAAATTCCTTGCAAAAAAAATTCTACAATATTTTTGGTTTGTAAGTACAATTGCGTTGTTGTAGTATTTATAATGCAATTTTGCACTTTTGGTGGGATAAAGGGGTTGTTGTGTACTACGACCTACTAAAACCTGGTACAGATCGGTACAGACTGCACAAACTACAGCTACAGACTGAAGAAATTGAAAATTGACCTCAAAAAACAAAAAGGATTCGGAAATTGCCTGAGTGCTGGTGAAAAGTCGTAAGCAGTGATGGACAATATTTTGAATTATATTTCAATTCATTATCCTTTAAAATAAATGCATTTTCGAACACTCGAACACTTCCTTCTCAACTTAGAGATCGCGAATGGAAGACATTTTTCACATAAATTTGTACAAATTATCTTAATGAGTTATATAGCATTTAAAAATCTGTTTCCCTTCTTTCCACAAGCAAGCAACTTTTAAGTTTTTATGTACAGATAGGTACAAAAATTAAGGTTTTTATTCTTGTTGTACCCGATAGCACCTATCAGAAACAAACGGATATGCTCTATAAGCCGAGAGCCATTGAAATAGAAATCGAGTAAGTTTTCAGACAAATAAAACTCAATTTCGACAATTATTTTAAAGTTTTGATAATCAAATAAGTTATTTTAAAGGTAATTAAACGAATGAATAAAAAATAATCTAAATTTTAATTTGGAGTTTCATTCGATTTTAATTCCACTTGATTACGGTTTACAGAACAAACCCAAAATATCTACTTTTCTTTTTAATGCATAGTGTTTTCAATTTCATACAAAATTATATTAAATCACTAGTACGAGTATTTGACTCCATATCTTTTAGGTCAAAAATTCAGTTTAATAAAATGTTACTTGTGTGGTACTTGTACGTTATTTTTGCAAAATTTCCGTTTTTTTTTTTAATAATTATTTCTAATTGATGTTATTTTGCTCTTACAGTGTGTGTTTGTTTATTTTGCTTGAATTTTTTTCCATGCATATTATATATTTTTTTTTTAATTTTTCGTATATTTTCTTAAAACTTATTTTATCTAAATTACTACACATTGTTGTTGTTTTTGTATTTAAAAAAGAGGAAGATTTTTCTAAATGGGAGTTTTGTTTTTCATTCTTTTTAAGTACATATTTTTATTTTATTTATTTATTTTTTTTTTTTTTTTTGTAAAAAGAAGAAATGTTAGTTTAAGAAGGCCAATTTTGGTTTTAGTTTAAGCTACGATATTTAATTGTTAATAATATATTGGAAAGTTTTTTAGTTCATAGTGAAAGAGTTCCAGTATTTTTTCTTTTATTTATAAGTATTCATTAGTTTTGGTTTAAAATTATTTAAAAAATGTTTAATTTACTTTATTTTTGTTTAAAGCTATTTATATATGTATATTGTGCTTAACTCCTTTATAAAGTCTGTTAAAAATATTTTTTTCTTAATACCTTTACAAGAAAAGGGTAATGCAGTGACTTTTTACGCAATCAATATATAAATATAAGCTCACGATCATGTTGAAGTTAAATTTTATACGAATTTTAATGTAGTGACGGGTATATTCGTCTTAAAGACGCCTAATACTTTTTCAAAAAAGTGAAAAGTGGCTTGTCTAAATTTTTTCGAATGCCATGTCTGCGTTTTATAATATTTTTATTACATCGAGACTTAGAATTATTAAAAATTGAAATTGCTTCCCTGCTACGCATTTTCTTAATGCCTGCATTCCTATTGCACAATTGAAAATTACTTAACAGAGTTTCGTAATTGGGGAAAACATTTTATAAAGACTTATTTTTATTATAAAGGACATGAGCCAATGACAACGCGCAAAACGCTCAGTAAACACGGGTACACAGTGGAATTTGGAAACTTTAACTTTGAGATAGTCAACGATTTTATCTACCCTGGCTTTCGAGATAAAAAGGAGAACAATACTGTCGAATAGATGCTATTTTGGACTAAGCAAGCTGTTTAAGAATAAAACCACCTCTCGACACACGAAGATTACCCTATACAAGACGCTGATACTACCCGTGCTGTTATATGGTTCTGAAGCATGAATGCTTGCGAAAGCAGACGAGGCTGTGCTTGGGGTATTCGAGAGAAAATTCTTTGTAAAATTTATGGTCCCATCTGCGTTGGCGGAGAACATTGGTGTCGTATTAATCATGAGTTGTATGAACTATATGCTGACATTGAAATAGTTAAACGTATTAAATTGCAACGATTACGTTGGCTGGGTCATGTCGTGAGAATGGATGAACGGGAAGACCGAAACTCCGATTGAAGCATCAAGTAGAGGAAGACATCTCGAAACTTGGTGACAGAAATTGTAGAAGTAGATCTCTTCTATGTTCGGCCACTGCAGCAAACGCTCTGTGACGGCCACCTAAGTAAGTAAGTAATCGCATTATTTATAGACAAATTTTTTTAGTATCGTTTGGATGTCATTCAGATGTCATCTGAATAATCTAAGTATAAGTACTTAGATTAATTGTCACTGTCGATAACAAGCTCATTTGATTGTGTTTGAGCTAATATAATACATTGTTAAACAATGCACATAATACGTTGTTATTTGTTATTCGATACATTAAGTTGTTAGGTCATGTAAGCGGCGATTAGATACTAGCTAAAGCATAAATTTAGGTATCAAGACAAAGATAAAAAAAAAAAAAAAAAAAAAATTAAAAAAATCACTGCATTTCCTAAGTTTTTTTGTTTAAAACTTTTAAAAATTAATTTTAGTTTTGCTTTACTTTTATTTAATAAATATTTCCCTATTTAATGTCATTTTGTTGGAATCTTTTTCACAATTATCTTGTTTCATTTAAAAAAAAAATTTACAAAATCTTTATATTTTACTTTAATTTTTATTTTTTAATTTTATTTGCTTTTTGATTTTTTTTTTAATAATTATGTATTTATTTATATATATTTTTTAAATTTAAATAATTTTTATTTATTTTACTAATTTAAGTTTTCTTTTTTATACATATTCTTATTTATTATTATTTTTTAATTTTAAAATTTATTTACAATGCAAATACTGTTTAAATTTGTCCATTTTTTATTAAAAACTTTTCGGCCTTTTTTAAAGGTTTTAGTTTTTATTATCATTTTTTTTAACAAAATTTATAAACATATTTTTCCTTAAATTAAAAAAGAAAGCAGTTTTTATGACACTCTTTGTATTGGTAAAAATCTATACTTGGTTATAGCTTGTTGCGTTTCTAAAAAAATTTTAATTTTTTCTTTTTTTTTGGTAAAGGTTTTGGTAATTATTTGTAAAGATAAACATTTATTATAAAACAAAATATCTAAATGGTTTTAAACTATGGTCACTCTAATTGTAAGTTATTGTTTTTATTTTCAAAGTGGTCTTTAAGTGTATATTTCAAACAAAATTTTAATTTTCTATTTTAAATTCTTATTACATCTTTTAAAAAAATTAAGTTTTTATTATTTTTGTTTTCCACTTTACTCTTAAGCACTAAATTTATTTTCAATACTTTGTTTTCTTTTAATTCCTTAACACCATACAATAATTTTTGTATTTTTGTTTTTTTTCTATATTTTTATTTATTTATTTATTTTTTTGTTTTTCTCTCTTTTGTTAATTTATATTTATTTTGGTGGTGATTGGTTTTATTTTTAAAAATCAAACATCCGTTTCTGTAGAATAATTAGTGGTATTTGTCAATTGTATGCCAGTTGCACAATCCATTGCTGTTGTCGTTGATTGCTGTTCAATAATGTCTTCTTGTTCTGCTATAGTATTTACTGCTTGATTACTAATATTTGCTACTGTCACTGCTGCAGCTGTTCCTGCTGCAGTTGCATTATTAGCCGGTGATGATTGTTGTGGGCTGGTAGGTGTGGGTGTGGCTGGTATTTGATGCCAGTTTATACTATTTTGGGAGGTAATATTGCGTGTTTTTAATAGAGGTGGGTTTTTAATGGAATTCGAAAATGCCATGCCTCTTCGTAAGGGGACTCTAAAGGAATTTAAATAATAAGCAAAATTAAAATTTATTATAAAACAAATAAATAAGTAAGTAAAACATGAACTGTATTAAAAAAATTTAAATTTTATTCTTAATTATTTGTCTTTAACTTAAGAATTAATTTCGAAATCAATTTTTATGAATTATGGCAAAGATTATAAAGTGTAAGCATTCTTATCTTAAAAATTGAAATTATGTATTATATATCAAAAAGCTTTAAAGTTTAATAATATCATGCTTAGAATTAAAAATCTTTCACTTCAATAATTTATTTAATTCTTTAAATTTGACATGCTTTTAAAAAGTATTTACTCTCTTATTTACTTGAAAAACTTTCTTTTTATTTGTACTTTCCAAAATTTTCTTTCTAAAACCCCTTAAGAAAATGAATCATAAACGTTACTGCAATAAACACTTAATGAAATTTGACTAGTAATAAAGTAAGTTGTCATAAATGGGCGTGGCAGTGATCAGATAATTACATATATGTATGTATGTATATCTATAACCCAAACAGACGGCTATATAGAAGAAGTTTAATTTTAATATCGTGGATAGTTTTCGAGATAATGGTCTATTACTGTTGACATAATGAATTTTTACAAATGTGATATTTTTAATACATAGATCTGAGCAAGTATACAGGGGCGTGTCAATAAGTCCGTGACTTTTTGAGTGAAAAACAAGTTTTTGGATACAGAAAAAATAATTTTATTCTTCAACATAGACTCCATTGAGCTCATACACTTTGTAAAACCGTCTTGATTAATGATTTTATCGCTTTAAAAAAAAGATTTGTCGAGGTTATCAAAATAGGTGTTTATTTGTAAGAGGTTTTTAGCGTTGGAGTCAAAACTCTTTCCGCCGAGTAATTTCTTCAGATTTAAAAACAAAAAATGTGCTAGGGGCTAAGTTTGGAGAATAGGGCAGATGAAGGAGAAATTCGTAGTCCAATTAATTGAAACTACACATGTTTGATTCCATTCCGTTGTGCTGGTTAAAAGTAATTTTTTTTAAATCCTCCAAATAAGTTGGCATAATATTCACCACTGATTGTTTTACCCTTTTTAAGGTAGCCAATGTAAATTATATCGTGTGCATTCCAAAAAACGGTTGCTATGACTTTATTGACTGACACACTCTTTTTGGCGATGATCCCCCCCCGTGCAATCCAATATTTTGATTGCTGTTTGGCCTGTGTAGGGTTGTTTGTTCATTTTACGCAGGGTGATCGGAAAACTATCTTAGGTCCTGCATGTTATGGCTTTGGATCTGTGCTTTGGCAGGAGATTCATGGTTGAATTTCCGAGCCGGAATTGTTGGTCTAATAAGGCCTTAGCTCGGAGTGAGCTTGATCTAAACAGGTATATCGATGGCTCCAATATGAATGACTGTGTTGGTGCTGGTGTTCATGGACTCAACTGAGACTTGTCGATCCCACTGGGAACATGACTGAGTATCTTCCAGGCTGAGATCATGGCCATTGCTATAAGTACAAAGTACAGTAGGTTCAAGGGTAAGGCCATTAGTATATTCTCTGTCGGCTAAGCCGCCTTAAGAGAACTTGGCTCGAATCGTATGACATTTAGACTGGTCAAATATTGCAAAAGATTTCGCTTGAAAATAAGGTTAAGTTGTTTTTCAACTAGATGGTAAGGGAATAGCGAATGCATTGGCCAGAAAGGGTTCCGTGACAACCTATATCGGTCTGAAACCTTGTTGTGCAGCACCACATACTACCATCCTCAATCCAATCAAGGATAGGGAAATTTCCAGATGCTTGGAATACTGAAATAAGTATTTTAGTATGACTTTAAACTTCTTACGAAGTTTCTTACGGGCCACGGTTGATTAAGAGAGCATCTGATGAGGATAACGGTCACAGATGTGGATATTTGTAGACTGTGCTTCACAGGCATCAGAGACAGCGGAACACATAGTGTGTGAATTGGAGGATCTTGAAAGGTTTAGGTGGAAATTCTTAGGTTGACATATCCACCATTGTGATTTTAGATCTGCTGGTGTTCATTAGGAAGGCAGCACATCTGCTGAAAAAACTATAGACCGGAAGGGGCACAATAGATGCCATGGGTTGCAGTATTCTGCAATATTGTGTGGTCGATGTGATGATAATGATAATGGCCTTTGGTGTGTTGTGGTGGAACCACATTTCGTCCGAGGTTACAAAACGGCACAAAAACTCGTCCATATTGTAGATGAAAAACATCAAACACTCTTCAAAGTTGTCACACCACTGCGTTTGTGGTCGACTGTGGGCGAATGCGGCACCCATATTGCGAAAAGTTTTCTCATACCTAAATGATTATTCTGAATTGCAACTCCTGATCCATGTAAAATGCCTTTGACTCCCACAATCTTCTTTCGGGTGTAGAGAGCTAAGCTGCTCGTCTAGAACGTTCGGCTTCTTCGGTGTTTGTACGTCCATCGCAAAATTCAGAACCTCGGTTAGTGATGTTTTTTTAGTCCGCAAAAAGTAATGCTTAATGAACATGCGAAATTAACATTTTACCATTTTCTCCTCAAATCATGCGGTAACCTGTTATCAATGGCTAAATCAAATTTTAGCAGGAGTCAATTGACACTTGCCTGTTAGCCTTTCAGTCAAAAGGTTGCAAATTCAAAACGTTCATAGGACCTAAACGATTTTCTTACAGATGCACCTCCCTAAAGATAATGATTTTATCTGACTCCGATTTTTGTGTGCCAGCTCTTCATGATATTGTTGTGAACAATGTTTGGTTTCAACAGGATGGTGCAACTTGCCACACATCTCATGCCACAATCGATTTATTGCTTCAAACGTTTGATGGCCATTTAATTAGCCGAAATGGTGATGTCAGTTGGCCGCCAAGAAGCTACGATTTGACACCGATGACATACTAGAGACAATTGAGTATTTGAAGTCCAACAAACATGATGCCATTGCCTACATACGACCTCATACACTCAAAAAAATTCTCGAAAATTGGTCCAATCGAATGGGGTACTCTGAGGCCAGCCGTGGCAGCCATATGAATGAAATAATATTTGATTTCTAACAAAAAAATAAATTTAGCAAAATTTCAAACCGTTTTTGTTATATTGCATTTTTAAATTGAAACTTTTAAATGGCCCACACGATATGATAAAAACTCTCTTTTTCCTTAAAATAGCTATTAGCTGCAAATTGCATCTGTTCCTTGTTAGCACATATTTTACTGCTGAAAAATTTTTTAAGTTTTAAATATTAAATAATCCAAGTGAGCTAAATCTGACAAATTATGCGCGTGATAAGTTCGATCTTTGGATGTGTGAACTGGTGTATTGGTTTAATGAAATATTAATTCATTTTTCTCCAAATGCGGACTTTTTTCACTTTAACGCTGCAATATGGTAGCATTTTATGCGCCGTTGATTTTTCTTTTTGTACCATCTCTTATATAGGTATAAGCGATTTTGATAGATATCTCCTAGAGTTTCTCTACAAAGAACCTTATCTAGATAAGAGTTTTCTTCTTTATAGAAGCAGATAGTGCCAACCAGTTAATGAGTAATTTATAGCAAAAATGTGTTTTAAAACCATTACCTTTTACTTGTTTCTGTTTGCCTGGTATTTGTAAAGAAATTAATAAAAAAAAATCAATTCTTATTGACCTAAGGGAGTTGATTAGTTTAAATAATGATATAGAAAGGCTTCTAAGTGTTATATGAGATATGTAAGAAATTGTCCAAAATGGAACATATTTACAATGTAGGCGTGGCAATGGGCAGATACTTTTATATCTGATAAATAAGCAGGCATCTGAGCAATTATATAAAGTTTCTATTTCAATATCTTACATAGTTTTCGAGATATAAGCGAAAAACCAACTTGTATATTATAAAAATACTCCTACTTAATAATTTTTTTATTAATTTTATTTTTTTTTATCTTGAGGGTGTTTGTTTTTTATTTTTTATTTTTTAGTTTTTACTTATTTTTGGTTTTTAATTTTTTGCGTTTTAACTTACCTCGTTGGACTTGGTGGTGGATATGAAATGCCACGATGACTAGGTGATAGCAATAAATTACCGGAATGTGCACTATTGGCGGTACCCGGTACCAATAATGTATTATTACTATAAGTATGGTAAAGATTACTAAAAGAATTTAAAGTCCGATACATCCGGATAGATAGAAATACACACACAAAAATAATGGTACACACACATACACGCACATAGATATACAGTGGCAACCAAAAATTGTGAGGCAAAAAACATTGAAATTAGAAACCGAATAAGGAAAAAAAGAAAAGAAAACAAATAAAAAAAATTCATGTTAAAACGCAAAAGTAATATAATCTTGTTTGCAAATATTTGTTTTTGTCTCATTCTTTGTTTTGATAACGTTATGATTTAACAGAGATTATGACGTCGTTGATGATAAACTGATGGATGAGGTGAGTTTGAAGATGTTTGGTGGGCATGATATGGGCAAATATGTTGGTTAGATTGAATAAAAAAGGAAAAAAAACAAATTTATCTTTGTTTTACATCGACTACAAATAACAACAAAACCTTGTAAAAAATTCTAGTAAAGAAGCCTTAAGCTTTTAAAGGAACTTACGTATGACTGTGATGTAAATTAAGATTGGGTAGACTCTGGCCTAAACTATTAAGCGGTTGCACTGTCAGCATATTGGAAGAGGAGGTTGTGCTGACTTTTAATTTTTGTGGACTAATGGTAGTTACTGGTTTACCTTTTAAAGGAAAACCATGGGCTCCTAAAAATATAAAACAAAGTACATAATTTTATTGTTTCTTTAATCTAAGGAACCCAAGAACCTACCCAAAAATGTAATACCTTCATCACTGGATAGAGAATTCGTCTTATCGAACTCAACTGATATATTACGAGAATCGTTCCATTCCACCGAACCACTATGACTATTATTAGCACTTGTTACGTGCGAACATATGGAAGAGTTCATGGGTGATTTTTTAACGCCTAATGAATCCACTGTACTGCCTGCATAACGCATAGAATCCCAGGGTGTAACGGAACTTTGTTTTAGGCGTGTATAAATCAATTTTGCTCGTTTTAAAGCCTCATACCAATTCTTAGCCTCTGTACATTGCAGTGTAAATGCACTAACTGCCACTTGGAATTCATTTAGATAAACACAACTTAATAAATTATTGGAATGTTGTACTACTAGCCTATCCGTTAGATAGGGTTGTCTTATCACTTTAAGGGTACCCAAACCCTTTTTCGCTATTGATTTACATACTAATAGCATGTCGGTTAAAAGAAAACAATGCACTTCGACTTTGCCGAGATTGTCTTTGTATTTGTGATCGCCCTCCATAAACAGATGGCGTACATGTTGGGAGGCACAACCTTTCATAGGACCACACAAATCAAACATTTGACTATACTGCTTAATCATCTTCTCCAAATGTTCATTGTTGGTGTCCTACAGAAATGAAAAAATATATTTTTGTTAAAATTAAAATAAAATATGATTTTTTTTATATTTAATTACCACTACATCATAGGATTCAATACGGGCCATAACACCTTTTAAACGTTCATTCTCTTGACGGGTGGTTAAATGGTTGTTAACGCTAAAAACAAAATTTTCGGTGGTATGAAGCTGAAATTGGAAAAAAACAGACAATTTATTTGAAGTTTAATGCTTTTCACACCAAAAAAGGCATATAGACCATGTTAGAATTGTTAAATCAGCTCTATTTTAGATACATCGCAATAAGAATAGTGGAAGTTATTGCTTACTATAGAAATTAAATTTTTGAAATAATCTTCGAATTTTCGAACGTGTTACAAAAAGCTTATAAATCAAATGAATATTATATAGGCGCTTTTAAAATAACAAGCAATTTGTTTTTAGAAAATAATTTCGAAATTCCAATATCGAAAATTGATCAGAAATATAATTTTTTAATAAATTTGTTGGTTCTATATAACAAAAGACAAAGTTTTTAGACTTATTTTTAGTAAAATTTACATATTCGAACTTATGTTCGAATTTTCGAACATACAGCAAAAGAAGTGCTAAACAAATATAGACTTTATACACATATAAAAAAGCAAAAAACGTTAATTTTAAACTTTATATCTATACACTACAAATTTTAAATAAGGTGCTAACTGGTTATAATTAAAAAAAACATTCTTTTTATTTAAATATTTTAAATTCCCTGATTTATTTTCTAACTCACCATTGTATCAATCGCTTCAATTTCCTCCACATCTGTCATGTGTTTTTTAATAGCCGCCAGTAATAGACTGTACTTTGTCAAACGTTGCATGGGTCTTACCAATATATCGGCTAAACGTAAACGATTGCACATCTTCTGTGATTCACACCAGGCCAAATATGAAGTAAAGAGAGAGTTGGTACGATTTAATTCTTTACAATAAAACTGGCATGTACTCTGCTCAGCACAATACTTTTTATAGGGTGCAAAGATATTCGCAAAGGCTATAAAACCCTGTTGAAAAAAAGCCACTCTCAAAGGCTCACGAGTATTGATGCTATGCTCTACCATGGGATATAAATAAAATGTCCAAAATTTCAAATTTGCCTCACAAATGTCACGAATATTTGCAAACAAACGATGCTGATCGACTTCCTTGAGCAGACCCTCTTCTTGGACAGACTCTAAGCAGGCAAGAAAAAGCTATTGGTTAAAAAGAAAAAATTAAACAAAATCGTCAATTTTCTAAATGAGGGTATGTGTGAATAGGCAACTTACATCTGTAACAGTTTGCAGACAGTGTATATAGTCAACCTCTGTGGTAACCAATTCCCATATGGCAGTCTGTATTCTCATTTCACTATCATTCATGCTACTACTCTCTACAATATCCATCCATGATTTATGTCTATTATCCAAATAGTCTATGGCATTTACTAAATCGGGATGATCGAAATTTATAGTGGCAGGAGTTTTTTGTGGTACACCATTTTTGGAATAGTTATTAAGTAATTCGCACAGTTGACTTTGTTGGGGATTTTTGACACCAAACAGCCCTGACCAACGTTGTTTTAATTGTTTACCCGTTAGATTGACTTCCGTTGATTCATCCGTGGAGGCCGATGATAAAAGGCGGGGCGGCCGATTACGTGAACCAAAAGAGGCGGCTTTTTGCAGGATCTTACGTGAACTATCCTTATCCATGATAATCAAATGATGGCCAGCTAGATGTTCCACTTCAGTATTTTCGTCCAGTGAAGTTTGTAAAGGTGAAGTCCCTAGAAATATTATGAAGTTTAAATAATATAGAATTTCTAACGCCCACTTCTTAAACAATGTAGGCGTGAAGTAGTATTGTATGTATGTATACAAATGGTTATGTATTTTAAAGACTTGTTACTAAAGTCCTAAGTAGGCGTAACAATTACATTTACTTTTGCTCTTACCCGCTTCCAAAAATGCCGGTGTTTGATTATTGTCATGACTATCGGTTATTGTTAATTGGCTAAAACTTAAATTACGCCGTCTTAAAGATTGGCTTAAAGCATTTCTAAAAGTAGCCAAAAAATAAATTAATCAGTATGTTTTTTTTTAGTTTTAGAGAAAATACTTACGCTAAGGTGACACCTTTGGTGGCAGGGAAGAACTCTTCATCTTGACATCCTGATTCGGTACAAAAACTAACCGAAAAATATTCTGAACTTGATACCTACAAATGGGAGAAAATAAAAATATTTTAATTTAATAAACTGAAGGTTGTTGTCTAGGCTTAAGCAATCCACTACTTGCTTTTGTTAAACATTAGGATTTAATTCTTAGGGCAGCTCTTATTGGATAAACAATTACGTTCAAAAATCAAATGTACAGTTCAATGTTATATATTGTTTTTTTGATATTCACGCATTTATAAGTATAGTAGTTCTGGAAATACCATTCAGACTGTTATCAGTATAACAGTTCCTAAAATAACTGAACAGTTCATTGTTATAAGTTAATTAAAGTGTATTCGAAAATAAGACTTATAGTTGTTCATACTGAGTACATGTATATAGCAGTTCTTGAAATACCATTCACACTTTTATCAGTATTACAGTTCTTGTAATAACTGAACAGTTTACTGTTATAAGGTAGTTTATTCGAAAACCAACTTTACAGATTCTATGTTATTGTTTGATATGCCATTCATACTTTTATGAGTACAGCAGTTCTTGGAATTACTATTACGAGTTAGTTCATTCGAAAATCAATCAAACAGTTCAATGTTTAATTTTAACTTTAATGAGTATATGGTAATAGCAATTTTCCGAATACCATTCAAACTTTTGTAAGTATAGCAGTCCTTGAAACAATTGAACAATTCACTATCATGAGTTAGTTCATTTAAAACTCAAGTGAATAAGCCATTGGCCATTATACCATTGGCACATTTTTGAGTAAAAAGCTTTTTTGACATAATTAAATAGTTCAATATTAGGGTTTAGTTCATTAGAAAATCAAGTTAATAGCTCAATGTTATACATTGTTTTTATAGATAACATTCATCCTTTAGTTAGTATATATAAGCGTTCTTGAAATGCCATTAAAACTTTTGTAAACATAACAGTTCAATGTTATGAGTTAGTTCATTCAAAAATCAAGTGAATAGCTCGCTCCTTTTTTTATATCATTCACACTTTTCTCACATTTTTGAGTATAAAACTTATTGGAATAATTAAATAGTCCACTATTACGATTCAGTTTATTAGAAAATCAAGTGAATAGCTCAATGTTATATACTGTTTTTCTACCATTTTTTCGTTTTCCTGATATAAGCCAGAATATAGCACTAGTTAAAGTGCTCTTGCAGTAAAGGGTGGGCAAATTTAAGGTTAGGAAGTTAATTGGTCGTCAAATGATGAAATGTCAAGAATTGAGCTGTCAACCTTTGACACTTATTTACTTATTTAGTAAAAAATTTGGTCGCCTTCTTCTTTAAGTTAAAAATGGGATTCGTCTTAATACAAAAACAATAATTCCAAATTATTTTAAAATCGCTTTCGTTTTTCGACCACATCCCTTAAGATATACTACAACATTTTTTTTAATATTGCCTTTTAATTAGCGCAATCAATTTTCGTGACCTTACAGTTAAGAGAAGGTCATTGAAGTCCATTAATTTTACCCCCTGTATAGTTTCATTTTGTTGCCATTGTCTTGGTTTTAATTTTCACCATTACGTTTTATGACAACCTTTCTTTAAAAAAAAAAAAACATTTTAATTCAATTTTCTTATTACGATCTCGATTACTCATCAACAACTTAAATCTACAATTCAAACCGCCCCTCATGCGAGACTGTACGCATTTGGACAATACGAATACAAGAATGTCTACAGCAGTGAGAATGGTATGAAATGTGGGAATTTAAGACACCTTGACAGAAGACATAAGATGCACTTGCCATCATTAAACTGAGATTGTACTTACGATTGTATTTAATCTACTGGCAGAAGAATATGCTGCACTGCTTTTACAGCTGGTTATCATGACGATGCAATAAAACTTTTTTACTTACTTTTATGAATGAATAAATGAAACAACGAGCAATGTGGGGCTGTAGTGGGAAGGTGAACCTATGAAATAATTTGGTTTATAAATATATCCTTAAAGAACATTTTATTGTCAACCAGTACTTAAACAAATCACAAATGCATTTGTTGCTTACATTTTTCATTTTTTTTTAAGATCATTTCTCTGTTTGTTGTTATTGGGCAACCTTCCCCTTACTATATTCCTTTACTATTGTCTCACCATTAGTTTCATTCTTACACCTTTGCCATAAAAAGTAAACGAAAAGTAACTGATAATACTCGTAAAAAATAAGCAGAAGAAAATGCTTAAAAGAATTTTGCTAAAAGTATAGCTCTACTTTTATTGTCAATAACGGGGGTGGTTTTAAAAGTTTGTATTTATTTTTTATTTGAAAGAAATGTGGAATATGATACTTGTACTGTTAACTAGGGTTTAACAATACCGAAACTGGATTTCCCGGGATCCCGAGAAGTTAAAATTTTTTTTTTCTACATTTATAAAACAGCTGTTTATATTCGCTTCATTGCTAGACACACCTGGCCTAGATTGAATAGTAAGCGTACCAAACAGCTGTTTAAACTGGACTGTAGGCATATTCTCTGCTGTATTTATACATAGAAGTCATTGAGCTATGGGTAGGCAAACGCAAAGGCTGCGCTTATCTGCGGATAAATATCCAAATTGTATATCGTTCGAAGAAGAAGAGAGCATGAACTTACTTCATTTGCCAGTGTTCGTCTCTGACTCGGTTGCTTTCTCGATGACTTTCTCTACTGCTTATTGGAGCATCGACCATTGATAAAAGGTTAATAGCTAGGTTCATTAGGCTGTCGAGCTGGTCTCCGATTTAATTTAGGGAATTGCGTCTCCATGCGAGGCCTATAGCTGATTGTTCAGATTGTCTGTACTTGCTAATTAGCACAGTGTCTTTGCTTCATACGTGTCATCAAAACGAGCTTGTATGTATGCTCAAGTGTGGCTTGATTTAAAATCAGCAGCATTTATCCAAAAGCAGAGAATTTGAATGTCAGAAATGCTGAAATGCCTTATAAAGAAACCATTTTTGCATCGAACCATTATTGACGATAACGATGGCTCCATTATGATAAACCGAAGCTTAAGAAATCTTTTTTAAAGCCCAGTTAACCAGCTAAGCCAAGGCAAAAGACGAAGATATAAGCTGCTAAGTTAATGCTTTATATTTGATGGGACGAAAAGTTGTATTCGGTTTATTATGATCTCAGGGAACCAATTCATTTGTTTAAAGTATGCATTTGTAGAAAAACTATTAGGAAAATGGTGATTGGGAAATTTTAGGTAAGGTAGTGGAAGTTGGATACCAAACTACGGTTCTGACCTAACTTTAAACTATAAGAATTTAGACATTCCCTTGATAAGTAGTTAAATGGTTGTTAACGTTAAAAACAAAATTTACGTTGGTATGAAGCTGTAAGTGAAAATAAATTAAACATAAAAATAATTTTAAGTTTAATGTCTTTCACACCTAAAATGGCATATAGGCTATGCTAGAATTGTTAAACCGCCGTTATTTTAAGTATTTCGCAATAAGAATAGTGGAAGTTAAAGTTAAAAAGTTTACTTTATAAATTACATATTCGAAATTATGTTCGAATTTTCGAACATGTTACAAAAGGCTTATAAATCAAATTAATATTAAATGAGAACTTTAAAAATAATAAGAAATTTGCTTTTAGATCTTAATTTCAAAGTTCGAATTGATCAGATATATTTTTTTTAATTTGTTACTTCTATCTAAAAGAAAAAGCCTTTAGACCTATTTACAGTAAAATTCACATATTCGAAATTATGTTCGAATTTTCGAACATACAGCAAAAATAGCACTAAACAAATATAGGCTCCACAAACATATAAAAAAGCAAAAAATTTTAATTTTAAGCTTTAATTCTGATTTTAAAAACAATAATAAGTAATCCACCTCTGAAAAAAAGTGGTATTATTTTGGCCTAAGTAGGCAGTAAGAAACAAGACCCTCTCTCGGCAGACAAAACCTATACCCTATAAGGCGCTGATATTGCATGATACTGTATGGCACTGAAGCATGGGAACTTGCTTGCACACGCGGAAAACCTATTCTCGGGCTGTTCGAAAGGAAAATTCTATGTATATATATGGACCAATCTGTGTCAGAGAAGAATATCGTTATTGGATGAACCAAGAGCTGTATGAGTTGTATGCTGACATCGATATAGTAAAATGCAATCAAATGGCAGAGGCTGTGTTGGCTAGTACACGTCGTGCGAATGAAAAAATATGCTCCAGCAATGAATTCGCGTTAGAATACACAGAAATTCGTTTAAAGCCTCGAGAAAAAGGTTAGATTGAGGAGAAACTCTCGACTTTTAATGGAATTATATCTTATATGGAATTATACCTTTTTTTCGATGGAGGATTGATATGCAACGACCCAAAGCCAATGTGTTCACCATGTAAGACACGGAATAAAGCCCGCTGTACTATTTGGTGAACGAGCAAATGTCTCTATTAAGCTAGAATCACACGATTGTCGCAAATGTACCAATATGACAATTTCAATTGCGTTTTACTGTCACAAAATATCAAAATTAAACCAATTTACTCTGCAAAAAAAATTTTTTTAATTTAAATATTGGTACATATTTTCAAATTTGATTGTCGCATAACAACGCAATAAATATTGGGTGGTCACACGATTGCCGTACCAATAATTAATGCATTGTGACAATCGTGTGACCCCAACTTTAAAAATTATTGAATAACAATCAATCCGAAACTTATTTCTGTAAGACCCAATAGCTAGGCATTTACATTGTGTGTGTTGCTGATGCTAATTTCCACCAAGTTATCTCCAAAATTTTAACCTGTTTTTTGTTTTTAAAGCTTACATGGACACAAAACCGATTTAACTGGATTCTAAGAAGATTTTTTTAAAAAACGAAAAAAAAAATAATTGGACTGGATAGACGTACTTTATGCGTTTGTTGAGTTTGAGTATTTTATATACTTCCAAATTCAACCACGTATGTTGACATTTCTTTTAAGATTTTAAGAATTCCAAAGTTGTTTGGGTTACAATCAAAAGCAAGAGCTGGAATCTTAAACAAATAGCCCTGTGGATGGTAAATTCAACACCAACATTAGGGTGGACGGACGGACTAACGGTGTGGAGATATATCAAACCTCAATGATGTCAATTTAATGGTAATATTTTAGCGTTTGTTTCCGTAAAATTTAGGGATATTCTTAATAAAAACTAGTAAACGAAAGGGAAATGACTATGGAATGAAAATGGCTTTGAATATAAAATTTAACATTAAATGTGTTGAAATAAAAAATAAAAAATGAAACGAATAAAAATAAATGCATGAGTATAAATGAATGACGACTGAGTAAGTACATTTTACTCAATTTTCTTGGCATTAACTTTATGAGTTACGTTCATAAAGTTTTACTTATTTTTTAACATCTACGGTATATTACTTTTTCTTTTGTAATTACGCCTTACAACGCTATAGATGGTCGGCCTAGCTTACCCCACTTTTTCTTCTTAATTGTACCCAATCAACCAAGTAGAGACATTTGAGTGTAATGAAAGACATTCATTAATCAGTTTTGTCATTCGTATCAAAGAATAAGAAACGATTAAAAGAAATTCGTTGAAATTAATAATTTGCCTTTATAGAGGCTAAGATAGAACTATTTAATTAGGATATTGGCTTCTATATGAACATACAATAGGTCCGATTGGTCCACAATTAATATAAGCTGCTTTACAAATTTTTAACTAAAAAATCAATTTTTTATTGAAATTCATGTTCTCTCTGCGAATTCGGTGTTACTAACGTTACAATCTAAGCGGACTCACTTTAGATAGGAAGAATGAATTTTAGTTGATTACTTAACTACGTCATATACAAACAGAGGGTAGATCCAATTTGTCTTTATATAATTGATTGATGTACTTCAGAAATGGCAATTGCTGTCTCGCCTTAATTTGACATGGTTAACATACTGGACTGCACAAAAGTTCCTCTAAATTGTGTTGCATATGTCAACCAATTAATTTAATTATTTAATTGATGCAAGTTAACATACAAACTTTGAAGTCTACGGTGCTTGAAAATTGTTGTGCCAGACCAAAGTATTAGAATTATATACTTTGGTTGAAACTTCAATAATTCGGGATTTGTGATCAACAGAAAAGCAGAAAACATAAGAAGAACAAGAGCACGATAAATATCGAAAATGACTTACTGACCATAAACTCATAAGATCATTACGGACTAGCACACAACGACAAACACTTCTTACCCTTAATTCCTTTCCAAGCACAGGACTTCAACATAGCTTTGCCATATTCTTCTGTTTCGTGCGGTTGATTTTAATCGGTTCAAATTGTATACCATTCGTTTCATGTTTTTTTCATGTTAAACCGTCACCTGTTGCCTTGAGGGTTCCCCTCTAGTGCTTGTCCACAGATTTCTGTTGGTGGCTTTCCCAAGTATGCCCCATCCAGTTTCATGGTCCCCTTCCGATTTCATTCTCCAGAAGTTGTTTTTTGGATATGGTATTTAGTCACTAGCTTTCTACAATAGGCACTTGTCAATAAACACCTGAGGGTTCCTCACAAGCGCTTTCGTCATTAGCTAGCTCTCACATCCGTATAAAAGCACCAATTTTATATTGGAATTAAAGATATGTAGTTTAGTGTTGCTATAGATCGATGGCGATTTCCAAATTTTCCACAACTGTGCACAGGCGTTTTCAACTAAGAGTATCGTTTGCTCCTCCACCATCTGAGGAACTGACACTTCCAAAATATGTGAATGGATTGACATTCATCTTCAATTATAAAAGTTGCGATAGGATTCTCGCGCCAAAGGGGATGGCGTGGTGTAGTGATTAGAGAGCACGCATAACAATACAAGTAGCCCAGGTTCGAGCCCTAGCAAAGGACATGAGAAAAAAATTGTAATTTTGATTTCGAGTGTTTAATAAAGACTTTCACTTCCCTCTAGACAATTTCATCTAAAAAATAAAGAAGAAGCCCCTGTCCTTTTAGTTTACCTCTCGCGATAGTGACAAACATCAGACGAATGATCAGGAGAAAACGACACCTACTGGGAAAAAAAATTACAATGCTAAGTAAAGATTACCACCACCACTTAGCAAGGATCTTCACCACTACATAATCATATGGAGGGCAGCTACTGTGGATTAATCATCTACTTAGCTTGAAAAATCAACTTGGGTAATGAAACAAAGCAATGGATGCTTTGTGGAAAGCCAATATTTTCCCTAGGGGAGTGACGGAGAAAAAGGAAAGTCTTCGCTAATTTGAACCTCAGGCTAATACTACTATAGCAGATATAAGGGCGGCCATTTTATCTTTTCTATCGGCTTGTTATACGTATATGCCAGATCTTCTATTTGACTTTGGAATTTCCATGTGATACCACGATTTTCACTGTCGATTGCCAGTTGTTCATAACTATGAGGACAACGTTGATATTGCCCGTGCTATTATATGGCGCACTAATGCTACAGGTGCTTGCACAAACAAGCATGGATTAATCTGCGTCAGCGGAGAATATCGGCATCGTTTAAACCGGTGGAAGCTGTGTTGGATAGGATATGTCGTGCGAATGAAGGAAGATGCTACAGCAAGAAAAGTGTTTGAAAAAGATCCCGTAGAAATTCGCAATAGTGGGTGTCCAAAACTACGATGGAAAGATCATGTTGAAGAGAACCTTTTAATGCTTATGCTCGAAAAATGACCTAACCGGGTTGAAGCCAATGGCTATCTAAGTAAGTAAGAGCTAGAGGCCTAAGTAAGTAAGAGCTAGCATCTAAAGACAGCAACATCATTCGAGAATTTGTGAATAGTTGCCTTTGTACGTAAGTATAAGAAATGTTGATGTTTGGTGCACATAGCTCAGTTAACTCCCATTCAGACAGAGATAGCAGCGGCAGCTTGATTATATTCAAGCCTTAACAAAGGCTTTTTGGGCAAACCAGAGATGATCCCCAGGATGCAACTAGTAGTACAAAACTCTACATAATATACCAACACTATCGTACGACTGTGAGTCATGAACATTTCCAACAAAGACGTAAATCAGAATTTAAGCAGTTGACATGAAGTATCTAAGAAGAGTAGCCGGATAGATCAGAAGGGACAAGTAAAGAACGTAACAATGTAAAGGCAGCCTAATTATTCGAAAATGAGTTGTTAGTATTTACATTGTAAGGACAGTAGATTCCGGAATAAGCTCAAGAAAAAAAGGAGAAAGAAGAACAACCTAGCAAGACGCGACTGGTGACATCTTCAAGGAAAACGGCTTATACAAACAAACGGCTAAAGCAACAGCACAGGATAAACCAAAAATGGCGCAACATTTGTAAAAACCTCTACATTCGAGTAGGGTATTACGTAGTCTGTCTTGTCCAACATTTTCTTCAATTTTGTATTTTTTTACATTTTTTACAAAGAACACATTCCATGAAATTGAAATCTAAATATAATGAATGAACGAATGATAAGATTATTAAGTTTAAAACAGTACGCGCTCTAGGGGTGATTGTTTTCGAATGTTGCTGCTGCTGCTGTGGTGTTGTTGTTAATGTTTTATTTTTAGAGGACCCATAATTTGTATTGTTGGAATCAGCAAGAAAGAAAACGGTTACAATGTACCACCACTTGCCGCACAGAAGGTGGCTAATGATACACGCACTTGATTTCCAACAGTTTCTTTTCAGCTGTTTTTCCTTTAAAATTAAAATTTTTTTTGTTGGTCACTTTTGCCATTCTTCCAGTCATTCACTACTAAATGCTGAGAGTTCATTTTAATAAAATAAATAACTCAAGTGGTTTATTTTTTCCCATTTTTCTTTTTTATAATTTTTTTTCCAAATTATACGCAAAGAAGTTTCTATCATCCTTGACCCTGTTCAGTGTTTGATTTAGTTTTTTTTTTATTAATGGAGGAATGGTTTTTGTTGTCTAAACTAATTTTGAAATCTTTTTGGGGAAACAACAGCTTGATGGTGAAAAAAAAAAATAAATAAAAAAATAAGTTTAAAAGAATTTCAGAGTATTGGGTGTATCATTTAAAAAGGCCGGCATTTATTGGAATTAATTGCTTTGATCTACTTTGATACAGAAAGTCTTCAATACCGTCAGAAAAACTGCCATAGGGGAAGTATTGAGAAGAATAAATTATTTGCTTTCGATTCAAGGGTTATAAGCTGCCTTCGTACTGAGCTTTTTTCTCTTCATCATTCCTCTAGGCTGCATATAGGCTTTCCAAAAAGTATCATTTGTTTCGGTATCAGTAATCAAGTTGATTTTTAAGTTAAGTCATTAATTAATCTACTGTAGCTTGCCTCCATATGATTAAGTGTAGTGGTGTTGGTGATTCTTACTTTCTCTCCTGACCAATAGGCTAATGTTTTTCATCATCGTCAAAGGTAAGCTGGAAGGTCAGAGATGGATTTGTCTGGATGTAGGTTGAAGTCTCATTATTAAGCACTCGAAACCACAATTAAATTTTTTTTGTTATGTCCTCTTCTGAAATTTGAACCTGCGCCGCTTGTGTTATATGCGTACACTCTAACTACTACACCACGCCAACCCATATCCTCTATCGTGTACTGGGCATATACCTTCTATTATTTGTCTCCCATCTGTCGACTTGAGGCAAGATCTCTTATGTTGATCTCCGATAGGTTTTTTCTTTGGTCTTTTGAGTTTTGCGTGTGTGTCTAATCCATTCAAATTTAGGTCTACGATGTATATTTCGATGTATATATCCAATCCATTAATTTAATTTTTGACCACAGTTCTTCTTTGGTAACAGTTTCTGGCCAGAAAATCCATGTTACGCACCCATAAGCAGTACAGATGGGACACATGCTCTTAAAATTTGTATTTCCGATTTCAGGCTATACCCACTAGAAATCCAGAACCTATTTAACTGTTCAACTGCTCCTGTCGATATTTAGAGAATATATCGAGTTATCACATGTCATAACTGGAGCATGCGCCATTTATTTCATATCAGCTGTGAATACAAACAAGAATGCCCTCTAACACCTCAGATATTCCCCATCGTGCTGGAATGATATCATTCAGCGAATTCTATTCAGAGAGAAAAGGAACTACATGAAACTACCCGTTTCATCTTCAGAATTTGGATTATTTATTCCATATTCCATTAGGGGCAATAAATTATTTTCAACGATTTATATTCTTTGTCATCTATCTTAACTTATTAAACGATCATTGGTCCACATCATCGTGGACTCCAAGTCAGTGATGCTGCATGGGGGAGAGGATATAATAAGGCTTACGTAGTGTTTGGCCTATCCACCAGTATTTTCTTGCTTGTATTTAAACATTTATAGGAAATTGTCCAGCTATTCTCCATAGCTCTTTTCTCGTTATCGCTCTCGGCCACCATATTAACATTATGCTGCGTAAACAGCTTTGCATTCGTTCAAGCAGTTACAAACCTCTGACAAGTTACAAGTTTCAGAAGCATACAACAGCACATATTTTTAGCAGGTGCCATTTTTTTGTAGCCTTGCGAATTCACCACATTCTCTCTTATGCGATTTTCAAGGTCCTTTATAGCCTCTCCATTTACCGAGAGAATACTTCCCAAATAAATAAAACTCTCAACATCAGGATTTGAAGTATGAGGATAATTTTTGCATACTCTCGCACACAATATCCAACATGCAAGCAAAATTAAAGAACCTGGAGAGATTAGCGGGCCATGTTGGACATGAGACAAATATCAAGAAAACCAAAGCTATGAGAATTAAGAACTTGAGCGCACAGAAAGGCTAACAGTCGAACACATAGATAGCTTCTGCTATCTGTAGTGACAACAAATGGCGGCGCCGAAACAAGTTTTGAATGAAACAAATTCAACTCTGTTGCACGAAAATTAAACCTTTATAGTATCGAATACTATTACGTAGCAGCTGTACGTTGATTAGTTGCTGTGGGTGGTATTCAATTAGCACTTCTGCTTCGTTTTATTGCCACATCCTTGCTACCACCTACATAGTTAACCGGTTATATACTGCACGACTATAACCAGTTCGCGCGATTCAGAAACTTTATTAGATGATGAATGTCTGAACCAGCTAGCTCTCCAGATTCTCGAAAAGCGTTTTCCAAGAGTTAACTCTTTCTTCCTCCTAAAGGTGGGATATACGCAAAGAAAGCAAAGTTTAGTTTTATTTTACTTTGGCTGGTTACAACTATGACTATGTTTACATTGGCCTCTTAAAAGCCCAAAAACTAGTTATCACCGCTGTAATCCTGCCGGATTTCTTACGCTTCATCTTCGGCACAGTTGAGTCGTACTTTGGCCAAAGCAATCTGCTAATGGCACTAGTCGTTTGAAAAATCCGTCTTCGACTCATGACTAGATGGTATTCTACGAAAATTTTTTCTCTTGACCAAGCTAATTGGTGGAAAAAACCAATCGCCAAGAGTGGTATCCATGTTACATTCATGCCTAGTCAGTTTGTCTGCTGTTAAGTTACTCTCAATATTTCGGTGATCCGGCACCAAGATGAGGATCGCATACTTCTGCTCAGCTCCACCAGTTTAGAGGTAAGCACAGCTGACCACAATGCGCGGACAGCAGCTTGAATGTTTAAGAGGATAGCGATATTGTATTTATACTTGAAATCTGCAGTAAGCGGATACGTCCAAGCGATACGTCCTGGAAGACACTGGAAGTAAATAAAAGCCTTAAAGTCTGTGAAAGTAAATAGCTGCTCTGAAACCATAGCCCATTTTAGAACCATCACTGTAAGCTATAAGTAGGTATTCATCAACAAATGCCTCCGAATCATATGCGGGATATGCTGGCTTGTCAACATCAGTAACACAGATCTCTGGATTCTAATTAACGAGGCACCCATACTTAAACAAAAAAACGTAGAAAATGGAGATGCTTCGGCCATACCATCATAAAGAATCTAAATAAAATCACAAGGATGGAATACTCAGAGGTCAAGATGCGTGCTCGACCAACCAAAAAATAGTCTTAGAATTCGACATTGCAATCTTCATTGAGAAGACGCAAAAACAACAGCCGAAAATCAAACAAGATGGAGATGCTTTATGAAAGTCAAAGCTATGGTTCGATGGGTTTTCTTGTCGTGTCTTTAATCGAAAACGATTTGGTATGAGTAGGTTTCGTATCCAACAAGACTTGATTTCTCTGAATTGGGCTCATGAACTGGCAGTCTGCTTTCTGTCTCTTGTAGCTATATGTGGCCTTTATTAACTAAAATGGAAAATTCGAAAAAAAATTTGGTGTGACTAGGTTGTTTGTTTCAAGGGATTGGCGTGCTGTAGTGGTCCGAAATTGTATTTAAGACTTCGGAGGTTTAGTTTCGTTAGTCAGCGCTCCCTAACCACGTCATGTTCAAGTGCATGGCAACAAATTGGTACTTATACATACATTGCATGTTTTATTGTGTGTGGTCTGAGGAAAAAATGTAATTTAATAAAATAAAATTTGTTTGCAGTTTGAAAATAACGCCTAAAAACAATTTGTAATTTTTATTTTGTTTTGTTGTTGTTGTTTTTTTCTCCTAAGGCTCTCAGGACATTCTACATTTTTATTTTTCCGCCAGTTTTACTATGTTTTCATATACAATGTAGGTGAGCGTGTATATGATGTACGTTTAGTGCATTATAAAATCAGTTGAAAATTTTAACACACTTGACTGCACTTGTTGGCTTTATGGTGTACAAGTGCTTAAATATCCTTAAAGCTATAAAAGCAGATGCTGTGAAGAAAACTAAGAAGAAGAAAAAGAAGTAAAATAGTATGAACAGGATGTAGACAAGAACAAAAAAAAAACAAGAACAAAGAAGACGGGCCAGCTTTACATATGAGTGACAGTCTGACGGGCTAAAGGCGTAGAAAGTATTAGTTAGTCATGCCGGATTATAAGATGCCATACATGACTACTTAAGGAAATTATAGACAAATTTTAACAGCAAGGGCAGTTTGTCCTTAATTTGGTAGATATTCAAGAAATTACTGATATTTTCCGATTTGTTAGCGGGTAGGCTTTAGTATAAAGCGAAAGCCATATGTGATTAGTGGAGAATAGAGTGAGACTAGTAATGATACCGAAAACTTCAGTTTTTATTGTCATATTGGGTAAGGAAACAAGATATTACGATTAAAGAGTTCGTGTTGAAAAAATATGACTTGAAATAGTTCGAGAATTGACTGAAAAAATAAACAGCTTTCTTAAACCGATTCTCACTCTTTTCATTGTAAAGGCAAAAATTGCGAACGAGCTTAACGAAAACAACAAAGAAAATCACCTTTAAATTGCTTCTCAAAATATCTCCCCCCCTTGAGCAACACGCGGTTATAAACTGTGTTCTTTGTACCAAATTTGACACGGGAGATGAGTCATGGTATCTGTACATAGGATATGACTCGGAGGCCATATGGCTCATTGTGATACATTGTGAGACATGGGAGGGTCCTAAAAAGATCTCTGCCTAAAGACACGAAAATTTCAGTTCCCTCACTTTAAGTCATTCCTAAAACAGTCAATATCATGTAAGGGACTTGCACCCAAGTACCTTAGTCTAAGCTTCCATAGAGCTATTCTCAGAAAAAGTGCCTCTTGGAAAGTGTCCTTTCCATAGAATAAGAAGGCCAAAGCATTCTGGATATTCTACAAGTGCTGATATTGGTCCAACTGTGTTCCGTCTTGTTCAGTGCCATCTATCTTTTAAATACGGGCTTGAACGTCCCCCTACATAAGAGCCAGAGAGGACCCTCTAGTAGCTACTCATCAGCAATTTCATTCCCTCGAATCCCGTACATAATTCCGTTCCAGCCGGGCCAGTCAACGAATGATGAGGAGACATTTTAATTCAATTACGTAGGAGTTGAGAGCACTGATTGCAGCGAGACTGTGTACATAAATCTTAATAGGCCTTGAGGCCTCGAGATTTAATTTGCAGATACGCCTAGCGACTCTGTCTATAACGAATACCTCTGCCCAAAAAACCGTGCAACCATTGTCAGAGTAAAAACGTGTACATAAATATGGTACCAATAAAAAAGAAGTGGGTGGCTTCAGGAGATTCACCAAAAGCCAAGAATATAATCTGCGGGAATGCATACATAGCTTGTATACACACTACATGAAAGAAGATATTATACTGAAAAGACCATATCAATAAGGCCAAACCATACTTTTTTACCGCAAAGTCATGCTCCATGATGCGCAAAAGGTCAAAGTTGCATTTTAAGAGCTCAAATGAAGAGGACCTTTAAAACTGGCCCAACAACTTGTTCGATACCAGACCGAACTTTTTTAGGCGAAACCGTTTTCAATAAAAACACCATGAACTTATCCCCGAACTCAATGAAACTAAAAACGACGGCAAATGTTCTAAGGCTGACTTGATTTTGAACATCAACATTTAAGATCGCAAAGGAATATTAGCAACCTTTTAGTTGGAATTACGATTCTCCAAAGGGGAGGTTATAATGGCAAGATACCCCTTATTCATTTGGACCCATTTGCAGTTTGTTTAACAGATCTGCTGCCTTCCTAATGAAAACCAGCAGATAATGGTGGATATGTCACCAAGTGAGTTTCTATTTATATTCACCTAAACATTTCCACATAAACCTATTAAGAAATCTATATTTGAAGCTTGTAAGCACAGTCTACAAATACTACATCTCTGACCACCATTCTCATCAAGAAGTTTCAAGTCCTCAGAGCGACGCCAAAATTGCTGACTGATCGCCGCCTTAGAGTGGCGAAGTCCCCTTTGAGAATCCGAATGTTATAAACACCTAGAAATTTCCCAATCCTTGATTAGATTGAGGATGGTAGTAAGTGATGCTGCACAGAAAAGTTTCGTGCCGATATACGGTGTCATGGATTCTTTTCTGGCAATGCCTTCGCTATTTCATTACCATCATACAATTCAAGCCAATTGTTCTTAACGCAGCTTAGCTATCAGAGTATATTAATGATTTTACCTTTCAGGTAAAATGTACAGGTTGATCTCCGCATATATAGCAAATTTCATAACCTCAGCCTGGAAGATACTCAGTGATCTTTTCAGTGGAATCGACAAGTTTAAATTGGGTCATGATCACCAATACCAAGACATCATATACTTCAGAGCCGTCGGTATACCAGATTAGATCAAACGCACTCCGAACTAAGGTACCAATGTACTAACAACCCGGTCTGGTAATTCAAACCTGAATCTCCTACCAAAACACTGATCCAAAGGCATAACATCCAGGACCGAAGATGGTTCTCTGATCACCCTGCGTAAAAGGGACAGACTTTCCCATGCATTTCGGAATACTTTGACGAAAACTTTCGGTGTTAAACCAATCATGGCCTCCAAAGCCGCTGTTGGACACGTTTTCCTTGCCCCAGTTATTCCGAGGCAGGAATCATGGACCAATTCTAATCGAAAACTAAAAGGTTCATCATTTCGATATAAGAAACGACCTGTAGTAACAAGATTTATTTATAAAAATAAACTGATGATATACTTTAAGTCATCCTTATGTTGCTGGTAAAGGGTATTGAAAAACCAACGCATTATCTGTCTTTATAACGAACACATACATACACATACATACATAATGTATACAATAACTACGCTAAAGAAATAGAGAGCACAAAGACAGTATGGGAATATAAAGAATAATAATATAATGATGGCCCCTAAGAGCAAACACTTGAACTTATTTGCATTAGAACATGAAGATGAATAATAATTTTAGACTTAAGTTGTTGTGATTATAGTTGGTGATGTTGTTGTTGTTCAAGATTTTGTCATCATCCATAGGTAAACCATTATTATTAAGGCATATAACATTAAGTCTTAGAATATCTAAGAAGTTAAGTATTAGTTTGTGCCTAATAGTATGCTTTAGTTATACTAAAACTATGATAACCTCTAATACATGTATAATACATACTGTGTGTGTATACTTTAAATAAAATAAATTGTAACACATTGCCCTACAAAATGTTTAAAGAAAAGAAACAAAAAAAAAAAAAATAAATAAAACAAAAAAATTGAAAGGAAAAGTACTTAAACGAAGTAAAGATGGTTGTAAGGCTAACGGTTTTTTCATTTTACTTTTAAGTTTCGACGATTAAGAAGTCTTGTAGGAAGAAGAAGAAAAAGTATCTAGAAAACTAAACATGCCACATCATGTTCAGGCATTGTTTACATTGTTTGCCATAGAATAGTTTGTTATGGCAAAAATAAAAAATAAAATCCGAAAAAGGGTAACGAAGCAACGTTATTGAAAATTGAAACAGCATGTTTTAGAAAAGATTTCATTGTGTTACTTGATACCTTTAGAAAGCATCTTTTAAAGTTTCGACTTTTCGCTTTTATTTTTTGGTAATGGATTTACATATTTAGTCGGTGGCTAAAGAAAAATCAAACCGGAACCATAATAAGATTGAATTTTATAAAAATATTTTTCATATGCCATATATAGTATAATGCATTAAAAATATGTCATGTATGAGGCATTGAGATGCGAAGTGTAGTATCTTACTAGGAAATCACTAAAGTAATGTAAAGAATTCCTTCATTATGTCAAGATTTTTCAGTTAAGCAAAGGTTTTAAAATATTTTATATAATAAAATACAGCATACTACCTTGATCAAAAAGTTCCCGGTATAACTTCCGTGTGGGGGTTCTCTCGTTCTGATTTGACTTTTTTTTTCTTGTTAAGTTGGTACTTTTGTTGTTGATGCAAAAGCAACGTAGTCAAGAGTACATCTATTTCTATGTGACGGAATTGGTACTATTCACGCGCAGGTACAAAGTTCCGTCGTTTTCCCTACTGAGTTCGCACGGTGTTGAGCTGGGGCTGTCGTATAGCGCGAAGTATCAGGGGATAATCTTTGATTCTAAGCTATCCTAGCTTCAAAATACACGTCTGAGAGCGGAGAGGGCGAATGTTAAGCTGTACGCCTGCCGTATGACAGTTGGAAAGTCCTGGGGTCTAAGTCTTAAGTCCTAAGTCCAAATGGATATTTAACACGGTGGTTAAGCCAATAATCATGTATGGTGCGGTTGTATGATGGAGGTCTCTGGAAAAATCCGCATATTGCATGATCTTCGATAGGCTTCTGCGAAGTGCAGCACTGATGACTAAAGGTGCGCTCAGGTCCACTCCTTCCAAGGCCTTGTTTATACTACTGAACTGGCTTCCAGTGGACGTGATGGCTAGGCAGATAGCGGGCTTGTCTGTGCTAAGGTTGAAGATGGCGGGGGCATGGTCGGACAGGGTCTACGGGTGGCCATCTTTAGGTATATGGATACGATCCCTGATAGATTACGGCACATCCAAACCCTTACTGTATAGAATGCTCTCCGTGTGCATCTCACCAGAGCCGGTATTTTACCCGGTTCTGTTGAGGTATACACGGATTGGTCAAAATCCTCTGAAGGGGTTGGGGGCGGTATCTTTATTCCTGCATACGTGGTGGGGGAAACCTTTAAACTGCCGCACCACTGCAGTGTCTGACAGGCGGAGGTATTGGCGATAAAGAGAGCAGTGGACTGGTTGATGTACTACTGGGTATATGATAGTGATATCCGAATCTGTACGGACAGTCAGGCTGCGATCAGGGCGCTCTCCGGTGTCTACTTGACATCGCGACTGGTATGTGAATGCCGGGCATCTCTGAACGAGATGGCGAGACATTCAGACCTGGAGATTATCTGAGTTGGGGGTTACTCGGACTGCGATATTTTCATTACTGGGTGGCTGGTGCACACTCTGGGAGATTGCCGTTCAAGGACTACTGTAGGGGTTGTCAGGATGAAGAAAAGGAGGAGACTGTCGAGCATTTCCTGTGCCAGTACCCAGGTCTTTCGGACATTAGGATTGTTTTCCTCCGTTCTGAATGCCTTGTCGAATCTAGCTTATGTGAATATCAGCAGGATGTCTTCTTTTGTGCATGCGTCTGGTTGGTTCGGATAGGACTGGGACATGGACATATAGGTTGTTCATTTTCTGGATTACTGATGGGTATCATAGTGGAATCAATATTAGACCCAGGTAAGCTGAACCGTTGTATAGCCACCCGTCGTAACTAACTAACTAACTATCTCTATGTGTGTTGGCGACTTTTTACAATTTTAGAAATTAAATTTGTTGAGGTCGACGTGAGTTTATGAGTACGATACACAATCGAAACATCAGGCAAGTGAATGGCGTTCACCAAATGAGCTGAGACCAAATAAAACCACGTCGTTTTTAGTCAAAAAAGAAGGCAATGCTCACGGTTTTCATGGATTACAACGGCCAGACAGTAAACAAATAGTATTATTTGGGCGTTATCAGACATTTGCGTGAAAAAGAGCAGAATTGTGGGCAGAAACTCGTGGATTTTGTACCATGATAACGCATCGTCGCACAGTGCCATCATTTTTCGAAATTTTTTGACGAAAAATGCAACAAATACCATCACAAGAGGGTTATATCGTGAACTTTTTGATCAAGGTAGTATATACCAATATATATCAAATATAGCGAATATAAAGGGTGTTTTTATAGAGGTATACAACTTTAAGTAGCAGTAAAACAACGATGGATTATTCGATTGACATGAATTTTATTTATCCGAAAGATAATCTTGTGGCATTACATTTTAAATATGATTTCTGGCATATGGCTGCCACGGCTGGCGCGGATGTAGTCCAATCTGGACGTCCAATTTTCGATGACTTTTTCCAACATTTGTGGCCGTATATCGGCAATAACACGGCGAATGTTGTCTTCCAAATGATCAAGCGTTTGTGGCTTTACCTCATAGACATAAAGTAGTCTAGCGGTGTTAAATCACAAGATCTTGGAGGCCAATTCACAGGTCCAAAACGTGAAATTAGGCGGTCACCAAACGTGTCTTGCAATAAATCTATTGTGGCACGAGCTGCGTGACATGTTGCGCCGCCCTGCTGAAATCAAAGGTAACTGATGTCAACATTAGCCAATTGTGGCCACAAAAAATTGGTTATCATGGTTTGGTAGCGCAAAAAATTTATGGTGACGGCGTTTCCTTGCTCATTTTCAAAAAAATATGGGCCGATGATGCCGCCTAACCACAAACCGCACCTTACGGCCACTACGAGCGTATTGTTTTTATCTATTGTCAGCAACAGTACCGCGAACCTTGAATTTGGCGATATAATGAGGCACAGCGGTTTTAGAAGGTGCTTGATGACGAGCAAAAGCTGCTCGAATTTTACGAAGTGATACAGTAAGATTTTCCCTATTTTGATAGTAATTTTCGTAATTAAAATTCTTTGTTCAAGAGTGTAGCGTTCCATAGTATAAATTTCCTAATTTTTTACTAAATAAGTGTCAAAGGTTGATAGCTCAATTCTTGACAATTTACTTCCTAACCTCAAATTTGCCCACCCTGGCTTTGTTCACTAGTGTATTTGGAGCTAGTGATCATAAAAGATGACCATTGGCTAGTGGGCAAACATGCGGTCCATGTTTCGTATAGGGGATCAACATTATGCAGTTATTGCTGGCAGATGAAGGTGGCAACTGCGAGACATTTGTTCCTGGAATGTCCGTCACTATCGAGGATGAGGTTGGGGGTCTTGTTATAGTAATCGGCATAAGCCAGGTGAGCACGATTTCTTTTTCTAGAGTAATAGTTATATTTGGCATTACAATTGCCTTGTTTGGCCTAAGTGGGCTGGTCTTAAGACCGGCTAAGATCGGTTTTTAAAGTAATCTTTTCTAGTATTTGTATTTATTGATAAAGTGCTGTATAAAAATTAATTGCGTTAATACTGAACTATATATATATGTGTGGAGGTTTAAAAAGTTGTTAAGTAAAACTTCAAGTTTTTATTTAAAAGTAGTTGCACATATATTAGGGTATATTTAATTGTCAAAAAAAAAAATTTATTCCTATAAAAAAAGCAAGTATTATATTAATCATAAAAAAATAAAGTATATTTTAGGCATATAATATAAGTAAGTTAATTTAATCCAAGCAAATTTCAAATTAAGCGATTGTCTATTTAAATTTTATCAAGTATATTTTTAGGAGTCATAAAAATAATTGCAGCTTCTTTTTTTATTAAATGCGAAAAAAACAAATACCACTACAACCGAAACAATTAACAGAAAAGCCAACATAAAACGTGCGAAATGCATCAAGAAATATTAATTCTTGCACATTTTAAAGCGTAATTGTGAAATAATAAAGAAAATGTGCATACTTTAAGGCATAACTAAGAGAAAGAGAGAGAGAGAGAGAGAGAGAGATTGAGAGAGAGAAGTAGTAGATAAATTAACACAAAATGTAACAAACTAGCAAAATTGAAAAAGAAAACTAAGAAGACTAACAACAACAACAACAACAAAACATGGCAATACAGTTAATGAAAATTGTATTCCAACGGTAGCAGTTTCTTTTTCTGTTGTGGTTGCCAGGAAAGCGCGAAATAATCAAATTTTCAAAATAATTACAAGATTAAAGGGGAAAGAAAAAGAAACTGAAAAAGGAAAAAAAATAAAAAATAAAAGGATTTTAAGGAAATGAAGACAACTAACACAGCATTAAATAAAACTAAAAGAAAGAAAGATACGAAGCAAAAAATATTTTCCTTTTTTTATACACTGCTAATGAATACTACTTAAGAAATAAATATGCTTGAGAGTAAAAAAAAAAAAATAAATTAAAAAATAAAGAGAGAAAGAGAAAGAACTCACCTCACTGCGTGTGAGTATTGGCTTTTTTCGTTGAAGAAAAGAAGATTTCTTTTTGTAGCTGGTGGGCGTTATACAGCCGCCACCAACACCACCACCCGGTGGATAAAGGCTGGAAGCAGAAGATATAGAAGTAGCGGTAGAAGAGATAGAACCCAAATCACTCATAGGCAATGAGAGTGATGTATTAGAATTAGCGGCATTATTGTCACTAGCGGAAGGCAGAGATAAAGGTTTAAGCGTTTGCTGCGTAGTTGATGATGTTATTGAAGTTGTAAACGTAGCAGACGTCGCAGACGTCATCATTCCCATAGCACTACTAACTGTCATAGCTTCGCTCTGAAATTTATGGTTATGATAGTGATGATGAGAAGAGTAGGATTGTAATGTTAGATTACTGCTGTTACTACTGCTGCTGCAGGCTGTACTGCTGCTGCTGCCTACGTGAGCTGAACAAATTCTACTTTTACAACAGGCTGCTGTAGTGGTAGTGGTACACGATTGTTGCGGTGGTGTATGTGATGTGGGTGAATGAAGATTATCGGGCAGAGATTTAGTAGTGGGTTGCTGTTGTTGCGGTGCTTGTGTATATATAATGGGCGTAAGGCGTGTCGATAGGCGTGTACTGGAATAGGGTGTCATTTTTGAAAGTGCAGCAGCACCACGTTGCGGTGAAAGTGAACGTTTATTAGAATGTTGATAGTTGGGCAAAGGTGGTGAAAGGGATGATGGTGTTAATGGATAAGCGGAATTTAAAGTTGAGCTTATGGATGACAGAGTCTAATAGGTTGTAAAGGTTGTTTGTAGCAGGTATAAGGTGAAAAAGAGTGAGTGAGAGCGAGAGTTAGAGGAAGATTTTGTGTATTTGCACATGTGTTTTTTTGAATAATATATTAGTAAAGAGAGAGAGAGAGTTAGAATACAATTACAAATAGGGTTTAGAATACACATACAAGAAATTTAATGATTGAAATATTGTATGATCATAAGAACAACTACTTAAAACAGAAAAATATATGTGAGAGATTCCAAGTAAATATACAGTCTACATAAATATCGAGAGATCAAAGAAACTTACAAAAGTAAGGAGTAGAAAAAAATTGTATAATAAAAAATGAAAATATATATCCCGCGATGATCACAAAGTTCCCGGAATGAATTCAGAAGATTGCAAATACAAGTTTATTCATCTAAATCTATAATGTCCACTTCAAAGTAATCCCCAACGACTGCAACATACTTATGCCAGTGCTTCCTGCGATTTTTCCATTATTTCCTCTCGGCAGCTGAAACGCGTTCCCCGTAATGGTTTTTTGACTCGATTGAACAGAAAGAAGTGACAGGAAGCGAGATCAGATGGATTCGGTGGCTGTTGGATGGTATTTTTTGCATTTTTCGTCGACAAATTTCGAATAATGATAGCACTGTGCGATCAAGGTGTTATCAAGGTGCAAAATCCACGAGTTTTCTGCTCACAATTCTGGTCTTTTTCGGCGAACTTCTTCGCGCAAACGTCTCATAACGCTCAAATAATACTCTTTGTTTACTGTCTGTCCTTCTGGCAAAAATTCATGACGCACTACATCCTTGTAATCCATGAAAACCGTGAGCATTGTCTTCTTTTTTGATTGAAAACGACGTGATTTTTTTGGTCTCGGGTCATTTGCCATTCACTTGCCTGGTGTCCAGTACTGATCCTTTTGATGAATGTGGAATCGTATTCAGTCTCGCGAATTATGTCTTTTACAACCTCAACACACTCTCTTTTTTGAATGAAATTGAGGTCTTTTGGCACCAACTTTGCTGCTACACGACGGAAACCCAAATCATTAACCAAAATGTCTTGGACGGATGCATAGGCAATGTTCAAGTCCTCCGCTATCTCTCTGATGGTTGATTTGCGGTTATTGACCAACATTTCTTTTACTTTATCAATGTTTCCGTTGGTTTTTAATATCGATGGTCTGACGACCACTTTTGAACAGCTTGTGCCACTGATAAACGACCGTTTTCTTTAGAGAATCGTTGTCGAAGCACTTATTCAACATTTCCAACGTTTGAGCACCATTAAATCCGTAAAAAAATCGCCAGCGCACATAGCTTTTGCAAATATCAATCTATGACGCTAATATTTAGCGCGAATATCAACAGTAGATGTACCAACTTAACAAAAAAAAAGACTCAAATTGGAACGATGGACCCGTCACATGGGGGTTATTCCGAGAACTTTTTGATCAAGATGGTATTTAAGATCAATTAGTTAAAATTAAAAAGCGATAATTGAATTCAATTAAATATAGAACAGAAAGCAGCTTTTTAAATAAAAGATAATAAATTCGTAAGATAATAAATTGGTGTATAATTTAAAGAAAGTAGTAAAAAACGGTTCGCGTTATATTAGATTAAAAAAAAGAATCCAAATAAAAACTTTAAAAAATATGGCAATGTAAGGACTTACATTGCAAACATTTAAAAAATTGTAAATATTTCTTAAGCTACATTGTTTAAAAAAAAATAATCGAGAAAGAACTTTAATTTGAAAAAATTGAGTAAAAAAATGTTATCGATAACAAGTTTTTGGTAAAAAAATAATCAACAATGCGGGTAATACCACATTTCGTTCTAGAAAATAAAGAGTGGCTCAACCATAATGCTCGATGTTAATTTACGTCAAGTTGTTTGCCAAACTTAATTTGACATTTCTTTGTTTCAGTGTTTGACAAATTGAATTATGTGGAGGTACACAATTAAGCAGCGCTTTAATATTGTAAAGGCTTTTTACGCAAATGGGCGCTCAAATCAAAATGCACACTTCGTACACTTCGTGTTTTTTTTTTTTGTCAAAATAATCGACCAAATGTGTCCACGATGGGGTGAAGTGTGCGCTAATTTCAGCAAACCGGGTCTGTAGGAAATATAGAAACACTTGTGCATGCTCACCCAATTCGTTCTGCGGAAAACATTGCTGTTAAGTTTTTTTCGGATTTGGAGAGAAGAGATTAAATGATATATATTCGTATACCGTTTAAGTAGCCTTGAAGAGTCTGGGTATATTTCTCAAGCAAGTTTTTCATGCAGTTTTTTCCACATTTTTTAACTTTAGATGCGTTTTTGTGAACTATTTTATATGGTGAATTAATTAAAGTTATAATATTAAGTTATGAATAAAATGAATGACGGAGTTATTGAACTTTTTAGTAAAGCAACTCATGAAATATATATCATTTAAAAGGCTTGTACCTCTTCTTTCCAAATCCGAAAAAAAAGCTTTTATTAGATTATAAGTGCATGAAGGCCCGAAAAATCGGGCCCGTAACTCCAGATTTTGAAGCTGTTTCGAAAATTCCAAAAAACAGATCCTTGTTCTATGCAACAGTGCCTCTTAGAAAAATAGTATCATTTCCAGGTATTTCAATTTCGTTCATTTTTGTCACACCGTGTTATCATTATCATCCCTTAGGTATAAATGTACACTCCATCCATTTAGGGTTTCCCTATAATATCTCCCTCAACCTCGTCGATCTTAGCAAATTCAGAATGTCGGTTGATACCAACCGTGATAGCCACCTACCTAGTATCTGATAGTTACCTAGATACTTCCTTCTCAATGCTGTACATGTACGCAGTATGTGCTCTGGTGATTCGATCTCCTCATCACAGAATCTGCACATAGGGCTTGAGACCACTTAAAGCGGTCAAAAGCCCGATTCATATCCTCAGGTTATCTCTGGACATTCCTCTGCAGTATTAAAATCTCCTTCTGTTATAGTTACCCAACAAAAGTTTATATTGTCTCAGACTCTCGCCTCCTAATATCTTAATTTTCGTTGAGTATGCCCTTCCAGGCCTCCCTTCCCAGCACAAAAGGGTTCTGGCCACACCAGTGGAGTGTAAGCTTAATTTTTGGCCAGTTCGTTGACCTTTTCATCCCCGGAGTTCCTACATGAACCGAGGCCTGGCATAGGCTGACCCTATTGTCCCTACCCAGCTGGCTCAATTTACCCAGACAATTCCAAACAAGCTTTGAGTCAACCTTATAGGAACCTGACAGCCTGACTATTTGATAGTATGGCAATGTCCTGTTTTCTATATTTCCTCTCCAGGTTAAAATCAGCACTTCTCTCAATTGCATAAACTTCCGCCTGGAATATGCTGACGAGTTTTATGCACTTATAAGCTGATTACATAGCTATACATATTCCAATTTTAAGCTTCTAAGTAGATTTGAAAATAAGAAAATTAAACCACATTATTAAGCTTCTCAAGAAATTATATTTTCAATTTACTGCTTAGAAATTAACCATTCAAGTGAGAAGCTCGGAAATGATTACACGTTGTCTAGACAGCAAGCTGCTTAAACTCTCCGCCAAATCAGAATTACTAGAATGCACTCCACCGATATGAAGCGGTTAATAGTTGAAAAGAAAAGAACTCGGTCAACGTAGCAACAACATACAGGCTCCGCCAAATAAATTTTTTTTTTTGAAAACAGGGCGCAAAACATCGAGTGTAGCTTCGGCTGTATGGCACGTAGCGCTGTCCTGTTGAAGCGCTGAAATGTTGCTAATATCCTCCTCTTCAATTTTCGTGAACAAAAATTCGTTCAACATGGCCCGATCACGATCGCCATTGACTGTAACGGCCACTCCTTGCTCATTTTCGAATTATGCTTCTGAACCAAAATATTCACTAAACAATGACTCGTCTTGGATGTATCGGCTTTTCAATGTATGCGTGCGGGTTTTCTGTGCCCCAAATGCGACAATTTTGCTTGTTTACATACCCGCCAAGATCACAATGAGCTTCATCTGAAAAGATGATTTTTTTTTGGCAAAATCGGCATCTTCTGTAAGTCGATCGCAGGCCCACTTAGCGAAGCCAAAAGAAGCGTGTACACAACCATATTCGTTCAGCGGAAGGATAAAACTAATTATATGTTAAATCAGACATGAGCTAAGTGTTACCATTCACGAAATAGGCACTAGTTGAAAAAAAAAACGTTAGATGGCGGACCCGTTAGATTTCCTCGAGTTTTAAATGAGTGAGTGGACTTATTTTTTTAATCTTAACTTGAAGCTGGATATTTCAGACGACGATATAGAATTGCCATTATTAATATCACGCTTTAATACAACTACACCGTTGAAATTTGAAAAGGCATCCTGCATTAATAAAATCAGCAATAAAATTGATTGTGGAGCTTTGCCGTTTTGTGAGAAGAATAATTCTGTTTATATTTAATGCCGTTTTGCGAATAGAATATTATCCCGTGCTTGAATATATCACTTATATAAATGACCACCAAACAGGGAAAGGATCACACAAGGATGGAGCCATATATTGTCCAATATATCGATCTGATTTGAAAAATTTATTAGAGACCGATTCCGCTAGTAAGTGGAAGTGACTGTATTCTAAATTATCAACTGGATTCAGAAATAAGCACATCACAGTTGAACAAATGCGTTATATAGAGAAGTGAGCACCATTAGAAGGACATTTAAAGCTAAAAATATTGCAACAACGTTTATCAAGCATTCGACAAAGTATGGGAAGAGAGTTTGATATATAAACTGATAAAAAATTTACTACAAACTGAACGAAAGTTTAAGGTTAAGGAAGGCGATCATGTAAGTGAACCTTAAACTATTAAGACCGGAGCATCTTAGGCCCCATTTTATAGTTGATATATACCTCCGATGTGCCAACATGCGATAGTACAAAGCTAAGAAGTACAAAGTTTTTTGCTGGAAAAAAATTATCTGGATACAAAAAATTAATCAATTTCTTACGTATAATTAAATTGTCAATAGAAAATTGTTCTTAAAAAAAGTATTTTCAAGAATAATAGTCGAAATTACTTAACAAATGGTTTTTGCATTTGTTGTTCAAATGCAGATAAAAGTGTTTCTGACATCTAATTATCATTGCTTGACAGTAAATTAAGGAAATAATATACTTTTCAATGAATAAGTGAAAAACATTTATATCAAACTATTATATAACGTTTAAGGATACGTTTTTTGAAGCATTCTTAGAGGCATTCTTTATAATGTGTTTAATAGACTCATCTTGTCTATTGAAAAATTGTGTTAATAAACAATTAACACAAATCAAATAAATTTACTTTAAGCAATTAATTAAGACAAAACAAGACAAGACTCATTTATAAAAGTATTTAATGAAAATGACAGACAGACACAAACGCATATAAGTACGTAAATGTACATACATATATGTACACATGTACGTTAACATCAGTCATGAGCTTTTCATGTGACTTTTGTCCCAATCAATTCACACGTATTCTTACGCTCTTGCATTTAGTCGTCAATGAGACAGCGACGAATGCACATGCTTGGTGCATTAAGGCACTGAGAAATAATTCAAAAAAATTTCTTACGCTCTTGCTTTTAGTTGTCACAGTGTTGCCACTAAAAAAAATTTTATCATATTTTTGATATAAATACAAATTTTTACGAAAATTTTTAGAAAGTGTTAGTATACTGTGAACTGCAAAACAAAGCGTGCATACTTATTTTCTACAATTTAAGTTTTACATTCTAAAGGGTCCGCCAAATAATTTTTTTTTTTTGAAAATGCTATAAAAAAAACTACTGAATATTTTCTCAAATTTCTTTATTTGAAAGTACAATCCTTTCGGTTAATAATGGAAAATAATTTCATTCAAATGGCTGCCTCGGCTGGCCATGCAGTAGCCTACACGATCGGTCCAATTTTTAAGCACATTATCGATTGTGTGCAGCTGTATTTCACCAATGGCTTCACGAATATTGTCCTTTATAGTCTCTGGCTTGTTAGCGTAACACTTATCTTTGACGGCACCTCACAAATAATAGTCCAACGATGTCAAATCGCAGCTTCGACATCAGCTCTGCGGCTGATAATGCGATCTTCAAAAACAGGGCGCAAAACATCGAGTGTAGCTTCGGCTGTAGCGCCGTCCTGTTGAAACCAAATGTTGCTAATATCCTCCTCTTCAATTTTTGTGAACAAAAATTCGTTCAATATGGCCCGATAACTATCGCCATTGACTGTAATGGCCACTCCTTGCTCATTTTCGAAGAAAAATGGCCCAATTATGCCTCGGGACCAAAATCCGCACCAAACAGTGACTCGTCTTGGGTGTATAGGTCTTTCAATGTATGCGTGCGGGTTTTCTGTGCCCCAAATGCAACAATTTTGCTTGTTTACATACCCGCCAAGATCAAAATGAGCTTCATCTGAAAAGATGATTTTTTTTTTTGGCAAAATCGGCATCTTCTGTAAGTCGATCGCAGGCCCACTTAGCGAAGCGTATACACAACCATATTCCTTCAGCGGAAGGATAAAACTAATTATCTGTCAAATCAGACATGAGCTAAGTTTTACCATTCACGAAATAAGCACTAGTTGAAAAAAAATGTTAGATGGCGGACCCTATATGTGAAACACAAACAAAGCACTCAATTTTTAAACAAAATTTCTAAACAAAGTACCATAAATGGAATGGACTGCTTTAACCTATTAAAAAAACCATTTGGTAACCAATGTGAAAAAAGTTGGCGTGCAAGGATCGTGATTCCTTTAACAAAGCAATGATTCTTGGCACAATGCAAGAAAAGTTAAAGAATGATTCCTCTCTCGCATTTCTAAAATTCTACATTTTGACCCATTTGATCATCAAATTCGAAGAACAAGAAAATATTCCTTTAGAATAGGGAAATAGCATAAAATCTCATTTGGATATACAAAAAACTTAGTGGAATCTATTTTTCGAAGATTATACGCTGTTTTTTAACCACAAGGAAAATAATGCATATGTTCTCTTTTAAAAACTAAATTTTGTTGCAGTAAAATGTTTTTTGTTGTCTCTTAATGATTTTGTAAAGCTTCACTTATATAGTAGGGTAAAAGAAAAATAGTATAGGGCCCGCCATCTAACGTTTTTTTTTTTTCAACTAGTGCTTATTTCGTGAATGGTAAAACTTGGCTCATGTCTGATTTGACAGATAAATAGTTTTATCCTTCCGCTGAAGGAATATGGTTGTGTATACGCTTCGCTAAGTGGGCCTGCAATCGACTTACAGAAGATGCCGTTTTTCCAAAAAAAAAAAAAATCATTTTTTCAGATGAAGCTCATTTTGATCTTGGCGGGTATGTAAACAAGCAAAATTGTCGGATTTGGGGCACAGAAAACCCGCACGCATACATTGAAAAGCCGATACACACAAGACGAGTCACTGTTTGGTGCGGATTTTGGTCCAGAGGCATAATTGGGCCATTTTTCTTCGAAAATGAGCAAGGAGTGGCCGTTAGAGTCAATGGCGATCGTTATCGGGCCATGTTGAACGAATTTTTGTTCACATAAATTGAAGAGGAGGATATTAGCAACATTTGGACGGCCCTACGTGCCACGCGGCCGAAGCTACACTCGTTGTTTTGCGCCCTGTTTTTGAAGATCGCATTATCAGCTGTAGAGCTGATGTCGTTTGGCCACCTCGGAGCTGCGATTTGACGCCGTTGGACTATTATTTGTGGGGTGCCGTCAAAGATAAGTGTTACGCCAACAAGCCAGAGACAATTGACGCTTTAAAGAACAATATTCGTGAAGCCATTGGTGAAATACAGCTGCACACAATCGATAATGTGCTTAAAAATTGGACCGATCGTGTAGGATACTGCATAGCCAGCCGAGGGAGTCATTTGAATGAAATTATTTTCCATTATTAACCGGAAGGATTCTACTTTCAAATAAAGAAGGAAATTTGAGAAAATATTCAGTAGTTTTTTTTTATAGCATTTTCAAAAAAATAATTTATTTGGCGGACCCTTTATAAACAGACAGTCACTCAACTTATTAGATGAACGTTTTCTTACGCTCGTCATCTAGAAACTGGCTGTTAGTTGAACAATTTCAAATTTTACAGTTTAAGCCAAAAATAATTAATATTAATCTATAACAGTACTTAATTAATACAAGTAATAAAATACAGGGTGTCCATCGGGAAGGTATACTACTTTGTTTGTCATATAATATTTGATTATATGAAAGAGAATGGATCCTTATATTGATAAATGTTTTATTTAATGTCGACAATTATGTATGGAATACAATATCAGATAAATGCCCGTCTCTGTTAGCATCACAAATGCTAGTCCTTTTCAGCACATTTTTCATTACATTCTTACACATTTCACGCGGTATTTCATTAATTTCATCGCGAATATTTTGTTTGAGTAGCTCCAGCGTTTCTGGTTTGTTTGCATAAATCCTACTTTTTAGATATCCCTACAAAAAGAAGTCCGGAGCAGTTAAATCAGGCGACCGTGGAGGCCAATCAACATCACCATTCCTTAAAATAATTTGTTGTGGAAAGAGGCGTCGCAGTAATTCCCTTGTAATCCTGACTGTATGCGATGTGGCATCGTCTTGTTGAAACCACATGTTAGTCAAGCCCAAAGCATGCAGTTGTGGCATTAAAAAGTTTTCAATCATATCACGATAACGCTCCCCATTGACAGTTATCGTTACGCCATTTTCAGGTTCAAAAAAGTAAGGTCCAATGATTCCTCCTGACCAAATTGCACACCAGACTGTCACTCTTAATGGATGTAAAGATGACTGATGAATAATTTGAGGGTTTTCCATTGCCCAGAACCTCGTCACTCATTATGATTTTTTCATGAAAATCGGGGTTGTCATGGGCGAGCTGTAACATCCTATTGACATATGTACGGCGACGTAAATGGTCTTCTGGAAGAAGCTCTATATCTTAAATGGAAACAAATGCAAATCTTTGTGCAAAATTGTCATCAAAGTTGTTCTTTGAAGACCAAGCTCCTGAGCACGGTGTCGAATTGAGGTTGATGGATTGTTTTGAACACTTTCTTGAACAGCAGTAATGTTTTCAGCCGATCTTGCAGTACGTTGTGATCCATGCTTGATCACCACGTTGTGATCAGCCACAGTCCCTCTTTCTTCGCGATAAAAAGTGCGTCTTGTTGGCACGTTGTTTCTCCCAAAAATTTCGCGTAACTTTCTCATCGTCACAGTAATCGATGATTGACTTCGATAAAATGTTTTAACGATTAAAACACGTTGGTATACTGAATATTTTTCCATAACAAATTTACCACGTCTCTACAGTCAAGACTAATGTTTACCAAAATGGCGGCAAAACAAAATAGTATACCTTCCCGGCGGACACCATGTATAACAAAATTTTTTATTGTATGAAATCGTCAAATTAGTGAGTGGTACTCTGAACATTTTTTTCACGTCTGAAATATAGAGTACCTTCCGTTTTTGTGGCATAACTTTCTGACTGTTTCATTTTAAACTTTTGGTTCTAAGGGGTAAAAATCTTAAGATATTCAAAAATTGTGAAAATTGTAATACTTAGCACACTAAACTGAAGTAACCAAAGTAACTGAAGTTAACTAAGAAATCGTGAAAATACTGAGAAAATGAGGAAGTTTCTCCTTCTTGTTATAATGTAATCAACAAAAAAGTGATGTATCGGTCTTACAGTCAACGAAAATGGTCAGGAAGGATACATTTTGTAAAGCCTTAAGCTTAAAAGCAACATAAACTACTGTTACTGCCAAACTCTACCAAAACTCAATCTAGCCTACCTAGAATTCTACCAACAGTGGCAACACTGGTTGTCACTAAAATAGCGACATGTGCACATGTGTAACGTATGTATGTTAATTAAAAAAAAAAAAAAAAATTTAAAACATCAATTTTAATTTCTCTGAGAGAGTAATTTCCATGTTCTCACTAACACAACAACATTTTTACTTTTGCACATCACTGGTTTACATACTCAAAGAATTACGCTGGTTTGGCCATGTAAAGGAAGGAAATTAATTTTAAAAAAATAGTATAAAGAGAGATGTAGAAAAAGAAACGTATAACAACCATTTATAAAGTAAAATGTCATTGTTAACAGTGACATCAACATTCAATTTATTTTATAATAATGTGGTGATGATTTCATCATCACAATCATTACAACATTGCCATCATCATCATCATTACCATTATCACTATAAAACGTTTATATTTTTCCGTAATAAAAACTTAAATATTAAGCGGAAAATAGATGAGAAAAATAACAGAGATGGAAAGATAGAGTGAGAGAATATAGTAATTTTTCAAGACATATAAAACCAAAAAAAAAAAAAAGAAAATTAAAAAGAAAGCGCAAAAGAAATGGATATGAGGAAAGAGAAATTATAAAAATGTACGAAATAAATCAAATGACATATACAGTAGAGGAGAATGAACACACATGTTGTAAACAAATAGGAACAACACAATTAACTTGTGAGGTTACAATTACACACATATAACACACTCTCTGTGTCAAACACACACATATATACACTCACACTTGCATACATTTTTTGCCACAATAAAAAACGGAAGAACAATTAAAAGTAAAAGAATAAAATTGAATAAAGACAGTAGCAGCACAATTAAAAGGTAAAAATAATCAAGAGGGAGAGGGAGAATAAAAAGTAAAATAAGAAACAACAGAGAAATTAAAATGAAAAATTGATAAAAATTACTCATGTTACAGATTGAAAAAAGAAATGCAGAGAAAGAAAAAGTTTATTTTTCCAATTCCCATTAAAGCAGAGTTGTACACACACATACACACACGCACATTTCAATAAATGTAACCATGCAACTGATAGTATATTCGCTCCGTTGCTATGAAAGCGACAAGCTACACCAAACATCTTTACATACATATGTACCATATATCGATAGCGATATTATCAATGGAAGTATGAATATGTTAAAGTTTATCGTAACGATTTTCACGTCTCATAACAAATTTTTATAATCGAAATATTTTTAACAGAAAGTGCTATCGATGTGTTGCCTCATTGATCTTCACACTTTATCGCTTTTGATGCAGATTGATATAAAGCTAAAAGCTCTCGGTTTCTGTAGGCAACCGCTCAATGGCCACGGTAGCATTTTGAGACTTCTTACTGCACTTCTAAGGGAATTGGGAACAGACTTGATTATCCGTAGATTGGATCTCTCCGGGCACACCAAGGCATTCTTCCCTGAGAGAAACGTATGAAGAGCAAGTAGTTTTTCTACGAGATCTGGTATTATGGTCTTCACAAATAAGTTAAAGATGGCATCCGGTGTGGGGGCTGACTTTGCGGGCACACCAAGGCATTCTTCCCTGAGAGAAACGTATGAAGAGTAAGTAGTATTTGTACGAGTTCTGGTATTATGGTCTTCACAAATAGGTCAAAGATGGCATCCGGTGTGGGGGCTGACTTTGCGAAGTCCTCTAGACTACCGCACTTTAGCAGGCTAAGCATTTTTCAGGCTGAGGTTTTGGCGGTTATGCAAGGTTGTAGGATGAAGAGCGATCGAGGGTCTGTGGGAAAGATCAGAATTTTCTCTGATAGTCTGCCCGCTCTCAGAGCCCTCGTGTGTCCTAGTAGCAACTCCGCATTAGTTCTCCAACGTAAAAAGGAGATGAAGCTTTTCGGTGGTACATGTACGTTTTTTTTTTTTGATATGGGTTTCTGAACACAGGGTCATCGTTGGTAATGAGAAGGCTGATGAACTTGCTCAGAGGGCTTCGATGGATGTGTAATCTATTATCTCCTAATCTGATATTTGCTGCTCTATGGCTGTAGTCAAATGGCAAATCCCTAGTTCCTTTCGTGAGAGGGCACAAAATAGGTGGATTTCTCTCTCCTCTTGTGCTATCTCGAGGAAGCTGTAGCCTCGGTATGACTGTGGCAGGACACTGAAACTACTGAAAACTCTCCGCCACTCTACTTCCAAACTCATTGCGTTGTTCAGAAGTTATTGACGGATCAGAACGTACGCGGAGGAAATGGGCTTGTCTTCAACCTTCACTGCAAAAGTTGTAAAAATAACTCTGAGAGGAAGGCAATTCACTTCAAGTGAATGTGCGTGTGTGGCGAGCAGACAACTGCGACACTTTGGAGTATTTTTTTCAAGAGTTTGGTGCGCAGATTTGGATCTCCTTGCAGCTCAATGTGGCTATAGTCCCCTTTTCCCTTTCATTATCCTTTTTGATGGTTCTTTACCTGGCCATGCGGCGTTGACGGACTGGCTTGGTTTCAAAACGGCACAATGTTACTAATTGTAGTTGATCGTTGGCAACACCATAAATGATGTACAATTGTTTTGCTAATTGGGCTGTACTATCACTATAAACGGCGGCGCAAATGAGAATTTAAAGACTTGTATTAACGAGCCTAACGACATAAATATGTCTAACGAATTATGTAGTTATCTTAAAACAAGAATTTTCAACATGTGTGTCATTCTTTTATAGGAAATATGAAACGACTGCAAACATTCGAGAGCAGATCTCGACGGCGCAAAAATCGATGTGTCTGGTCAAACACTATCTTTAATATTATAATTGAGTTCTATAGAACTAAAAATCAGCAACCAATACGGTATGACATCCTAAGAAGAAAGTTTGATTGATGATAGATGGCTTTGAGAGGTAACAACGACATCACAATGGTAGTACTACAGTATAACACCAAGAGCTCTCATCGTCGTGGACACCCGAAGCACTGCCACCAACCATGAACTGCAGTGTTTAAATGGTGCGAGATTGTAAGAACTACTCTTAACAGAGTCCGTTGGAAGTCGTTAATTAAGGCCGTTTGTTTCAGAGCTGGAGAATAGTGAAACATCATCATCACTATCGATACAAATATTTTTTTCTTATAAATTTTAATCGAGAACTAAAAAACTATTTTTACTACGACCCTTCGATCTATTGTACAACCTCTATCAATATAGTTTTTTTCTATAATATCTGCTCCTACTTCGTCCATCTGGCGAACTTCAGGATTACGATTGGTACGAAATGCAATAACTCTCTATCCATACTAGGGGCCTCTTCCTAGATTTTTTAAATGCCACACATGTACTTAGTATCTGCTTTGGTAATTCGATTTCCTCGTTACAGAATCTGCACACCGGACTGGATGTCATCTCCATTTTATTCAAATATATATTAAGTCCGCAATTACTAATGCGGTCAATATCCTCAGATTATTGCAGTCCGAATCATGATTTAAATATCCTACTATTATAGCTGCCCAACAAAACTTTATATTTTCTTAAACCCGTTTGGCTAGAGGAGAGCACCTTCTCTAGCCATTCAAAGGCCCCTTCTCCAATTCTCAGAAGGATTCTGGCCACGTCAGTAGAATGGAAGCTTTCTTTATGGCAAGTACATCTAAGCTCTCATTTATCTTTCTCTCTCTCATTTTGGTGGGTAATGATTTGTAGTTACTTAAATGACAACTGAAATTAAGTATCATACGTAATACAATTTTCGGCAACTAGCAACACAGCTTAGTCTTTGACTCGTCTAGATACCACAAAATAGTCATCTCGCCAAAGGAGTATACCTCCAAACTGATCCAATTACTCCAATTAATCATAGAGTTCATAATTCTGTCCTCAGGGCAATCAATTAGGGACTTACCGACCACTTGTATATTCGAGTAGATATGAACCTTGCACAACCTCGCACAATCCTTGGTGAGGTCCTCTCTATGCACCTGTTTCCCATTACCGTATGCAGCGGATTTAGGTCTAATAGAAACTCTAGTACAGCTATGGGACGGGTTCCCATTGCCCCAGTTATGCTTATGCAGCCAATCTTTGTACCATATTAATTTATATTTAGGTTGTCCCCAAGCTTGTTTTTTCCGCCCAATTAATGGCCGCATACGTCACATTTGGTCTCACCATCCAGCACAGTATTTTTGGGTTATAGCTACAAAATTATTCTGCAAGCCTTCTGCATACCATTAGGGCATGTTTGGCTTTTCCTTCATGTGAGTTTTCCGCGTTAGCTTTTTGGATGGATTTATTTCATCAAAGTTGAATATTTCTCAACTTGGAGACTCCTTTTTTTTCCTAGTGAGTGATACTATAGCTCTCTTGTCCGAGTTAATGTAATGTTTCATGACGTCTTTGAATAACATCAAATTTAAATTTTCATTTAAAATATTAGCGATAACAATTATTTCAATAACATTTTTTACTTTTCATATCGAGTATGCTATCGATAGCAGTAATTTTCTTAAGAATAGTAACGATAACAGTAAATGTAATATAAATAATATCAGAAATATTAATAACCAAAGAAATATTGCTGTAAATTTTCCTAGAAAAATAGTATCGATAACAATATTTTCTATAGAAAATATTAGCGATAACTCTGTTGAAAATTTTAACAATATATTTTATAAAAAATATTAATGGTAACGATAGTTTCTGCAGAAAATGTGAATGATAACAATATTTTCTATTAAAAATATTAACGATAACAATATTTTCTACCGAAATTTTTGACGATAAAGATATTTTCTACAGAAAAATAAAAATAAAGGTATTTTTTAATTTAATGAACGATAAAAATGTTTTCTATAGAAAATTTTGCTGATAACAATATTTTGTATAGATAAATTTATCGATAATATTTTATATAAAAAATTTTGTCGATAACAATGTTTTCTGCAAAAACTTTTAACGATAGCAATATTTTCTATAGAAGTTTATTGATAACATTATGTTCTATAGAAGAATTTAATGGATAACTATGTTTTCTGTAGAAAATTTTATCGCTAACAGTATTTTCTATAGAAAATTTAATCGATAACAATATTTTCTATAGATAACTTTACTGATAAAAATATTTTCTACAGAAAATTTTATCGATAACAATATACATATATTACCAATGTCAATTAAAAAATTATTTTATCGAAATCATTATTTTCTATGAAAGAAACGCTCTGTCGCTTGTACTGTAAACCAATCAATTTCATGTATCCCCTTTACTATACGCTTATGTTGATAAGCGAGTAAAAACACAACTATTTCTCTAAAGAATAGTTTTCTTTTGTGATTTCTCTCTTTGCGATAGTTGGGGGACACAAATAAACAATTATCCCAAACTCATCTCATGGTTCACAGAAGACATTTTTTGTGTGTAAAACTATGTGTGTGGTATACCAGAACTGGGATGTGTGCAAGTAAGCGTTTCTTTTCTCGTGTTTTTGTGCTAAAAAAAGAAAACCATCACTGGAAATTAGTTTGTTTTCCCATTGTCTTGTCACTACTAATAGTTCCTCTATGCCATTTGAAGGATGAAAGATTTGTGTTGAATAGTGGGAGTATTTTAGTTGAGAGATCTGTTGTAGAAGTTATGTGCCATAAAAGAAAAACCTAAATTGAATTGTATTGTAATTTTAAATGGTATTGACTTTTTGGCACAACTTTAATAGAGTGTCACTTTAACAAACATACAACCAACAATTGAAAGAAGAAAAAAAAGTTTATTGGCAAATAATGAAATTTGTCAAATTGTGAACTAATTTAAAATTTCTCATATATGTGTGTACATTGTACATGTCTTAAGAAAAGCTCTTAAGAAATTTATGTTTATTGAAGATTTTTCTTCTTCTAACATTTAACAAATATTCTTGAAAAATATTTATTAAGTCTTATTACACACGTAAAGTGACAATAGAAATATCATAAGAAGATGAAATGTAGAAAAACTTTACAGATTCCCCTTGAATGCAATGTTTGTCGTTTGTGTGTATGTGGAAGCGAACATTAAGCAAAATAAATCAAAAATAAGTCACGTACGCATAACGCCAGCAAAAATGTCATCTAAAATAAATAATAATCGAAAAAGACAACACAAATAACTTAGAAAGTGTTTCTATTTAAGACAAAAAAAACTTAATTTAAGAAATATTGGATTACAAGAGTAAATAGGAGAAACCATTCACATGTAATACATATGAATTTAAAAAGCTAAAGTAAAAAACGTTACTTGCATACTTGTTAAAGCTTTATAATCGAAAATATTTTTTATAATTTTTTTTATCGATTATAGTTTGTTATGAAAAATTTTCGTTCATTGTTAAAAAAATATTCGTTTTTATAGAAAATTAAAGAAGAAATAATTTTAAAGAAAATGTATTCAATAGTAACTTTATCAATAAAAGGATGTGATCGATAACAAAATTTTTCATAGTTTTAAATTTCAAAAATTCCAAATGGGCAGTGTCTTGGCCATACGAAGTGTATATTTGTCTATATGGTAACAGAAGGAAATTTGGCCTTAATAGATAAATAGCCGAAGAAAATCATCATCAGAAGTGGGCGGAATTGGACAAATTGGTGTGGTACCTCCATTACAAACTAACTATTGATTTCATTATATCTTGAGAATGGTTAAGGCAAAAACTTCTAAATTTAGTCAGAATGACCTCATAGTCAACACAAATCATCGTTCAAAAAGTGGGTGGAACTGGACAAGTCTGCGTGGTGCTTTCATACAAACTTAATATTGATTTATGTATATCTTGAAAATGGTTAAAGTAAAAGCTTCTGAATTTGATCTGAATGACTTCCTAATCAATAAAAATCATCAGACAAAATGTTGTTCCAAGTGTCTGTAAGCATAATCTTTAAAGATACACATCTGCGAACGTTAGCCTTTTCAGATTCACTCTCAGTCCACAATGATCTGTAAGATCATTAATCACCGTCTTACCTTGCCTTTGACCGTTTTAAGGTTCCAAGCATCCAGCAACTTTCCCATCCTTTATGAGATAGAGAATGTTTGTTAGCGGAGCCGCACAATATATCTATGCACTAATATAGGGTGTTACGGAATCTTTTCTAGCCAATGCCTCAGCAGTTTCATTGCCTCGTATTTACAGGTACTTTAAACAATAGGGCGTATTTGTAAGCTCCAGCTCTGCAACGTATCGTAGCAATATTTGATGAGCTTAGAGACATATGATGAGATCAGAGTGCTTTTAACGCAGCTTGGCTATCCGAAAATATATTAATGGTCTTTCCCCTCATCCTTCTGCCTTGGTGGATCTCAGCACATATGGAAAACACTAAACAATCGTTAAAGTGAAATCGATAGGTCTGGGTTGGGTCCATGTACATTCGTGTTTTATATGATAAATTTTGTTATTGATTATTTTTTTTATGTTATCGATTATATTTTCTACAGAATTTATTTTTACTTTTATTAGTTTTTATTAAATTTTTCATTATCACAAAAAACCTTAAGGAAAAACTTTTGTTATCGATAAAATGTTTACCAGAAAAATTGCTATCGTTTGGATTTTACTTTATTAAATATTGTATTTATTTTATTATTTTCTTTCGATAAATATCGGCTCCTTTTTCTATGAAAAAATTTGTTGTTGTTCAAGTTTTTCATAGAAATTTTTTTCAATTATGTTGTTGTTGATCAAGTTTTCAATAGAAAATATTAACGGATAGGTTTTTTATAGAAAATTTAATTATTGATGAAGTTTTTGAAAGAAAATTTTGTTATAGATAATATTGTTATCGATCACCTTCTTACAAAAATATTTTTTTTCAATTCAATTTTATGTAGAAAATTTTGTTTTATAGAAAAATATGTTATCGATAGAGTTTCTTATAGGAAATATTGTTATTGATTAAGTTTTTTGTACAAAATTTTGTTATCGATTAAGTTTCTCATAGAGAGCTGTGTTGTCGGTAAAGCTTATAATAGAAAATGTTGTCATTGGTCAAGCATTTGATAGAAAATTTTGTAATCGATCAAGTTTTGTGCAGAAAATTTTGTTATCGATTTAATTTCTCAAGTTTTTAAAAGAAAATGTTTCCATTGATCAAGCATTTAATAGACAATTTTGTTATTGGTCAAGTTTTTTTGCAAAAAAAATTTGTTATCGATTAAATTTCTTATAGAGAATTTTGTTATCGATCATTTTTTGTGTAAAAAGTTTTGTGTTCGAGTAAGTTTCTCATAGAGAATTTTGTTATATATCAAGTTTTTCAAAGAAAATATTGTCGTTGATCAAGCTTTTGATAGAAAATTTTGTTATCGATTAAGCTTTTTGCAAATAATTTTGTTATTGATTAAATTTCTTATAGAAAATTTTATTATCGATAATTTTTTGTGTAAAAAATTTGTTATTGATTAAGTTTCTCATAGAAAATTTTATTACTGATCATATTTTCCAAAGAAAATGTTGTCGTTGATCAAACTTTTGATAACAAATTATGCTATCGATCAAGTTTTTTGCAAAAAAATTGATATCCCTTAAGTTTCTTATAGAAAATTTTGTTATCTATCATTTTTTGTGTAAAAAATTTTGCTATCGATTGAGTTTCTCATAGAGAGTCTTATTATCTGCCAAGTTTTTCACAGAAAATGTTGTCGTTCATCAAGCTTTTGATAGAAAATTTTGTTCTAGATTAAGTTTTTTGCAAATAATTTTGTCACAGATTAAGTTTCTTATAGAGAATTTTGTTATCGATAATTTTCTGTGTAAAAAATTTGTTATCGATTAAGTTTCTCATAGAGAATTTTATTACTGATCATATTTTCTAAAGAAAATGTTGTCGTTGATCAAGCTTTTGATAAAAATTTTTGCTATCGATCAAGTTTTTTGCAAAAAATTGATATCGCTTAAGTTTCTTATAGAAAATTTTGTTATCGATAATTTTTTGTGTAAAAAATGTTGTTAACGATTAAGTTTCTCATAGAGAATTTTGTTATACATCAAGCTTTTAAAGAAAATTTTGTCGTTGATCAAGCTTTTGATAGAAAATTTTGTTATCGATTAAGCTTTTTGCAAATAATTTTGTTATTGATTAAATTTCTTATAGAAAATTTTATTATCGATAATTTTTTGTGTAAAAAATTTGTTATTGATTAAGTTTCTCATAGAGAATTTTATTACTGATCATATTTTCCAAAGAAAATGTTGTCGTTGATCAAACTTTTGATAACAAATTATGCTATCGATCAAGTTTTTTGCAAAAAATTGATATCCCTTAAGTTTCTTATAGAAAATTTTGTTATCGATCAAGTTTGTTGCAAACAAATTTTGTTATCGATTTAATTTCTTGTAAATAATTTTGTTACCGATTAAGTTTCCCATAGAAAGGTTTGCTATCTATATTTTTTTTATAAAAAATATTGCTATCGATTAAATTATATACTATACAGAAAATTTTGTTACCACTCAAAGTTTCAACATATATTTTTGTCATCGATTAAGTTTTCTACAGAAAATTTTGTTACCGCTGAAATTTCTTACAGTAAATTTGTTTTCTTTAAAATTTTCTACTGAAAATATCTAATTAATAATATTTTATATAAAAGTTATGTTTAACGACAAAAAATCGGTATGATAAAAATTATATTTTCTATGAAACGTATTTATTTCTTATACATTAAACTACAGCAGAAAAACGTGTTAAATTGAATTTTAAAATTATGTTCAGAAATTTAATGAAATTAAATAATTATTTAAAAAATTAAAAATGCATTTGAAAATGGTATACTATTATTGGTTGCAAAGAAAATTCATTCAAGTGCTTAACAAACAAAACATTTTCTGATCAAAAGCCACTAAACTATTTTCTCTAGACAAAAATATAATCATTTTGTGCCATTGAAAAAAATGGGACTAAAAAAGGAACAAAAATAGAACGAAAAAAATGCATAAATCTACTCACATTATTTGAATTTTTAGCGGGATTGCAAACCATTTCAGATTCAAGGCCATCTAAATGTGTAAGACTTTTCGATTTCAGCTGTAAAATGGACAAAAAAAGACAAAAAATAATGCATTTTTTGTAGAATTAATTTTAAATATTATAAATGGATTTTAATTAAAAAAAGAATATTTTAGTTAAATGTGATATAATAGAAATAAAATAAATAAAAAATATAAATAAATTAAAGAGAATACTTAAAAGGCAAAAGAGAAAGATAAAAAAGGATTAAATATTTCATTTTCTTGTTTTAATTATGACAAACGTACATATGCATTTACAAAAGGGAAAAAGAAAGAAAATTTCATTTAATGTTGTTTAAAACTCATATTATCCTATGCGTTGATACCATTTTCATGAACTAATGATTTTATATTTAAATAACTAGAGTAACCCCTCCCTCGTTGCTGAAAGCCTTTGCGTTGTAACTGCTATCGTTCTTCACGCATGTAAACTTACATATTTATTTAAAACTGATGGTTTGTATTGACTACCAAGTCATTTAGACCAAATTCAGAATCTTCTAACCACCCTCCAGATATACAAACTTATCCGATTTCGTCCACTGATAATTTGTATTAAGTACGAAGACATTTAGACCAAATTTAGAAAATTCCACAGGGTATATTCGTTATTACGGCATATTTAGCAGAGATATCTTCAAAGAGAAACAGCAGGGCTATCTTGCATAGCAGATGAACCTGCATAGGCAAATTCAGATATTGAACCTTTTAAGAGCAAATAGACAGCTGGTGTCGCACGAACTACATTTCATGGCAAACAAACGGTGGTTAAGTGAAGTCAGTTGTTAATAAACAGAACAATTTGGCCACATTTGAATGACAGAAGAACATTAAAAGTACTGACACTGTCCAGCGTACATGTAAGAAAGCTTATAGGGTCCATAAACGGCCACTGGGCTCTTGGTAAACATGCCTAAAAGCTGAAAATGCTACATAATTCTTGTGAAGAAGTTGGGGAGGAAAGAACATCTCTTTTGGTTCGCCAAAGATGATTTTACGTTAAGCACAGTTGTGTAACAGGTGATTTGAACAAAAAATTGACGTCTTCATTAAAGCAGCTTGTTACCAAAGTTGACCAGGAGTCTTGAGAACTATGGAACGATAGCAAACTCTTTGTAGCACAAGTATAGTGGGCAACTGCAAATGGAACCTAAATTAACTCGATTTTCCCCTAAATCGCATGGCTATCTCTCGCACAATTGCAGTCCTCAACGGTCATTGCCTGATTGGGAGGCATCCCGATAGACTCGGCGTGGGGATACGCATGATTTTTGTAGGAGTTAGGTATAACAGTGTCCAGCTCTTGCTATCAGACCACAGAAGTTTTTTGGCCTCCTATTTCTTGTCATCATCTTTAACTCAACTTTCCAGAATGAAGGCCACCGCAATCGCGAGATTTATTTTGGAGTCATAATGGTTTCCTATGTAAAGTGTTTGAGCCCTGGCTTAGGCTTGTGGTAACATAATGACAAAATCTGTGGCCTAAGTCAAATTCTTTACCTCTAGGGGAATCCACTACCCTACCTAACCTGTTTTTCAACAACATTTTATTCCATAATAATATTTTCTATAGATAATATTAACGATAATACTGTTTTGTTGTTAAGAATAATTTTGAGACAAATTTTTTCTTTAGCAAATATTACTTATAACGATGTTTTCTATAGAAAATTATAACGATAATAATATTTTCTATGGAAAACATTATCGATAACACTATTTGCTATTAAAAATAATACTGATAGCAACATTTTCTATAGAAAATATTATCGATAACAAATTTTTCTATATAAAACTACATAGAGAATAACGTTTACTATAGAAAATCGATAGTACAATATTTTTTATAGCAAATACTATAATTAACAAGGCTTACTGCGGAAAATATAGACGTTACTAGCATTAACACTTTTTCAATAAAAAATTATATCGATAGAAACATTTTATTACTGATAAAAATACTATCTGTTGCAGAAAATATCGTTAACAAGCTGTTCTATCGAAAAAACAACCGTTAATGCCGATAACACAGTTTTTTGTTAAAAATAACATTTTCTATAGAAACTCTTATTAATAACAACATTTACTTTATAAAATTTCGTAATTTTCCGTAGCAAAAATTATCGCTAACAAAGTTTTCTATATAAAATAATTTTCTTTTTTAATAAAATTTTATAAATAACACTGTTTTTCTTAAAAAGAATACCGATAACAATTTTTTATACACAAAATACCTCCGATAATAATGTTTTTCATAGAACGTTTAACATTTTCTTTACAAAATATTATCGATATCATTTTATTTTTTATTATTAACATTTTTTGTAAGAATTATTATATAAAAATGTTATCGATGAGAAAATTTATTGCAAAAATATTACTAATAACAATATTTTTCATAAAAGATATATCGATAACAATATTTTTTTATACAAAATATTTTTTTCTCCGTCACTCCTCTAGGGAGCATATTGGCTTTCCACAAAGCATCTATTGCTTCGTTTCAGTTTCTTTAATCAATTTGATATTTCAAGCTAAGTAGACGATTAATCCGCTGTAGCTTCCCCCATATGATTTTTCTTTTTTTGTGTAGTGGTGATGATCCTTGCTAATTGGTGGTGATCTTTACTTTAGCATTGTAATTTATTCCCAGTAGATGGCGTGTTTTTCCTGATCATTCGCGTGATGTTTGTCATCATCGCTAGAGGTATGCGGGCAGATCAGTGTGCTTCTTCTTTATTTATTATTTTTTTAGATGGAAGTATCTGGAGGGAAGTTAAAGCCTATTTATTAAACATTCGAAACTACAATTAAATTTTTTCTTCGTCATGTCCTCTGCTGGGGGCTCGAACCTATGTCGTTTGTATTGTTATGCGTGCGCTCTAACCATTATACCATGCCACTCCCATAAAAAATATACCAAGAACAATATTTTTTTATCAAAAAAAAATATATCGAGAACAATATTTTCTCAAGAAAATATTACCGATAACAATGGTTTTCTTAGAAAATATAGCATTTTATTTACAAAATATTGTCGATATTATTTTATTTTTTATTATTAATATTTTTTCAAATATTACGATATTAAAATATTATCAATTACAATATTTATTACAAAAAAAAAAAAAAAATTACCGATAACAACAAAATAAATAACATATCGATGATAATATATTTTATAAAAATATACCAAAAACAATACTCTTTATAAAGGGTCCGCCAAATAATTTTTTTTTTTTTTTTTGAAAATGCTATAAAAAATAACTACAGAATATTTTCTCAAATTTTTTCCTGTTAATAATGGAAAATAATTTCATTCAAATGGCTGCCTCGGCTGGCTATGCAGTATCCTACACGATCGGTACAATTTTTAAGCACATTATCGATTGTGGGCAGCTGTATTTTACCAATGGCTTCACGAATATTTTTCTTTAAAGCGTCAATTGTCTCTGGCTTGTTGGCGTAACACTTATCTTTGGCGGCACCCCACAAATAATAGTCCAATGGTGTCAAATCGGCTGCGAGGTGGCCAAACGACATCAGGGCGCAAAACATCGAGTGTAGCTTCGGCCGTGTGGCACGTAGGGCCGTCCTGTTGAAACGAAATGTTGCTATTATCCTCCTCTTCAATTTATGTGAACAAAAATTCGTTCAACATGGCCCGATAACGATCGCCATTGACTGTAACGGCCACTCCTTGCTCATTTTCGAAGAAAAATGGCCCAATTATGCCTCTGGACCAAAATCCGCACCAAACAGTGAATCGTCTTGGGTGTATCGGCTTTTCAATGTATGCGTGCGGGTTTTCTGTGCCCCAAATCCGACAATTTTGCTTGTTTGCATACCCGCCAAGATCAAAATGAGTTTCATCTCAAAAGATGATTTTTTTTGGCAAAATCGGCATCTTCTGTAAGTCGATCGCAGGCCCAAATTCCCAGCGTTGTTCAAGCGTATACACAACTATATACGTTCAGCGGAATTATTTATCAAATCAGACATTTGGAAAATTATATCGATAATATTTTTTATAAAAAATCATATCGGTAATAATTTTTCTGCAAAACATTGTACCGCTAACAACGGCTTTTTATAAAGAACGATTTTGGGCAGCGATTTTTTTAAAAAAAAATTTATTTACATTTTGAATTTTTTTTATAGTAAATGTTATCGATAACAAAAATTTATATTAAATTTTCCTTGACTGCTAGTTTTATCAAATTGAAATACATTTGAAGCGTATGATTGATTATTAGTTTTTACATAAATTATACGCCATAGGGTTAATGACATAAGTGCTTGGAAATATTTATTTTAAAGATTTTTACTTAACGTAAACATAAAGAATGCTCAACCATAAAATTTTGTATTTCATTTAAAAGTTTTTAAGATTAATGTTTTTCCATTTTTTGCAACTAAAGCTGATAATTCTTTTTTGTAATGACATCAAGTTTATAAAGTCGCTTTGACTTCTCTTAAATAATTGTCTTCATTATTTCAACGATAATATATTTTTTTGATCTACTTTTTGTTTTTGTTTTTTTATTCGTTTATGATGTTATTGCTACTGCTGTGACTTTTTCTTAGTGTAGCTGACGAAGATGATGACGTTAATGTTATAGAGAGTATAATGAGAGAGAGAGAGAGAGAGAGAGAGAGAGAAAGAAAGAGCATATTTCAATTATTGAAATGAAATTATTTTTGTTCTTGTTATTATGGCTGTAGTGTTGCCGTCGTCGTCTTGTTGTTTGGTTTTATGATTGCACACAGGCAATCAATGGCTAGCAATGCAGTCACTTTTTTGGTAAATTTTCATACAAAAATAAATCCATACACATACGTAGGCCTATATATGAGCGTATAAGAGAATATAAAAATATACGAGAGAACATGTATCAATAACAACAAGATTATTTGCATGTGTATATATAAATAATGCACGTTTATACAAAACCAATACACAACCTCACTTTCAACTCGTATATCTTAAGTGTAAGGATGGAAAAGATGTCAGTGAAAGAGTAAGTATATGTACGAGTAAAACTTTTAACTTTTTGTTATTGTTTTTGTCGTTACAAGATATTATTCTTATTATTATTATTTGTTGTAAGTGAAAGGTAAAGTAAAAAAGAAAAACAGCAAGAGAGTGAAAAAAAAATGTGAGCATTATATGAAATTTATCAAACTCTTCTTTTAAAATATATATGTGTGTGTATAGATGCTATAACATCATGTACGTTGTAGAAGGAGAAGAGTTGTTAGTGTTTTGCTTTTAATGTCTTTGTTGTTGTTCTTGTTGTTGTTGTGTATTATTTATATCGGCAGAGATTTAAAGGATTTTCATGATTGTGGTCTTATAGAACATCTGGAAAATGAAACACACACACTCTCACCTACACTTTTATATGCTTATATATTTATTTAAGTGCAATCGTGTGTGTGTGTGCGAGAGAGAGTTCGTGTGTAAACGTTCACATGATCTCCAATTGAATTTGTACGTTTTATTTGCTCCACTGCCGTGAACATGAAATTGTGCCATACAAATATAAATAAATGTTTATAATTGTATGTGTACGTGCATTGTATATGCATTAATTCGATATATGAAATATTTATTAAGCTTAATGCATTATAACAGTTGGTTGCTATTATGCTAAATAAAAACAAAATTGTTATAAATACAATTTTTAGGATAATATTTCAATAGTTTTGCTTAAAAAATTAATAATACTTTAAAATCAAAAAATTTTAATGCAAAATATTGTATTTTATTTGCTACTGCTATGAATACAATGATTATTTTAATATTAATAGTTATGGCAATACAAGAATATAAATAAAATTTTAAACAATTTTTCCTGTTTTTATAAAATACGTTCCCAAACACGTTTTTAATTTAATTTTTTTATTTCTGTTCTACTCAGAATAATTTTTTATTTGATTTTAATTTAGTTTATGTATGTACTTTCTCTCTGATTTACATTTTTATGAGTGATTTAAGGGTCATAATAAATGTTTAAATGATAAATTATATTTTTCCTTCTCTTTTGTGGATTTTTTTTCCCGCTGAATCATCATCACGAGTGTAAGGAACAAATGGACAGACATTACAGGACAACAAATTTTTATTTGAAATTATTTTTTTTACGAGTTTGATAAATATAAACAAAAAAATTTATTTGTTTTTTTTATTAAGTTACATTGCATTATTGTGATTTGTTTGCTGAGATCATAAAACTATGCATCCAATAAAATGTTTTAAAATTAAAACAAATGTTTCCAACGGAAATCAACAAATAAAAAAAGTTATCAAAATGGGATTTAAGAGAACAAAAAAGGATTTTTGTACAAACAAATGTTTATGTATAAATTAAATATGACGTACTTTCCCTTTTGGTTTATGATTTGTGTGACTTATTTGTCATTTCGGAGGATAAATATCTGTCATTTATTCTATATTCATTGCTTCATATAACTGTAGTCTATTACTTACTGCGTTGGTTTGAAAAAGCGCCTCATAACTTCCAAATCAGTTTTTAAGCTATTGGGGTAGATTTGAGCTTACTTCCCCTGGATAGTCTGATGTGAGGATAGGAAAAAAACAACCTTAGAGATCTTGCACGGAATTTTATTGTACCAGAATGGGTACCACTCGGTTCCTGCTCAGTGCCTAGATGCAGGCTTTTTGCAAGTACATGTTACCACAAGTATCGGGTAGGCCATTTAAAAGTTTAAATTTAAAAATGCATAAAAGAAAAACGGCTTAAAATTTTGCCAATTTTTTTTTTTTTTTTTGATGTGAAGTTCAATTGTTCCGGTTAAAAATGAAATATTATTGCATTCATATGAATGTCGCGGCTGGCATCACAATAACCAATTCGATCGGATGAATTTTCGAGAACTTTTTCGAGTGTATGGGGTCGTATCTCGGTTTGTCGGCATAACACTTGGCTTTAACGCCACCCTACAGAAAATAGTCCAAGGGTGTCAAATCTCAGCTTCTTAGCAGCCAACTGACATTAGAATTTTGGTTTATTAAACGACCATCAAACATTTGATGTAATAAATTGATTGTGGCACCATCCTGTTGAAACCAAATATCATTCACATCAATACCATGAAGAGCGAGCTCAAAAAAATCGGTTATCATGGTGCGATAGGTGTCTCCATTGACCGTAACGATTGCGCCGTCCTTATTCTCAAAAAAATATGGGCCAATGATGCCTTCGCTTCACTAGCCGTACCAAACAGTCACTTGTAATGGGTGCATTGGCTTCTGTAAGACCACGTATGGATTTTCTAAAACCCAAACCACTATATATTATATAGATTCGATGTAGGATTGAGGCAAAAACTACCTTATCTATCGAAGAGAAAGATGCTGGACCATCAAAACAATCAAGTACTATTGCAACAGCCTGTGATCCATAGGATCTCTTGTGTCACTTCTAGTCTATAGTTTGTTTAGCAGCTGCCTTTGTAATGAAGCCAGCAGATCTGAAACTATAATGGTGCATATGTTACTCAGTCTACATAAACATTTCCACCTAAGCCTGTTAAAAACATATCTCTGATGCCTCTGAGCACACTCTACAAGCATCTATATCTGTCACCGCTATCCTCTACAGATGCGCTTTTAGTGTATAGTGGCCCCTAAGAAATTCCATAAAGCGTTTCAAGTCCAGCATGCTGTAATTGAGAATCTCAGAACCGAGCTTAAATTGCGGACTGATCGCCGCCCTAGAGCGGCAAAGCTTCCTTTGAGCATTTCAATGTTCCAATGTTCTGGCAATTTCCCATTCCCTGACTAGTTTGAGGATGGTAGTGAGTGGTGCTGCACGGCAAGTTTCCGGACAGATATACGAGTAGGGTGTCAAAGAACCCTTTGTGGCTAATGCATTCGCTAGCTTCCCAGTGAACCAGTCTAAATGTCATAGGATTTGAGCCAAGTGCCTTAAGGCAGTTGGCTGTCGGAGAATATATTAATGGTCTTACCCTTAGGCCCACTGTCCAGGTTGATCTCCGCACGTATGACAATGGCCATGATTTTGTGCCATCGGTATACCAGTTCAAATCAAACTCATTTCGAACTAAGGCCTCATTAGACCAACAATCCCGATCTGGGAATTCAAAATCTCCTGCCAAAGCATAGACCCAAAAGCATAACGAAGATAGTTCTCCGACGAACCTGCGTAGAATGGACAAACTTACTGATGCATTTTGGGACCATTTGACGAAATTTTTGTCGCCGAACATGTCGCCACCCTCATCACATGTATGTGAAGTGGTGTTAAACCGAAGAAGGCCTCCAAGGCCACTGTTGGATATGTTCTCATTGCTCCAGTAATACTAAGGCTGGCGAGTACTTATACCCTGCCTAAATTATTCACCAAGCACCATAGATTTAAGGTCTAGAAAATATTTGCTGTTACCAAGTTGAAAATAATATGTGCTTTTCATGAGATTTGAGTCAAACAAAGAGGTTATTGTTGAAACAAATGTCTATTTTAAGGGAAATTGCGAAATTATATTGTGATGAAGTCCAAATGTATCCAGCTTGTGGGTATTTAGGTATAAAATACAAGTTACCAAACGTCACAAAGTGACCCTGTAATTCTCATAGAAAGTATTATTAAATGGAATAACCAAATTCACATATCAAGATACAACGTAAATAAAATACTTGTTGTTAATAAGGCGAGGAGTAGCATATTTTGCTTGTGAAGATTTTTTCTTAAAAACAAGCAAAAAAATATTTTTTTGCGTTTATTTTAATTCTTTAATCCTTAACTGCTTTCTCAAACAATTTAATCTCAATTACAAACCACATATACACACACAAATATGCACACAAGCTTATACATTCTTATTAATTCTCTTGAAATCAAAAAGAATTCCACTGAAGGCTTAAATTCATTATCACTTGTACATTAACCACAGCAATGATAAAAAAAATACTTCAGAAAGAAGTAAAAAGACACCCAAACATCCTTATACTCCTCTCTTAATCACATATACACAGAGACAGCATATACAAATTAATTAACAAAAAAATCCTAGAAAATTTTAAGAAAAGCAACAAAAAAAGTACTTAAACAGAATGATTTAAGCCAAAAAAGAAAAAAAATATTATATTGCCATAAAGGCAAATATTTAAGAACAGCAAAAAGAGAAATAACAACACGAGTATTATCACATAAATTCTATGCTTTTACATACAAATGTGTGTATGTATGTATGTATGTTTTGGTGACAAGAAAAAAATATTAATTTAAAAATAAAATATCTGTGTAAGTTCTCTGTATCCTCTATTCTTAACTTAATATGATAAAAAATACATTTTAAATGAAGTGATGATTATAATGACTATGGTAATAATGATGATGATGATGATAATGATGAAAATGTCTCTTGTCTTTTTTTGCTTTTTGTTTTTGTCACAACATGTTTAACATTGACATTTAAAAACAGCAGCAAATACAAAAGGGTAAGAGTTGTAGAAAATAAACAACAGATTTTACTGTTATTTATGAAAAATAACAAATAAACACACTAAGAGAGAAAGAGAGAGTAAGACTTTTAAAGTGTGGGTGGCAGACAAAAAACAAAATAAATAAAATCAAAAATGAAAATAACCTTGAACCATAAACATGTACTAAAAAAACTAGATTAAAACAAACAAAAGCAAACAATAAAACAACAACAACAAGAACAACAACAGAAATAACAACAAGAAAAATATTCTTAAACTAAAACAAAAAAAATAAATAAAAAGGAATATTTTGTATTCTCACAGAAAGAGAGAGTGAATGAGTGACAAAACCAAAACAAATTTTTTACATTCCTCCCACTGTGTTTACAAAATAATAAAAGCAAAACAAATCCATACTAAACTAAAAAAATAAAAACAACAACAGAGGCCTACATTTTCTATTGAAATACTTTAACAATTGTTTAGTATTTAAAATAAAATAGTACCCAAACTACTTTTTCATTTACTCACACTATTGCTTAAAATGACAGCATTTAAGGAACGATTGCTTTAGAATTGATTAGATTGCTTTTTGTAATGAAGCGTCACAGGAGATGAAAAGAATATATGGCTGCAGGAGATAGGCCAAAGCCAAGAACAAAGCCTGATCTCCATTCAAAGAAGACCGTTACATAATTTTGCGTTACATATTTCGGGATGCCGTGGTAATCTGAAAAATGTTCGAAAAGTATGATGTGGTCAACAAGACTCTCTACGTACTGCAGCTACACCGAGTAAAAGTGGCTATTTGACTGAAAAAGCTCTATAGGCCAGGTCAAACCATACTCTTTCAAACAATGCCAGATAGCACTCCAGAAGCTCGAATGAGAGATCGAGTGTTGAACCAAATGATTGGCGTTTCCTTTGACAATGTAGAACGAGGATCTTAAAAACCGACCGATTTTTGGCGTAACAGCAACGCTAAACCAATGCTGTGGCTTTATTTCCTAACACAAAAATAGGTTACGAATTCAAAGATATACGATAAATGGGGAAAAATAGCTGCCTAAACTATTTAAAACTCAACTGTAATATCGAGTCATAACCGCCAAAAAGACGTAAACGCCATTATTATAGATTTTTGTTTCTTGATAAAAGTCTATAGTACTTGATCATTTGCACCATCACACACAATTTTAAAGCTTAAAAAAAATAAGACTTATCTACTAGGAGTAGGAGAAAGAGGCAAATCAAGGCACACTTGAGTATGCATAGCGGCCCGTTGTGAGAGCACATGAAGAGTTGTTTCTGCGCCAGTCACCAGAATCCAGACTAACCAATCTAGATAAATAACCAGAGGCAACAAACCGAAGCACTTCCCTAAATTAAGTTGGAAATCTGATGTCAAGCATCAATAGCCCAGTGTGTGAAGTCACTGCCAGGCTAGATACGTACACTGTCAAATGAAGTGGACTAAGCTCTTCTCCTCCTCAAACGACCCACAATCCCGACAGAAGTCATTCGCAGGTAAACGTAGCCTATGCACGTGCCACAATGACCTATTATATAGATATGGCAGAGGAAATGCTCTGACGATTAAGTTTGAGTAGTTTGGTGGTATGCTTATATGCCAACTTAAGCAAGCAGCATGAAAATAAGCAGCGGGTTGTTGTTGTACTATCAACCTTATAAATACTTATTGTCATCTGTTTTATTTGTCATAAAAATATTTGTTATAGAAAAATATTTTTCAGTGGTGACACTTAAGCTTTTCAAATCCACCAAAATAAAATCGGTTTTTTAAAATATTACTCAAAAATATTAAATAAAAATTATTAATATTAATGGAATTATGTGTTTAAAACTTTTTAATTATTAACATAAATGTTGTTTAATACAAATTTTAATTCTTTATAGTTGTTTTCTGATAAATAAGAAAAAAACTATTTTTAGAAATAGAAATAGAAATAGAAATTATTTTATGTTTAGCAGCAGCAACAAAAGTCGTTGTCTAGGCTTTTGCTGGTAGTCGCTTTAAAATAATTGTTTTCAAATAAACGTACGAAGGCGGATTGATATTGAAGCTACCTAAGTAGGAAAAAAATATTTTTTTTTTTCAAAAACCATTAATTTCTCAACATAGTCTCCGTTTAGCTCAATACACTTAGTAAGACGATTTTAAAACTTTTTTATACCATCTGAATAATACGATTTTGGGAAGTCCTCAAAATACGCATTAGTTTCGGTAATCACTTGTTCGTTTGAGATGAATCTTTTTTCTGCGAGCCATTTTTTCAAGTTCGGAAACAGAAAAAAGTCACTAGTGGCTAAATCTGGACTATAAGGTGGATGATCAACCAATTCCAAGTGGATTTCTGGTAGTTTTAGCATCGTATCTAATGCTGTGTGAATCAGTGCGTTGTCTTGAACAAAGAGCACTTTTTTCTTGTTTAAATGTGGTCATTTTTCCTTGATTGCATCAACCAATTGATCCAATAATGCACAATAATACTCTCCTGTGATTGTGGATCCCTTTTCAAGATAATTGATGAGCAATATTCCGTGTGCATCCCAAAATACAGTGGCCATAACCTTGCCAGCCGATTTCGCTGTCTTCGCCTTCTTCGGAGCACTTCCACCAGCTTCAACCTATTGCTTCGATTGATTTTTGGTTTCAGGTGTGTAGTGGTTGACCAAGTTTCATCAACAGTTATTAATCTACGCCAAAAATCAACAGAATTATGCATTATCATGTCCAAACACCGCTGTGAAGTGATCTGTCAAACTCGTTTTTGTTCAAAACTGAGCAAAGGCGGCACCCATCTTGCCAATAGCTTTTTCATATGCAAATGTTCATGCAAAATGTTGAACACACGTTCATATGATATGTTTACCATTTCAACAATCTCACGTATTTTGACCCAGTGATAATTCATAACGATATCGAGGATTTTCTTGATATTTTCTTCAGTAATCACCTCTTTTGGACTTCCTGTTAATGGTATTATTGCAGTGCTTGTTCGGCCCCGTTTAAATTCAGCAATCCAATCTTTTACCATATAATCTGACGGATTAGATTTTCCAAGAAACACAAAAGTTCCTTACTTCAAACGACTACAACAAATAAACTAATCGATGAATTTGGCTAAAATTTTAACAGCTAACGTTTGACAGATCGTAATTTCTAAGAAAGAAAAAGTTTTTATGTTTATGCTGCCATCTAGCGCTAGGTAGCTTCAATGTCAATCCGCCGTCGTATGTATTCTAATTTTGCCATTTTGACTGCTGCTTGCTGTCGGTTATCTGTTTAATGCTTTAGGCGTTGTTTAAAAAAAAACCTTCTTCTGGAAAATTTGTTTTTTGTCGATTACGTTTTTTTTTTGGCCTTTATGGCTTGATATGTACGAGTACGAGGTAAAAAATGTTTTCTGCCTAGACAATATCAAATGCATGAAACTATTGAATTTGAAATTGAATCCTGGAATTTGATAATATTTTCTTACATTTCTTATTGTGTTTTAATTACTATTTTTTCAGGCGTGGTTTCAATAAATAATCAAATTAATTTTTTTAGTTTTTTGTCCTTTGTTAGTTTTAAAAAATTTTTGCAAATGACATTTTGTGTAATTGCCAAAAAATAACAACAACAACCCGTACTCAGGGAAATAATTGTGGTTTTTTTAAAAACCATTTGTTGTAGTAATTTATCAAAAATTTTCACGTTTTTTTTTTTAAAATAAAATTTAAAATTTTTTTATTAAAGATTACAAGTTAAAGTGTGTGTGTAATAATATGTAAAAACAACCATAAATTGTAGTTGACAAATTGTTTAACAGCATGTTTTGTAGTATAATTTTAGGCTTTTAAACAGGGTAAGAAGAAAAATTGTGAAATAAAATTTTACAGTTTTTAGCTACAAAATTATGCAATATTTGAATTATTGTTTAAATTACTTTAATACTTTTATATTTTTAAGAATTTTTAGCAAGCATTAGACTGGCACTCAAATGTGTATTAATTTTTAGTTTACCCTTTACTAATAAACATATGCCTGGTGTTTTAAAAATTTACAAAATTATTGTGGTCAACCACTCAACATATCAATGGAATTCTAATAAAAACTATTTTTAAAAATTTTATTGCATAAACCAATTGAATTTAATTGTAATAACAATTTGAATGTTTAAAATGTTTTTATAAAATGTTTTTAGAAATTATCAATGACATAAATTAATTTTATTTCTATTACAAAAAAAAACAAGAAAAAAAAATAAATTAAAGGGTCCACTAAATAAATTTGCTATAACAAAACTATTGAGTATTTTCTCAAATTTCTGTTTTTATTTGAAAGTACAATCCTCCCGGTTAATAATGGAAAATAATTTCATTCAAATGGCTGCCTCGGCTGGGCATGCAGTAGCCTACACGATCGATCCAATTTTTAAGCACATTATCGGTTGTGTGCAGCTGTATTTCACCAATGGCTCTACGAATATTTTTCTTTAAAGCGTTAATTGTCCCTGGTGTAACACTTATCTTTGACGGCACCTCACAAATAATAGTCCAACGGTGTCAAATCGCAGCTCCGAGGTGGCCAAACGACATCAGCTCTGCAGCTGATAATGCGATTTTCAAAAACATGGCGCAAAACATCGAGTGCAGCTTCGGCTGTGTGGCACGTAGCGCCGACCTGTTGAAACCAAATGTTGCTAATATCCTCCTCTTCAATTTTTATGAACAAAAATTCGTTCAACATGGCCCGATAACGATCGCCATTGACTGTATCGGCCACTCCCTGCTCATCTTCGAAGAAAAATGGCCCAATAATGCTTCTGGACCAAAATCCGCACCAAACAGTGACTCGCCTTGGGTGTATCGGCTTTTCAATGTATGCGTGCGGGTTTTCTGTGCCCCAAATGCGACAATTTTGCTTGTTTACGTACCCGCCAAGATCAAAATGAGCTTCATCTGAAAAGATGATTTTTTTGATTCGATAGCAGGCCAACTTAGCGAAGCGAAAACGCATTGGACACAACCACATTCGTTCAGCGGAAGGATAAAACTAATTATCTGTCAAATCAGACATGAACTAAGTGTTACCATTCACGAAATAAGCACTATTTGAAAAAAAACGTTAGATGGCGGACCCTTTATTTGTTGTGTTTTGTTAGGCCACAATTTAGTGGTGAAAACTTATTAAATATTTTGATATTTATTGCTTTTTTATTTGCTTTTTGCTTAAGCAAACAAATTTGAATACGTAAATTAAGGGTTGAGATAATTGAAAAGTAATTGTCACTCCAGAAATAGTTGATTAAGATGAGGAAAGAAAGTACTTGAGCCGGCTAATAGTAGTAAAGCCATCTGTATTGATTTCATTTTATTTGGTGCGATAAGAAATACTCTTTTTGAAGACAACACAACATCCCGTAGAAACTTCTTCCTCTGGGTCGAAATAGCTGGGCACTTACAAAATAAGCGTTCACCTCCACCGATTATTCTTAATATCTCGAATTATACACTAATGGCGTCTGAGACCTCTATGCCTATGGTAAATAGATCCGTTAGTACCATGAGCTTGCTCATTTTAAACAGCAGTACCCTTCCACTAGTCTAGGAGCCCATCCTTCCTCTCGCTTTATTCCAATAAAAACGATCATTATCAATTTTTCACAAACTTTACTGATGTTGTCTAAGACCTCTTTGCTCGGTAAATAGACCCATTACGAGCATTATCTTATGGAGCCGCAGTAATCTTCTGGATTTCTTCCTCCCCCTTGCCTACTTCATAGGAAAGCCTAAAAATTGTTTTGGCCCAATAAAAACTCGAATCCCTCTGTTTGCCACACGGTCTATTCTTTTGTTCCCAGAATGACCTCATGACACAAGATAGAATAGCTCTGTTGTGAACGCCTACTTCATTGAGAGATGTCATGCAGTTTATTTCAACTTTCGACCTAACCTCACAGCTTGACAAAGCCTTTAAGGCCGCCAAAATATCAGACATCATATTAGTACTCAAAACCTTTGATTTCCTCCTCAGACATTCCTTAACGCAAGTTCCGAAATTTGTCCATAGGCAAAGCCCTTTGAAAATCTAGACGGCTCTATTCTCATCGTCAGTCAGTTTTGAAACTTCGGGTCAACCAAACCAGGTCCGTGATATTACGCCATTAAGTTTGGTCCAATAATAAATACCTTTCAGGTATAAACACACAAAAAAGTATGGTCTGTTCGTAAATGCATCAATGCGCTGCATCACGACGGCAAACTTTTAACCCAGAAAATAAAACGATGCACTTTTAATGCATATAAATTTGCGGCAGCATTACGTTTGTTTTCCATTGACAAATTTTGGAGTAAAATAGTAAATTTAGGTTGCTAAATGTCATGATGCAGTGTTGTGATGCATTCACGAACATGCGCGTAGACTTAAAGCGGTAGGCTGCGCGAGAGGCGTTAAGGCTGAACGTTAATAAGTATATTAAGATATCTGTGGACAATAAGGTGACGATACGGGGCTTAGCATCGAAAGGGGCGACACCGAGGCTGACTTAAGTGTTTGGAGAAGACCTAGTGAAGTAATATTGTTACTCTCTTTGGGTTTCAGAGTACTGAGACATTGCAGAAAATCAGGTAGCTGACATTGTGACTCGTGATCCCACCTATACATCAATGCGATATATCTGACAAATATCTACCTGGTGACGAGCGTCATACTGAATCATCATGACAAACGCAGAAAATGGTAAGGCGTCGATGGCTGACGATTAATTTGTCCAAATTTGTCCAAATTTTCAAAGATGACAGATGTTGATTTTGTCTCTCCAGGCGGCCGTTTATTAGTGAGTCCTAACAGACAACATCCGCAAGATGCTATATTCGTTAACGAGGAGGCGTAGCAGACAAAATTTTTCATTATTCAGCACGTATTCGACTAGTAACAAACAATGTTGCTAAATTTTAGCATGTAGTCCATTCATAACAGACAATGACACTTAAATTTCAGCATGTAATCGACTCATAACAGACAATGTAGTATGTAGTCTACTCATAACAGACAATGTCGCTTAATTTTCAGCATGTATTCGACTCATAACAGACAAGTAGCATGATGTAGTCTACTCATAACAGACAAACTTGCTAAATTTAAGCATATATTCGACTTATAACAGACAATATCGCTGAATTTGAGAATGTCTACTAATAAGAGACAATGTAACTAAGTTTCAGCATATATTCGACTTATAACAGACAATGTGGCATGTAGTCAACTCATAACAGAGAACGTCGTTAAATTTCAACATGTAGTCAACTTATAACAGACAACGTCGTTAAATTTTAACATGTAGTCCATACATAACAGACAATGTCGCCTAAATTTCAGCATGTATTCGAACACCATACGATAGGCAAAAGACACCGACACTTTAATGAAACTGTCAAGAGGATATATTCTATATATTGTGGCAGTCAGCACTTAGCACTGGCCATTGAGAAAACATGCTAACTATGGTGAAATACCCAGAAAAGTGAAATGTAGAAGCTGTTGATAAAACGACAGTAAGCTATGTGAGTGTCCTGCTATATACAGAAGCAGGCTTAACATACTGGACGCTTCATTTTTTGCAAACCCTTATAATGTTGCTCTTTCTGAATGTACCCCTTAAGCCGAATCACTACTTAAGGCAGATCACAGCTGATAAAAGTACTTTGGGGCCAGTCTACTTAACAGTAGTTCACTTTGTTAATGTTTGTATTCTGAAAGCGATATACAGTATACCACTCCAACGTATGAAAAGGCACATTCGTCAATAGCCAATACATCAAGCTACACATTAGCATAACCTAGTGAACATTTCAAAAGATTGCTTGTCATTTGGTAACTGTGGACAAATTGTGAATACATCACAAAACTAAAAAACCTAACAACAATCAAAACAGTAGCTTTTTTCAGTGAACGTGTATAGTCAAAAAAGATTTAAGGCTTCTCTGCCTTTGTACTTCAAAATTCAGTTTTTTCAAAATTTAATGCATGTCTTCCTTAAGCACGTTGACAAGACAAGTTGTTTTCAAGTTTTGTCATCAAAAACTAATTTCCCTAAATTGGATTAAACGAGAAAAGAAGAAAAGAAAAGTTTTTTATTTGTTTCTTCATTTTTGGCATTAAAAAGGAAGGGTAACAGTTTTTCCTACACAAAACTCTTTCTAATAAAATACCCCAACCATTTAAGCATACATGAGAGTTTTATACGATGGAAAAGATACATATGTACATACTCGTATATATGTACATACATATGTATGTGTGTGAAAAATATATTTTATTTACTGAATAAATACAAACAACGAAAACAGAAGTAAATAAACTCAAATATAGGAGGAAAACTTTGTTCATTTTTAATTGAATTACATAAATGTCATGTTAAACTAACAAATCAAATTAATACAATAAAACAAGCAAAAACAATAACAAAAAACAATAAATTCATACTCATACGCATTGTGTTGTATGTCATAGACAAATGGAGGCAATAGGTACTGATAGACAGACAATTGTACTGAATGTTTTGAAGAGGATATTATAAAATAAAGTATAAATCTATTGTATGTATGTATGTATGTACATATGTATGTGTGAGTTGAAATGTTTGGATATGAATAATTGTAGAAAGAGGGCCTAAAAACTTATTTAATTAAGAAACAAAACATATTTGATTTTGTATGATCTTAAGCATTGTATAGGGTGTTTTTTATAGAGGTATAGAGCTTTAAGTTGCAATAGAACAACGATGGATTATTCGATTGACATGAGTTTTATTTATCCGAAATAATCTTATGGCATTACATTTTAAATATGATTTCTGGCATATGACCGCCACGGCTGGCGCGGATGTAGACCAATCTGGACGTCCAATTTTCGATGACCTTTTCCAACATTGTTGGAAATGGTCTTCCAAATGGTCAAGCGTTTGTGGCTTTACCGCATAGACCAATGACTTTACATAGCCCCACAAAAAGTAGTCTAGCGGTATAAAATCACAAGATCTTGGAGGCCAATACACAGGTCCAAAACGTGAAATTAGGCGGTCACCAAACGTGTCTTTCAATAAATCTATTGTGGCACGAGCTGTGTGACATGTTGCGACGTCTTGTTGAAACCACATCTCCTGGACATCATGGTTATTCAATTCAGGAATGAAAAAGTTAGTAATCATGGCTCCATACCGATCACCATTGACTGTAACGTTTTGGCCACCATCGTTTTTGAAAAAGTACGGACCAATGATTCCACCAGCCCATAAAGCGCACCAAACAGTCAGTTTTTCTGGGTGTAACGGTGTTTCCACATACACTTGAGAATTACCTTCACTCCAAATGCGGCAGTGTTGTTTGTTGACGTAGCGATTCAACCAGAAGTGCGCTTCATCGCTAAACAATTTTCGCTTATGAAAATTGAAAATTGAAAAAAAATCACTTATGAAAAATGAAAATTGCATTATTTGCAAGCATTGTTCAGGCGTGAGTCTATTCATGATGAATTGCGAAGCCAAACTGAGAATAAATCACTTGTACGCTGTTAAATCGGTCGCCATCTTGAAAAGTAATGCCAACTTAAAGTTCTATACCTCTATAAAAAACACGCTTTAGTTGCAGTCTACTCAGAATACCGGTTTTTAACAGCTCATAGTACACAATGCCGCCTTGATCTTACTAAGTATGCAAAATTGCATTAAAAATATTAAAACAACGTAATTATACTAACGAACAAAAAATATTGTCTAATTAAACGAAATTTGGAAGCAGTTATAAAACACAATAAAACCCGGATTGGGTGGGTTTTTTTTTAAGCCCGAGTTTTTGCCAACCTTAGATGGCATTACCAAAAATGTTCGGTAACGTTTGTTTTTTCACCAGAGATGGATTAACAAATGAATAACGCTTGCGAATCGCTATGTCCATTTTATGATCACCGTAATTGACCTGTAAAAAAGACTATTCAAGCTGCTGTGACCATATTTTGCATAAGCTTCAATTTAATGGACATTAATCCACCATCATGTATGCCAAGAATACGTACCGAGGCAAAGTGCGTACGGTATCGGCCAGTATCAATTTAATATTGCGATGTCAACAATTGTTGTTGACTTTTTCTTACCCAAAATGGAAGATTTCGACTACCGCTGACATGTGGATGCAACAAGATTGTGACAAAGCAAGCGATACCATGAACCTATTGAGTGGTCGAGTTTAGCTACCGAGATCATAAGATTTGACCCCTTTCGACTATTTTTTGTGGGGATACGTGAAGTCTCTCGAGAAGAGGGACAAGCCAGCCACAAATCCAACCGAGAAGCAGAATACTACATCTGCCCTGGTTAGATACCAGCGAAAATGCTTGACATAGTATGCCAAACGTCTGATTTCAAAGTAATATTTGTAAAACCAGAATTTTGTGTGTAATTTTTATTTATACCGTGTTCGTACCATGTTCAAGCATAGATTTAAATTGAGTCAATTAATTTTTAAATTGAATAGAGCAATTAAGTTGACTTAATTAGCATTTGACAGCTGAAAACTTAAATTTATGATTTTGAAACAAATTAATAAAACAAATAATAAAACTTAGACTTTAAAAAGGGTGTACAACTTAAAGAAAAAACTTAAACTTTCATATAAAACTGTAAAGTGTACGAAATCCGCCTCCTACATGCAACCACAAAAATTTATTTGTTTCAACTTAATTGTTTTTCTACAAAAAAAAAAAAAAAAAAAAAAAAAACGATATGTCATATAAGTCAAGTCCAATTTCTTATTTGCTTTAAGTAATCAAACCTTTTTATTTAAGACTGTATAGAAAATAGTTTTAATATTTATTTTATTTATTTTATTAAAAATTAATAATGTTAAAAATGCTATTTAAAAATTTGTATGAACACGGATTTTCCATACTGTATATATGTATTTGTCAGTTCTCACTGAACACACATCATACACAGGGTTAAATTGTAAATTCGTCTTAATTAATAATGCAATTACTTACTAATTGAGCCATTCATTAATTGTGTTATTGTATAGTAAATTGAGCTGAATTAAGGCCCTAATTGCCAATTAAGGCTTATGTTTGAACATGATATAAAGCTGTTGGTGGCAACACTGGCGCCGATAAGAGGATGTGGATTGTCAAACAGCAATTGACTGCTTTAAGAACTTTTAAAAAAATATTAAAAAAGAATTGGAGAAACTATTCTGCGTGAATTCGAATATGAACATGACGAATTTGGTGATATTGTGCCCTGAAGTGTGTGCTAATGATGCTTAGTGTATATTTTTCTCCATTAGTTTATTTTTTTATTTATACAAAAACTTATAAAACTCATTGATTTACTTATACGTTTATATGGTTTTTTATCACTAATAATAATGGTATATATTCCATATAATAAATTCATTTTTTCTTGTTTATTATTCACATGATTATAACTTTTTTATTTATTTTTTCATATAAAGAGTCCGCCATCTAACGTTTTTTTTTCAACTAGTGCTTATTTCGTGAATGATAACACTTAGCTTATATCTGATTTGATTTGGTTGTGTATACGCTTCGCTAAGTGGCCCTGCGATCGACTTACAGAAGATACCGATTTTACCAAAAAAAATCATCTTTTCAGATGAAGCTCATTTTGATCTTGGCGAGTATGTAAAGAAGCAAAATTGTCGCATTTGGGCACAGAAAACCCGCACGCATATATTGAAAAGCCGATACACCCAAGACGAGTCACTATTTAGTGCGAATTTTGGTTCAGAGGCATAATTGGGACATTTTTCTTCGAAAATGAGCAAGGAGTGGCCGTTACAGTCAATGGCAATCGTTATCGGGTCATGTTGAACGAATTTTTGTTCACAAAAATTGAAGAGGAGGATATTAGCAACATTTTGTTTCAACAGGACGGCACTACGTGCCACACAGCCGAAGCTACACTCGATGTTTTGAGCCCTGTTTTTGAAGATCGCATTATCAGACGCAGAGCTGATGTCGTTTGTCCACCTCGGAGCTGTGATTTGACACCGTTGGACTATTATTTGTGGGGTGCCGTCAAGGATAAGTGTTACGCCAACAAGCCATAGACAATTGACGCTTTAAAGGACAATATTTGTCAAGCCATTAAAAATTGGACCGATCGTATAGGCTACTGCATGGCCAGCCGAGGCAGCCATTTGAATGAAATTATTTTCCATTATTAACTGGTAGGATTGTACTTTTAAATAAAAAAAGAAATTTGACAAAATATTCAGTAGTTTTTTTCATAGCATTTTCAAAAAAAAAAATTATTTGGCGAACCCTTTACTATTATCATAATGATTATAGTTGTTTGTCATTTATATGACAATTTAAATATGGTTTTAATGCGCATTAATTTATTATTGTTTTGTATTGAGTTAATGCTACAGTGGTTATTCGATTACAAAGGAATATATGAATAAATACTAATATTTGTATGATGAAAAGGATAATTAATAAAATAAATTGATTTCTTTGTTATGAGAAGGCTTATAGAATTATGAAGAAGGATATTTTATAAGAAAATGTTATGCAAGAAATAAACCAGATTTTATGATACCAAATATTTTTTTCATAACTCCTCTTACGAGCATATGGCTTCCACAAAGCATCTACATCTTCATCGGTCTACTACTGTTGTTTTTGCACCTTAAGATTTCATTATTCTTGGTCTTTTAATACCGTGAATCTCTTAATCGTCAATAGATATCACAAAAAATTTAAAAAACAACTCGAACAAACTCAAACTGCGATCCGTGGGATATATTGTGCGCTTTACGCTCTGTAGCTTATTCAGCAGATCTGCTGCCTTCTTAATGAACACTAGCAGATCTGAAACCCTAATTTTGGCTATCTGCCAATGAGATCCTATGTTTCTCAAAACATCTCCATCAACTCCATCTAACTCCATATTCAAACAATATATGTTCCGCTGATGCCTATGAGCACAGTCTACAAACATCCACATCTATAATCGCCATCCTCTTTAGATGCGCTCTAAGTCTACAGTGGCCTGTCACACTTGAGAACCTCATAGCGATGCCTAAATTGAGTATTGATCGCCGTCCTAGAGTGGCGAAGTCCCCTCTGAGCATTCCAGTGTTCCCAGCATTTGGCATTTTCCCCAGCTTTGATAGATTGGGGATCGTAATAAGGGGTGTTGCACAGCTCGGTATCTAACCAATATTAGGAACCTTTCCCAGCCAATTCGTCCGCTTAGTCGTTACCATCTATCCCATAGTGTCTATGTACACAAAACAACTGGACCTTATTTTCAAGCGAAAGCTTTTGCAAGGTATCATAGCAACATTTGACCAAACTTCTTGATTGACAAGTGCCTTAAAGGCTGTTTGACTGTCAGAGAATATATTAATTATCTTACCCTTAAGGTTGATCTTCGCACATATGGCAATGGCTATGATCTTAGCCTGTAACACTCTGTGATCTTTCCAATGGGATCGACCAACACCGACACAGCCATTCATTTTGGAGTCTTTGATATACCAGTCTAGATCAAACTCATTCCGAATAAAGGCGCCATTAGACCAACAATCCTGGTTCGAAAAATCAACCCTAAACCTTCTGTCAAAGCACAAATCCAATGGTATAACATTCAGGACCGACCATGTTGAGTAGAATGGACAGACTTCCCGATCCGGGAAGCAAAATTTCGGGATCCTTTAGCAAAAAATTTTGTCGCCGCACATGCAGCCACCCTCATCACATGAATGTGAAGCGGTGTTAAACCAATCAAGGCCTCCAAGGTCGCTGTTGGACTTGTTCTCTATGCCCCAGTTATATTGAGGCAGGCTGTACCCTGCCTAATTTATTCATGGTGGTAGCTTCCTCAGCTCTTCTCCACCAAACTATAGCTGCAGAGGTGATAATGGGCGAATAATAGCGTTAAATGTGCTGCTGTAGCATGGTAGGTAAGACACGCGCCTAGGTTCAAAACCAGGCCATATCATCTGACAATTTTTAAAAGCGGTATCACCTTATAACATTGCTAACGACTGCTTATGAGTATTTACGTTATGAAAACGTCTCTAACTAATGCATCTACCGTTCGGAGCCGGCGTTAAGCTGCAGGTCTCTCTCAATGCGTCTAAGAATAGAATTGAGCGCAGCTTATTGAATGAGGAAAGTCCCTCTTGTTTCACTTGGATGTCGCGGAAATTATGTATGTGTGTATAGACATAGTGTCATTCTCTACTCCATGTCTTAAGGAGGAGGAGCAACTTGCCCAGAGGGCTCTTATGGTCTTATTAACTTAACTTCAGCAGGAATGTTGATGATAGTACCCATAAAAGAAATACAGTCACATGATAACTTTTATTTCCGTGTAAAAGGTATAACAACCGTTTTTGAGAAAATCACCGAGACTCCTTCCTGAAAGCACCAATTTAACACCTCGCTCAGGGCCTCCTCAAACGAGGTAACACAACGTACTCTTATATTTGCCACGTACTGTTATAACGAGGTCATCAGCATAATCAATTACACTTCCAACTCTATGAGCCAAAATGGTAATAAGCTAGCCATCAACTACTACCGTCTATAACAATATAGAAAGTACTTCACCATGAGGGCACTCTTTTGCCACCATCACAGTGGATACCTCCCTGCTCCTAAACATAAAACTGATCCAAGCTATAACTGGCTTTTCTAAATTAACCTTATAATTAATCAATTGTAGACTAATTTATATTTCTATACATTTTCTTTCCTTCCTCAGAAGAGTTTTGACCACTGTGTGAACTGTTCTGCCAGTGTTTGTGTGATTGTTATTATTTCCGTTTATTTAAAAACAATTTTTTTAGCCATAAAGAATCATGATTGAAAACCAACCGCCAATTTGCATCATCTCTGTTGAATAAATTAAATTAAATATTTTAAATTAAAAAATAATTGTTGAATGAAAAAAATATTATCTTTAATATATATTTACATTCGTTAAGGGTAAGTACAAAAGTAGGAAAACTGATATTAAAAATATGGCCTTAAGCATGTGGCTTTCCACAAGGCATCCATTGCTTTGTTTCAGTTACTGAACATTTTCTCAAATTTCTTTTTTTATTTGAAAGTACAATCCTTCCGGTTAATAATGGAAAATAATTTCATTCAAATGGCTGCCTCGGCTGGCCATGCAGTAGCCTATACGATCGATCCAATTCTTAAGCACATTATCGGTTGTGTGCAGCTGTATTTCACCAATGGCTTCACGAATATTGTGCTTTAAAGCGTCAATTGTCTCTGGTGTAAACTTATCTTTGACGGCACCCCACAAATAATAGTCCAACGGTGTCAAATCGCAGCTCCGAGGTGGCCAAACGACATCAGATCTGCGGCTGATAATGCGATCTTCAAAAAAAGTCCCAAAACATCGAGTGTAGCTTCGGCTGTGTAGCACGTAGCGGCGTCCTGTTCAAACCAAATGTTGCTAATATCCTCCTCTGCAATTTTTGTGAACAAAAATTCGTTCAACATGGGCTGATAATGATCGCCGTTGACTGTAACGGCCACTCCTTGCTCATTTTCGAAGAAAAATGACCAAATTATGCCTCTGAATCAAAATCCGCACCAAACAGTGACTTGTCTTGAGTGTATCGGCTTTTCAATGCATGCGTGCGGGTTTTTTGTGCCCCAAATGCGACAATTTTGCTTGTTTACATACCCGCCAAGATCAAAATGAGCTTCATCTGAAAGGATGATTTTTTGGCATAATCGGCATCTTCTGTAAGTCGATCAAAGGCCCAGATTCCCAGCGTTGTTCAAGTGTATACACAACCATATTCGTTCAGCGGAAGGATAAAACTAATTATCTGCCAAATCAGACATGAGCTAAGTGTTACCATTCACGAAATAAACACTAGTTGAAAAAAAAACGTTAGATGGCAGACCCTTTAGTAATAAAAGTGGTTTTGAAGCGAAAAGCATGAAAAAATTTTTGAGAAATTACCCCATATGATTTATACAGCTATGAGCGAGTAGTGTTGAGGCAAAATGGAAAACTGGCTTAGAGGCACCTGATACCGCGTGGTTATGAAGCGAAATACATGGAAAAGTATCAAAAACCCTGTAAAAATTACCAAATTTCATAATAAAACATTAATTTTCTACTAAATGTCACAGTAAAATATCAATTTTCTACTAAATACGACAAAAAATATCAATTTCCTACAACAATTTACAAAATTCCACACAACAATCTTCATTTTCTGCTAAGTTTACTAAATTCCGCACTGAAATATCAATTTCCTATGAAATTCCTTCATTACCATACTCAAATTGCCATTTTCTAATAAATTCATCGAAGACATACACTCAAATTCGCCTTTTCTACCAAATTTACCAACGATACACTCAAATTCCCATTTTCTACCAAATTTCTCCATTACCACACCGAAATTCCCAAATTTAAATTTTCTACCAAATTATCACCCAAAAACACACACCGACTACCAAAGACACACATACGCCACCACACACTCACCATTTTGAGCGAATTCAATATATTGTTCTATCACTCTCTGCATTAGATGATAAATCCACTGTAGTTTCCTACATGGGGTTTTGCGTAGCGGTGAAGATCTTTGCTAATTGGTAGTGATCTTTACTTTAGTATTGTCATTTTTTTTAGTATGTGGCGTGTTTTCCTGATCATTCGTCTGATGTTTGTCATTATCACTAGAGGTATGCGGGAAGCTTAGGGAGGCCTCTTCTTTATTTGTGTTGTTATGCGTGCGCTCTAACCAGTAAAGATGTAATAAAGTAAAGATGAAATAAAAATTTTGCTTCTATAAGTCCAAGACTTTAACAAAATAATTTTCAAATAATCCGCCTGTCATTTTTATATAATTCTTTAATCAACAACCGTTTACTAATCCCCATTACACAGTGAAATTGATTTTCAAAATTTCTGTTTTGACTCCCTCTTCCCAAAGGAAAAAGAACAAAATTTTTCTTTTAATTTTTCTTTTCTCCCACTCCACCACAAAACTATGTGAATTTATATTTTAAATCCCATTTGTTGGTTATTAATTATTTATGCAAATAAATTTTTATTTGTTTGGTCGGCTACAAATGGTTTTGGCCAGGTATTGTTCACTCTCTCTCTCTCCCTTAAATGGTCATTTGGCATAACGCTATGAACAGTAATACCGCAAAACATTTCCGTTTTGACAGCCACAAAACAAGCCATCATCATCACACCACTTAATAAAATTAAATTCCACAAAAGGAGAAAAGAAATAAAACAAAATAAAAGAGCGAGAGAGAAAGGAACAGATAAAGATAAAAACTACAAGACCGTATGCAATACAAGCACTTGTAAATTTAAGAAATTTTTTCTTATTTAAAAAATTTACTTTAAATGGGAAAAATTTCATTAAAAAAAACTCAGCGAAAAGCAAAACTGGTAGAACAAACATATTTGGCAGTATTTTAAAAAAATTTTTGTAAGGCTACTTCCAAAATCAAAATAATGAAAGTTCCAAGAAATATAGACTACTTTTAGGTTACTAAACGTTAAAAGTAAAAATATTACCTTTTGACAACAAATTTCTAAATAAAGCTTCAGGTAAAGTTTTCGCAAAACGTGGAAATATATTTTGGATTTAAATTAAATAAGGACGATCTATCGTTCTCAGAATTATTAAAATTTAATAGCGAGTCTAGTGCTGAGAAAAATATGAGAACAAGAATCGTTTCAGAAGTGCTCGAAAGAGGGGGTGATAGTTAAAATTCCGGTAAAGGATAACCTCAGACTATGTTACAACTGGAGGGGTATATCCGCAATTAATAAAGCATTGTTAACCCTGATACTAAATCGCAGATCTTCAACAGTTGAAACCATTTTCCGAAAGAAACAGAGCGAATTCGTGCCGGGAAATCTACTTGCAGATCACATAAATACGATGCGAATCATCATTGATCAAGCTTATACTTTTGGTATGTTGATTGTCAATGCGCCTTCGATAATGTATCTTGACCAGCATTGTGGGATGCGCTAAGCAGCATGGGCATGCCGCCCTACCTAATCCTCGAGCTATATACAGATTCAAAGAGCAGAGTACGGTATAGAGGAGATGAATGTAACCCCTTCAAAACCAGCACAGGAGTGAAACAGGGCTGCTCTAGGATGGTATGGCCTAGAAGACAAACGCCAAAGCACCATCCGCTGGAACGTGAAAGAACTCCTATATGATATAAGCTAAGCAGAAGAAGAAGAAACTCCGCACCCTATGCGGAAATGCCAAAAAAGTCAGGCTTAAAATTAACGCAGGTAAGACCAAATTAATGCGTATTACCAGTAACATCGCCTCACCATTCACACTCACATACTTGAGGGGCAAACAATCCAGGATATAAAAGTTTTCTCATATCTGGGTAAAACCATAAGTAAAGAGGATATTGTGATCTGAATAAACAAAGCCCGAAATATATTTCAATCGCTGACTGACATATCGACTGATACAATACCGAAAATCTTTGATAGCAGCGTTAAATTAATACCTCCGTATGGTTGTACCACTTGGAGCTCTACTTAGAATTCCCGAAGAAGACTGCAAACGTTTCACAATAAGTGCTTGAAGCAAATTCTTTACATCTTTTAGTTAAATTAGGTCACAAATGGCCAATTAATGTTGTTGGATAACCGCAGGCATAACATGAATTGGCCATACATTGAAAAGGCCATCTAGAGATATTGCCAGACTAGCTTTGGATTGGAATCCAGAAGGTCATAGAATTCTTAGTAGACCTCGTAATACATGGCAGCGGATAGTTGAAAATGAATGCTAATCTCGTAACATGACATGGTACCAGGTAAAGATCTTAGCAAATAACAGAAGTTACGTGAAGAGATGATGATGATAAAGGCTTTCGTTTAGGAATAAGATCTATTTGTTTTGGATACCTGAACAATTTCGCCTTGGCAGGGTAATCGTAGCCTTGACACAAACCAATAGAATAACTACCATAATAAAGTTTGTAGCTTTAAATGCTGGTACATCTTTTGGGGCGTTTTCATTTTCGTAACAATATTTTAACAAAAATTTCGATAAATTTGCCACAAAGTATTAACAATTGTTGCATACTTTAAGGTTATCTTTAACAAATTGGCTTAAAACAGAGTTTTAATCTAAAAAAAACGAAGAAAATTATGCTTAAATTATATCTAAATTTATATTTGTTCTTAAAAAATAGAGTCTACATATAGGCTATACTAGAGTAATTCCTCCCGCGTTGCTGGAAGCCTTGTGTTGTACCTGCTTTTTGACTAATGTGAATAGATAAAGAAAGCCTGACCTGTTACCGTTCCTTATACATGCAAAATTCCATATTTTTTTTAATGATGATTTGTATTGACTGCCAAGTTATTGAAACCAAATTTAGAAACTTTAACTCTAACCATTCTCAAGATATACAAAAATTATTATTTAAGTTGTATGGGAGGTACCATGCCCACTTATTTAATTCCGCCCACTTTTTAACTGATCGTTTGTACTATCTAAAAAGTCGTTTAGACCAAATTCAGAACCTTCCACTTTAGGCGTTCTCTAGATATACAAAAATCAATTTGTATGAGAGATGTCACACCAACTTATTTAATTTCGCCCATATTTCGACTGATGATGTATATTTACTACAAAGTTATTTAGATAATATGGGAGGTGCTACTCCCACTTATATAATTCGGCCCAATTTTTGACTATTGATATGTATTGACCACAAAGTTATTTGGGCCAAATTTAGAGAGCTCACTGTTAATGTTTTAAAGATAAAGACATATAAATACAAATTTTATATGCGCGTGGAACCGGCCAGTTGAACAATAGTGAAGCCACACACAAGATGAAAGTTTTCTGCATATGCTTTTTAAATACACAGTCTTAAAAATATTTTCTAACTCGCACAAAGTCTAAATGCTGTAACAAATTTAGTTTTCAAGTAAAACTTATGCAATACAAAGGGGTTCACTCTAATGTCAATAACTCGCGAACCAATGGACCTACGAAAACCATATATACATAACCTTGGTAATGAATTCACCTTTCGTTTAAGGGCTTACAAAATAAAATCTCAACGGATTTTATAGTCCTCTTATAGCCAAATATTAAAAAAAATGTTTTTAATACTTTTTATTTTTCACTGTATATTGTATTTTTATCCTTATGAAAGCTTTGCAATATCTGTTTATTTCCTTTAGAGGAAACCCGAAATAAATAAAAAAAGAAGTGCACGTTAATGAATTTCATGATACGGTTGCTGGCCGAAAGGAATACACTAGAGGAAAATCAAATAAATAAAAAAATTATTTTTCTTTTATTTAAAACACATAAAAATAGCCTTAAAATAAATTAAATTTAAGAAGTAGGGATATAGTTTCATGAATTAAGGTATATTTTCAGGGGCTTTTAAAATTAACAGGCAAATAGTAATGGTAGCCTGTCTACTTAGGCTTTTAAGTGGAAAATAAATAAAAAAGAGCATCTTAAAAGTGTTCAAATGGTTGTAAGTAAATAAAGAAAATAAAACTTTCATTAAAAGGGGCGTGGCAAAATTTAAAAAAACATATTTAAAACATTTTTAACAAATTTTATAAAAGGTTTTTACTAACAGGATGGGTTATATTATACTTTTCGAGAGTAACAGTAATTCTATAAACACATTCATGGCTACCGACCATCGACTACAAACTATCAATAATAGAATACACGTATGCATATGAAAATAATTATTTTAGCGACTACCCTTGTAGCCCGTAGCCAACTTGGGCTAATTTCTATTTTTCTTAGCAACAACAAACAGTTTAGTGCTGTCAGTACAATAATACAGGAAATAATGTACGTGGCACCACTGAAAACGAACAAGCATATGTACATTTATCTACATTTTTTTGCAGCTGTAGTCGTTAAAATAATAAAGTAGCTGATTACTACAGGAGTATAAGACTTCTTTCTATCGCATACCAGGTCTTTACAGGCGTATTGTGTGAACGACAGAAACCATTCGCCAGCGCACTGATTGGACCTTGTAAGTACTATTTCAGACCTAGTCAGTCTACAATTGAACAGATATTTACACCATGCCAAGTATTGGAAAAGGCCCATGAAAATCAGGTCGTTTTATCGACTATAAAGCAGCCTTCGACAGTCCGATAAGAGATTACATATATGTCGCAATGTCTGAGCTTGGTATTCCTGCAAATCTGGTAATATTGTGCAGAATAACGTTGAGCAACTTCTGCAGCTCTATCAAGATAGGAAGAGTACTCTCAGCACATTTTGATATTGTGCAAGGTTTTAGACAAGGTGGCACCTAATCGTGAGACATTTTCAATTTCTTTATAGAGAATTTTCTGTGGTGTACATCGCAATGACATCATTTTTTAAAAAAAATGCCCAGCTTCTTGCATAAGCCGACAATATTAACATCATTGGGCGTACCAAGCGAGATGAAATTACTGCCTTTTGTGCCATTGAAATAAAGTCTGGCAAGATGGGTCTGATGGTAGTAAATAAGGCCAAGACAAAGTATATGTTGTTGACAAATTGGAACGTGCGGCGTCTTGTGTTCCAGGTTACGGTTGACAGCTATACATTCGATGTGGTGAATGAATTTATATACCTTGGCACTGCCATTACCAATAGTAACGATGTTAGTCTAGAGATCAGCGTAAAATCACCCCTGCCAACAGGTATTATTATAGTCTCAGTAGGCAATGGACATCTATGGCACGACGAAATTGCTCATACTCCGCGTTCTTTTTTATGGGAAGCTGAAGCCATAATGTTGTCACGCACTGATGTATGTAGCTGCCTTGGGTGTGTACGGGAGAAAAGTTCTTCGTAAGGCTTTGGTTCTTTGCGGTTTGGCGATAAATTCAGTATTCGAACTAACCATGAGCTGTACGAGCTATGTAATGACATGAATGATGCTTAGCGAATTAACATCCAGCGGCTATGCTGGCTAGGACATGTCGTTCGAATGGATAAAAGTGCACCAGCGAGAAGAGTGTTCGGTGTAAAAGTGAGTGGGCATCGGCGTAGAGGACACAGTTGTCTACGTTGGAGAGATCAGGCCGAATGAGCTATGTCCACGAAGGATATGACCAATGGTTGAAGGGGGCCGCTAAGCAGCGATGCCTGAAAGGAGGTACTGCAGCAGGCCGAAATCCAGTAAATGGATTATAATATTCAACCATATGTGTATGTATGTATATATGTATGATATAAAGCGCGTAACGAATGAATTATATAAAGCGTTTACCTAAGAAACTGCAAGGAATTGCTCTATGGTTGGTGGGTGACATCTACTAAAAACTGGAGATCTAAAACTAAAACTGGAATCGCAGGATTGTTGCACCACTTATTGGCAATCGTGCGAGAATTGATGTGGACAATACGTGTCAATATTTTACATTTTTACTTATTTTCCTGAAATAAATTGGGCGAATTTTGACATTTGGCGGCAATAAAAGTTATTAAAAATTTTGCCATATTGACATTTGCGACAATAGTGTGAGCTCAGTTTTAGATATGTTAGATATGTTTTAAGACCAGCCCTTGAGTTTGTTTTATGATAAAGCTTTGACTTATCAAGCGCGACCTGTTAAAAACTATACAAGAAGGAGCGAATAGAACCTTTAAACCTATCCGCCTTAATATATGTCTTGTTTTTAATGTTAACATTAAAGTATTTTAGTTGAAGAATAAGATAACAGCACCTAGATTCGTTTTTAATCTTAAAGGATAAGGAGAAGTTTAAAAGCCATATAATCGGAAATATATTTAAACATGTAAAGGAAATAACACAGTCACTGTTTAAAGCAAATGGATAAGTAAAAATAAACGGGAAACATTTACTTAAACATAATTTAACCTTTGCACTCGCTTCCGTCTTCCATATTTATTTCTATTAAAATCATTGATTTTTTCACTTCCTTGCATTTTCGTGTACAACAAAGACTCCCCCTTTTAAATGGTCGTGATTTCTGCTTGTCATTTTTTCTGAAAACGCCCTTACAAAGTAGACCGAAAAAATATCACTGATTGTGGAAAAATACGAAATAATATTGCAACCATTCATGTCGAAATAATGCGACAAAAACTCGCTGAGAAACACAACAAATAGTACAGCCTTTTGAATGACTATACACGACACACAAAACACAGCCAAAAAAAAAAAAATAAAAAAAAAAAAATGAAACAACGAATTTGAAAGAGATAATGTAACGAAATCATAAAATGCAATATCATTACAAGACATTGTTGTTGGAATTTTATTACAAAAATGTAGAAAAAAAGAACCATAAAATTTATAATAAAAACGGTAACTACAGCACGGAAATGCAAGTAAGTGATATATTGACAATAAGATTTTATAGAGGACTGCCAAAAAGAAGAAAAAATGGAAAAAACAAATAAATTTGACAGTCCTATGGTATTTAAAAGCCAAGGTTTCAAGTTAAGAACAATATATTTTTGTTGAGAAATATAACATACTGGCTATCATTACACGAAAAGCTTATTTAGTAGTAAAAATTTGGCGATTAAATATTTGATTTTTTCTATGGGGCGTATGAGTAATTCAAGGAAAAAAGTAATTCAAGTAAATTCAAGGAAAATAAGCATTTAGGTAGAAGACAAGTTAAAAATCCTTCGATATCATTAAACGGACTGCCATATGGAATGCATTGAGAGGAAAAGGAAGGTGATCAAAAATCACCGTGGGCGGTCCCATCGTTTCGATTCGAGTTTTTTTTTTTTGTTAAGTTGGTACATCTGCTGTTGATATTTGCGCTAAATCTGAGCGTCATACGAGGGCTACCTAAGTAGGCAAAAACATTTTCTTTTTTCAAAAACCATTCATTTCTCAACATAGTCTCCTTTTAGCTCAATACACTTAGTAAGACGATTTTCCAACTATTTTATACCATCTGAATAATACGATTTGGGAAACTCCTCAAAATAAGCGTTAGTTTCAGTAATCACTTCTTTGTTTGAGATGAATCTTTTTCCTGCGAGCCATTTTGTCAAGTTTGGAAATAGGAAAAAGTCACTAAGGGCTAAATCTGGACTTTAAGGTGGATGATCAACCAATTCGAAGTGAATTTCTCGTAGTTTTAGCATCGCATCTAATGCTGTGTGAACCGGTGCGTTGTCTTGCAGAGAGAGCACTTTTTTCTTGTTTAAATGTCGTCATTTTTCCTTGATTGCATCAACCAATTGATCTAATAATGCACGATAATACTCTCCTGTGATTGTGGATCCCTTTCCAAGATAATCGATGAGCAATATTTCGTGTGCATCCCAAAATACAGTGGCCATAACCTTGCCAGTCGATTTCGCTGTCTTCGCCTTCTTCGGAGCACTTCCACCAGCTTCCACCAATTGCTTCGATTGATTTTTGGTTTCAGGTGTGTAGTGGTGAACCCACGTTTCATCAACAGTTATTAATCTACGGCAAAAATCCAAACGCCGCTGTGAAGTGATCTGTCAAACTCGTTTTTGTTCAACACTGAGCAAACGCGCCACCCATCTTGCCGATAGCTTTTTCATATGCAAATGTTCATGCAAAATGTTGAACACACGTTCATATGATACGAGTATGTTTACCATTTCAACAATCTCACGTATTTTGACCCGGCGATCATTCATAATAATATCGAGGATTTTCTTGATATTTTCTACAGTATCCATCTCTTTTGGCCTTCCTGTTGATGATATTGCTGCAGTGCTTGTTCGGCCCCGTTTAAATTCAACAATCCAATATTTTATCAGCAGATTCGCCGTAATGTTTATCAAGCTCTTCTTTTATCTCTTTCGCCATTTTGCCTTTCAAATAATAGTGTTTAATCACTACACGAAATTCACTTTTTTCCATTTTCCAAGAAACACAAAAGTTGCTTACTTCAAACCACTACAACAAATAAACTAATCGATGAATTTGGCTAAAATTTGAACAGCTGACGTTTGACAGATCGTAATTTCTAAGAAAGAAAAAGTTTTTGTGTTTGTGCTGCCATCTAGCGCTAGGTAGCTTCAATGTCAATCCGCTCTCGTAGCTTGACATTTGCAAAAGCTACATGTGCTGGCGATTTTTTACGGATTTAATGCTGCGCAAACGTTGAAAATGTTGAAAAAGTGTTTCGACAACGATTCTCTAAAGAAAACGGTTGTTTACTAGTGGTACGAGCGGTTCAAAAGTAGTAGTGAGTCAATCGAAGATGATGAACGCAGTGGCAGATCATCGACATCGAACACCGACGAAAACCTTGTTGGTCAATAACCGCAAATTAATCGTCAGAGAGATAACGTAGGACTTGAAAATTACCTATGGATCCATCCAAGACATTTTGTTTATTGATTTGGGTTTCCATCTTGCAGCAACAAAGTTGGTGCCTAAAGACCTCAATTTCGTGCAAAAAAGAGACCGTGCTGAAGTCGCAAGACATGTTTTGCGATGCTGAATCCGATGCAACATTCATCAAAAGGATCATTACTGAAGACGAGACGTGGGTTTATGAGTACGACAAGCATTCCAGACATCAGGCAGGTGAATGGTGTTTACCAAATGAGCCGAGATCAAGGTTTCAGCCATGGATTACAACGGTGTAGTGCATCATGAATTTTTGCCAGAAGGCCAGACAGTAAACAAAGAGTATTATTTGGGCGTTTGCGTGAAGCAATTTTCCGAAAAAAAACCAGAATTGTGGTTTTACACCATGATAACGCACCATCGCACAGTGCCATCATATTTCGAAATTTTTTTAAGGCAGCCACCGAATTCACCTAATTTGGCTCCCTGTGACATCTTTCTGTTCAATCGAGTAAAAAACAATAACGCGGAATGCGTTTCAGCAACCGAGAGGAAATAATAGAAAAATAAAAAATGCTTCGTGGATTAGATTAAGCGCTGGCATAAGTGTATTGCAGTGGATGCGGATTACTTTGAAGGGGACAATATAGATTTAGATGAACAAACATTTGTTTTTAATTTTATTAATAAATTCCAAAGCCATGAGACTTAACAACAAGAATTGACAGCTGTAAGGCCAACCAAATGAGTATGTGGATAGCTTTTGGCGGTTTAGAAACAAACGTTAACAACACACTTAACAAAGCAAGATAAGTTCATATATATCCAAGACAGTGAAACCTGGCTTGTGTCTAACATCATCACTCAAAAGCTACAGGTATTTACCAACAAGTGCCTTGAAACTATATGAAATATATTCTGGTCTAACACCATAAGCTACATAGAACTCTGGAATCTGACAAGTGAAGGGAACATACTGAAGCATAATTAGGTCATACCTTAAGAAAGAAATCTCAATAGTATTTATTACAAGAATCATTACACTTGAGTGGAATCTTTTAGGATCAAAAAACCTCGGTTCAGCAAGAAACACCTGGCGACACTCAACTATCCCAGAACTAAGGCAAAACAATTTTAAATAGGAAGAGCCAAAGACAACGGCAGCAAACCGTCTAAGATGGAAATACTTCGTGGAAACCCTATCCTCTTAAGAGGAGTAATGAAAAAAACTTAAAGATAACAAAAATATAAATAAATATAACATGTAGAAGAACCATTAAAAACAACTAAACAGGTGCTATATGAACGGGGTAATTCGTATTAGTAATTCAAACAGAGAACAATGGAATTCGAAGTCAACGAGGAGGCAATTTTCATCGATTATGTTAACGGGGTAATTCGCATTAGTAATTTAAATAGAGAACAATGTAATTCGAAGTAAACGAGGAGTTAATTTGCATGGATTAAGATTATGTGTCGCTGTAATATGGCAGGTAAGACACCCGCCTATCAACCAGAAGGTCCTCGGTTCAATACCAGGCCAGACCATCTGAAAAAAGAAAAAGGTTTTTCAACAGCGTTATCACCTCATAACATTAGATAGTAACTGGTTATGAGTATTACTACTATTGAAAACTCCTCTAAATGCATTTGCCGTTCAGAGCCGGCATTAAACTGTAGGTCCCTTTCAATGAGCCTAAAAATAGAATCGGGAGCAGCTCATTGACTGATAGAAGTCCCCGCGTTCCTTCATGAAATGTTATGGGAATTATATATGAAATAAGGTTTATACAAATGGAAGAGCTCAAGGCTATAACAAAGTGTTTTTCACTATTGCTTAGATTACACTATCAACAAGCCAAAAAAGTACTTTGGATAACCATTATATTCGTTTGATGCGCTATGGTCGTCTAACTTCAAAAATCATCAGCAATTCAGATTCTATGGAATTTAGAAATGCATGTTATATTAAAAAATGACATTAGAACGACTTAAGCTGGGGTAATTTGGAAATTTTTAACATATGGCTTAACGAAATGGAATAAGTCATTTCAAAGTTATCATAAGATCTATGAAGCAGTCTCTTCAAAAATCTCACATTTAAAAAAAAACTTAAAATAAAACTTATCTATAGAATTTAAAATGATGATGATTTTTAATGTGAGGCAACCATATAGTGGTTACCCAAGGTCAGAAAATTTGTATCCATTTGTTGCATAGTGTTTTTAAAAGAAAGCACTGGTATATTTCGATTATAACGTAATGGATGACAAGCCTCTTTTTGTATTTGTTAAACGATTTTAATTTTCCGGCCCATTTCTTTTAATATTATTTGAATGGACTTTTAAATAAAATTGGTTTTTGGCTTAGTTCAAGTATATTATAGAAAAACGTGCTAATCTTCTTATATCTGTCTATGAATTTCAATAAAATTTGTAGTCCTTCTCAGAAAAAGAATAATATTATTTTACCATTCTATGGAAATTTCTAAAATCTTGGACAGACTCACATGAATATTTTATACGTAATTTAAGATAGAAATGTTCAAGCTCATATTCATTTTCTATTACAAATACTCGACTTGACTTGTCTTAATGCGAATCAATAGAAAATATTTTTTATTTAAATTTCAAATAATATCTAGGAGCAGTGAGTGGGCTAAGCACAGACACATAGTGTTGTACTTACACTTTAAAAAAAAAGTATAAGATGAATGTCCAGTTAGAAGGACATACATTTCCATTTACATTTTATCTTTTCAGTTGTGTGTATGGATGTGTGTGTGTGTGTGTTTGTGTAGTGCATAAGAAGGACAATTGAATAAACATTTGCATTTATTTGTTAGAGCACAGGTTTTACAAACAGTTTTAAATAAATGAAATTGAAATAAAAGAAAAATTTGAATTGAAAAATTAAATTTCATTACAGAGGGGAGCTTCAAATGATTAAATAACAACCGACATGATTTTTAAGACATTTATTTTGGAAATAATATTATTATTTATAGTGTTTTTATAATATTAATTATATTAAATATTGTTACGAAAATACAAAAGCCTTAAATGAAAATACACCACTTTAGGAACTGTACTGTGGGACTTTTGTCTAATGGTTTGTGTCAAGGTTTTGAATGTGTTACCGTGGTAATGTCGTACTGGACTTTGATGGCATTGCCATACTGATTTCTGTATTTGACGGCATTGCTAATTCGACCATCTTTGGGTAACAGAATCTTACATGTTTAAAATTACCGGACATAGAATAAAGAATGTAAGAGGGTTTGGGACATTTCCGGAATTTTCAAGACTGTAGACAATTAGGTATATATGTAAGGAGGCTGTTTTACTTACGTCGATATAGTTATCGTTTTGCAGTAATAAAGCCTAAAGTCGTGTTTAGGCTTAATAAAAAATGTTGTATAAACAAATATTAAGTGCAAGATAAATAAGTTGCTGTATTAAGATAAACTGTATAAAGATAAAGTGTGGAAATAAGTAAAAGCTGTAAAGCAGCATTAAATGGTGTTTATGTTATTTTGACGCAATTAAAAAGAACTTAAACAATATTAAGAATATTATTATTATTTTTTAGTAAAGAACAAAAAATAAAAAAGGTATAAAAATCTTTTTGTTTTTGTTTTTGCAGCGCAGTAAGTTTCAATGCAATATTTGTTAGAATATTTCAGAAAGTTGTGACCAGTAATTTTAACAAAAATGAAAATGTTGTATGTTGTATTATTAGACATTGCACAGGTGGCGTTGTGTAGTGATTAAAGTGCTTGCATACAAAAACGGCGACGGAAAGGAACATTAATATCATTTTAAATAATTAACAAGACTTGGTCAACAAGAAAACATTATAGGAAGATTACGCACCAATCCAACCAATGTGTTTAAAAAATGGTTTATTGAGTTTCGTTGCTATTTTCCCCACTCAAAGACGTTAGAAATAGCCGATAATCTCCATGGATTGGTATAAGATGATGGGAAAATGAAAGCACATGTTATCGTTAACACTGTAGACTTTCTAAGCGGTAAACTTTAACACAAAGTAATTCGCTTAATGAGAGCCGATATTGTTTATATTCAACGTAAGCCAGCGACTGGCAAACAAATACCAGTGCATAATACAATTGTGGTAGTTATCTGAGAGTCTCTCTCTCAGACCACACTGCAACAAAATGTAAGTTTCTTTCTTACAAAAGTGGTTATGTACACCGGAAAGAACGCTAGCACACTTTTTAAGCAATCATATATATGTATTTATTTTGAAAGAATGTTTAAAACATAAATATGCAAAGGAAAGGATAAAAGCAATAAAAATAAAATAAAATAAAATAAAAAATTTGAAAAATAACCAAAAAAAATTAATAAAAGCAAACCAAAAGCAATTACAATAATAATAAGGAGCACAGCAACAAAGAACAAATAAGGAAAATATCACATAAGAAGAAAGTTAAAATAATTAAAACATGATGCGAAAATATTTAATAACATTATTTTCTCTCAGTGCATTAAGCACTTATTTACTCTTTATTTCTTTCTGTTATTTTTTTGCCTATGCATACGTATGAGAACAAAAGAGAAAATTTGCTTAGAGTTGTGTTATGTCTTTCGATGACTTATACTATGACCAGTGTACTTTTTTCTATTTGGTTACTTTTTTCTCGAGGCAAAGATATAAAGAAAATGATTTAACGTTTACCCAGATTCTTATTGAGTATATATATTCTATTTTTCTGGTAAAATATGGATTTCATGATGAAAACGACTGCTAATTTTTTGAGGCCAAGAACGAATCGAGCCACTTTCGCGTTCTCTGTTCTTAAGTGAAATGTACTAAGATCGAAGCAAATGGTAGTCGGACGGGCAAGGTCTGGATTATAAGGCGGCTGGAACTATTTTCTAAATAATTTTAACTGATCTTACAACACTGGACCTAGCGTTGTCCTATTGGATCTGTTTTTCATCGCCAGTAATGTTTGGATGCTGCGACATCTTTTCTTATGGTTTTTCAGCAACATTTCGGACATGAAATTTTGTCTTTCAACATTTCTCGGCTTTAACTCGTGCCGTGCGGTACATAATTCCATTGCTTTTTTAATAATTCTGCTGCTTCCAAATGTTTTGTTTGAGTACTTTTTTGAATTTGAAAATAATCTTCATAGATTAATACCTTCAATTCATCCTCTCCAAACATTTTAGCCTGATCTGAGCAGTCTTTTTTTCATTTTTTTTTTTTTTATATAAGACCAGCACCCAGGGGATGGCCCCTACTCATGCAGTGCATTGTGCTGGTACTAGGAAAAGGAAGGAGGACAGAGGGAGTAGTGTTTATGGACGTTAGATTTAAATTTACTCATGTCGTAAGTGGCAGGAAATACTTTCGCTGGAAGATTATTCCACAACCAAACAGTGCGACCAAAGAACGAATTTTCCCTATAATGCGTTGTGCGATTTACTAGACAATCAACTACAAAGGGATGCGCTCCACGAGAAATACGAGTACTACGTAAAAATATATGATTTTTGGGAATTAATTCCTTAATTTCGTTAGAACACATTCCGTTATAGTACCGATAGAACAATGAAACACACGCCACATTGCGACGGTGCTCCAATGAATCGATAGAGTTGGCTACCCTACCGTCATTGATGAGCATCTTCGCCCTCTACTGTACGCGGTCGAGAAGCTCGAAAATAGACTTTGAAGCACTGGCTACATGAGAGTTGTATTCCATTTTGGGTCGGATATAGGTTTTGTAAATATTAAGGTGATAAGATGGGGTGAAGTATTTCTTGCACCGTCTCAAAAAACAAAGGCACTTGAATGCTTCTTTCGACACTTGAAATATGTGATCATTCCAACGAACGTCACAGTGAATTCTCATGCCCAGAACATCAAGAGCATCTGATTCCTCAATATCCACATTACCCATTGATAAAGATGACAGCACACCACCACGTCTGTATGTTAAAAAAGAGCATTGCCAAAATCATCACTTCTGAATTGCACACATAATCTCTCGCATGTTGAGATCGATTAAACATATTCAGGATAAGCATTGGTGAGCAATCAAAACAAAAAAAACATTGTTGCTTATACTATTTCATTTGGGTATTTCGCGATTTCTTTAGGTACATATCTGTCAGTAATGGTTATTGAGCTCAAATTATCCGCAAATACATTATTAATCCCCGTCATAACCAAACATATGAGAGAACGATATTTTCTATTGTGCGAAGTTTATTAATACATATGGTACATAAGTAGTTAAAAAGTTCAGCAGAGATAGGAGAATATGCCCAAACAATTATTGTACCGAGTTTTTTAACCAGTCTGTAATCAGTCAATACTGCTATAAAATCCGTATATAAAATTATATTTTACTGCTTCGTGTATTAAACTTAGAATATAAAATTTCGGTTATTTTTTGTTTACTTCTTTATTGAAATTTGGTTACAAAAAATTCGAAGCTCTGGCAACACTGACTATGACTGAAATGATGAGTAAATGCTGAACTTGTTATTTTGCTATGCTGAAAAACCTAAAAGCACACTATATTAAGAAACAAATGAAGCGTCCTCATGACACCTATCGCACTTGTTTTTTTTTTTTTTTGTTTCTATCTCTCAACATACTGATAAATTTTGTTACTGTTTTAATGAATTCTGTGTAGAAAATTTTGTTTTCACTTCAACAAAACAATTATTTTTGAAACATTTACCAGGACAAGCAAGCAAATGCATTTCAAATTTTCGTTTTTAAACGAATTATTAAAAGTTTTTCTAGGTGCTACCTACGAAATATCTGTCTGTGCATGTGCATGTATGTTAACAAATGCATTTTAATAGAATTAAAAAAATGTTTATAATGAAAATATCTATAAAATTTGTATATTTTAATGTAATAAAATTTGAAATATTTCAATAATAATCTTTAAATATAACGTTAAACAAAAACACATGTTTCCGAAGAATTTAATATAAAGAATATTTTAAAGTTTTTACATAAAATTAATATTTTCGTACACTCTGGCTTTTAGCAGAGTATAGAATAAATAATAGCAGTATAGAATAATAATAGAATAAATAACATAATCTGCAGAAAGGATCATAAAAATAATAAATAAATATATTTAGTTTTGTAAACAAGTAATAGAACTTTTCAGTGGTAATTAAAAAAATCAAGTTTAAATAACAATGTAGGCTTGTAATCAAGTAAGCAATTGCTCATTAATTTCTTGATTCAATAGACTAGAAACGCACTCAGTGTTATATTATATAAAGTGTTCTGTTCTAAAATCTCAATAATGTTAAAAAAATCCTCGCTGAAACAGCTTACAATGTCGAAGAGATCCCGTTTGACCACGACATTCGATAATAATAGCATCTTCGAACGTTTGGCAAACAATTCTCTGATATAACATTCGAGAGCAACTATTGGAAGCGAAATGAAAAAGAAATCACAGGGTTCACTCGTCGCCTAGTTTGTGGCAGCAAATCTTTGGATCTCAAAGGTTTGTTGGTGATATTAACAATAAACCTTTAGCAATATCTAAAACGAATAACTTTGCTTTGTTCTCTTCTGTTTTTGCCTTTACTTTTGTTTTTGAATTTTTTTTTCGGCTCTCAATCTTAAAAACGATAGAAATAAGCAGAATAGAATAGAAATAACACGACTACAAGCAAGAACATAAGAATACAGGTGAATTAAGAGGTAACAGAAGTCTTATAAAATCAGATTCAGGCAAAAGATACAAATGCATGCGTGTTACTACGTAAGTGTGAAAATATAAGACAAGAGCAGCTCTTTGCCTGACTCTGTGTAAAATGAACAGCAATGTTCTATGCCCTGTGAAGCATTTTTGTTCAACAAAAACAAATATTTTTTTTCCAAAAATCCTTGCTTAAAAGCGAACAATCGCTTATTGCGAATCTCAGGTCCAGAAGGATATAAGAAGCGCTTTAACTACTTATTTTGAAAATGGTAAAATAGTATGAGTTGTAGTTTCATACTCTGACTACTCTAGTTGACTGTGTCTAAATAAACAAGTAGAGCTGAAAGTAGAGCCATTTTAACAACACCAAGCTAGTCACTAGAGTTGCTGCTATTTACATTGTTATGTAATGTATACCGGTGTAGTATTAGATTCAGTATATAGGCATGTGATATACCAAAAAGTCAAACAGTCCCGACCTAGATGACTCACCGAGGTTTGGCAGGCTTTAAAAATATAGGAGAAGGAAGCCTGACTGTTTCAACCTTTTCCTTGTAATTAAAAACTTCGACAACCCCCAGCGGAATTGCGTCTGAAACTGCTCTAAAGATATTTAAGGCAGATCCTGTTACTTTTATTTAATATTATGATCAGGGACCAGAAGAGCCTAAAAGATCTATTGTATTAAACCTGCTACTGCAGGAATGACCATTAAAAAATCTCTAATGAACCAAGCTTTCGCGTGGAAGTAAGCTCCAGTTGTTTTGGGTACCTGGAAACTGTGGTAATGAAATAGCGGATTCATTGGCCAGAATGGCTACCACGAACATTGGGAATCGCTCTGAGGTTCGGACTGAAACTCCTTACGGGTTACTGTAGACTAAGATCACATCTGGAAAGGATAGCGGTCACAGATGTGGATGTTTGTAGACTGTTTTCACAGGCATCAGAGACAACGGAGCACATATTGTGTGAGTTTAGGGTTCTTGATAAGTTTATTTGAAAAAGGTCTCACTAGGTGACTATTCACCATATGTTTTCAGATCTGCTTATATTCATTAGAAAGACAGCAGATCTGTTGAATAAACTATAGACCGCAAAGAGCACAATAGATCCTATGGTGACAGTATCTTGCAATAGTCCTTGGTTCATATGATATCGCTCGACGATCCTGTTCAGGTCCAAGAAAGGGTTTAATAGAACTTCACCTACAAGTGTCATAGAGATTAAAGAGGTAAAAATTCAGATAGTAGTGACCCAACAGAAAACCAATAAGTTTCCTCATAATTGCTCTGTCTATGTAGCTCAGCTTCCTATTATAGGAAACGGTCTCATCAGCCGCTTCATTGTGATAAAAGCGCTCTGGCTTCAGATTAGTTAATATTACAGTAAACTTCTGATTCCACAAGTCTAATGGACGAGTAACGCCTTACCAATTTGAAAGCGATCTCTTTTTCCATAACACCAATGTATCCAGTAACCCAACAAAGTGTCATCCTGCTATTTAATGCCAGGGTGTAGACCAGAGTCAGGCAAAGAGTTGCTACTCTCTTTTGTTTTCACACGTACGTACTCACACACATAGGCAAAAAATAAGCAAGAAATAAACAAAGACGCGTAAAGAGAAAACAAGAAGAATAAAAAACGCAGTGAAAAGTGGCCTGAGTGAGAGACATTCAAATTACTACCACAATTGTAAAATGCATTTGTATATTTTGTCTGTCTCTGGAATAGTATTCGTGTACTACCAGGGTCCTCAGCGTCGCTTGACTTTTAGAATATGTATTTAACAAAGCGACTTTTATTTTGCGGTCAAGAGAAATTCGATATTTCTCAGATTCTCGTTCTGATGACCAGAGATTCAAACTAAAGTAACGTCAGACAGACGATTCAGCCTTGACAACTGATTCTTATACTGTCTGACCGACAGTAGTGTGCGAATGCCTGGCTATCTGACGATATTGTATCCTACATGCTGCCACTATTGCTCATATCCCAGCCTTAAAAAACCACCGTTATCTGGAAGATGGTAAGAGATACCTCTCCCGAGTTTAAAAAAACATTTACTTTACCAGGGTAAATATATTTTATAACAGGTTTGGTGGCTTTTGGAGGCTTTTAATAAATCACACCTTGAACTGTGGATCAACCTTAGGTTCTAAAAAATCAAATAAAAAATAAATAAAATTTGAAATAAAACAACGTGAATTAAAAATTATAAAATTAAAATTAAAATTTATTAAAAAATTTAAAAAAAATTTAAAAAAATTCAAATTTTTTTTATTCAAATTTACCTGCAATCTGGAAGAAGGCGGTGATACTACCAGACATATTTGCATGGTGGCTTTCAGAAACTCCTCACGTCTAGCATTAAGATCTTTTAAAGGATTCGTTGTGGGCACTGCTACTGGAGAAGTGACAGCCTGTTGTTTAAGTGGTCCCGTACGTTTGTTCAGACTACTCGAGGAAGCGGTACGCTGAGGCGGGGAAGATGATGTTACAGTGGTTGAGGGTAGAAAAGGATTTAAGCTACGAACTAAATTGCAAGACGAAGTTTTTGTTACGTTTCTATGAGTCTGCTGTTGTTGGTGTGTTGTCATTGAATCGCTGGCATTTAAAGGTTTATAAGCAGGCAAGGAAGAAATTTGCTGCTGTTGTGGCTGTTGTTGCGCTAAATTTAATTTATTCGGAGTGCTTAGAGAAAATAATTTTCGTTTATGTCTGCCCGGTGAGGCCATCGAACAGTTGGTTGAAGATGAACCCAATGATTGTCCCTGAAAATTTGGTTCAAGATTGTGTGTCCCACCCATAGTAGGGCCATATTCACTGTGTGTTGATTCTTGTGAACCCGTACGACTATAGTTGGGTGTAGGCAATTGAGCGGAGTGAGTACCAATTCTATATTTTACCGAAGTAACATTTGAATCCAGCTCATCATCTAGTTCTCGATCTTCTTCCTCCTCCTCATAGGTACTGTGATATGTGCGGGCGGTAATTTCAGGTAGAAATGGATTATTAGGAGAGGCCAACGTATATTGATAGTAGTTTTTTTGTGAACCATTACTATTATTAGTATGCGTAGTAGCTGGTACAGCTTCACTATCACTTACTAACTGCGGCACCTCCTCTATGGATGGTGGATTATTAGAGGTGGAGGGAAAGTTACACAAATTTTCCCATTCCCCTGAGGAGGAATTGAAGGAAGAGGCTGTAAAGCCTTCATTAGAGTGGCCTTGTATGCTACGTGAACTTTCATTGCTGGATTTAAAGAGAAAATTTTGTAGGCGGGTTAGTTTGGCAGCGGTACTGCTCTCACTGGCGGTGCTGCAACTACGACTGGCCGTTGTTATTGGTGTATGATGCTCATACTCGCTTTTACTGCTGCTCTGCTGTTCCAAACGTTTACGATTGTCATTGTTTACGGTGGCTACAGCCGTACGATTAGCATTGTTTGCATTAGCGGCTGTACTAAATTCTCCGCCCATATTGTTATTGTTGATATGCCACGCCCAGTAGCTAATGCTGGTGGTAGGACTCTCACAAAAGTTGCTCTCTAAAGAAGTACTTGAATTAGTAGTGGCTACACTGCTTAAATGACGATAAGCAAATTCTGGAGGAGTACTTTCATCAGGACTGTCCAACAGTAAAGCCGGATTGATGTGGCCGCCCAAGCCAGGCAGGTTGGTCAACGAAAATATGGAAGCAGAATTATGCAATTGATGTTGCAACGGCCTTAAACTGCTGCTTCTCTCCTGAGCCGCCGTCAAGTCACCTGTTTCTTTTTTATCTTGTCTCTTTATCTCCAGCGACTTGTGTTCGGCCCGACGAAAGCTTCTACGTAGTTTTTCGGCAAATTTCGATTCTTTATGCGTTTTCGTTTTCAATTTCTCAGTCTTATCTTTCGGCGACTGCTTATTATCGCAGCCATCGTTTTCCAACAGCTTCTCGTGCATTGGTAAATCTATGGCGGAATGATTATGTCGAATTTTAGTTATGGTGGTGGCTGTGTTTGTATTGCTGTTGTTAGAGGCGTTATTAGTATTTTTGGTCTGTTTGGTTTCGTTGCTCAGATTCGTTAATAACGCTGTTGTATCACAGACGACAGCGTTTTGTATATATTGTGGACAGTAAGTTGTTGGTGGGGGTGTAGCAAAACCTCCACCCATTACGCTTTTCGTTAAATCCTTTAAGTCGCTGTGTGAACTTAGTAAACCATCACAATGATCATCGAAATTTTCAGTGGATCTTTGGAGTTTAGAACGTTTGGATTTTACATTCACTAAATTATTGCTTTTATTTACGATTGTTGTAGTTGTTGTTGTTGTTATTGTTGTTTCGTTTATTGGCTTTGTTGTTGTTTTTGTTGCTATTGTTATATCAAATTGTTTACCTGTTGTTTGTTGACTTTTTATTGCCTCATCAGCAGGTAATTTATCCATAATATTTTCGAACTCTTAAATTCTACTAAATTTTTTTTGGGTTTTCGTTTAAAGAAGACTTAAAATTTTCATAAAAAATTATTGTAATTTTGTTGTTGTTGTAGTTGTTGTATATTAATCCTAGAAAGAAGCGTTTTGATTTCCCCTAAATTTGTAAGTTTTTAATTTAATAAAAAAAAATTAACTCTACAATTGTTTTTTTTTTCTTTTTTTACTTTTGATAATTAATTACTAGTTCTTTTGTCAGTGTAAAAAATGTTAAAAGTTAAAGCCAAGTTTAGTTTGTTTTTGTTTGAATTATGGTTGTGGCTTAAGTAATAATGTTTGATTACTTATACAAAAAGATTTTTGGTTTTTGATTTAATTTTTTTTGCTGAAAATAAACGGGAAAACATTAAAAAAATCATTAAGACTTATTTGAAAAATAACACCTAAAAATATGCCACATTTTTTCCTACTCCGAGACGATGTAAATATTTAATTATATACTTAAAATTACAATATAATTAAAACTAATATTGTAACAACATATTACAAGCGCAGTTGTAGTGTAACCGGTCAGTGTCTCTGATGGGACTCGAACACACCTCCCCCTAGCCCACCGGAGCTTCTACAAATAGCGTTCTTTTTTATTATTTCGTATGAAACAACAATTAAAGTCCTTGTTACTTAGTTTACATTATTTACTTGATGTAAAAACTAAAATTTTGTAATAAATAGCTTGCAATACAAAAGATGTTTTAATGTTTAAATAAATTTTGTACAATTATTAAACACTTATTACACATTTTTTCATTATTTACCTTATGTAAGCAAAAATTTGTGTGTTGAATTAAAATTAAAAAATCTCTACTATTTAAAGTTAGTTAGTATTATATGTTTTTTAAACGTTTAGTAATTGTTTACATTATTGACATGCTGTAAAAACTTAAAAAAATGTGAAATATTATTAAAAATAATACTCTATCAAGTAGATTACTGGCCCATTTTGTTGTATTAACGCTATATTTGTTGTAATCTACATGGTCGGCATGTATGTATTTTTTTAAATTTATGTATTATGTATAAACTAAAAAAAATCTATTGAAGTATTAGAGCTTCATTAGCTTTTACTTGTTTACCCATCATTGCAAAGTTTTTATAATAATATTTAATATTCTCGACATTATTTACAAACAGTTCGTATTATTTACATTACCCAGTTAACAGTAAACCAGAAAATTGTCAGCTGAACTCTGGAAGTATTAAAATTTTATGAGGCTGAATATTCTTTACAGCATATACATGCTTTATTTCTTTATTTACATTTATAATTTTTACATCTTTGACATAATGTAAAATTTGCTTGTCTTTTTTTTTCAATAAACATACATCCACACCCATAATTTTCACGACATCCTAAGTGAAGCAGGGGGAACTTCTCTTAATCAACTGAAAGGTACCGAACGGCATATGCATTATTTAGAGAAGTTTTTCATAGCGTACTGACTCATAATCAGTCGCTAGCAATGTTATGAGGTGATATTGCTGTTGAAAATTTCAGACGGTGAGTCCTGGTATTGAACCGAGGACCTCTTGGTTGGTAGGCGGGTGTCTTACATACTAGTCAACAGTGGCATTTATAAATACTCTATAATACTAATTTAGATACAAAAGTATAAAGTTTTCTGCATGTAAATTAAAACCCAAAATCATTACATTGTTTACGTAATGTCATAAGAAATTTATGTTAATTTATGTTATTTATGTTTTTGTATTTTTACATTACTTACATAAGTAAACAATTTAAATATTTAGATATTGATGCATACCGCCAAACTGCATCAAAGTGCTTTTATTAAATAGCAAAATTTACATTATTACATAGAGCAAACTATGTAATTTCTCTGATAATTTGGAAGAACGTAAACAAATGTGATCACTTAATGTGAAATCAAAGTATTCTATGCATTTATACATTATTTACATTAAGTAAATAATTTAAATATGTATTGGTTTATACATTTAAGCTGAAGGAATATGTTTGTTTCAAAATGCATTTGATTTGATACTAATATTGTTATTAATATTTCACATTATTTATAAAAAATTTAAAATTTATTACATTATTGACATCGTGTAAAAAATATAATGCATATTTACTTCAGGTAATGAATTAAACTTTAAAAAAGTGTTTTGCATTAAGTTATATATTTTACCTTAATGTTTACATAGTTCACATGATATGTTTCATTAATATTACAATTTTTTTTTTTTAATAACTTGCTACCAATAAAATCATTTTTATTTACCTGATGTGTTTGTACATTATTTACCAAAAAATAATTTATTCCCAGCTAATGACCAGTGGTTGCATACATGTATTGTATGTGTAAAGTAACCAACATTTCATGATAAATTTTTTTTAGTTCTATTCTATGTGCTTTCATTTAATTACAAACTCTGTATAAATATTATTTTTGCACAGATAATGTCACATCATATTGTGTTTGTTGTTTTTGCTATAGTTTTCTAAAAAATTTTTTACCTTTAATTTACATTCGGCCGATACATGCCATCATTATTATTATCAACCACTGAAAAATGTTAGGTATGCATGTATGTATGTACATATGTGTATACACATATGTGTATACACCAACTTGAGTTTCGTTAGATTCAAGTAACGTTTATAAATTTTTAATATTATTTCCTCTACATCCTGGAAAATAATATTCATTACCCCTGGCAAAATCAGTTAAAGTAAATAAAAAATTTTTTAAATTCGAACAACAAAATTCGTAGCACACTAATGCATAGTAAGTGTATTGTTGACGTGAGTGTGTGGTGTATGTTTACTTAGATTTTACGATTAGTTTTAATGAGGTAAACAAACCTAATTGATATTGTTTATGAAATTTTTACCTCTACAACAAACACTTTTTGCAGCACTACAAAAAATATAAAAGATATTTGATAAAATTATTGTTACTTTTGAGTAATTTTACGGGACGAAGAATAAACGATAACCATTTTTGAAATGAATAATTTGAGCTTATCCAAAGGGTATCCCTTGATGTAGAAATATTAAAAATTTTGAAAATATGTTTATTATGAAATCTTTACATGGGACAGATCATTGTTTACATATTAGTAAACATATTTCTCTTACAAAATTGTACAATTTTTGGTATATATCTATTAGATTTTTAAATGTAAAATTATAGGCAAACAGTGCATTACAAAAAGTGTTGACAAATTAAATATGAATTTTTTTTCTGCGGGATTAACCTTATAACATATGCTATTATTTACTAAAGGTAAAGTATGTAAAATTAACAAGAATTATAGGTTTTTAGCGAAACATGTAAACAAGAATACAATAAATATTACAAAGTCATAGAGGAAAATAGATTTTCAATGCAAAACTAAACACTGCTGCCTCCTTAAAATAATATATAGAAAATCTCTTCACTTAAGTAGTGAAATTAACAAAAAACTATAGGTTTTTAATTAAAACAGGAACACAAAAAGAAAGTCATAGAGAACAATAGATTAGACATGTAAAATAATAATGTGAACAGTTTATTTACTTAAGGAAAAATATGTACAATTAACCAGAATTATAGGTTTTTAATTAAACATGTAGACAATAACACAACCAATATTTCAAAGTCGTATAAGACAAGTAAAATTAAATAAAAAATTTATTGCTTCATAAAAATAATATGTAAACAATCTATTTACTTAAGGAAAATTTTGTAAAATTATCAAGAATTTTATGCTTTTAATTAAACATGCAGACAACAACAACAAATATTTCCAAATAACATAAGATAATTCATATTACAAGTAAAATTATATAGAAAACTTATTGGTTCATAGAAATAATATGTAAGCAATATATTTACTTAAAGAAAATTATGAAAAATTAACAAGAATTATATGTTTTTAATCTATCATGTAAACACATATACTCCATATATATTGAAATTATGTAGGACAAAAGATTTCATATGTATAATTATTCAGAACTGGAATAGAATAATATGTAAAAAAACAATTTACTTAAAGCAAAGTATATAAAATTAACAAACGACATAGGTTTTTAATTATATATGAAAACAATACATAACAAATATTTCAAAGACATATAAGACAATGCATATCACATATAAAGTTATACAAAAAACTCGTTGCTTCATAAAAACAATATGTAAACAATCTATTTACTTAAGAAAAATGACCTTAAATTAACAAGAATTATAGGTTTTTAATCCAGCCTGTAATAATACTCAAAACTTATGAAAATTATGTAAGCAAACAGACGATACATGTAAAATTATAAAAAAAAACTTCACAAAAATGGTATGTAAATAATCTATTTACTTAAGAAAAATGACGTTAAATTAACAAGAGTTAAAGGTTTTTAATCCAGCATGTAATAATACTCAAAACTTAGAAGAATTATGTAAGCAAGCAGACGATACATGTAAAATTAAAAAAAAAAACGTGTTACTACACACAAATAGTATGTAAACAACCTATTTGCTTAAGAAAAATTAAGTTAAATTAACAAAAATTATAGGTTTTTAATCCAGCATGTAATAATACTCAAAACTTATGAAAATTATGTAAGCAAACAGTCCTTACATGTAAAATTATACAAAAAACTTGTTACTACACAAAAATAGTATGTAAACAACCTCTTTGCTTAAGAAAAATTAAGTTAAATTAACAAAAATTATAGGTTTTTAATCCAGCATGTAATAATACTCAAAACTTATGAAAATTATGTAAGCAAACAGTCCTTACATGTAAAATTATACAAAGAACTTGTTACTACACAAAAATAGTATGTAAACAATCTATTTAATTAAAACAAAGTATGTAAAATTAACAAATACTATAGATTTTTAATTGAATATGTAAACAATAAATATTTCACAACAAATATTTGAGAGTCATATAAGACAATACATATCATATGTAATATTACACACCGAAAAGATTGCTTTTTAAAATTAATATGTAAACAATCAATTTATGTAAAGTAAAGTATGTAAAATTAACAAATAACATCGGTTTTTAATTGGATATGTCAAAAATACACAACAAGTATTTCAAAGACATATAAAACAATGCATATCATACCTAACTTTATATAGAAAAATGGTTGCTTCATAAAAATAATATGTAAGCAATGTATTTACTTAAACAAAAATATGAAAAATTTACACGAAATATTGGTTTTTCAATAAAACGTGTAAACAATCACACTAGAAACATGTTAAAATTATATGGGTCAATATATTTTACATGTCAAATTATAAAGAAAACTTTTTGCTTTAAAAAATATTGTGTAAACAATTTACTTATCAAAGTAAAGTATGTAAACTGAATAAGAAACATAGTTTTTTATTTAAACAAATAAACAATACAAAAGAAATATTTCTGTCATATAAGACAATACATATTACATGTAAAATTATATAGAAAATTTGTTGCTTCATGTAAATAATATGTAAACAATGCATAAATTAGTTTAAAGAATATTTTATTAATTCATTTCTGAGTTATTGCGCTATGAGTGACATTACTTTTGTTATTATCAGAACAATGGATCAAAAACAATTTCATGTTTTAATTCTACACTACTTCTTGATGGGAAAAAAATACCGTTCAAGCAAAGCAATTGCTTGAAAAGTGTTATGTTAATCATCTGCTTAGCTTGTAAAATGAAATTGATTAATGAAACTTCAACAAAGCAATAGCTGATTTGTGGAAAGCCAATGTAAATTTTTATGAAAATATATTTAATTAATTTATAAAACAAAATTTAATTTTTACGTCATGTAAATAATGTAGAAAATGTTTACATTTCAGATTAACATTTTTTGCTAACTGAGTCGTTAATTTTGAAAGTGGCCTAAGTCTATTTAAATATATTTCAACGCCGATTTATTTTTTTGACAGTTTAGCATAAATTATTTGTGTCACCACAGTTAACTTGAAAAAGATAAAATGGACATGGACCACTTTCAAAATAAATTTTTGAAAATATAAAAAAAAAAATATTTCTTAATGTGATGTAAATAATATGCAAATAATGTAGAAAATTTGTATATTTGAGGTAAACCTTGATATAAAAAACTTAAGTGTTTTTATTTTATTTTGAAATTTTCTTTTTTAATGTCATGTCATTATTATATAAACAATGTAAATATAAAAATTCCAACCCTTTTTCAAATGTCTTTAACTTAATCTCAAATGTTTTATTCATTGTAAAGCCTACAAATTATTCACTTTCTAATAATCCCTTAAGATTGATTATTATTTTAAATTGATTATTATTTTAAATGTTCTCCCTAAAATATTGTAGCCTGTGAAAAATCATTATAAAAATTTGATATCATTAGGAAATTATAACCACTAAACTAAATTACCTGCACGCATACACACTTAAACTGCTTGAAATGATAAACCTCAACAGCTGCAAAATTTCCAAAGGAAAACAAGCGGCTGAAATGTGACACGAAACGGAAGTGAAGAAAATATCACCCACAGACGGACAGCAAAGAAAACAAGTGACAAAAATTTGTCATCCTAATGAAAACGGAAATGGTGAAATAATAACCCCCATAGATATACGATATGCAAACCATTGAAAACAAGCCAACGATTTAAAAGTTACCTTGACTGTTGTCTTTCAGTACAAACAGTGGCAAAATACTTGAAATTTTCTTGATGGGAAAAAACAAGGGGAAATGGGTGTGAAACGTGTAGGGGAAATACTTATTTTGAATATTTAAAAGTATAAACATGTATATGAAATTAATAAAATGTTTTCATTTCTTTTTGCTCATTGTATGATTTTAAGCATACATATGTATGGCCTTCCCTAAGGTATGCTACAAAAAATCTTGTTACATTCATATGTGTAGGTGGTTAAGTGTACATACATGTGTTTTTATTTAAAAATCGTTATCATACACAATATTAACATTTTTCCTTTTATTATTTCTGCCACAAAGAAATATGAAGTAGAAGATAAGTAAAAAGAGAAAAAATAATGCTTTTTAGTGGTCGTTTTTTTAAATATTAATGCATGTTTTTTGTGTTTTCCCATCTGTGAGTACAAATTTTAAAGAATTTTCTTTTCTTTGATGGCTTTGTTTAATGTGAGAGTGTATTTTTCTTTATGTGTTTTAGTGGTAATGGTATAATCTTTAATATGGTTTTTTTGTGCACCGAAAATGAGTTTATTTCAATTCAACTAAAAATATACGAGCATATGTTAGTAGATGCTGTAAGCCTGAAAGTTTGCTTAAATGTAATATTTACATCAAAGTATACTAAAATATAGGACAAATAATTAAAAAAAGGCTAAAATTGGCTTCTCCTAAAAATATGCTAGAGCACGGCATAGCAACATGCAGTTTAAAGTATACTTCAGGTGAAGTCAAAGGTTGCTAATGGACTGGCTAACATCTGCCAATGAACTTGATGCACTTAGCAAGGTTACGATATGTTTGGGCCCTCGTCAGGTAGGCCAGAAACAAGCAAGCTGACTGTTTAGCAAACAGAGATACTCGACGGGTTTTCATTGGGTCTGGGTAATTTTTCGATATTCCTGTGTGATTTTCCATTAGTTAGTTAGAGACTCATAATCTGGGATCGAGTGGTGTGGTGGTTAGAGAGCGGGTATATAAAACAAACCAAAAAAAAAAAAAAAAATGCGGTGTCGAGTGTTTAAAAAAGACACTTTAACTTCCCTCCAGAAAATTCCAGTTTACCTCTGGCGATAATGGCAAACATCAGACAGATGACCAGGGAAAAACGCCACCTACTGGAAAAAAAAACTACAATGCTAAGTAAGGATCAACACCACTTAGCAAGGATCTTCAACACTACACACAATCACATGGGGGTGAGCTACAGCAGATTAATCATCTACTTACCTTGAAAAATCAACTTGATCACTTAAACTGAAACAAAATAATCCATGCTTTGTGAAAAGTCAACATGCTCCCTAGTCGATATATGGTGAAAAAAAATGAAATAACCAGTCGCTAGAGATGTTATGAGGTAATATCGTAGTTGAACATTGTCAGATTGTCGTCTGGCCTGGGATAGTAGATTTTCGTGTCTTACTTACCATACCATAGCCATATAATGAGTTTATAAACAAAAACGCATGTTCCACTTTGGATGTCGTGGAAAGATGAACTTTTTATATTGAAAGCAAATTTACTCTGATATGCGAAAATGTCTCTGAACGGAGGCCAGAGAAAAGACTGGTTATATGGAGTATTTTTTTAAGCTCAATAGAACGATAAATTTTAGTCCAAAAATTTTTTATCGATAGATCAGTACATAGCATTTATAAAATGATTTCGGTCATATGACCACCGCGGCTGTTCCTGATGAAGCGCATTTTGGACATTTTTTGCCTTCAAGACGTTAATTTTTGATAGTTTATCAGCATAAACTAGTGAAATAATCAAAAAGTGTGAAATCGTACGAACTTGTAGACCAACTGACAGGTTTATTTGTCGAAGTAAATTTATAGACAAATTTTGTTTTGGATCGATGGTTGCAAGCATCGTATGGGGGTGGTTAGAGTGCCCGCTAACACAGGTTCAAATTTCCCAGTAGGGAACATGAAGAAAAAATGTAATTGCGGTTTTGAATATTTAATTAGAAGACTTTGACCTCCTTGTAGACTAATCTATCTAAAGTAAGCCCCTGACATATCAGTTTAGCTCTGCCGATGCTGACACACATCACACGAATAATTGTGCCGCCTATTAGGGAAATAAGGCAATGCTAAGAAAGAATCACTAGCATCAAGGAGGCGAGCTACAGTACAAATTAATGAAATTAATAAGTAGTGTTGTAATGGTTGAGGCGCACGCATAACAACACAAGTGGTCTAGGTTCGAGCTTTAGCAGTGGCCATGACAAACAGAAAAAAAAGGATTTAATTGTGGCTTCAAGTGCTTAAAAAAGAGAACTCAACAACTCAACCCTGCAGACAACTCCATCTAAAAAAAATTGGGATGAAGCCCCCCTGATGTTCTACCTTACCTCTGGCAATGATGACAACCATCTGAGGGATGATCAGGAAAAAACACCACCTACTAGGAAAAAGTTACAATGTTAAGTAAAGATCACAGCCACCAATTAGCAAGAATCTTCACCTCTACACAATCATATGTAGGGGAGCTATGGATACTTTGTGAAAAGCTAATATGTTCCCTAGAGTAGTGACGGAGAAAAACAAATGAAATTAAAAAGATGCTGTGCGAAAAGTCATATGCCCCCAAGGGAAGTGATTAAAAAAAGTCGCCTAATGGCAAGTAGCACCATTCTGTTGAAATGCATATTTTCATTGAGCAAAGTGCGTTAACGATATCCATTAACTGTTGTGCTATCTTCAGTTAAAGAAATAAGGTGCTGTGATTGGTGCATTGCTTATTTTATATGTTCTGAAGTCTGTAGAATCTTTTGTGGATTAGTTTCACTTCATTTACAGCAATTTTGTTTATTAACAAACTATTTAAGCCTCACCACTTAACAAAATCTCATCGTCTATAAGTTGCGCGAACTGATGACTAATTTTCATAGTAAATTTGGATATTTTTGGTTGTGTTAAGTGTCAATCTATTCGTAATGATATAACAATGTGAGCGCATTATGACAGTTAGTTTGACAATTAACTCTTTCGAAAGTTTTATTGAGTCTAGAAAATGCCCTTTACTATCGTCTGGTATATGTATATGGTACTTAGAATATTTAAGGTACTATTTTAAGAGCTCATGGCTTAAGAATCACCCCCAGCATATTTATATTAGCAAACGTTCGGACTCGTACAGACTTTATTATGGAATTTATTTTATTAGTTTGCGTCAAGACTACTACGATCACTAATGTCACACTTATTTGTATTATTAACAGTGTTACCAATTGCCCATTCAACGGTGCTACTAATTCAATTTTTGGGTGATACATTTGAATTAACGGGTCTGAATAGAAGATTTGAGAAGGTTTTGGTTTTTACTAGAGCATTCCAAATTAATGCCAATTTTATTTACCATAAAACGCGGCGCATTATGCTTAGTCAGTTATAGTTTAGCAGTCACAGTGTAAAGTCGTACTAAGAGTTGAGTATTGAGTAAATTGGTGTATTAAGCAGATATTAAATAAGTTGGAGACTGGTTAGTTGTAATTGTGTAAATAAACAACTATAGAAAGTAAAACATTAAATTCGTTGCATTTATTTTATTCTATGCAATTTAAAAGAATGCAAACTATTTAAAAAGAGTAAAATGTAACAATATACTCAGGATAAAGCTCGTAGGGAAAGCTGTAGTTACTCCTAAGGAGTGACTTTGTTCTTCCACCGAACAAAATAACTGTTCTTGCTTAAAACATTAGCTTGATATAGTGAGTACATAAAGCTGCAAAAAATATCCTGAGGATCAAAGCGTGCATGGCCTTCTCAATGAGTCAATCAAACAATAATGGTTAAAAGGTTTGCTAGAAAATACAATAGGCAAAGACTATATTACCATAGAATAAATAAAAGTATGCTAGCATATTATATACGCCTTAAAGCATGCAATTTTTTTTGTAATTGGATCGCAATTTTTTATTACCTAAGTACAGACTTTAATGAACAATTTGTGTTACTTTAAAGTGATATAATTCAATTGAAATGATTTTAAATTCTTTTTCAAATAATGGTTGGGTAAAGCATCTGTTAAAATGAAAATACGGTCATTTAAAGGCAATATTCAGAAATATTTATACAAAATAATTTATTACAATTTAAAAAAATGTTTAAATAAGTGAGTAATACTCGTAATTAATATACTTTTAGGTTCAGAAAGCTAAAGGTAACAAAAACTTTTAAAAATTTCAAACTTACATATCGTCACCTAATTTCCAAAAGGCTGTAAATCACACAAAAATCAAGAACAATTTTTTGATTGATTATGATGTATTTCGGCTAACTACATCATTCTATAGTCACCTAAAATCCGAAAGGTCATAAGCGATAAAATATTCAAAAAGAATTTTTTGATTGATCATTATGTTTTTTGCTTAATTACATCAAAATCAATTAATAAGTAGATTTTTAATTTTTTGTCGTTTACGACTTTTTGGATTTTTGATGACGACATATTGAAAACACACGCTTAAAATATAACCTATATTTTAAGAACTAGAGCATATTTTAGGATCTAAGCAGCGTCTTATTCTAAGTCATTAAATATGCACAGATATTAAGGTATATGTAGAGGGGATTTAATTTTACTAAGTATACGTTAAGGCTTAAAATAATAGTTTTATATTTTAAGGAAATTGATTAGAGTTCTCGAAGGTGAAATATATGTATTTGGTCGAAATTTTTATGTTTAAAAGAAGAAAACATTCTATTTAAAGTCTATTTAAAAGCCTCATCCTTAAAATTCTATTAAATAAATGTTTAATTATATATTCCTAACTACCATTACAGATTTTAATAAAAATAAAAAAACATGTAAAGAAAACGTTTCTTTTTTAAATACTTCCTATTTACAGGCTTTTATTTTTTTAATAAATATAATTTGTTCTTTACTTTTTTGCAAAAGCCTAAACAATATGCTATGATATAATGACTTTTTATTGCTACTGTTGTAACTATTGCCTGTTTTAAGGCTGTTGATGGTGTTTCTTTTAACTTAGTTTCCGTTTGGCCTATAATGGCTATAGAAATAATAATAAAAAAAAAACAATAACAACAACAAAAAGAAACTACCGACACAACAATTACAACGCCAAACACAATAATAATAACTCCGGCAAACAAAAAACCTTTAAATAATAAACACAAACGAAAACAATAGCTCCCCTTCTAAAGAAAAAAATAATAAAATATATACGAATAAGACAACCACAGAGCATCAAAGCCGACTATATGGTATCCTATATCTACCACAAAGCACTTCTAGAAACATTAGTTATGCTGTACGATAGCCAAGAAGGGTAGATATGAATGCACCAAATACGTTATAGGGAGTTAATAATTTTGACGATGTAGGTGTGTGGATGTGCCGCTGTGGTAGGGTAGGCACCCGCTTATCAACCAGAAAGTCGTCGGTTCAATACCAGGCCAGATCATCTTAAAAAAGAAAAAAGTTTTTCGACAGCGGTATCACCTCATAACATAAGCTAGTAACTGGTTATGAGTATTACTACTATTGAAAACTTCTCTAAATGCATTTGCCGTTCGGAGACGGCGTTAAACTGTAGGGTCCCTTTCAATGAGTTTAAAAATAGAATTGGGTGCAGTTTATTGACTGAGAGAAGTCCCCATGATGCTTCACGGTATGTTATGGGAATTAATATAATAGGTATGTAGATACTCGTAATGAAGGTAGACATGACTTAAAACTCAAATCAAATCGGTTGTGGATTCATTAAAAAAAAAAAAAATCCTATCTCACAAAGTTTTTCTGTCCTAATCCTATTCTTAGAATAATTATCTGGCATTTTGTGCTTCTCGTAACCATTAAATTTCCTATTTTTTACTCAAAAAAAAGACCCGGAACGTCAATAAGTTTATAGTAGAATCGAAGATCTAATAATCGCAATAGCAAATTTTGCAATCTCGGGCAATACCACGATTGCCTCCAATTTATGCTGTTTTACACACATTCTACAGAAGTCCGAAGTACCGGTTTTTCATAGGACGGTCCTCGCTTGTAAGAGGCAATGTCTCTTTATTATCCCTTTCATATTTCTAAGTGGTTCCTTATACAACAATCGTCCTTCGATATTCTGCAGTTTTATGGTGGGCATTGACTGCCAGGGCTATATAGACGACAATGTTCTGATAGCAAGAGGTAAATTCGCGAACATCTCGTGTGAAATCATACAGAGGGGACTTAGAATAGTAATTCAGTAGTATGAGACGACGAGGACCATTCACTAGAAAAAGAGAACTTCCTAAGTAAATTAATATTCAACTACCTAGTGAGGATATACCCCAAGGAAGGAGGTTAAGTATCTAGGAATAATACTGGATACTAAGCTGATGTGGAAAGCTCAAGTGGAGTCTGTCTCAAGAAAGGCCTCGCATGCGCTTATGGTGCGCTGAAGGCTTGCAGGAAGATCTTGGGATTGTAAACCAAGAATATTGTACAGGATGTATGTCATGATGGTCAGACCGACTGTGACATATGTGGTCGTTGCATGGGCAATAATAACGAGTTTGGGAATAACCCAATCAGACCTAAATAAAGTACAACGAATAGCGTGCACAAGCATAACTGTGGCAATGAGAACTTGTCCCTCAGCTGCACTCGAGGTTCTATTGGATCTTAGACTGCTGCATTTGGCAGTGAAAAATAGGGACACAGAGACCATGAAGAAGATAATGGGAGATGGTTGGGTACGTGGTTTTGTGTGGGTCATGTTAACCCAGTTGGCCGTGTGGTCGATTACTCCCTACTTGGCTGACCTGTGGACAGGATCATGAAACTCTATAACTTCGGCAAATGCTTTAGGGCAAGACTAAGTACTAGGAATGAGTGGAGAGGTTTGGAGACTGTATAATCCTTTAGAGAAGAGACTAATTTTTAGTACACGGATGGTTCAAAGGCGGAAAATGATACAGGTGCGGCAGTGTTTGGCCCTAGGAGGGAATATTCGCAAGCTATGGGAAAACTTGTCAGCATATTCCAGGTGGATGTTTATGCACTTGAGAGATAGATGAGCTGAATGTTATATGGAGAGGAAATATAGAGGACAGGATAGGGCCATACTATCTGATAGTCAGGCCGCCATTTAAGCACTTGGCTCCCATGAAATTGACTCAAAGCTAGTCTGGGAATGTCTGGATAAACTGAACCAGCTAGGCAGAGACAATAGAGTCAGCTTATGCTGGGTAACGGGTCATGTAGGAATTCAGGAGATTGAAAGTGTCGATGAACTGGACAGAAAGGGAGCTTCCACTCTACTGGTGCGGCCTGAACCGTTTTGTTTACAGGGAAGGGAGGTCTAGAAGGGCATACTCAACGAAAATAATGATAATGAGAGGCAAGGGACAATCTCAACTTTTGTTGGGTAAATATAACAGAAGAAGATTTGAACCATGCATGGGAATGTCCAGAGACAACCTGAGAATACTGAACGGGCTTTTGACCGGCCATAGCAGGTCAAACGGGCATCTGAATAAAATGGGATAAGTCTCAAGCCCGATGAACAGGTTCTGTGATAAGGAAATCGAATAACCAGCGCACATACTGGGTATATATAAGCCATTGATGCATTCTAGAACGAAGTATCTAGGTGGGAACTATTATAGGTAGGAAGTTATCTCCGTGGGTATCAACCGATATCCTGATCTTTTTCAGATCGACGAGGTTGGGAGAGAAACACTGTATAGATGGAGGGCAGCAGTTACTCCTATCACTCCATGAGTCGTTGGATTTTACCGAGACTTATTCTCTTGCCCTTCTAAAGCGATGGCCTAACGGTGGTCTGACTAATTGTTTCATATCTGTCCTCTAAACATAGTCAAGTCAGAACGCTACTCCTCTAAAAACATCGTTCCCAGCACAGTTTGACTACACATTGGGCTAATGACCATTCTACAATCACTAACCTGCCTAGATCTTATCGCGTGCCTCATCTGAGCCTTCAGTGCTGCCTGGCTGTCAACGCAGACCGTCATCTCCCCCCTGGTTTCGACAATTTGTAGTTAACAAGGGTCAATTATAAATCTCTTTTTACCATATCAAATACAGTGAGGAACATAAAGCTTAATTAGGTCAAAATACTTATATATCCTGGAATATAGCAGTACTAAGCTTTTTATAGTTTTGCAGAAATATTAAGACAATTGCCATATATCTTTAAATTTAACCTACTGGTATAGGGTGTCAAAAAAAATTAGTTTTGCGTAATATAACGTCACCTTAAATACAAAAAATTCCAAATAATATTTGAACACTTAAAAAAATAAATATTAAAATCCCATAAAATATGCTTCAAAGTTTCTACTTGAATACTTAAAGAAATTTGTTTTTTAAACATTATTTAGGGCGTTTTTTGTTTTCGGTAACTACATATTCTCTATATGGCAAATGAGAAAAACAAACCTTTAATTATAACAAAAACAATAACAATAACAACAAAAACACACATTTAAGGCTATTAGGTATTTTGATGAGGTCAATGTATTTTCTTCTTACGTTTATACTCACATACAGTTTTGATATGATTATTGTTGTACAAGTAAATATTATTATTATTGTCGTTGTTTATTATTAACGTACGGCATACTTTAAGGATGTATTGTATAATTTAGGGCTGTGTATAAGTGTAAATTTCCTTTCTTGTTTGGATTTTTCTTTTTATTTGCTTTTCTTATTACCAATTTTTTTGTTTTTCTTATTATATGGGGTAAGGGGACTTTATTTTTCATTTCTTTTATTTAATAAATGTTGTGATTTCATTGGTTATGCCATCATTTTATTTTTCCACTGAAATCATTTAATTAAAGTGGATTTTCGTAAGATATATGCTTGATTTATTCTTTCTAATTTTCTTATACAAATTTTTTTTCTTATCTATACAATCAGATCTTAAGTAAGGTTAGCATGGACAAGAGTATTTAGTATTTTTCCTATAATTATTCAATAATATTACTCAATAGTTGTTATTGATGTAAATAAAATTACATGGGTGTATCCTGAAAGCATGCTAAAAGAAAAATGATAGATCTGATTTCACATTAAAAAGCTGTAGAAACTGAAATGGGAAATGTTTAAATAGTTTCGTATGCCAATCATATTTTCTATTTATTTGTTAAAAGTTTTTATTAAAAGGTAAAGTTATAGTATAGGTAACGTTTACGACTATAAAATATTGGATGTCAAATTATGAACAAGGTAGACCAATAGAATTGTTCAAACTGAAAACACTTAAGAGAATGCACAAAATGGAATTGGCTGAAGTTCCGAGAGCTAGGTAAAATGGCAGGCATTTTAGGAAGCACTATATATCGCATATTGACCACAAATTTTGATATGAGAAAGCTATTAGCAAGATGGTAGCTGCGTTTGCTCACAATAGAATAAAAACGGTGACGGGAAGTTGTTTCAGAAGGTTTGATCATTTTTTAAAGCAACAAAGTCCAGTTATTGAGTCGAAACTTAACTACTGATAAGACATGGGTCCACCGCTTCACATCTGAGAAAAAGGAACATTCAATATTCAATAAATTCAACGAAATTTATTTTTCTCTGTTACCCTTCATGGGAGCCATGGCTTTCCACAAAACATTTATTGCCTTGTCTCAGTTTCAGTTTATTTCGAACTAAATAAATGATAAGCCTACAGTGGTTCGCCTCCATGTAATTGTGAAGTGGTTAAGATACTTGCTAAGTGGTGTCATCTGGATGTACGTGAGTCTTTGCCGTGCGGCATACCCCATGGCGCCCCAATAGCACCAGTGAATACATTGCGTCCACCAACGCCCCCACCAACAACACCCAACACCCCCAGTGAATATCACAGGTGAGTACCAATTCGAAGGCGTATTGTTAAGACACTCATTACCTTCACACCTTGGTGAGGACTCGGAGACTACCTAAACTCCTGCCGTGATATGGATAACAGCATCCGGTTGAGGAGATGCCACAATACACCGAGCTCACACTCTGCCTGCGCTTTAGGTCAAAATCACAGTCACCACGAAGCTCTCATAAGGGGGCCTACCCAACAATCGGGCAGAGATCGGAGTTACTGGGGCACCAGAATACTTCCGGTCAGGCTTCGTAATCAAAGAATGCAAAATACATTTCCAAAGTCACGGTGCCTGTTTTTAGCATGCGTTTGCGATAATTTTTATTGGTTACCTTTAAAAACAATTAACATCGCCACTTTCCTAGCGTGCATATGGCTTCCATAAAGTATCTTTGGTTTGTTTCAGTTTCTTTGTAATTGGTTTCTGTTTGTCTTTCTTGTTAGGCCGTATTCACCAGACTTGGTTCCTCCCAACTACTATTTGTATTCATCGATGGGACACACATTGGCTGAACAGCACCTTGAATCCTGCGAAGAAGTCGAAATTAGAGTCACTAATGGGTTTGCTTTAAAAGAAGAATAGTTTTATTAGCGTGAAACACACAAATTGCCTGAAAGATAGGAAAAATGTGTAGCCAGCAAGAGGCCAATATTTTGAATAAATTTTTTCTACTTTCCCATTAAAAACTAGTGTTTTATTTTCACAAAAAAAAACAAAACCGCTCATTTCATACCGCCACACCTGACATAGAGGCCTAGAAAATACAGGTGCTTTTTATATACAAGGTGATAGCACTGATAGTTACAAAGTTTAATTATTTTACACTGAACGCAAGAAATCTAACTGCCAGTGTGCAACTTTTTCTAATCAACTCAATGTGTCATAAAATTTTGGATGCTACACATATTCTATGAACCATAAAATGTATTTAAAACTTTTTAATTTTCTTCTTCTTTTTTTTACAATAAATTTCTTTATGCCATAAATGTTTGCTGCCGTTTTGTATACTACACAGAAACTACAGAGTATAAATTGTTACTTAAACTTTCTAATGCATAGTTTTAGGCAGTGTCTGTGTGTGTGCAGCAAAAAAAACAACTATTACTGTTTCCTTAGCCATAAAAAGTTTGATCAATAATTTAAAAAAAGTATTGTTTTTTTATTATTAAAAAAGTGTATTAAAGTTTCACTTGCCAGCCGTCTCGTTTAAAAGTTAATTTAAAACAGTATGTCATACAGTATAAGAAAAATACAATTAAACTTATTTCATTAAATTGGTTTCTATTCTCTCTTTTATTTAATTTTATTTACTTGAAATTTTGTAAAAATTTTAATACCTATTCACTTAGTTAGTACACGATCTATATTTAAGGTGATTTATTGACTTGTACTTCGATAACAATTTTTTTTTTTTAATTTTTTACTTGGGCAGTCCATTTTAATGTTAAACATGAAAGTGTAATTTAAGAAAAATAGGATAATTTATCTTTTTACTTCTCCTTTTTAGTTTGGCATTTAATTTTACTAAAAGATTTTTTCCATTTTCTTACTTGGCATTTAAAATTTTTTTTCTTCATTTCCAATTCCTTTTTGTGCATTTTGCTTAGTGTAAGAAGATTTTCTCTATTACATTGTGGGCATGAGTGTGTGATTTTTTTGCGTTTTTCAAACAGATTTTTTTATTTTTTTCTAACCAACACCTGCTGTCAATTTAAAATTACAAACCACTAAATAAATAAAAGCTTACGTCATGCCACCTAAAAGTATGTTAAAGTTGAGCTACTAAAAAAAGGTTTAAGAGACTGGAAGGCATATACGATTGTAAAGAAAAAGCCAAAAGAGAATTTTTATTGAATGAATATCGTTCAATGGAAGAGGTAAATTAAAGCATACTTTTTTTCTGATAAGGGGCCTATTTACCAAAGAAAATATGTTTTGCTTAGATAATCTTTTAAAGCTATCTTTATAATAGAATTTTGATAGAAATTTTGTTTAGAAGTATCGGAAATGTAGTCTATACATGTGCGATAATCCTAAATATATACTTCATTAAAAAATTAGGTCTTATATGTTATATAAATAGCATCTTTGCTATTTCGAATCTGGCAATGTCATTCTATTGTCACAAAATTCAATATGTTTTCTCCACTGAACGAAATGAATCGATTTACGATTGAGCAACGTTGGGATTTATTGGAAATTTATTTTCAAAACAAAGACAAAAAATCATCAAATTTTCGAATGAAGCTCATTTCCATCTTGGTGGGTAAATTAATAAGTAAAATTACCGTATTTGGAGCTCAAAAAACCCAAACGTGGTCTTACGCAGGCCAATGCACCCATTACGAGTGACTGTTTGGTGCGGCTTGTGAAGCGCAGGCATCAATGACCCATATTTCTTTGAAAATAAGAACGGCGCAACCATTACGGTCAATGGAGACAACTATCGCACCATGAGAACCGACTTTTTTGTGCTCGCTGCTCATGGTATTGATATGAACGATGTTTGGTGTCAACAGGATGGTGCAACTTGCCACACATCTCATGCCACAATCGATTTATACAGTCAAACGCTTGATGGCCGCTTGATTAGCCGAAATAGTGATATAAGTTGGCCGCCAAGAAGCTGTATTTTACACCGTAGGACTATTTTCTGTGGGGCACCGTTAAAGACAAGTGTTATGCCGACAAACAGAGCATTTGAAGGCCAAAATTCGTTATGCCATTGCCGAAATATGATCCCATACACTCGAAAAAGTACTTGAAAATTGGTCCGCTCGAATCGGGTACTGTGAGGCCAGCCGCGAAAGCCATATAAATGAAATAATATTTCATTTCAAACCGTAACAATTGTATTTCACAACAAAACAATAAATTTGGCAAAATTTCAAACCGTTTTTAAATTTAAACTTTTTTTAAATAGCCCACCCTTCATAAGAGTATTCATTAACGGATCAGAAGGCTTAGCTAGAAAGATATTCTAGCCTATTAGAAAGCCATAAACCGTTGCTTAGATCTGCAACTATGCGGAGCAAATATTTGAGCATGTACATGTACAGTAGAAAGCTTTCTTGCGTATTGCAATATAAATTTGTTTTCCTAGCCGAATAATATTCTACCACTGGCCCGGACCACCGTTATGCCTGTCATATTACTCGTAGAATGAAATAAACAAGTAGATATGAACACAAAACTGAATAACCGGAGGACGCTTTTTCATCTACTTTCAATGAATGGAGAGGTTAGTAAGTTAGTAGCAATAGTAGCAGTAGTAGGTACAGTAATAGAGTAGTAGTAGTAGTAGTGTAGTAGTGGAGTAGTAGTAGTAGTAGTAGTAGTAGTAGTAGTGTAGTAGTGGAGTAGTAGTAGTAGTAGTAGTAGTAGAAGTAGTAGTAGTAGAGTAGTAGTAGAGTAGTAGTAGTAGTGTAATAGTAGAGTAGTAGTAGAGTAGTAGTGGTAGTTGTGGTAGAGTATTAGTGTAGTAGTAGAGTAGTAGTAGTAGAGTAGTGGTGGTAGTAGTAGTAGAGTAGTGGTGGTAGTATTAGTAGAGTAGTAGTAGTAGTAGTGTTAGTAATAGTAGTAGCAGTGTTAGTAGTAGTAGTAGTGTTAGTAGTAGTAGAGTAGTAGTGGCAGTAGAGTATTAGTGTTAGTAGTAGTAGAGTAGTAGTGGCAGTAGAGTAGTAGTGTTAGTAGTAATAGTAGTAGTAGTAGAGTAGTAGTGGCAGTAGAGTAGTAGAGTAGTAGTGGCAGTAGAGTATTAGTGTTAGTAGTAGTAGAGTAGTAGTGGCAGTAGAGTAGTAGTGTTAGTAGTAATAGTAGTAGTAGTAGAGTAGTAGTGGCAGTAGAGTAGTAGAGTAGTAGTGGCAGTAGAGTATTAGTGTTAGTAGTAGTAGAGTAGTAGTGGCAGTAGAGTAGTAGTGTTAGTAGTAATAGTAGTAATAGTAGAGTAGTAGTGGCAGTAGAGTAGTAGTAATAGTAGTAGTAGTAATAGTAGTAGTAGAAGAGTAGTTTTAGAGCAGTAGTGGTAGTAGTAGTAGTAATAGTAGTAGTAGAAGAGTAGTTTTAGAGCAGTAGTGGTAGTAGTATTAGTAATAGTAGTAGTAGAAGAGTAGTTTTAGAGCAGTAGTGGTAGTAGTAGTAGAGTATTAGTAGTAGTAGTAGAAGTAGTAGTAGTAGTAGTAGTAGTAGTAGTGGTAATAGTAGTAGTAGTAGAGTAGTAGTGGTAGTAGAGTAGTACTGTTAGTAATAATAATAGTAGTAGTAGTAGAGTAGCAGTAGTAATAGTAGTAGTAGTAGAGTAGTAGTAGTAGCAGAAGAATAGTAGTAGTAGGTAGTAATAGAGTAGTAGTAATAGCAGAAGAATAGTAGTAGTAGGAAGTAATAGAGTAGAAGTAGTAGCAGAAGAGTAGTAGGAGTAGAGTAGTAGTACAGTAGTAATAATAGTAGAGTGGTAGTAGAGTAGCAGAGTAGTAGTAAAGTAGTAGTAGAGTATTAATGGTATTACAGTAGTGATAATAGTAGAGTGGTAGTAGAGATAGTAGGGTAGTAGAGCAGTAGTAGTAGAGTAGTAGAAGTAGAGTGGTAGTAAAAATATTAGGGTAGAAGTAGAGCAGTAGTAGTAGAGTAGTAGAAGTAGAGCATTATTAGTAGAGTAGTAGTAGTAGAGCTGTAGTAGTAGTAGAGCAGTAGTAGTAGAGTAGTAGAAGAGTAGTAGTAGTAGAGCAGTAGTAGTAGTAGTAGTAGAGTAGTAGGAGAGTAGTAGTAGTAGTAGTGGAGCAGTAGTAGTAGAGTAGTAGGAGAGTAGTAATAGTAGTAGAGCAGTAGTAGTAGTAGTAGAGCAGTAGTAGTAGTAGTAGAGTAGTAGGAGAGTAGTAGTAGTAGTAGAGCAGTAGTAGTAGTAGTAGTAGAGTAGTAGGAGAGTAGTAATAGTAGTAGAGCAGTAGTAGTAGTAGTAGTAGAGTAGTAGAAGAGTAGTAATAGTAGTAGAGCAGTAGTAGTAGTAGTAGAGTAGTAGAAGAGTAGTAATAGTAGTAGAGCAGTAGTAGTAGTAGTAGAGCAGTAGTAGTGGTAGAGTGGTAGTAATAGTATAGTAGAAGTAATGGTAGAGTAGTAGTAATAGTATAGTAGTAGTAATGGTAGAGTAGTAGTAATAGTAGAGTAGTAGTAATAGTAGAGTAGTTGTAGTAGTGGTAGTAGTAATAGTAGAGTAGTAGTAATAGTAGAGTAGTTGTAGTAGTAGTAGTAGTAATAGTAGAGTAGTAGTAATAGTAGAGTAGTTCTAGTAGTAGTAGTAGTAATAGTAGAGTAGTAGTAATAGTAGAGTAGTTGTAGTAGTAGTAGTAGTAGTAGTAATAGTAGAGTAGTAGTAATAGTAGAGTAGTTGTAGTAGTAGTAGTAGTAATAGTAGAGTAGTAGTAATAGTAGAGTAGTTGTAGTAGTAGTAGTAGTAATAGTAGAGTAGTAGTAATAGTAGAGTAGTTGTAGTAGTAGTAGTAGTAGTAGTAGTAGTAGTAGTAGTAGTAGTAGTAGTAGTAGTAGTAGTAGTAATAGTAGAGTAGTAGTAATAGTAGAGTAGTTGTAGTAGTAGTAGTAGTAATAGTAGAGTAGTAGTAATAGTAGAGTAGTAGTAATAGTAGAGTAGTTGTAGTAGTAGTAGTAGTAATAGTAGAGTAGTAGTAATAGTAGAGTAGTTGTAGTAGTAGTAGTAGTAATAGTAGAGTAGTTGTAGTAGTAGTAGTAGTAATAATAGAGTAGTAGTAATAGTAGAGTAGTTGTAGTAGTAGTAGTAGTAATAGTAGAGTAGTAGTAATAGTAGAGTAGTTGTAGTAGTAGTAGTAATAGTAGAGTAGTAGTAATAGTAGAGTAGTTGTAGTAGTAGTAGTAATAGTAGAGTAGTAGTAATAGTAGAGTAGTTGTAGTAGTAGTAGTAGTAGTAGACAGGGTGTTAGTAACAGTCCAAGTAGGTAAAAATAATCCACTGAATATAAAACTCCTAAATTAAATCATCTTTTGCAAATCACTTTTGTAAAATTCCTAAAACTATGCAATTTTTTAATTTTCTTAATTCCTTAAATTACACGTCAACTGGTGTTGTATACCTATAAAATATATTCCTTATTAGAAAAATTTAAAGGAAAGAATTAAATCTTATTTTTTTTTTTTTTTTTTTTTTTTGTATTGACTACCAAGTCATTTAGATCAAGTTCAGAAACTACCATTCTAACTGATCCCTAGATATATCAAAATCAATATTTACTTTGTATATTATTCTATTCGCCAATACTTCGACTGATGTTGTGTATTGACTACGTAGTTATTTATGCCAAATGCAGGACCTTCCACTATTACCGTTTCAAAGATATACAAAAATCAATATTTACTTGGTATAGAAGATGCCTTCCGCCTCCTTTTTGACTGATGATTTGTATAGACCGCAAACTTATTTAGGCCGAATTTAGAAACTCTTATTATTACCGTTTTAAATATATAGACATATAAATAAAAGTAATATATGGGCGTGGCACCGTCCAGTTAAAAAAAAACATCGGTCAAAGTACACCTTTCCAACGCATGTATTGGTATGGTTTATAAAATGACGAACATAGGACAACTTATTTTTATATCTATAAAATTTATTTATTAAATTTTTTAGATTTATTTTATTTTAATTAAACCCCTATGAAAATCTACACAAAGACTTTGACTGATATTTTCATTTTCGTTTGAAGTATAAATGTAAGGCTCTTCAAACGGACTACTACGACTGCTTGTACTTCAAATATTCAAGGCTGTTATTCGTTATTCTATTTTTTATTTTATTTATTTTTTTTATTTTACTCTATTAAGAAAAAATAAAAAAACTTATATTTGTAAAAATTCTTTGATGAAACACTTGGATTTTAAAAGAAGGAGTGTAACGTCATGCGATTTCAAAACAAACATTATTTTTGTGGAAGTTTTTCTTGTTGTTTTTAAGGACTTTTGTTTGCGTTCGATTCTTTGTAAAAAAAAGACTTTTAAGTATTTTTTTAATATAAAAAATGAAAAAATATAAAATGAAACTGTTATAGATTTCTAGTGTTTGGTTTTCTGAATATTTTGAAAGTAAGAAAAAAAGAAATTGTGGCATATTTTTAGGTTTATTGTTATTTATTTTTATAATCTTTGCATGTCTACTTACCTATGCAAAATATATTGACTTTTATTTGATTTGTTTTTGTTTTTCTTTTCTTTATTTGATATTAAGAACTGGAATGAGGATGATTTTCTGATTTCATTTTTTTTGCTTTTCTATTTCTTATCCCGTAAACTCTTGTATGCTCGCTCTCTGCTACAAGCAATTTTACGTTTTATTGGTTGCTTCACATATCACTAGTTTTTGATTACTTAACATTCGTAATATTAAATTACAGTATAAGTAAAGCAATTTATATACAATATTAAAATATTTCCAAGAAATCGTTGTTATTATACTGCTGCTGGCTTGCTGTCTGTAGCTACTACTTTTGCTTCTTTTCTACTTGGCAAATATTCAAAAACTACATGTACAGCCTTAAATAAAGAAATTTATGAAATACCTGTAACGAAAGATATAAAAAGAAGAAAAATTTAATCAAGATGCATAAGTATGAGTAAAACAAATTATATAAAATAATAACAGATATATAAGATTTTTTTAAGATTCTAAAACCTAAAAGTATGTTATGATTTATGATAATTTTTGTAAAAATTAATGATTAAATATTTTATGCGCAAAAAAGGGTTACACTTTTACGTGCTCAGAAGATTACATTATTTGTTTATCATCCTAAAAGAGGACTTTATTTAAATACCATCAATGTTCAGCAATGGCAATGATTTTTTTGTTTGATATGCCACTCACAGTTGCAAATGTTATTTCTTAGGGTTATTTATTAGCTTAAAAGGATCTCAAATGGATTAAGATTAATATATCAAAAGTATTTTTATCTTTTCAATCACAAACACCTTTAAATGTAAGCATAGGAGTAAAAATACTATCAATCATGCCTAAAGGTATGCTTTAAATTATATATGAAATTAAACTTTTGTAGATCATTAATAAAAGCATTAGGTAACCGATATCGACTATATAATACCATACATCTTAAGATCCTCTTCTGAAAAAGTATTGTAGTAAAGCGAATCTTTGCTCCCTTTAATAAAAATCTCCCATTTTAGATGCCCTGACGAATTTCGGGATGTCGGTTTATGCGAGTACTACCGTCCTGTAATATATCCCTCCCAACTCAGTTGCCATAACGAATTTCAGGCTACTCCTACTAATGTCCTCGACTAGTACAGAGTTTTCTTGTTATATATCCTACCCAACTCAGTTGCCCTAACGAATTTCAGAATATCGGTTGATGCCAGTGGTGATAGTTCACCATTACAGCCCTCGACTAGTATAGAGTATTCCTATAATAAAGGGTGATCCAACCATAATTTACGATGATAATAGTGAATCATACCTTGACGTCAAGTTTTTTGCCCAACTTAATTTGACATTTCTTTGTATTAGTGCTTGACAAATTCAACCATGGAGTGGTACAGAATTAAGCGGCGCGTTAAGATTGTTGAAGTCTTTTACAAAAATGGTCATTCAAATTAAAATGCATTTCGTGGCAGATTAACCAATGAACATCGTACACTAGAGAAGGTTTGTGAAGTTGACAATTTGATTAGTAAGATGTTCTAATCGAATATCAAGTGTAATAAAGTCAGACGCATAACGTGAATACCCCCAACGTAAGTACCTCTTGCTCACGGTGCCAAAGCACGAGTGAATACAATGCGTTAACCAACGGCCCTACCTACGCTGAAAATCAGTGAGTAGCAATTCGAAGCCATGTTATTTGGATATGACCTCCACACTGGTGGAGACTGTTTAAACACCTCACGTCTTCCAGTTAAGAGCGTGACACCAGAAGCAGCCAACATAGCCCTCACCACGATTTGGGTCTAAACCACAACCACTACAGTATTAAGTGGAGTGTCGGTCAACCGCTCGCCACAAAAGTTTTGCACAGATTCTGCTTAATGGAGGAAGAAGGTAAAGTGCTGCCGCGACAACACAAGTACCAACTCAAACAATAACAGTCAGGCGAATGTTAGTAACAAAGTAAGTACAAACACAATTCAACTGTAATGAACGTGACGTTTGAGTTTAGTGGGTGAAAATCTCCCACTGTCTGAGAGTTGTAACTGCTTTACACCACGTCAGTCAAAAAAAAAGTTATCTTGACGTAACACCTAAGCGGCGGTCCTGAGGCTTTCTGTTAGTAGGTGGAGGCTTGACTGAGGCTTTCAACTGCTCTGCTGATTGTTCAGCAAAGAGACAGCCAATAAGGTATCCGATTCATCAGCTTGCGATGCCTTCTGATAAATCCTTTACTCGACTTATCTCTCAATTATTATAATCATAGCCCCTAGAGCTTTGTTCTTCACCATATTATGAAGCGAAATTAGGTTCTACAGAGCCTATAGCTACGATTTCTGTATTTTGATTTCTCTGCATTTTGTTTAACGTTGCCTGTTCATACAATGGACCCATAGGCCGAAATTGGTCCGACTATTATAATAAACATTCAGTGAAGTAATTATGTGTTGCAAAAACAAGTTTTTTCTTTGCAAGATTTCGGCATAGCATTAGGGAATGTTTCGATAAAAAGTGAGTGCTGCATTTTTGATACATTAAAGTCGATTGTGAAACCATGTCTGCCTAAAACGTTTGAAAAAATTGTAAATAGAAAAACTTAACAAATTAAAAAAAATATCGGGATTTTAAGCCTATATCTTATCGAAAATTTACAAAAAAAAAACCTTTAGTAACTTTTTTCTTTAGCCTACCACTAGGCTGTTATTTTTTATTTATTAAAATTAACTTTATTTCCTGTTTTTGATAGAAAAATTTACAAAAAAAAAGGTTAAAAAAAATTCGCAATTTTCTGCCTTAAAGCCGACATAATTTTTTCATTAACTTTTTTTCTATTAAAATTCAATTTCTCAGCCTTCAGTTACTTGCTATGTAAGTAAATACCGTGTAATAAAATATTTATTTTATTTTTTTTTTACCTTAGAAATTTTTCTACAACAACTGCAAATACAAATCTAGTTTTTTAACCTCCATAATGGCAACAAGAAAAACTTACTTTGAGTTTAGGTCAAAGAAACTATTATTTAAAAAATGACTATCAAGGAACCTTAAAAGAGAAACACTTTCACAACATGGTCAGACCAATTAAAGTAAAGCCTGTCATAAACTGACTATTTTAACAGTAATATTTTAGCATAAACACTTTAAAGTATGCACTGTTTATAACACACCCAGCCACTCTCGTTACTAAAACCATCAAACATAGTTAAACCATATGGCCAGTTTCAAGCCAAGAATCAGTAAAAGTACGTGTAAAAAGTGGCATGTAATGTACTAAATAAGTGAGTAAGTGAAATAATTTGCACTACAAAGTCTTTGAAATTTAAGTGTGTGTTGGTGTAAGACTAACTTGGCTATGGGTGGGGGAGGTATGGGTTATAACATTAGTAGTACAAACATAATTTTCTTACAAGATTGCCAACAAATATAGTCCATCAATTTGTTTCTCTCTCAGTGGAAAAGCCATAAAAATTAGGGGCGAGGAATGGTTTACTTCCAACCCTAGTAACAAACATTTTGCAACAAATTGGTAACAAATTCAAAGTTATAACAATGAGGCGAAGGACCTATAACTGCAAGTACTTAAAAAGAAAAGAAAAACGCAACAACAAATTATGGTGCACTAAGGAACTATAAAATGGAACACAAAGAAGAAAAAACCAACAAAACACAATGGTCAAGTTTAATACTGTTGTCAAGTGAAGAGTTATATACACGGAAAGTACTTTTTAAGTAACAAAAGGTACCAAACTATTTTTAAAAAAGTAAAAATTTTTTAAAATAAAAAAAAAAATGGCCTATTCAAGTAGATGAAGCTTTCGAAATCTGCGACTGAAAAGCCATTGATAATGTTCTGAGAACTAGGATAGGAGGAAGCAGCAGTCTCTCTGAATCAAGGCACACTTGAGCACACATAGCAGCCTGCTGTAATACATGAAACGATCCACAGTAGCTCTTGCACCACCGTCCGATGTAATAATACTGCCAAGGTACGAAAAAGAGTCCACAGATTAACGGGGATATTTTTATATAAAAATCTGTGGAATTGATTGACCCGATGCTGAAGGTCTTTGTTTTATCAACATTAACTCTCAGACCATGTTTCTCCGTCTCTTCTACCGGATCATTGAGTTTCGGCTGCATGTCAGCAGACAAATGTCGTCGCCACAATCGAGACCTTCAAGCTGCTCCGTAAATGTTAATGATAAGCCTCCGTTTCATCCATCCACAGATTTCCTTAGGAAATCTGGCATATTGCGTTAGCAATTTGAGTTTCTTAAAAACGGAGTAATCTAGAGATAGGAGGACTAGAAGAAGTTAAAGCAAAAATGGTACTTTTGCAGCAATTTAAACCTTTTTTATCGCATCTGAGCAGTGCAACTTCACTTCTTTTCGAAGCATAAACTCTTTTAAAGGAAATGTCATCTCGTTTTGCAAAAATTTTCTTAACAATTGTTGTCCATTGTTGTTAATGCTGCTGTAATAAATTGTATAACAAAATAACTTGCATTTACACACATACATATATTGGTGAAATCCGCAATGACAACAACATCAACAATGAAGCAACTGCAATCAAACAATAAAAGTTTTTTTCTTTTTTAAAAAAGCACAAGTAAAAAATCCAATAAATATAAGGCCACGCAAGTAAGAGTCGATGAAAAAGAATGAGAAGTTTCCGCAGGAAATAAATGATGTTTTCGAGATACTCAATAGAGGCGAAATGTATTGAAAAGTTAATTTCGAAAAATTTAAAGTGAATTTTTTTTGATACAAAGTAAGACGCACATACTACACTTCAACTAAAATATTATTGAGTTACTTTTCACCGATTTACGAACAAATTGCTTATTTTTATTTTATGAATTTGTGAAAAAGAGTTACTTCGTTTGGTATTGTTTAAATACTATTGTTCTTGTTGTTGTTGCTATTGTTAGTTTTACAATTGTTGTTACTTTTCGTTGCTTCAACTAACTTAAGAACTTTTCAACAGCAGCCATATTCAATATTTGATGGGAAAAATTCTATAGAAATGTTCTTAAGGTGTGCAGTGTAAATAAACAGTGAAGGAAAAAACAATGCGAACATGAAGACAAAAATAAAGATGAAGTAAAATTCAACGCTAACTGAGATTCGAATATAGGCAGCGACAATACCAACATTGGCGCCACCACTGAAAGAACGCAGAAATAAGGCAAAAGTAACAGGAATGTTATGTTAATCACTCATATAATTGTGCCAGATATTTAAACTCATCATAGGCGGCTTCATCGTCACACATAAGGAGATGCATAAATATATGGACATCTCTCAACAGCAATTCACGCAAATTAATGATTGGACAGAAGATGAAAAAGCTCTTTATCGGATTTTAAAAATAGACGCGCAGCTGACATCAGCAATGATTACAAGCTCATAACAGGTTAAATCAAGATTAAAATTAAATTATAGAGAAGAACCATCAGAAACACAAGACAAAGAGGGCTCTGCAGCATATAACCAAGTCGCAGAAAAAACTCTGGCTATAGTGTTTTTTTCTTCTCTCCATCACTCCTCAAATGCGTATATTGGCTTTCCACAAAGCATTCATTGCTTTGTTTCAGTTTCATTAATCAAGTTGATTTTTCAAGCCAAGTAGATGATTAATCCACTGTAGCCCTTTTCATACCAATTGTGTAGTGGTGGTGAATATCCTTGCTAATTGGTGGTAATCTTTACTGTAGCATTGTAATTTTTTCCTAGTAGGTGGCGTATTTTCTTGTCATTATCGCCAAAGGAAAGCTGGAAGGTCCGGGGAGTTGTCTGGAGGGAAAATCGAAGCTCCTTTATTAAACACTCGAAACGAGACTATAATTAAATTATTTCGGCATTCCCTCTGCTGGGGCTTGAATCTAGCTCGTTTGTGATGTTATGCGTGCGCTCTAACCACTACACCACGCTGTAGTTTAATTTCATGGAAAATCTTGGATAAACAAGCAAATAAAGCTGCAAGAAGATACAAAAGAAAGTTGCTAGAACGGTTAGCAACAGCAGTAGAAGAGGCAGTTGCCCAGAAAGATATAAGAAAACTACACCGGATGATTGACTATCTCACAAACCACAAGTGTAATAGGAAACACAACAGTTGCTGATCGGAATTATTATTATTGTGATTCTGCCAAGCCACTACTGCAGGACACTGTGACCCATGAGACTTAGTGTGACTTTTCTGGCTTATAGTTTGTTCAGCAGATCTGTAATGAACATAAGCTGATCTGAAACTAAAATGGCGGATATGACTTCCATTAAGACCCTATGTCTCACAGATTCCTATCTTAACCTATCAAGAAGCCCTCACATTTACACAATATGTGTTCGTTTTTCAAAAAGGTGATCTAGACCCCTTGGACAACAATATGTATATACTGGTATATGGGGAGCAGCTTCATATTTTGCCGAAATGTCCACTTCTTATATTCTGAACATATTTTACATTTTGCATATAATAGCTATAATAACTTCTTAACAGTACTCTGTTAACGCAAAATTTGAGAATGTTAAAAATATATGGTTGGTGTCTTGACTTTTCAAATTCGAATTTATTTTCACACGCATAGAAATTCTTGGCTGCCATACTTTAGATGCCTAAATTGCGGTCTGACCGCCGCAATGGCGAAGTCCTCATTGAGCATTCCATTCAAGCATCTGCAATTTCTCAATCCTTTATTGGGTTGAGAATGTTAATCAAGGGAGCTGTTAGTAAGGTTTCTTACTGATGTAAGGTGCCATAGAACATTCTCTAGACAATACTATTCCGCTGTTTCATTACCATCTATCCTACAATATCCAAAATAATTCTAAGCGAAAGCAATATGTGACCAGTCTAGATGTCTTTACGAGCCAAGTAGCTTGGCTGTCGGAGAATCCAGGTTGATATCCGCATATACAATCTCAGCAAGGAAGATACTTAGTGATCTCTTCAGCGGCATCGACGAGTCTCGGTTGGGTTCTTGAACACCAGTATTTCATTTTGGAGCCACAGATATACCAGTTTAGATCAAACTCCCTCCGAACTAAGTTAGACCAACAATCCCGATCCGGCAATTCAATTTTAAATCTCCTGCAAAAGCACAGATCCAAAGGCATAACATCCAGGATCTAAGGTGGTTTTCCGATCATCTTGCGTAAAATGGACAGACTTAGCGACACATTTCGGGATCTCGTGACGAAAAATTTTCTAAGTGCCCCTATTTGGTCGAAACATTATTCCTCCTACAATGACAAAGAGCGGCAGCGCAGCATCAGACTTAGAAGATATGCCCAGTAAAGCGAGAGCGTCATTCGGACGACTGCAGTCAATGTAGAGAATCTTAAACTCATGTGGTAAATCAGTTCCGCTATATAGCAGTGAATCCCAGCTTATATCGAACAAAATAACGCAAAAGCTTCAGATATTAATCAACAAGTGACTCAGAATCATTTGCATAATATTCTGGCCTAACACCTTAAGTAACACATAACTTTAAAGCACGGACAATGAGGAACCCATACAAAAGCTAATAAAAAAGAGGAAATGAGGGTGGAATAGTAGTGAACCGTGTAAAATGGAGATGCATTGTGAAAGCAATATGCTACCAAGAGGTTTTTCTTTTTTGATAATATGATATCTGTATCATATTAAATTAATTCGCCTAAAAAGATACACCAACATTTATACGCTTAAAGCTATAAACATTATTATAGAAGCTATTCTATTGGTTTGTGTCAAGGCTACGATCACCTTGCCAATGTATTTACTTTAACAGTGCTACCAATTCAATATAATGTCAATATTATAAATTTTTTTTGTTAATTTTATTATCAATAAAATTTTTTATGTTAAAACTGATTGTTTCTTGTTTTAAGCTTAACTATACCTTGTAAATGCTATAAGTATTCTGAGAAACACGTTCCATAACACTACAACAGAAAAAAGAAAAAATTCTCGCCATACTGGTCTTTGGCATATTCAAGCAAAAGTCTTCTTCTTTTTTCTTTTCGCTGCTGCATACAGAGGTGTTCATCTGTAGTAAGAGTGCGTGTGACTGATTTATTTTCCAAAGAGTTTCTTGCTCCTTTGGTTTTTTATATAGAAAATAAAGGCCAACAAACCGAGTTTAAGTATTGTTAGTCGGGCATTTTTATGCTTCAATATTTATTTAATAGTTTAAAAAATGTTGTTGTTGGTATTTTAGTTGCTATTGTTGATTGTGTACTCAATTTAAGCAGCAAATTTTAAAGGCATTACGAAAATTGTTTTTCAAAAGTAAGCGCTTTAGAAGATACTTTTTGGGGTTGGTCGTTGCATACTTTTTGGGGTGATATTTAACAAAAAGCTGAAATTAATTAATATTTATTTATTTTATAAACACTTTCACAGAGAAGATATTTGGGAAAATACAAATGAGATAAATATTTGTAAATTACTTAAAAAGTTTCAATGATAAAACAATAGCAAGAAGAAAGTATACTTTAGGGCGTATAAAAGTATTAACAAATAGTAGTTTGTCATCTTCTTTCCCCGGCATATACAATTTTTAACGAGTGCACTCTGTGGAAAATTAAAACCTAAAATCGACAAGATAATTAGCCATAGCAGTATGGCTTTAGACCTGACAAATCCACCATCGACCAAATATTTACGATACGTCAAATCCTTAAAAAGACCCAAGAAAAACAGATCGACACCTACCATCTATTTGTCGACTAGAGGGCTGCTTTTGACAGCCCTATACATTCAAAGGTGTTTCAAGCCATGTCTGGTTTTGGTTGTCCCAGCAAAACGAATACTACTTTGTAGGATGACACTTTCTGAAACACAATCCTCAGTTAGAATAGGTAATACAAAGCGAGGTTTCAGACAGGCAGACAGCCTATCGTTAGATCTTTTCAACATTCTGCTGGAAAATGTTATACCAGATGCAGGGATGAATATAGCTGGCACACTTTACATCAAAAAACATATACTCTTTGCTTATGCCAACGAAATCGTCATCAGGGTCAAACATTACGAGCAGTTATTAGTACCTATGAAAAACTCGATAAAAAATTTGCTAAAGTATGCACAAAACTTTCAATAGAATCGGGCATCAGTTTTGAGATAAAGAGAACAATACTGGCAAATAGATGCAATTTTGGATTAAACAAGCATGTTAAGAAGAGAACCACCTCTCGACAAAAAAAGATTACCCTATACAAGACACTGATACCACCCGTGCTGTTGTGATTGTGAAGGATGGGTGCTTGCAATAGAAGACGAGGTAGTGTTTGGAGTATTCGAGAGAAAAATTCTTCGTAAAATTTGTGGACCCATCTGCGTTGGCTGAGAATATCGATGTCGTACATTGACATAGTTAAACATATTAAATAGCGTCGGCTAGGTCATGTTGTGAGAATGGATGCACATGCTCCAGCTGAGAAATCATATGAGGAGGAACCTGGTGAAGTCCGAAACTCCGATAGAAGAATCAAGCAGAGGAAGACATCTCGAATCTTGGTGTAAGAAATTGTAGTATTAGTGCACAAGATTGTAGCACTTGGAGATCTCTTCGAAGCAAACGATCTGTGAAAGCCATCTAAGTGAGGAAGTAAGTTTGGCAGTTACAAAATAAAACTTACATGGAATCAATTACTCATATGGGTTTAAGAAATGTTTGTAAAAATATTACAAACAAAATTACAATTGATTGATGGCATAGTTTATTCTAATCAGGGAGCCATGCACATATTCTAAGTCCGTCGTTCGCTTCTATGGCCAAGTGAGTCAACGTTTTTATCATACCTGTGGCTTAAAGCCAGCTGTGTTCTGTTACCTACACTTTTCCTGATTCTACTTAACTCTGTTATGCGTTAAACTAACATCGAGTCCACCCCGTATTCGATAGAATTTAAATGACTATTTTAAGGATATTAACTATGAGGATGATTTGTGCTTAATGTCCCATCGTTTCTCCGATATCGAAGATAAACTGCAGAAACGCGCTACAAACGCAGAAGCAGTGGACTTAAAAATGAAGACCGTGAAGACCAAAATAAAGTATACCGAATCGATCATAATTTTCTCGATAGATTTGACTTCATTATACCCACGAGAGACTTCTGGTCTCAGGAGTTTCCTCAAAATGCCCTTGGGGTCTATACCGATGGCTCTAACATGCTGGGCAGAGTGGATTGTGGTATATTCATAGAGGATTTTGATACTGGACGATCTTATAAGTTGCTGAATACTGCAGTCTAGTTCAAGCGGACATCAAGGCCATACTGTAGGTTATGCAATGCTTGTTGAGTTTTGGGATTTGCCCTAAAAATCTTCGAACAAACAGACTGCGATCAAGTGCTTGTGAGCGTCACCTCGACGTCTATCCTCGTCCATGTATGCCGCAGGTTTCTCATGGAAACCTCGGCTCATTTAAAGGTAACTCTCATATGGGTTCAGTGACACAGGGATATCGGATTTACGTTACTGAGGAACTGGCTAGTGCGAGTACTGAGCTCATTTTTTGCGAACGCGATTACCTCGGTTAGGCTGAATATTTATTCAATGACTTGTGTTATCGCCAGGCTCTACTGAATTGACCTCGATTAAAAAAAGATTTCTCTCTCTTCTCTTCTTAAGTCGCATGGGCTTTCATTTGCTCAATTGAGGTCCTAACGAGTCATTGCCTTATTGGGAGGCATGGCGATAGACTCGGAATCCCTTCCATGATATGTGCAGGAGTTGTAGTCTGACGACAAAAGTTTTTGACCACCTATTTCTTGAGTTTATTTTGGAGTCCATATGGTTTCTTATGAAGACTGTTTGATCCCCAGATAAGCTTCTATGATTGTGGTATTATATCGGGCAAAATCTTTGCCCTTAGTGGGACTTCTTCTCTCCAGGAGGATGTACCATCCTACCTAAGCTGAAAATAAGATAACCGATGACGTCGATCCGCTAGTTACTTCGGAGATAGTATGATCACAGATGGTGGTTCCAAAGGCGATATCAACAACAGAATATATTAGCAAAATATTCTGGCAAAATAGAGCCAGTTACTAGCGATCTGGACTGTGTCCTCTGTTGCAACAGAGCTACTTATACACAAACGACCATGGATAGATCACCTACTCCGCAGACCTATACATGACATTGAAAGAAAGAAATGTCTTTGAATGGAATCCTTAAGGCAATTGTAGAACTACTCGGTTATCTAAATAACATCTGTTAGTGATCAAAGAATGCCAAAGGGCGAACAAATCTTGGAGCGAAATTAAAACACTTCGCTCTGCTGGGAGTCCTCCCGATCAATAAATGACCTCCGCCGTTTTTAACAGTTTGTTTTTTTACAAGTTATAGCAATTTTTTTCGTAAAAATGCCATTTTAGGCCTTTCCAGGATAAGAAACCTTTTTCTCAAAAATGGTGCTATGTGGGCCAATGAAATTTTTCGGACGTTGTTCAGGGAGTCCTCCCGATCAATCAACGACCTCCACTATATCTGACAGTTTCTTTTTTCAAAAGTTATAGCATTTTTTCATAAAAATGCCATTTTAGGCCTTTCCAGGATAAGGAACCTTTTTCTCAAAAATGGTGATATGTGGGCGAAAGAATTTTGAACGTTGTTCAGGGAGTCCTCCCGATTAACAAACGCCCTCCACTACGTCTAACAGTTTGTTTTTTCAAGAGCTATAGCATTTTTTCGTAAAAATGCCATTTTAGGCCTTTCCAGGATAAGGAACCTTTTTCTCAAAAATGGTGATATGTGGGCGGATGAAATTTTTCGAACGTTGTTCAGGGAGTCCTCCCGATCAACAAACGCCCTCCACTACGTCTAACAGTTTGTTTTTTCAAAAGTTATAGCATTTTTTCGTAAAAATGCCATTTTAGGCCTTTCCAGGATAAGGAACCTTTTTCTCAAAAATGGTGATATGTGGGCGGATGAAATTTTTCGGACGTTGTTCAGGGAGTCCTCCCGATCAATAAACGCCCTCCACTACGTCTAACAGTTTGTTTTTTCAAAAAATATAGCATTTTTTTCGTAAAAATGCCATTTTAGGCCTTTCCAGGATAAGGAACCTTTTTCTCAAAAGTGGTGATACGTGGGCGAAAGAAATTTTTCGGACGTTGTTCGGGGAGTCCTCCCGATCAATCAACGACCTCCACTATATCTGACAGTTTCTTTTTTCAAAAGTTATAGCATTTTTTCATAAAAATGCCATTTTAGGCCTTTCCAGGATAAGGAACCTTTTTTCTCAAAAATGGTGATATGTGGGCGGATGAAATTTTTCGGGCGTTTTTCAGGGAGTTATAGCAAAAGTTATAGCATTTTTTCATAAAAATGCCATTTTAGGCCTTTCCAGGATAAGGAACCTTTTTCTCAAAAATGGTGATATGTGGGCGAAAGAAATTTTTCGGACGTTGTTCAGGGAGTCCTCCCGATCAACAAACGCCCTCCACTACGTCTAACAGTTTGTTTTTTCAAAAGTAATAGCATTTTTTCGTAAAAATGCCATTTTAGGCCTTTCCAGGATAAGAAACCTTTTTCTCAAAAATGGTGATATGTGGGCGGATGAAATTTTTCGGACGTTGTTTAGGGAGTCCTCCCGATCAATAAACGCCCTCCACTATGTCTGACAGTTTCTTTTTTCAAAAGTTTTAGCATTTTTTCATAAAAATGCCATTTTAGGCCTTTCCAGGATAAGGAACTTTTTCTCAAAAATGGTGATATGTGGGCAGATGAAATTTTTCGGGCGTTTTTCAGGGACTATGTCTAACGGTTTTTTCCCCCTCCATCCCCACCAGCCTGCTTAAAACATTTCTATTCTGATTTGCTTTACAAAATGAGATTTTTAGTCTTATTCTACGAGTATAAGTTGTAATAATTTTATTAAAATAAATAAATTTTTTTATGCAATAAATTTATTTATTTTTAAATTTTTTCTAACATTTTTGCAATTTTATCGTTTACATTACTCTTTTAATAATGTAACAGTGCTCTGTTATAGCTAAGACACAATTTAACAGAAGTGCATCGGCTAAAAATTCTAAATTTATCTTCACACACATCAGATGAAGACATTTCAAAATTTATTTAATATTTCAAATGAATTTCCTTTTCCATTAAACTTAGCAATTAAAATTTCCTCTACTCTTACAAGAATTTAAATTGGTATGATTAAACACATCCGAAGATTTAATTACCATTCGTCTAATTATAACCGCAAAAGTAGAAATGATGCACTTTATCGTACAGCCTGCCGGGTATGTATTAACAGAAATTACAAAATCATTGATGCCTACGCCATGACACACTTACTCACAATAGCAGTAGCAGCAGTATATATTGGTATTTAGTGCACATATGAGCAAACATACTTGTAGGTTGTAAAAACCACATTAAAAGGATTTTTCTATAGCAAATAAAATCATTAACCATGTGTACGAGTATGTAGATATAGCCCACACACCTACTAACTGCACACATGCCAAATAACATCTAAAGAACAAATTAATGAGCAATCAGAAATGTACAAAATATATCAAGAAAATTTTCAAGGAAAAACAATTTGTAAATCTCTGCTGTAGATTTTTTTTTTTTTTTTTACCAAAAATCAGTTTACGAATACATTTCTATGCCTGCTAAGTTTTTCAAAATATATGTTTTAAAGAACAGCAAAAAAGACTTTTTCATATCAGTGTTTAGCCAGAGATTGTTACGCACGTTTACACACTTTCGATACGAAGTTTTTAGGTAAACATGTCATGTCTACTTGGTCTAAATAAAATGTTACAACATGAGAATATTTCATGTTCAAAATGCCAAAACATGAAAAAAAAACTACAAACAAAATGAAAACAATGGGTGGTAGTGTCAAACAAATTGTATATGTATACGAGGTCCACATATATTAATGATAAACGTTTTTAATATAAAATTTCTAGCTATGGTTGTGCCTAGAAATAAAAAGGCATCTTAGGGCTATAATGCTGTTTACTATCGATTTATTTATTATTATAGATTCCAGTGTACAGCCTAATATGCAGTTTTGGTGTTTTCCTAATGAACGCCAGCAAATCTGAAACCTTGGTTGTGGATATGTACCTCTTTCAGATTCTGTGTCGCCCTACTCACATAATACATATTCTGCCGTCTCTGATGCCTGTAAGTATAATCTACTATCCTCTGCAGAAATGCTGTTTACATCATAACAACTTGTAAGAAAATTCATCAGCTATACTTGGCAGAATCCAAGCTTCGCGCAAATTTTAGGCTAATTACGTCTTCGGATTAACATATTGTTACTTTTAAACAATAAACAATAAATAAATAAATAAATAACACGAATTCATTATTTTATTTTATACAATCTTTTATTTCTACAATTAAAGTTACACAGTATCCAACTGATTTAACTTCCACTCTTTACTAAACACTTTTACTAACGCCTTAGCAAGACTTTACTCTTTGACTGTTAAATTATGACTGACTGACTAAGTAGAATGCGGCGCCTTTGATAGTTTCAAATGTTCTAGCATATACCACAACCTTCTATTCAGTTAAGTTATTTGAAATGTAAAGTCTGTTAAAAAATAAATTCTGCCTTGGCAGGGTGGTCGTAGCTTTAACATAAATCAATAGAATAGAATAACTTCCATAATAAAGTTTTAAATTTTGGTACATTTTTTTATGCGCTTTTTAATTTTCGTAACAATGTTTTTTTAACTTAAGTCTCAAAGTAGATATTCATATACATCTTAACATACATCTTACAGAAGCTCCAAATTTAGAGAGTGTTTCTGGCATTACAACTTCAGTCCCAGTTAGATTTTGTAAAACTTTAATCACTGCATAAAATCTGACTATAATCTGGGAATCGAAACCACACCATTCATTCGCAGCTTCACCTGAAGCAGGCAGTCGCTTAAAAAACTATAGTGTGTTTTCTTCTTTCCCATTTTAATAGTTTTCGCGGAAATTTATTGACTGTAAACTTCCTTTAAAACCTTTTTTCCCATTTTGCCAGTGTTTACAAAAAATATTCAATCTAAGCTCCATCTAGAGCCGCCAGTATAATAAAATAAACTGCATTATCTTCTCTTCCCAATTTGACAACTTGTGCAGAAACTTCTTTCACTCTGAGCTTTCTTTTAAGCAAGGCAATCTAATAAAAAAGCTATATTGTCTTCTCTTGTTTCCCATATTGACAACTTTCACAGAAATCATTTATTCTGAAGTTCATCTAGAGTCCAGCAGTCTAATAAACTTTATCGTCTTCTCTTCTTTACCTAATTGACAACTTCCACAGAAGTCATTCAGTCTAAGCTTCCTCTAGAGCCGCAGAGTAAAATAATAGAAAATGTAACGTTTTTATTTCTTTTCCATTTTGACAGCTATTAAAGAAGTCGTTCACTCTGAGCTCTCATTAGAGCCAGCAGTCGATTAAATAAAACTGCATTTTCCTCTCTTCTTTCTCATCCTGACAACTTCAATACAAACTACGCTTCATCTAGAGCCAGATAGTCTAATAAAATATAGGTTAGGTTAAGAGGAAGTGGCAGTCTCATAGCGGCCCTCTGTATTAACGCACATGAAGCGAAGACCCAGTACTAACCGCCACTCCAGAGTAACTAGTCTTGACAGTCATCCACAGGTCTCACATAGAAGCATAATCCCACAAATCAAGTAGGAAATCAGTCTATTAACCTTATACCAATACTAGATAGTTTCGATAAGCTATTGAGAAAGAGCGAACCAAGTGTGAGCAGTTTGCGTCTAGCTAGAGACGGACACTGGAAAATAAAGTAGGTCACCCCCTCCTCTTTCTCAATCCATCAACAACCTCGACAGAAATCATGCGCCGGTAAGCACAGCCTCTGCTCGTGCCTACCCATAACGCAATGCTCAGTGAGTATAGATACAGTAGAGATAAGCTCCCACGATTCTATTTTAACACCTGATGATGGCGTCTACCATCCAATCTAGGCCAGGTGAGTCTGGCAGTGAAGCAAAATCCCCGTTTACCAGTATCTGTCAGCGTCCAATAAGTACTTCTTCCACCCTAGTGGGTAGGTGACTGTGCGGAAGGAGTGTATCCGTCTTAGCAAGCTCATCAGCTACACAATTACCCGGAATGTTCCTATGACCGAGGACTCAAATAAAATGGACACCAAACTGCTGTGAGAGGGAATCACGACAGTCCATAACCAGCCTATAGCTGAAAGTTACGATCGAAAAAGATCTACCAGCCACTTGGCTATCAGGAAAGATGCAAATGTCAGTCGTGTGAGCACCGCCCGTCCGAATCGATTCCGCAGCATGGTAGATTACCATCATTTTGGCTAATAAAATATACACCATTTTCTTCTCCTTCCCATCTTGACAGCTTTTACAGAAGTCAGTCACGTTTGTTTCCTCTATAGCTGGCGCTCGATTTAAGGACATTGCATTATTTTCTATTCCTTTTAAAACACATTGTTTTTGAGATAATTCCTTATGAAAGTTTTTGTTATCGCTAATATTTTCATTAGAATTTTTCTTATTAATATAACTTGTATTAGGATATTAACGATATGATTTCGATAAGAAAATATTGTTATCGACACAAGTTTCTATAGAAAATATTGTTATCGACACAAGTTTCTATAGAAAATTTTGTTTTCAATACAATTATATTTGAGAAAGCCGGCAGTTAACGTTTGTTTTGTCTTTTTTAGATTTATCTACCGGTGCTTTTGATGGTGTTTCTGTGTCACTCGGTAACAATGGCAGAACTTCGCTAGGATCCTCTTTAGAGTCCAGCTTCAACTTTTTCGCAGGTGGTTTTTGGGGCGTTTCTTCATTAGCCACACCACTGCTTTTAGGCTCATCATCATGTGTGGAATTCAACAATATTTCTAGCGTTTTTTCTGCACTAGATTCGTCTAAACTGAATTTTTTAGAAACGCCCTCCACAGTGTCTTTCATACAAATCAGATTGTAAATAATTTCCTCATTTGCAGAAAAACCCTGCTCCATATATGGGCCTCCACCAGTTGCCCGAGAAAATTTTAAATTTTGTGTCGCTTTATTGGCGTACATACTTCTTTTGGTCGCACCAAACTTTTTTCCATTCAGCGATACTTTTAAGTGGTGGCCCAGCTGCGTTTAATTCCGCCTCTAAATTGCATTGCATTTAAGTCATCTTTGCCCCCTTTAAGTCATCCCCGGGCAACATCTGGGTGGGACTGCATTGCATCTATAAGGATCTCTATCTATTTCTTATCTGTTGTTTTTCACCTAAAAATATTAATAAATTGAGATACTTATCAAATTTTTAATGAAAAACTTAAATTACTTACAATTTCTGGTGCAATCCTCTTTAAATTTTTGGCGGAATTATTCCCAAAATTTGTCATCATTTTCTCTCTTTCTATGACATTCGTAATAGCTACTTTTTTCCCGGAAAGAGTTGCCCTGTTCCGAAGTTTGTTTAGAATAGGAGGAAAGTAAAATCTCCCAGGGAGAATTTTTTTAGAATAGGTTAGTTGGGAAAAGAGAAAAAACTCCTAGAAAGTTTCAGTTTAGAATTGGGCTGAAAATTTTGTAATCGACGCAATACTTTTATTAATATTCATAATTTGCGTTGGGATATTTTGTTATCGATGTTAGTTTCTACAGAAACGACTTAGCTTTCTAAAAAGTTACATGTTTGGAATAGAAAATACAAATTTAGTTATCGGCCTAAGTTGTCTATAGGATTCTTTGTTATCGCTACCCTTCCAAAAAACCTTTGTCATAAATATGTAGTCGTCTACAAAATATATGGTTATTGACTTAATTTTTATACAGAAAATTTTGTCATCATTAGATTTTCTTTCTTAAATTTGTTATCGTTTACTCTTTCAACAGAATTCTGTTATCGAAAATAGTATTAAAGAATATAAACAGAAATTGTGTTATCGATAACGCTTTTAATTGGAAATTATTGTTACCAAAATTTTATCCAGAACAAACTTTAGTTCTTTTAAAAAAATATTGAAGAAATTGTTTGTTTCAAAATGATCACCATGGTTTACGTAGCTACTATCTTTCTAATATTTTACTTATGTACTTAACAAGTCAAGATTCTAAATGTTGCTGAATTTTAATTATGTTGCAAGTGGCAACTGCTACATAATACCAAATACAAAATTGTATTCATTTGTACTTCATTAAGTTCTGAACAAATAAACAGAAAAAAAAACTGGACATAAAACAATGACTATCGAAAATCTCCTCAAGTGTGAAAAGAAAACGTACCAGCAAAACATGGAAATAGAGAAGGTTATACTGATTTGTTTTTTGTTTACAAAATTACTAAAACTGCCATTGTCAGAGGCTGTGTAAGCTAGGGATGACTATTAGGGTAGATAATAAACATTCATAGATAATATGGCCTGAATCTTTACTTGTAGCTGTTCAATAGAAAAAGTGTTGATTTACGGTTTGAAATTTATTTATTTTTTTTTTTTTTTATTTAAGTGGTCAAGTCATGATGATTATAACTAAACCTTTTAATGTTTTCTTAAGTTGAAAGGTATGTAAACAGTTGGTATACAATAATTAGTAAAAAATTTAGTAAAAAAGAATAATTGTAAGGATGGCAGTTTTTTAAAAGGTATTTTTTAAAATAAAACACACTATCGGCCCAAATAGCACAATCTGCGTCGATTTTTATTGCAATATGTCGGCGCATATCAAATAAAACGAGACGATTTTTTTCAGAGCGTTCCCATTATTGTCGCACATTGTGACATTTTTTCGGCTCATATCGGCCAAAACAAATTTACCATATTTATCGGCACAATATGGTCACAACACTATCGTGCACTATTCTGTAAATAAAATCACATCTTCATGTTCATTTGTATCTACAAGAAACGAAGCGTTTTAGTAAGAGAGTGATTAGAAAAAGAAGTAGTTTAGAAAAATTATGTAAAGTCAACAATTCAAACTTTCTTTTTAAAAATTATGTGAAGCTGGGATCACACGATAGTCGCAAATGCATTAATATGCCAATTTATATGACCATTGTCCACTTCGATTTTTGTTCAAGAACGTAATAAATATTGGAGCACTATGGACCTTTTTGTTGCCTAATGATTGCCTATCGAGCCCTTACCGTCGCGATTGTCGTACCAATAATTGTGTTATTGCGTCAATCGCATGATCCCTGCTTAAGAGCGAAGGAATTACATTTCTCTGAATTGGTTAATCTAATCACATCACACATCAAAAAGTATGACACGTTACGCGAAACTGTTCCAGTATGTCAACGCTTTTACCCCTTGCTATTTAGTCACTTGTAACAGCTACAAAAGACTCTCAGTTATTTTCCGCATTGCTCCAAACACAATAGTAAAATTTATCTTGGTGTGTAGAATGCAATCTTTGCAGTACTCAAAAATAATTACCTTGAGTATTTATATACTTATATGTACTTATGGTCGTATGTTTTTTTGAGTTACCGTCATCATGTCAACAAAGTACCGAAGTTTCAATTATTATGGGACTTCCCCATTATATAAAAGAAGATGACGGTAAACATGTACAAATTATTGCACCTTCAAAACCCGGTAGCACTTTTTATAATTGAAATGGACTTCGCAGCGTAGTAATTATGGTTGCTGTTGATGCGGAGTTCACATATGTACATATATTTAAGTCGGTTGTAATTGTCGGCTTTTTGCTTTTGTTATAGGAGGCGTGGGAGGAATTTTATTATAAATTAAAAAGGAAATTCCATCGTCTGAATCTATTTTATTTTAACGTAATTGATAATGAATACTAGTATACTATGTTTTGTGTGTATTTTAATAAAATATATTTACCTTCAGAAAAATTTATTTTTCACATTTATCGGCACTGTTTGTCGTTTTTCATCGAAATATATGTGGCCGATAAAAATCGGCGCAAATTATACAACTTTATTGTTCGGCATTGTGCTAATGAATGTTCACATTATCGGCTCCTGAAAGATGATTTTAATAGTACATAATCGGTACAATATAAGCGCAGATTATTGTATTTTAAAAAATTGTGTGTGTTCACATTATCGATACATGAAATAAAATGAAAATCAGTACATTGTGTAGATAGTTGGATCTTAGCTTGGCACCTTTTAAGTAGCATTTTTCAAGAAAAGTACTATTCTATTCAAATAAAATCTTCAGAAAAACTTTTGCTATACATTTTAGCTGTGTTTTTCAAAGTAATTTTTTTAGTTTTTTAGCAGAGCTTGTTTTTAATATTTTACTTATTAGCAAGCATCTGCTGTTTATTCATTAAGTAAACATGTAGGAGTTCTATACTTTCTTATCGACTTTTCAAAGTTCGTTTAGTTTTCTTTGTTATTGACATCTCTGATGAATGATGTTTTTGTGTGTGTGTGTGAGAGAGTAGGCGTTTTATGGGATATTTTTAATTTGTCTACTTTTAGGATGTGCAAATAACAAGATAAGTAGAAAATTAATATCTTTGGCAAATATTTGATTAATTAACTTTGTATCTTCTTTAGCAAAGATGTTTTTGTTCTTTGTTTTCAATATTTATTTGAGCAAATATTTCTTAATTTTTTTCTTTTAAAATGATAACCAGAAAGAAAGAGTTGTAAATTGTTAAAAAAATAATCAAACTTTCATCAAATAAATTTGCAACAATTTATAAATTTAAGGTATACCATTATGCTTCGTCAATAAGATAATTAGAAATCAAATTGATAACCAGTCATTTTAACAATTGCCAAAGTCAACCAGTAACTACCTGACAGATGACAAGTAAAAGCTATGCCATTAATAAAAATAGACTAATATAAGCTTCAACAAACATTTTTTCTCTGTCACTTCTTCAGGCAGCATATTGGCTTTCCAAATAGCATTCATTACTTCGTTTCAGTTTCATTAATCAGGTTATTTCTCAAGCTAAGTAGACGATTAATCTTCTGTAGCTCGCCTCCATATGATCGTGTGTAATGATGAAAATCCTTGCTTAGCATTGTAATTTTTTCCTAGTAGGTGACGTTTTCTGCTGATCATTAGTCTAATGTTTGTCAGAGATAAGCTGAAAGGTCAGAGCGTGTTCTTTAGAAACATTTTTCTGGAAAGAGGTTGAAGTCTTTTTATTAAAAACTCGAAACCGCAAACTACTAATTTTCTCGTTTTCTTCACCATAATCTTTGCTGCAATTCGAACTTGGGCCATTTGCGTTGTAGGCCTGCGCTTTAACCACTACACTAAGTCATCCCCTATCCAAAAACAACGCATTAAATTTATTCTAATTTTCTGCAAAATTAGTACAAATTTCACTTGCACAGTTCGCAGTAAGGCATTTTTCTTGTGTGTTGTGAAGCACCTTCTCGGCCAGCAATTGTAAACTTGGTGGACAAATTTGCACTGATGGGACAAGAAAGTGAAGTGAAGAAATAAGCAGGTGCACATCGCATAAGAACAGCTGAGAATATTGCTGTTGTATGACATACTGTTGAGGAAAGCCTAGGTTTGTCTATTTCCCGATCCTTGAAATTTGGCGTTATACAAACGAGCACAAGAATCAAATACATAGTATCTTTGGTGATTGGGTTCTTGAAATGCATCAAACTAATTCGGAATTTCGTCGAAGAATCATTTTAAGTGATAAGGTCCATTTCCACCTCTAAGGCTAAGTAAACATGCAGAAATGTAGTATATGGAGCTCAGAAAACCCAAGAATTAGTATTAAAAAGCCTCTCTATTCTCACTGCTTGTTAAGGTGTTTGGTCTGGAGCAATCATTAGTCCTTATTTTTCCGCAAACTTTTAGCATAAACATCTTAATTTCACTTAAAAATATTCGTTTTTTATATGGTAGAATGAATTGAGCTACCGTTGAGCGGATGTGACGCACTGGTGGCTTAAACTTCGGTTGCAATTTCATAGTTATTATGCATGATCGTGTATAGTGGTACCATGGGGTACAGTGGTATACGGATGGAACTAAAATGGATGGTGGCTTGGAAGCCGGATTTTCGGGTCCAATATCAAAGTCTGGAACTCCATGGGTAAGTGGTCTGGCATTTTCCAGGCTATTTCCATCTGTGCGAGGACTAATATAGAGCATGGGATCATGGACGCTTCTATTAATATATATTCCGATAGTCAAGCGGCACTAATAGCACTTTTTTCGAAGTCTATAGACAAGAAACTGGTACGAATGTCAACACACTGGCATTGGAATAACGCTTTGTTGGGTCCTTGAAAACACACACACTGGCAAGACGGGGTACGGCCAGAACCAGAACCGTATGGTATGGCATTAGCTGGTTTACGGCCAAGGGGAAGATCGACGAATGGGAACATGAACTACGCTCTCATATTGGATACAATGAATGGCTCTGAGGTAAAAGAAGCGGCTAATGAGACCCTTCACCTATAAGAGGAAGACTTATTAACTTCCTGACGAGTCATTACTACCTTATATATCACCTCTTCAGCCTCGATAACCTTCGAACCACGAAGTGCTGCCTGTGCAGGGAAGAAGAGGAGACGAAGAGCATGTTCTCTGTGAATGTGGTGCTTTTGCAAACATTTGGAGACGAAACGTTATGGAGTCTTTTACTGGGCCTGAACAGATTCGACGGGTGTCCATTGTATTTATATACCACCTTGATCAAAAAGTTTTTAGAATAACCCTGTGTGGCGGTCCCATCGTGCGGATTTGAGTTTTTTTTTTTTTTTGTTAAGTTGGTACATCAGTTGTTGATATACCCGCTAAATCTTAGCATCATAGCGTGACATTTGCAAAAGCTACGTAGCCAAGAGTATGTGTGTTGGCGATTTTTTACAATTTTAAAAATGGGCTTAAATTTTCTACAACAAACTTGTATTAAATTTTGCATAAAAAATGGACTTAGTGGTGCGTGAATGTTAAAAGTTTTAGAAAAGTCTTTTGGCAACGATTTTCTAAAGAAAACGGTCGCTTACCAGTGGCACGAGCGGTTCAAAAGTGGTCGTGAATCAATCGAAGATGATGAATGCAGTGACAGACAATCGACATCAAAAACCGACGAAAACATAGATAAAGTAAAAGAAATGTTGGTCAATAACCGCAAATTAACCATCAGAGAGATAGCATTGCATATGGATCCGTCCAAGACATTTTTGGGTTTCCGTCGTGTTGCAGCAAAGTTGGTGCCAAAAAACCTCAATTTCATGCAAAAAAGAGACCGTGTTGAGGTAGCAAAAGACATGATTTACGAGGCTGAATTCAATCCCACAAGACGTGGGCTTATGAGTACGACACGCAATCCAGACATCAGGCAAGTAAATGGCCTTCACCAAATGAGCCGAGACTAGAAAAACCACGTCGTTTTCAGTCAATAAAGAAGGCAATGCTTACGGTTTTCATTGACTACAACGGTGTAGTGCATCAAAAATTTTTTCCAGAAGGCTAGACAGTAAACAAAGTGTATTATTTGGGCGTTATGAGACGCTTGCGTGAAGCAATTCGCCGAAAGAGACCAGAATTGTGGGCAGAAAACTCGTAGATTTTGCACCATGAATACGCACAGTGCTGTCATTATGCGAAAGTTTTTGGCGAAAAATGCAACAAATACCATCCAACAGCTACCGAATTCACCTTATTTGACTCCCTGTGACTTCTTTCTGTTCAATCGAGTTAGAAAACCATTACGGGGAACGCGTTTCAGCAACCGAGAGCAAATAATGGAATAATTGCAGGAAGCACTGATGGACATATCGCAAACGGAATATAAGAAATGCTTCGAGGATTGGATCAAGCGCTGGCATAAGTGTGTTGCTGTCAATGGGGATTACTTTGAAAGGGACAATATAGATTTAGATGAAGAAACTTGTATTTTTAATTTTCTGAATAAATTCCGGGAATTTTTTAATCAAGATATTGCTGTCTTACACAAGCTAGAGGATATTCTTCTAGAGACTATTCCGATTGGAGCTTCCAGAGTAATCAGACAATCATCCACCTAGGTCTACTGAGAGAATGCTATCGCTGTTGACTATAGCGGTACGAGTTTGATCTCGGAGTGTTTGGCGCAATAGGTTTTTGTAGGAAGCAGCGCCACTGTCAGTTCGGCCTTTCCGACCCAATTTAATAAATAAATGAAGGCAAAATGAAGCTTTTAATTGGAGAACCCTGTACATACAAGTTAAACAAAAAACATATTCAGCATAATTTTAGGCATTTAATTACGCAATTTTTAAAATATACTTTTAGGGGTTTCTATGGAAATTTGAAGTTTGATTAATTTTTAAAAATATTTGTTAAAGTTGGAAATATTTTTTTGTACGTATTATTTGTAAAGCATACTTTTTTGGCTTTTTATAGTATAATAAAAAACTGACATTAATTATAAAAATCTTTAGAAATCAAAAACTTTCTAGAAAATAAAAATAAAATCTTGGCAATTACTTTGCGCTATTTCTTACTTTTGTAAACAATAGATAACAGGGCATTGTTTTATAATCTTATTATCTACGCTTTCTCTTTCTCCTTCTCCTTCTCTTCCTTTTTTAAAGTTTGCAAAGTTTTTGGAAGAAATAAAAAATAAACCAAAAACTTTTTTTTTTTGACAGTGTAGCAGACACAATTTTTTATTCTTAGCAAACCTTACCTGCTTAATTTAAAAAAAAAAAAATTTTTCTCTCAGTCCAAAAAAAAAAAAAAAAATGTTCCCATAAAAAAATTTTAAAGTCTCTTTTTATGTCTTAAAAAGAAATTATTGGTAAAAATGTGTCTTTTCTTCTTCTAAGGATTCATTATTGTCTAACGTTAAGTTAAAAGCCATTTAAAGGAGTTTCTCCTTTATTTCAGGTTTTGGAAAATAAGCAATTTGTACCAAAATCACGTTTATGAAGCTAAAAGGTAAATAAAAAAAATATTGAAAAGAAAAGTTACATTATACTTCATTGCACAAGTATTGCTGTTTAAAGTTTTTTCGAAATTCTTTGAAGTCCTTGAAATTTGCTATTTCCAGACATCAAGCTGTAAAAGTTTAACAAGTTTTTTATAAAGTGTCAAGTAGGTCGTACATAGTGAACAATTTTTAAAGAGCAAAAAGTCTCGAAGTTTTAAAATTAATTTAAAAAAATAATAACAAAATAAAAATATTAAGGGTTAACGCGGTATATGCTCCAAGTGGATGAGTGGAAGTGTCATTTGGCAGACATCGTATGTTTTTTAAAAAAGTAGCTGCAATATCACAACTGATTTTTCAAAGTAATGAAGATTTTTAAAAATTAGTTTTAAATTTACACACAATCATTGAGAGATCAATGCAAAATGGCAGATGAATAACTTGCGGATTGCAGCGACGCTTAAGAAATCTAGACTATATTGATAATATAGAGCAATTTATAGGTTCAAATTTTAAAATACAATAAAACATAAACGATTTGAAATTTTGTCAGATGTAGTTTTTTTGTTCCGGTGAGAATTATTCATCTGGCTGCCGTGGCTGGTCTCACAGAACCCTATTCGATCGGACCAATTTACGAGAACTTTTTTGAGTGTATGGGGTCATATCTCGGTAATGACATCACAATTGTTGGCTCTCAAAGCTCAATGGTCTCCGGTTTGTCGGCATAACACTTGTCTTTAACGCCGCCTTACAGAAAATTGTCCAATGGAGTCAAATCGGAGCTTCTTGGCGGCCAACTAAAATCACCATTTCGGCTAATTAAAGGGCCATCAAACTTTTGACGAAAGAAATCGATTGTAGCATGAGATGTGTGGCAAGTTGCATTCTGTTAAAACCAAACTTCGTTCACATAAATTCCATTCAGAGCGGGCACAAAATAATCTGTTATTATGGTGCGATAGGTTTCTCCATTGACCGTAATGGTTGCGCCATTCTCATTTTCAAAGAAATATGAGCCAATGATGCTCTACAAACCTCACCAAACAGTCACTCGTAATGGGTGCATTGGTTTCTGAAAGATCATGTTTGGGTTTTCTGAGCCCCAAATATGGCAATTTTGCTTATTCCGTATCCACCAAGATGAAAATGAGCTTGACCCGAAAAGATGATTTTAAATGATGATAATTTTCCAATAAATCCCAACGTTTCTCAAGCGAAAATTGATTAATTTCGTTCAGTGGAGATAATATACTGAATTTTCTTAATATTTCTTAATGACTTTCTTCTTCTTACTTCCAATCCTATCTACTCTTTCGCAGATGACAGCAACATTTGTCATCCGTATTCTTTTGATCGTAGGCCGAGCCTTCTGGAGATTGGGGTGGAATATGAATGACACACTCACAAGCGACTTGGAAAAATTTCCAAGTGGGGTCGTGCGAAGCGGTTCGGTTTTAACGCGCGCAAGACCCATTGTTGTTTACTAACACATAGACATGGTGGTATGGTGTCGTCTGTAACTATGTCTGTAACTATGTAGATATTGAGGAGTCAGACGCTCTTGATGTTCTCGAACGATCACATATTCTGAGTGTCAAAAGAAGCATTCAAGTGCCTCGGTTTTTTAAGCCGATGCAAGAAACTTCACTCCATCTGACCTTCTGAATATTTACAAGACGACACAAGATAGAGAGGGCGAAGGTACTTATTAATTAAGGTAGGGTAGCCAACTCTATTGATATGTTAGAGCACCGTCGTAGTGTGGCGTGTGTTTCATTGATCTATCGGTACTATAACGGAATGTGTTTTGACGAAATAGGGGATTCAATTCCTGATAATCACATATTTTCTTGTAATAGTCGTTTTTCCCGTAGAGCTCATCCATTTTAGGGAGAATTCGTTCTTCAGTCGCATAGTTCGTTTGTGGAGTAGTCTTGCAGCGAGAGCTTTCCTGCCACTTACGATATGAGTAAGTTTAAAGCGAGCGTACATAAATACTACTCCCTCTATCCTCCTCCCTATAACCTATTTTCCTAGTACCAGCCCAATGCACTGCATAAGTAGGGGTCATTCCCTAGGTGCTGGTCTTAAGTTAAAAAAAAAATTTGCGCACCCATACAAAAATGTTGTTTTATATACATAAATATGAGTTCAAAATTGCGCTTTTGGGCGAGTTACTGTCATGGCACAGTGTTCTATATGTGCGCTTGGCGCTACTGGGATGGTAAGCGATTTCTGCCCTTGATTCTCAATTATACCCACGACAACGGCAAATGCTACATTTACTCGGTTGTCCAGTTGACTCTCATGGGGAACTTAACATCTGGCTTATCTGTATGAAGCTAGAATGAGTAAAATAATTTTTGTTGGCGTGCCTTTGTATTCTATAGGTTCGAGGTGGTTCTATGGTCTAAGGCCAGGTCACAGCATGGTAGCAAAATTATTCGTGTTGATATGAGCAATAACCTTATTTAATATTTTTAGAACAATGATAACTTTTTATATTTCACACTGTGACGGATTACCCTTTGAAATGTTAACAACTCTGTTTGCTTTGGGGAATCCATATCGTATTCAATACAAGGGGCAGTAGTCATTAGGCACTGACTTAAGGGTTGGCTTTTAGCATCTTTGGTGAAATGTTGTATGTGCCATTCTTAAGCTAGATATTGGCAGTATGTACGTACGAGTATATATTTCCCCAGTAGACGGTGCTGTAGTTAAAATCATATTTTTTTGTATTATCATATACATACACATATGTATAATACATATACTTACAACAACTGACTTCAGTTAAACAATAAATATATGAACATCTAAAAGGAACTAAAAACTGTTACAGATTTATTAAAAGTTAATAAGATATAAGCCAAGCAAATAAAGTTTCTATATAAAACGCCTAAACCTATACAACAACTGTTTAAAACAGCTGCAATTTTAGTTTATACGTTAAACGCCTAAATGTATACAATAGATGTTTAAAACGCCTAAATCTATGCAACAACTGCTTAAAACAGCTGCTCTTATAGTTTATAAGAAACTATGCACACAATAGCTGTTTGAAGGAAGTTAGAAAATAATTTATGCTGTTTAGTGCCTGAAAATATGATTTAAAACTAATTTACATAATTCAATTAAAATAACATATTTGTATTTCATTTATCATATCTGCTACTAAAACAAAAACTAAAATAAAATTGTTGAACAATTTATGCGAATATGTTATAAAACGCCTAAATATATGTTTTATTTAAATATTAAATTTGTTAAAACCTTTGGGAAATATGTTAACACCAAAGCAAATTTAGTTACCAATTAACTGTTGCTTTAAAGATAAATTTATTTTAAGTAACGCCTTAAAATGTGCTTAAAAGCTGTATAAGTAAATTGTACACTTTTATTATTATTTTAATAATAGTCTGGTTCTAAGAAATTTATAATTTTCAGGGAATACAAACAGGAAATATCTAAAAATAGCTTTTGTAAATTTTAAAACTTGCAAAAAATAGCTATAAATAGGCTTTATTTTTTATTGTTATTAAAAAAAATAATGAGGCATGAAAATATTAAAATTTTGTGTCGAAACAGTGCCCAAAAATATGTAATACAATTTTATCACTTAACATAAATCATAGTCAGTTTTAATGACTTTTCATTGCCAAAAACTTTTTCTTTTCCAAAATTATAGCTACAATATCATTAGTTTTTTATTACCAGAACAACAACTGCAAGTAAAATCTTTCTTCAGACAAAACGCCTAAAATTATGTTTAGTCATGTAAATTTTTTTAGACATTATTTATGACATGCTTTCTTGCGTAAAATCTTAAATAGAAAACCAACCATTAAATAGAAAGCCAAGAAATTAAAAACAGTATGATCTAAAACATACTTTTAGGAATATTATTTATATATAAATTTTATAGCATAGTTTACCTTTAGGGAATACTTTAGTGCTTAATGTTTTTTGCATATCTTTAACAGTTAGCAAGAGCAAAACTTACCTAAAAAGACAAACAAAAAACAGATTTAATTAATTAAATAATTTGTTTATAAGAATAATAAATAAATTGTTACTTAAGTTATGGCATACTTTGAGGCTTTTTTCTTTTCTTACATAATATGATACGTAAGCTAATTTAATTTCCAGTTGGCCAATTTCAGTTAGACCGGTAAAAAGATACGTTAACGCCTTAGGGAAAATTAAATTACGAGAACTTTTTTTACTTTCTTCTTTTTCTAACAAACTGTCTGTTTTCGTAAAAGTGGTCAAAGCTGAAGAGCCAAAAAATATACTATATAATATAGTACTTAAATTAAATGGTAGGAGTTTTTATATAGACATAAATTAAATTCAAGTTTAATGTAATAACAATCTTTTTGCCATGATGATGCTTTTAAAGAAAACGAACATAGAAACACATACTTAGAAAGCCTGAAAATATGCTTTTGAAGAGACAAAATAAACACTATAAGAAAACTAAAACTTCTTGGTTTTTGGCTTACATTATTACATCAATTTTTTGTTGGTCTGGAGTTCTCATTTTAGAACGAATGGTTACCGCATGTAAGATATGGAATGTGTTCTTAAGTAAAAGCCTAGAAATAGGCAGTAGGAGGTAGATACAGCTCTTAAAGTTGTAAAGATATTGTACTTTTGTCTAGCTTTAATTTTATTTACTGTAATCACAATACTCACGCCAAACATATATTCACTGACATAACGGCAAGATAGTGTAAGCCTATAAATATGCTAAGAAATTTGTTACTCCTACGTTATATGCTTTAAGTTATTATTTTTTATTATTTTTACAAATTGTAAATAAAACTTTTAATAAATATAATTATAAATACCTTTAGAAAACAATAATCACCTTGAAACCACAAATATAATAAATGATCCCTAAAAAAAATTTGTTTTATGCTTAACTTCAAATGTATGCACACGCACTTATGCATACATGCTTATTTTAAAAGAAGGACACTTAGTTAAATTAAGCGTGAGCCTGCATATTAATATATGGCAAGTGTTGTAAACAATTTACAGTGGGCTATAAAATTTATGGAACTTTTTTGTTAATATTTTGCATTTATGGTAAAATAATGAGAGAAGACCCTGTTAGTTACAGAGTTAAATTAGAAAAAATTTATTTTTTTAATGTTTTTAAAAACCAATCAAAAGTCCTAAATCTTAAAAAATCTTTTCAAAAATTGCCCCTAAAAAATACCTACATATATATGAAAACTTTTTTTTGAAAAACGCCTACATGTATGTGATAAATTTGTAACTGTTATAACATATGGGTGTAAGAGGGCATATGAGCATGTACATATAGACACTCCAAGGTATAATGGTATGAAAATTTCATCAGTAAAAACCATAAATTATATATAAATATTAGATTTATAACAATAAAATATTACTTATCATCAATTCTTAACAAAAAATTGCCAAAAAAAACCTGAATTTCAATTTCTATTGACAACGTTAATAATAATGATGACGAATGATGATAATGACAAAACTCAGATTGCGTTATATGTATAGGATAGGAGTATATAGGAAAGCGTGCTGATGATGATGATGACGACAACACAATTTATGATGACATTGTTGGCAAATATTAAAAAAAATATAATATAAAGTGTCATACAAATTATAATTGTGTTTTAAATAACAATTGATTGTTAATTTTTCAGCGAGAAGTTATAAATGTATGTTTTGCAAATTTGGAAAATATTTATATATCATTTAGGGTGTAAACGTAGCGTTTTGTATCAATAAAATTGTGAGATTTTAAAAATTTACAATAAAATGTCAATTGTTGAAAAGTAAATTACATATTTGATAAAAAATATAATGATAAAACATTTGAATAATTTTTTTTTTTATAGAAATTCCAAAAATATGCAGTGAAATAATTCAGCTTTTAAAGTGTGGAATTTTGTTATATAACATTTTGTATAAAGCCTAAAAATATGCAGGTAAATAATGTACAATTTCAAATGTTTGATTTTGTTCAACAACATTTTATAGAAAGCCTAAAAATATGCAGCAAAATAATTTCATATTTTATATTTAGTATAATTTTTTCATTTGCTTCAACTTTTTTAAAATTGTTTAACCCTTTTTTCAGCCTGAAGCTAGACTTTTAGGTGACTTTTATATTTTTCTTTACTTTTTTTATTTTTTATAAATTTTTTTAAAGCCATGTCATATTTTTTAAAAGAATATTGTTATATTTTTCATTATTTGAAAAACATCTTTCGAAAGAAGAACTCCTTTAGGTATGCTCTGATTTATCTAATGATTTTGCATTTTAACCGGCAATAAATTGTAATTGCTTATTGAATTTTGCCAAGAAGTCTAAAATATATAAAGGAAAATTTTTGATGACTTCGAGACAAGAAAAAATGCAATACACTCATACCTCTTTATATGGCCTCTCGATTTACGCTATTTCGCTATAGCGGCCTGTGTGAATTATGCAACATATTCACTTTACGGCACAAATTACCTCGTTATACGGCTCAAAAATTGCTGATTCAACCTTTTTTTTAAGAAAAAATGTAAGTCAAGTAAAAGCAACTCGTTTCAGGGCATTTCGATTCACGGCTACATTTTCAGAACCGATCTAGACCGTATGAAGGGGTATGAGTGTAAGTTTTAACGAAAAAATATATATATATTCATTTTTTATATGCCTTGAAAACTATGGCGGAAGCAAAAAAAAAAAAAACTAAAAATTAAAAATAATAACTTGTTTTCAGCCAAAAACTATGCAATATTTATGTAATGTAACACTTCTTACAATACTTTTTTGTTAAAAAAAAATGTTTTCAGCCTTAACTTTTATGTAAAAAAAAAAAATAGATATATTTTTTATCGAAGAAAGCTTCTGCGGTAAACCATAATTTTTTGCGGAATTTTTCTGTGGGACTAACTCTCGAATTCGTATATGAATGAATTATTATTCCAACGAACGAGTTTTTGACTATTTGGAATTCTCTTATTCGATCACGAATGAAATGAATCGAAATTTCTAATGATGACCTTCGATAACGAACAACAATCCGAACATAAGCCTGCGAGCTTTAACTCGTAATGAAAGAGGCATGCGAAGAAAATTCTTACAAATGAAAATAAATTGAAGAAATTAAAGTTGAAAGGTTATTTAGGAAAACTTAATAAACTTAGCAATTTTATATCCAAAGTTCTAAAAAAAATTCAATGCAAAACGGAAACCTTTTGGAAAAGCAAATTGATTGCGCAATATAATTTAATGCCAAATAGCTGCTGAACGTATGATGCGGTTTGTGGTTTTTTGAAAATGAGGAAGGCAACAGTATCACCATAAATTCTCTGTGCTACCAAACCTTGATAACCAATTTTTCGTGGCCACAATGGGCTAATGCTGACACAGTAACCTCTGGTTTCAGCAGGACGGCGCCATAAGCCACACAGCCAGATAAACAATTCAGTTATTGCATCAGAAATTTCCCGGTCGCGTAATTCCTCGATTTGGCGATGTCAATTGACCTCCTCGTTCTTGTGACTTAACGCCGCTGGATTTTATCTCTCCAGCCATTTAAAAGACCGGGTTTACGTAAATAAACCACAAACAACTGACACTCTGAAAGATGAAATTCAGCGCTGCATTTACGAGATAAGCGAAGCTTTGTTGCAAAATGTGGTTCAATATTTTGTGAAAAGTGCAGACGCGTGCCGACGTGCTAGAGGTGGACATTTGCCCTACATCATAATCCATTATTAATTCCGCACTTTTTACTTTTTTATCGAAATACTTTAATACATTATGATACACCAAACGAAGAAGTTTAGATTGCAAAAGGGCGCATACATCGAGCTTAGATCTGAACTCTAGTGCACTCTCATATAAATAAAGTATGCTTCCTATACAGAAACATTCTAAATCTACGCAAGGTTCCACAGATATGATGGCTACGTATTGTCATCAACGGATATCTATACTCTTACTATACCATAGGGAAAAGAGGGCACAGCAAACCGGTAAATCATTTAACGAACTCCGACATATTGCAACTGTGTTCTACAAGTATGTGTAGCTTTATAATTAGTCTGCTTCTCTACAGATTTTATTCTATGGCTACTTCGATTATTCCGTCACTTAGTTTTTGCTATTTCCTTCGCTTAATTTTATTTTTCTCTGGGTTGGTTATCATATTTAAAAGGCGTTATAGAAATCAGTTGATTAGTGCTTAAATGGCGTTGACATGTTTAATAGGTAAAAAGAAGTAAAACTAGGTAAAAAAGAAAAAAATAGGTAAAAACACCTAAAAACAGGTAAAAATATTTAAAAATTGTTAAAAAAATAGGCAAAAACAGGTAAAACTAAGTAAATTGGTAAAATCAGCTGAGACATGTAAAACTAGGTAAAAAAGGTAAAAATATAGATTAAAGTACATAAAAATAGGTAAAAGTAGATAAAGCCAGCTAAAGCTAAGTGAAAATATAAAAACAGGTAAAAATACCTAAAAGAGATAAAATAGCTAAAAATAGGCAAAAATAAGTAAACCAGCTAAAACAGGTAACTAGGTAAAGAATCAGGTAAAAATACCTAAGAACATGTAAAAAATAAGTAAAACCAGCTTAAAGCGGGTAAAAATAGCTGAAAATAGATATAAAAAATAGGTAAAACCAGCTAAAACTAAGTAAAAATTCCTAAAACTGGTAAAAAGATGTAAAAATAGCTAAAAATAAGTAAAACCAGTAAAACTAGATAAAGAGGTAAAAAAAACAGGTAAAAATACCTACAAATATCTAAAAACAGGTAAATATATCTAAAAATAGGTAAAACTAGCTAAAAACAGGTGTAACTAGTTAAAAAAGGGTTACAGAAGTGTATACTTTACACACGGGTTAAAAATGTTAGCCTTCGTGTTAGATGACATGAGTTGAGCTCACTATATGAGGGTTTATCAGCAAAACGATTAGCTTCTTAGGTTCAAACTATTTAAGGTTTCAACACTGGAACTGTCTAAAATTGTAAGAATGCTGCCGATATAATATAAACATGAATTGTATTTCTAATTAAAAGAATTGCATTATTACTAGCGTTGATATACATATTTTTTGTTTTCGCAATATTTATTTGTAACTCTTCTCCAATTTCTGCTGCATGTCTTAATGTGTATGGTTTCATTATGAAACTGTGTAACAAATACTTTTTTTGTATCGCTTAAAACCTTAGGAGATGACAGTTGGATTTGTGAGAAAATCATCTCCATTTTGTTTACAAGCTTCTAAAGGCTATAGTCATACAAACTTCTTTCAAGATAACGTAGATTTTCTACAGGGCCATGACATAAGGCAAAATCTAAGCACCATGACTCAACAGAACACAACCAACTATTAAAATATTGCAAGACAAATAACACCGCTTTAAAATATATACATTGAAATAAATCTTGGCATGCTTTAAGGCTGTGCTTAAAGTATTTTTATACTGCTTATAAAAGTGAGTAACTTACACGAGTTGTTTGGTTACCTATACGTTCATTTTCATTACATTGTTTCTTTAAGGCTTTTGTCTTTAGTTTTTCTTTTTATTTATGAAAAGAAAAGAAGAAATGCTTGTATAATATAAATTATATTTATCATATAGAATTAAATGAAATTTTATAAATTGAATTTTTACTCACACTCTACATATATGATAAAAGAGTCATAATATTTCTAAAGAAAGTGTGTAAAAAAAACTTCAAACATTTAATGAAAGAGAAAACGGCAGATAATTGAGGAGTAAGGGAGTGAGGAAGTAAAACCGAAAGAAATTTTATGAGTCTGTGTATTTTGCTTCTCACACAACTACTCTTCGAGGAGTAACACACAGTTAAAACAGTAAAACCTTTGAAAAAAATTGCTTAGCATACTTTTAGGTAAATACTAAAACGAACTGTTGCTATGATTCCAAATTGACTTAGAAAAATTTATAAAAAGTCTTTATAATTAAAGAACACTTAACCGTCAATTCAGTTACGTTTCCTTTCTATAGGCTTATCACTGTTAAAGGAAAATTACACCTGAGCAATATGCAGCATACTCGTGTGTAAGGCTGAGCTTATAAGTCTATAAAAGTACTCGTATTGTTGTCACATAAAGCTTAGGATTTTTTTCTTTTTCCTCTACCGTTTTTGTTTATATTTATGAAAGTATTTTCTACATGACTGTCATAAATAATCAGTTGAGACAAGTCGTGTATAAATCGGAATTTATTTTCTCCAAATGCCAAAGGGAAAAGAAAGAAAATTACACGTATAATCGTTTAAAATAATTAGTTTTTGAAATAATAAGTTCACTACTTAATTTTCTTTAAGGATTCTTTTCTCCGTTACTTGTCTAGAGAGCATTTGGCTTTCTACAAAGCATTCATTGCTTTATTTCAGTTTCTTTAATCAATTCGATCTTTTCAAGCTAAGTTGATGATTAAGCCGCTGTAGCTTCATTTGATTTTTGCGTAGTGGTGAAGATCCTTGCTAATTGGTGTTAATCTTTACTTTAGCATTGTAATTTTTTCCCAGTAGGTGGCGTATTTTCCAGATCATTCATCTGATGTTTGTCATCATCGCCAGAGGTCTGGGGAAACATCATAGGATGGTCAGGCAATGCCACTCCTTGCAGAAAAAGAGAAATAATAAGGTACAAATCTGTGATAATCAGTAAGATTTATCTTCATTACACTAAAATCCACAGAAGACTTTGTGGAATGTGATATACGATGTATTTTGCGGCTTACGTTCCCTGAAGGTACGTCGATTGTTGGTTATGCTGACGACATTGCATTGCTGATTGTGGACACACGACTCGACATTCTGGAGGCGCAAACTACAACGATCATGTGGCTGACTAGTGCTGGTCTGGATCTAGCGGTACAGAAGACGGAAGCGATACAGATAGGTGTGCGCAGACGAAGGTGGCAAATGACACTGTTTATTGCTAGTCGCACGATAACTTCACAAGAGGCAATAATGTAGCTTAGAGTGATGATCGACGCCACACTGAACTTTAAGCATCACTTGACAATTTTTGTTGAATAAGCAGATAGGGCTATCGCGGTTAATGCCGAACATCAGGGGGAGAGAAGACGACTTCTGCCAACGTTTATTACGACAATTGTCCTTTCTTATTTTACATGTATTCTTACGCTCTTGCTTTTAGTCGTCAGTGAGACGCAGACGAAAGCACATGTGCAAAGGCACAGAAAAATAATTTTAAACAATTTTTACGATCTTTCTTTTAGTTGCACATGTGTGGCGGGTGCATGTTGATTTTTTTTTAAACATCAATAGTAATTTCCATGTTCTCACTAATACAACTACATTTTTACTTTTGCACTCCACTGTTGTAGACTCACAGGTTCAGAGACGCTCTACGTTAAGGGTCTCCCGCGCATCAGGAAAGTGTCCGAGGAGGCAATTGTTGTATTATCAGGAAATATGTCAATAGATATCCATGCAAAAGAACTGTGATGGCTTTATAGTGTTCAAGGTACAGCAACGTCCTACGAACAGAAATCAGAGGAGCGCTCACTATCGGTTGAGGAATGGCAGCAAAGGTGGTATATGGACATAAGCACAACGGTATATGGACATAAGCTCTTATACCCTGAGTGCAACTGTGGATTGCGAGCCGGCACGGCGAACTGGACTATTATCTTAAAAAGATTCTGTTTGGCCATGGGTACTGACTGACGGATATAGTTGTGCGCTGGATTGGCATAATCGACAGAGAACGCAGAGAACTGCTGAGGCAAACACAGCAACAACAACCGACAACCAGTCGAGTGGACTCAGCAATGAGACGATGTATCATACGGCGTCAATTGAACTGTAATGAACGTGATGTTGGAGTTTAGTGCTCTGGACGGCCTCTTGATGTAATATTTAGTCGGTAGTTCTTAGGGGGATCCACCGTCTGACACTGTGCAAATGTTAATGGGTGGAGGTATTTCGATGAGAAAAGGGTGTTATTCTAGATGACAGCGCTATCACCCATCCTAGAAGTCAAGCAGTATATCAATCACTTGTCTAGCTGGAAACGCAAAAACTAATTTAATGTGGAAGCCATATGCTCTCACAAGAGGAGTAACAGAACAAACAAGAGCCTCTTTTAAAACCTAAAAAAGAATGTCAATTTTATAAAAGTCATTAATTTAAGTTATTAAATAAAATTCAATTACAAGTTCTTGAAATTGTTATTCTTTAATATTTTTTTGTTTAAATAATTTCTGTCTTAAGTGCCATCAAACACTTGATTACATTCATTTGGCCTTGCCGTTAAGTATACATTTTAAGCATATTTTTTTTAAAAGAGTAGTCTTTCTTCTGTCGAAAAAAGAAATACAAATTTTCTAAATTATTCTATAGATTCTTCTCTAGCAAAAGGGTTACGTGCCTTTTTGTTGCCTCCTCTTCTATAATATTTAAACGATTTAATAGCGTGAAATAATTGCAGAGACATGCTTAAGTTGTTGTTCATCTGGTTGTTGCTTAAGAATTTCTTACGTATTTCCTACTTTTTCTATTTCTATTTGCCTTTAAGAAAAACACAAACATACATACTTACATATTTTTCCACAATGAATGAAGAACAACAACAACAAAAGTACAACACATTTTCATTTGGGAATTTTTTCCTCAGTTTCTTTTTATCTATTCAAGAAACTGCTTTCGATTTGAATGCCTTTAAACAATAGGTTTTATGTTGGCAAACACACCATTTGAAAATGGCTTTAAACACACATTCCGAAAGAAGACCATTACTAAGACCGAGCAATGTAGACGAGAATAGGTCAGAGAGACGATTTTACTTAACAAACTGACTGTATGCCTGACATATTGACGTTGACAACAGTAAGTCATGATTTGATTGTCACATCTAATGCCATTGTTCTTAATCATTTGGGTCACAACAATGGTTTTAAGCCAGTAATTTCATCTACTACCCCTATCCTACGATTTTTATACCACTTACTGTCTCACTGGCCTACGGTTTGAAAATTATTTATTATCCTCTTTTCAGTAAAAAAGTGAAATTTTTTTGTTTTCTTTACAAAAGAATATCCCAAAATGACAAACAGCAAACAATGTGAAGTGAAGAAGAAAAACGAAAATGATTTTGAAATGCTTGGTTACGCTTTGTTGACAAAGATTTTTCAGGCAATGGTTTCAATTAAATCATTTCCTTTACTGTTTGCTGACTGACCCCATAAACCATTTGATAAGAAATTTTCTTAATCGTTATTAAATCGTGTCAATAGCAGTCCTAACTATAGTCATTTTATAAGAGAAAAAAACTTAAAAAATTATAAAATTATTTAAGCATGATATACTTTTATCGCCCTCCCATCTCTACCATCTTTCTTTGCCTGTCTTTTTTTATGTCTGAGGAAATTTTATCACTTACTCGTGTTTTGTTGTTGCGTTTCGTTTATTTTAATTATAAATTTTGCAGTTTAGTAGTTGGTAGTATCATATAACAAATTAATGACTATTTTTTGCAGCAGCAACTGCTGCTCCTACTGCTTTTGTTATAGCATCATAATTGCTAACGGAGTTGTGAATGTTAATGAGTTTTGTTTAAAGCCTAAAAGTATGATTTAAACACTAAAAATAGGCAACAACAAATTTCAATACCTAAAATTATGCTTTAAAATGTTTAAAAATATTTTATATTAAAAGTATGAGGGCGTATTGGTTTTCCACAAAGCATCCATTACTTCGTTTCAGTTTCAGTAATCAAAGTTGACTTTAAAGCCAATTAGATGATTAATCTGTTGTAGCTCGCCTTCGTATGATTGTGTGTAGTGGTGAAGATGGTGTTGGTGATGATGATCCTAAACATTATAATTCTTTCCTGATCATTTTTTTTCTGATCATTCATCGCCTGATGTTTGTCATCATCGCCAGAGGTAAGCTGGGTGGTCAGGGTGAGGTAAACATATTTTAATTAAACACTCGAAACTGCAATTGTATTTCTTTAGTCAAAAAAAAAAAATACAGATTTATATTGAGTCTGGCAGTAGAGGCTGTACGCATTTCAACCGAAAGAGTAAAAAAGTTATTAGCGCGGCAATTGATTACATTCGGATATACATATGTAGGTTAAATAAGATCGATAGCAGTATACAGACATATCCTTAAAAAACATAACACCATAACATAACCCGATATAATGTTTCTAGAACATAAGACTATAGGACTAATATGCTAGCAAAAGGACGGAGGACACATAGGTTTATTGGAAATATCCAATATGCGAAAAGAAAACATGGCCAGTTGATTTTTCTTATAGGGTACGGAAGTTTCAGAGAATATATATATACGTTGATGCATTAACTTGTTTCTTCTGTAATAGGGAGCATGAAAATTTGCCCAAGATTTGAGTTAAAGCCAGATATTTTTATCTGTCTGTAGTCTCTGTGGTGTGGTAGATAAAACACCTGCCTACCAGAGATCAGTAATGAATACTGAAAATGTGGGTATACCCTAATCATGATACATAAATTATTATACTCATAGTTATTTTTAATCAATGCACTGGCTACTCATAGGTAATCATACTTTAAAGCTTAAAAGTACTCATCATACTCATACTTATCAACATTTATGACGCTATTGATTCGTACTCATCTGGACTCTGCGTATAGACGATGCGAAATGAGTATGATTCGAATTGGAACATTTGAATACTCATTATAAGGTTGTGTTTGTGTTTTTTTCTATTTCTTCGCTAATATTCCTGAATACTCATGATTCATACTCATTGCTACTTATACCTATAAGTCAATGTTATTGTGAGTATGAGGGAGTGTGAGTAGATGGATTTTAACAATGTGTACTACTCACTTTTACATATAAATTCATGAAAGCGTATGAATAGCAAAAAAAGCGATTCATTGATGATCTTTGTTGTCTACCAACCAGAAGGTCTGGCGATCAAAAACAGGCTAGACAATCTGAAATTTTTTAAACGGCGGCAACACCTTATAACATTAGCTACTGATTATAAGTATCACGCTATGCCAGAGCCGGTGTTAAACTGTAGGTCCCTTTCCATGAGTCCAAAACAAGAATAGGATGCAACACCTTGACTAAAAAAGTCTCCATTGTTCCAGTTGGGACGTTTCGGGAATTACGTTTGTATAATTATCAGACAGGGTAATTCTGAAATATCAAAGGTGGTCCAACCAAAACGCACGATGTTAGTTGTAAATAAAATAAAAAGTTTTCAGAGAATTAACTTCATAGTTTTTATTACGATAGAAGGATCCATGACAATTATGTGTGAAACAAAATACCAGACAAATGCTCGCCACGGCTTCAGTGGCATATCTCTATCCGTTGGCTCATAGTTTAAATGAGCCTGAAACATAATTGAAGTTCAATGTCGTTAATTAGCCTAATTATCTTATCCTTTAGCTCTTGAATTATTCTCTTATTGACGTACACTTTTTCTTTTAAATAGTCCCAAAGAAAGAAGTCCGGTGTCAAATCACATGATCGTGGCGAAAACAATCGAGATAGCGAACACCATTCACGGGTCGAGCACAATGCACAGGTATTTCCACAATTCCTATAGATCAGCTTTACTGAAATTTACGCACAATTCTCCCGATTGTGGACACATTTGGTTGGTTATGCTGACCAAAAAATAATGAAATACATTTTGATTTGAACGCCCATGTTCGTAAAAGGCTTCAACAATCTAAACGCGCTCTCCATGGTTGAAATTGTCAAGCACTGAAACAAAGGAATGTCAAATTAAATTGGGCAAAAAACTTGACGTTAAGATGTGACTCTCAATTATCATAGTGCATTACAGTGGGATCACCGTTTATAATCTCATACATGGTATGATTATGTCAAAGATTTATCTTGTACTTCAGGAACAAAGAAAAATTGGTATAGGAGCCAATCACCCAGTGCTTTTCCTGCCATGAAATATCTTACGGTTGTACTACAGGGCAAATATCTTTATGGGCTAGTGACTGGAGGTCACATGAAAGTCGCATGCTACAGAAACAACAGTATCTTTTGAAAATTTGTATACAGAAAAAAATGCCTAAGCCATCATAGGCTTATTGTGCATCCACACATAAAAAAAATATATGAGTCATAATCGGCTTGCTATGCACCAAATACCCCATTCAAGAAGAAAAAGATGTCCCTTGATAGCTCATCATCTAGAAATCCAGTTCCAAAAATAAAATTCCTTAGTATCCTCCAATAAACAACACTGTGGAGCATTATGTCGACTTAATGTGCTGTGCCCTATTAATTTACAGTGTCCAGTCAGAATGTACACCACCCTTTCAAGCACAGACCAAATCAATTTGGGCAGTTTACTCATCAGGGTACTTCATAGGGTAGATTTGTTTAGTATATTATTCGATCAAAGAGCCACATAAGTTATCAATGTCATCCCACTGTCACAGTCTAGCACTAGCCTTGATTTGATCTCTTCAAGTTATTGCTTTATTATATGTCAGTAAACATGTTACTTTTTCACGGAAGACGGTATTATAATTCAGAGGAATCTCGGTCTTTTGGTTCAAAAAATTTTACATTTCGGACTCTATATGTACCTTTTTTCAGCCATTGCTCTAGGGCACATATAGGCTTTCCACAAAGCAACCATTGCTTTGTTGATTAATCTTCTGTATCCCGCCTCCATATGATCGTGTGTAGTGGTGAAGATCCTCGCTAAGTGGTGGTGTAGATCCTTACTTAGCATTGCAATTTTTTATCAGTCTACACTACATACCACTACACCTTTTGTTATGATAAAAATTCTGCATTTAAAACCAACTCCATTAAAGCCTCTACAAATTTCAGAGAAGTTCTTCAAAGGAAAAATAAAATCAATATTTTATTAATTACTTATATCCCCCTTCCATACTCTTATACTATACTTTAAGTTTAAAATACAACTCAAGCCCTAACGTATGCCAAGAAAACTTTTTCCAACGGTTTATTTTTTATAATTTATTTCTCTTTGTAACTAATGAAGTACACTTTAATGAATGCCATAAAGTATGCTTTACAATTTTTTTCTCACTTATATCGTTATTAGTGCCTGTCTGCCAGTTTATTTATATGTTTATGATTTTTCCCTTAAAGATGCTTTTTAATATTTATAAACGATAAACAGCAGCCTTATTTACTATAAAAGATAAAATAGATAATTTCTTGTTAATTTTTGTTCTTGGGTCTTCTTCTTAAGTTTCTTTTAAAGTTGGATTAAGTGAATATTATTGAATATTAAGAACAGTAGCAGCTCGGAAAAATACACAACTATTGTGATGTGAAACAAAATTTGTTGAAAAATCCTTTTCTCGTATATCTTGTTATATAAAAAACAACCTTAAAGTATGTTTTAATTTGTTTAAGTTCACAAAACTTCTGAAACTAGGTTTTTATTTTTTATAAAAAAATAATGTAAAAGTATTTATTACGAAAATTTTTCTATGCAAAAAACAATTTGTTCGTGTTCTACTCCTGAAAGTATGCTTTATTTTTAATTTTTGTTTGCTTCTTAAAAGACATTTCACTGTTCGTAGTGTAGAAAAAAAAAGAAATATTGTTAAGTGGAGGATAAAAAAATAATGGTTTTTAATAAACATTCTAATCTTCGACGAAAGCAAAATGTGATAAATAAAATTTATTAAAATCGTCCTATATTTTTAGGGGAAATTAAAGAGGTTTTGAAAGATTGTTTAAAGAGACATATTTTATAATATTTATAAACTAAATTAGTTGGAAATATTCAAGATACTTTGTGCTATATAACAGGGGCTCAAAAGTAACGGGCCTAATTCATACATGACGCTAGTTTTATTGCATCCACGTGTTTTTCAGTAAGTGCTAACCTTCAGAAGACAGCTGTTAAGATTGCATGATATTATATTAATTAGTTTGCGAGTTATTCTGCTAAGCGCTATTTTTGTTATTTTCAGAACAATGAAACAAAAACAATTTCGTATTTTAATTCTACACTGCTTCATGATGAGCAAAAATACGGTGTCGCCCAGATCGGAGTTGGACCATGGTAGTTGCTTCCTACTCTTACAGACCCTTGGTCTGCATGCCTCACCCGTTGCCCTATCGAAAGCTTCTGTCAAAGTCTTAACAGAAAACCCTAGTCCCAGGCGACTTGACCGTAATCTCGAAGTCAATATGCAGATGGTCAGAGAAGGAGCATTCCCCAGAAACCCTCCATCCACTAACCAAATATGAGTGCCTGAATCTGGCCAAGATCACATTAAGAACCTCCCTTCTATTCGAAACTACAAAGGTATGCTCCCTGCCAATGTTCATTATATCTAAGCCACTACAAAGGATAAACTCAAAAAGAGACTCACCCCTTGCGTTCATGTACGAGCTTCCCCAAGCAATGTGGTATGCGTTGGTATCAGCCCCAATAATAAGCGGCGTATATCTAATTCTCGCCGCACTTGTCAAGCTACGAACCTTTTCATTTAGTGGAGGTTCGGTATGGTCGTGGACCATATAACTTGAGATTACTAAAATGGTACAAGATCCAGTCTCCCAGGCTGCTGCAATCGTATCCTCAGATAGGATAAATATACTCAAATTCTTGCTTGCCACAATGCATGATCTGATCTTATCTGACCCCGCAACATGTATCAGCTTATAATTCTCCGTACGTAGTCCACAGACCCTGTCACCAACTATCCAGGGTTCCTGAACTAGTGCCATTCCCACTCCTCTCTCAATTAAGTGGAGGAGCAGCGCAGCCGATGCTGCTTTAGAATGGGGAAGGTTAACCTCAGTTACCTGAGTCACCATTATTGTCTTTTGGAATGACTGTGACGTTGACGTCGTCTTAATCAGAGTCTAAGAGGGCGTCCTCGCCAACCACTTTGGCCATTGGCTTCAAAAGTGTTATGGGAACGTCGATTCATCAGAAACAAAATAAAGCGTTGGTTTGTTGACTTTAGACGTGATCGTAGAGAAGCCGATGATGCAGAACGCCATGGACGTCCAAATGAGGCGGTAACAACAGGAAACATCAAAGAAATCCACAAAATCGTTTTAATGGTCGAAAAGTGAAATTGCGTGAGTTACTGACATCCTGAAGATATTAGAAGAACGTGATGGATTTATATTTCATGAGTATTTGACTATGAGAAAGCTCTGTTCAAAGTGGGTGCCGAGTTTGCTCACTGTTGTGTTGATGCTTCAAAACAATGGCAAAACTGCTTGAGTTGAATTTCGAATTGCTTCGACATCCACCATAGTCGTTAGATTTGGCACTTAGTGATAACTGGCTGTTCGCAAACTACAAAAAAATGTTCGCCGGTGAGAAATATTTCTGAAACTAGGACCTGTTCTGAAGCAAAAGATAAATTGTTCTACATAAGTGATATTGAAATGAATGCATTCAATGAATGCATTGATGAATAGCGCTAATTTTTAACCAAAAAAAAGTGTTTTCTTTGTTAGGCCCGGGAATTTTCAGGCCATGTGTTACATGGGTGTTTTACTTAGTCTCTCTTATAGGTTTTCTGAGGTTTATAGGGTATTTCATGTGGAGATCATAGACGTACTGAAGGCTATAAAACGCCAGACATTTATCTAAAACTTTCTAATTTATTTGAGACATCCCTAGTCGAAAGTTGTATTTTTGACGAACTGTCCAGGATGGGAACGGAGCTAGTAATTCTTAAACAGGTGTTCTGATTAACAAGGCAGATTAGAAGGCTAGGCTCTGCTGGACCGACCTGGATAAGAAGAAATCTGAATGTTTTTTCTCTTGAATAACATGACCATCCAATCGCATTATTGCCGTTCTTATGTGTCATTACGTCGTCAGAGGGCATACCGTTGGATTCGGCATTCCCTCACATAATTTTTGCGGGTTCTTTATTTCGGAGGAGGGGAATAAGGAGCAAATCTTTCCTAACCCATTAGACGACGGAGGTTTTGGCATCTTATTTCTTGTAATCTTTGATTGAGCACTTTAAAATGAAAGTTATCGAGCAAACGATATTTATTGTGTAGTAGAAATCGTTGCCTATGTAATTGTTTGATTTCTAGCCTAACTTCTGTGTTTGTTGTATCACAATGAAACCAAGCTCTGGCGTAGCTGGGATCTCGTCTTCAAGCAGTTTTCGTTACCCAATCTACCTTAACCTTAATTCAATATAAAAATATTATTACAAAAAAAAAAAAAAATGCCTGAAAAGATATACTACAAACTTCATTATGGAATTCATTCCATTAACAGTCAAAGAGTAAAGTCGTGTTAAGTCGCTAGTACAAGTGTTGAGTAATTATTGTATTAAGTGGAAGTTAAATAAGTTTATGTACTAAGTTAATTGTTGAAATAAGAAGACTGCATAAAGTAAAACAAAATGTCATGTCGTTTATTTTATTTAACACAATTTAAACGAACTGAAAAGTTTTAAAAAGGGTTAAAACGTAACAATATATTATTCGAACACATATCTCTCGGGATATTATATGCAGCATTATATATATTTTTGAGTACTTTTAAATTTTAATAAATTTCGACGGTAAAATAAAAAGTAAATGTTTTAAAACTGACTGTATTTTAGCCATTTTATTATTTATATTATTATCTGTTTAAAATGTTATGAATCTTACTAAATTAGGTGCCTTAATATATGCATAAAATAAACGTATTTTAGTTTTGCTTATATTATTGATAATAAGCGCTTTACATGTGTATTTACAGACTTCTTATTCTTTAATTGAAACCAAAATATTCTTAATTTAAGACTTTATTTCATCAAATTTTAATAAACTTGATAAATTATATACAATTTTTTAAAACTCCTGAAAGCATACTTCTATTATTGATAAATGTCAGCAATTTTTTGTTTAAAATCTATAGTCTTTGTCCATAAATAAATGAGTAAAGAGCCACTTGTAATTTACTATTCACTTTTCACTATGCCTATTTGCAAGAACAGCAGCATCACTGCTAAATTGATGCTGCTACTGACCAGAATGATGATGAACCAATTAGTAACTACTTTTCTTGTTCTAAAAGTGATAAAAAAAACATTTTTTTTTTGCTACTTTTTTATTAAGAACAAATTAGTTATGCTGACGAGTCATTTACCCTATTTTATTTTCTTCCACTTCTTTTGTTATCCTGCAACCGCTTGCAATTCATCGTTGCTGCTCCTAGAAACATAAGTGTGTTCCATACAATAGTGTTGTAAGTGAACTGCCACTCAATCATTATTAAAGTATAATTTACCAATGGAAAAGTGATTGCTGGAACTAAAATTGACATTTCGTTTGCCCAGAATAAACTTCCGTAACAGATGAAGATGAATAATTTCTGAGTAATATGTGTGTTGAAAATAAGAAAAATTGTTAGGGTGTCCCTAAACGAATAAAATATACGAATCTAAGCAATAATTATTATTACTATTTGAGAAACTCACTTACCTTTTAAATATTTTTGATCACTTTTATGTATATTTCTGTTCGTTTGAAATTGCTAGACTTATGATCATAATTTAAGGGTCACCCTTTAAAACCTTTTCATATATTAATTATTGTTGAACACATCTTGTGTACTTAAATATAGATTTATAAAAAAATTAAGCGAAAGCAACAGAGTTTTAATTACCAACAAAGTTTGATGTCAGTAAATTATTGATATTTGTTAGTAGTTTTAGAACAGACTTGGCTTAAAATAACGGAATATTAAAGTCCCTTTAAGGAATCAAACTCTAAACCTGCTTGCTATGACGACAAACAACCACTGTTGACAAATTGCAATGTCAAGTAAGGATCACCACCACCACTTAGCAAGGATTTTCATCACTACTCAATTACATGGCGGCGAGCTACAATAGACTAATCATCTATTTAGCTTGAAAATGAACTGTTTAATGAAACTGAGACAAGGCAATTATTTGTGGAAAGCCATTATCAGTCCCAGAAATTGCTTCAAAAAGTTTAGACTATGAAATGCGACATTTTTCTTCTCCGTCACACCTCTAGGGTGAATATTTGCTTTTCACAAAGCCTCTATTGCTTTGTTTCAGCTTAATTAATCGAGTTGATATTTCAAGCAAGTAGATGATTAATCCACTGTAGCTCGTTTCTATTTGATTGCGTAAAGGTGAAGATCCTTGCTAAGTGCTGATTGCGATCTTCACTTAGCATTGCAGTTTTTTTTCCAGTAGGTGGCGTTTTTCCTGATCATCCGTTTGATGTTCATTATCATTGCCAGCGGTTAGTAGAAAGGTAGAAAGAGTTGTCTGGAAGAAAGTTGATGCGTCCTAATTAAACACTTGAAACCACAATTAAGCTTTTTTTTTGTTCTTGCACTAGACTAACTCGATAACATAAGTTAGTAAGTCTGTCAAAGCTCGAAGCAACATAAGTAAGTCAGCAAAAACGAAGTTTCAAAATTTGAAACAATTTATTTTGAATAGATTGCAAATAATAAAAACGAATCGTGTAGTTAAAATAAAAAAAGGTTAATAACATTTAGGTTGTTAACTCTTCCCCCTTTAAATCGAGTGTCCTCAATCGTTTTTATAATTTTTTTTTTTATTTTTGTTTTTATTTAAAAAAAGTGGAATTTTATGTAGCCTCGGAGGTTTATCTGGAGCAATAATGGTGATTTGTGTTGTTTGTGGTAAGTTAGTAGTTTCGAATGGTTTTTCTATTGCAGGTACCTGAGGTACCAACTTCTTTTACACTAAATTTGATAAACTGTACACCAACGACGTGTGGTTAAAATACAACAGCGTATACGTGTCACACAGATCTCTCACTTGGAAGTGATGTGAAGTGGCTCTCGAGATCATAGATTTTGATCCCGTTAGATTGTTTCTTTAAAGGTTTCCTTAAGCCGCTGGCTTATGCGAATAAGCTATAAACCATATCGCCCCTCAAAGCTAGCATAAACCATGATGCTAACATAATCTACTTTTACTCGAAGAACCACAATTAAGGCTCTGATGAGATCTGATCTTTTTTATTTTTCATATGGAGTTGTCTGGAAGAAAGTTGAAGCCTCTTTATTAAACACTCGAAATAAGAATTAAAATTTTCATGGTCATGTCCTCTGCTGTGGCTCGAAACTCAGCCGCTTGTATTGTGGCGCGTGCGCTCTAACAACTAAACTACGCCAGACCTCTAAATGAAATGAATTAAAGAAATGTTGTATGAACCGATCTGTTTTTTTGCAGAATGCAGGTGTGAATATCAGTTCGGTTAAACATTTTCCAGATCTTAGACCACAGTGACATGAACCGATCAGCTTGTTGACAAAAGGCTTTAGTCGTTTTATACATTGTGCTTGTCACAGACACTGTGACCGCTATTTTTTATATTGGATACAATACTTCGAGTCTCAACTCTTCGTTATGAGCTCATTCTGCCATATCGTGCATAGAAAATGATGAATCCATAGATATAGCCGACAGAGCTCATTTCAAAAGAGTTGAATCTCGGTTTACTGTTCAACATCATACATGCGTCAAACACGGAAAGTGGTACAGGTGCGGGAATATACTGAACCTACTGTAAAACACGTCAGCATATTCCAGTGGGAAGTTTGCGCACTTGAGATATGTGTTCAATTTAAACTAGAAAGAAAATATAGAGGACAGGAAATAGCCTACTATCTGACAGTTAGGACGACATTCGAACACTTGGCTCCTATGAGGTTGACTCAGGACTAGTTTGGTATTGTTTGGGTAAACTGAACCGACTGGATAGGGATAATGGGGTTAGCCTATACCGGGTCCCATATGATGTAGGAATTCCGAGGAAAGAAAGCGCCGATGAACTAGCCAGAAATGAATTTCTACTCCACTGGTGGGGCCAGAACCCTTTCATGGAACCCTGGAAGGTCATACTCAACGAAACTAATTAATGGGAGACGGTACGGCCAGTAGAACGGCCCTTGCAGAAGCCGTAAATTGGCAAATCGTTGGTCTCTAAATATTTCACAAGGTGGTGATAAATTATACTTTCCATTACTACGGAGAGTGCTGAGCAAACTGACATTGGGCGGTAGCTCTTAAGGTTGGTATCCATACCCTGTCCAGGAATTAGCGTTACATTAGCAATCTTTTAGCAGGATGGAAAAATAGCGGCGCGATATGACGCACTGAAAATATTGGATAATGGAACGTTTTGTCCACATACATATCTGTTTCATAAATTAAAAATAACGCCTTTTTCTGTCATTATGGATGTATTTAAGTAGCTTCAGTGAGATATCAGTTAAGAAAATATTTGGTATTAGTTCTGCCTCTGTGTTACATATATCATACCTACGACTAGTCCATATCTTGTCTCTGTCTTGTTCATATTTGTCTATGTCTTGTCTGACTCTTGTCAATGTCTTTTCTAATTCATTCCGTTTTATCTTTCGTTCTCACTGCCATTTTTATTACCTTTTATAACTTTTTCTTGACATTTCTTCCTTAACTCACACATCTGGGATACATACAGTATGTCAAGTATGAGTTTACATACATAAGCTTTTTAAGCTTTTTTAATTTCATTGGCAATCAAATGTCAGGGTTTGTTACTTCAGACATTTTTTTTTTGTGCATAATTTATGCAGAATAACTTCAAACGATTACGAGTAAAAATGTTTTTCGTAAATTATGATAACAGAACAACAAATACAAATATTGCTTAATTTTTTTAGTGTCAAATAATTCTTTACACACCTATTTCTTTTTTATAATGCAAATCACATTTAGTTCAATACTACACAATTTAAAGGATGCCAATAAAGAATATATCTTACAACGTTATTTAGTTGATTTAACATAATGACCATTTGGAAAAGAGTGCGGTTGAGTTATTAAAAATGTTTTCAGAAGGTTCTGCAGGCAGTTTTATAATATAAATACTTATTAAGAGCAATACACAAGAAATCATTAATATCTGTGGCAAACTTAGAGAAACTGTTTTTTGCGCTATTGTGAACGTTTAACAAGCGTCTGACTATTGGGATAACGTTTTATTTAGTGCTGAAACTGAAATGGTGTAGTTTACAATGACGGGTCTACAAGTGTGGAGAAAACTTTCAACATCGCTAGGAAAAAAAAAAGCATAACAGTTGTTAAATATTGTCACAAAAATTAAAATTCTAAAGACAAAATTCACCACATCAGGAACTTATTATGAGCTTTTATCTAAAAAATTTATTGACTTGTGTCAAGGCTTAATAACAGCCAAAACTATCTGTACTAATTAAGAGTGATATCATCCGCATGTCTGACGGAGTTGCTAGTTCGATTCCTTTCTGTGTTTGTAAAGTTATTTTAGACCATTTGAATTAACGTAGATAAATCGAAGATTCGTGCCTATACTATAAAATGATGGCGCATTGCGGTTGGTGAGTTAGTGATCATTTGGATGTCAATAAGTAAAGTCGCGTTTTAGGTGTAAATAAAAAGTGTTGTATAAGCGAATTTGCTGTATTAAGGCATAGTGTATAAAAGTTACTGAGGAATTAATAAAGACCGTAAAAACAACAACAAAGTGGAGGTTTATTTTATTTTAGCGCAATATAAACGAACTCAAATGCTTTAAAAAGGTTAAAAACGTAACATTGTGAAAAAATTGTAGTATTAGTTTGGTAGTGTTTCTCAAGCGAGGATGTAGAAGACTGGGCTTTTATAGAATTAACCATAGAAGCACAACAATACTAAGTAATCTTAAACAGCCATTTGTGAAGCATACATACATACATAATTCCCGCAACATCCCAAGTGGAATAAAGGGGACTTTTCTCAATCAATGAGCTGCACCCGATTTTATTTTTAGACTCATTGGAAGGGACCTACAATTTAATGCCGACTCCGAACGGCGTATGCATTAGTTAGAGAAGTTTTTCATAGCTTAAGTACACATAACCAGTCGCTAACAGTGCTGGTGATGTGATACCGCTGTTGAAAATTATTTGATGGTCAGATCTGGTATTGAACCGAGACCTCTTAGTTAGTAGGCGGGTGTCTTACCTACCATACCATAACGGCACTGATTTGATAAGCAGTACTAGGAAATTCTAGCCCCTCAGAAACAACATACCACAATTTATATTTTATCGGAACAAATATTCTAACCATAATTCGCATATAGTGGTGATGTGAATTCTTTATAACTGCGAAAGAATTATAGATACTTCATACAAAGCCACGGCTTGAACCATATTAAAAATTTGTGGTTCTTTTAAAGAAAAAAGCAGCTAAACGCCAACCAAAGATGATAACATCACTTAAACCGCAATAATTGAAGAATATCAGAAAATACTGGCAGATTATGACCTTAAAAAGGTAGGTTAATTGCATGGAAAAGCGACTATAATCTATAAGAGATGTAAGAGGAGGTCATATCCAATCTTAAGTGTATGAAAAATGTTTTCATAATACGTAAATTATAACGTAAGCCTATATTCTAATTTTTGTGTAAAGAATTATTTGACAATAGCAAATGAGAGTTAAAATGGTTTTCGGTAAATTTTTTCTTTGTTTTGAACTGAGTTTGTATTATTATTTTGCTTAAGATTTTACAATATATGTAAATATATAGCGTGTTTTTTATAGAGGTAGAGAACTTTAAGTTGGCATTACTTTTCAAGATGGCGACCGATTTAACAGCTGTCAAGTGATTTATTCTCAGTTTGGTTTGGCAATTAATCACGAATAGACTCACAACCGGCGTAGATTCGTCGAATGAGTCCAAAACGAGATTACCTTTATTCCCGATTTTCATAAGCGAATTTTGTTTAGCGATGAAGCGCACTTCTGGTTGAATGGCTACGTCAACAAACAAAACTGCAGCATTTGGGGTGAAGGTGATCTTCAAGTGTATGTGAAAACACCGTTACATCCAGAAAAACTGACTGTTTGGTGCGCTTTATGGGCTGGTGGAGTTATTGGTCCGTACTTTTTCAAAAGCGATGGTGGCCAGAATGTTACAGTCAATGGTGATCGGTATAGAGCCATGATTACTAACTTTTTCCATGATGTCCAGGAGATGTGGTTTCAACAAGACGGCGCAACATGTCACACAGCTCGTGCCACAATAGATTTATTAAAAGACACGTTTAGTGACCGCCTAATTTCACGTTTAGGACCTGTGAATTGGCCTCCAAGATCTTGTGATTTAACACCGCTAGACTACTTTCTGTGGGGCTGGTGGTCATATGCCAGAAATCATACTTAAAATGTAATGCCACAAGATTATCTTTCGGATGAATGATATTTATATCAATCGAATAATCCATCGTTGTTTTATTGCAACTTAAAGTTCTATACCTCTATAAAAAACACTCCTTATTATTATAATAAATTAAAAAACTCCGAGTTAAGAACTAACAAATGCAATTTTATTAGTAAAACAGTTGTGAGTACTTAATTATTTTCAATGTGTAAACTCATTCTTGACACACTGTATGAAAAAGAGACTACATAAAAAGTTTAAGTGACAAAGAAATTAAAAAACAACAGCAATAATACATATGTACATACATATCTCTTAGATGTATAATGTTTCTAATTAGTTTTGATAGCATTAAAAAAACAATGCCTTTCAGGAAAAGTATTACGTTCATTTATGAACGCATTCATAATGATTATTGAGATGGAAATGTATGTGATTAAATTATAAAAATAAATTCAAATTAAAATTGTGGAAAAAATATTATATAGAATTTAATATTTTAAAAAATTGATTTTAATTTTTTTTTTAACTGTCACAAAACGTGATTTGATTTATTTCCTAATGTTCTCTTCCATTCACGCTAGCAAGGTTAGCGCTTGTGCTTGTGACAAGTTGGCGTTAAATTAAATTGATTTAAAATTTTTTAGGTAAAACATTTTTGTTGAAGCTTGACATTACGTTAGTAAAAAATTGTTTTTGATAAAGAAATTTTGATTTTAAATATATTTTTTTTTCTGTTTACATAACCAGCAACAGTCAGAGCTTGCGGTTGCATTTAGATTTTAATTTGTCCCTAAAGTATACAGTAGATTTGTATTAAAAAAAAGAATCCCTTGTGCATAATTTTCTAATATTTCTTTACATACTTTCTACTGTTTTTTTTTTATTTTTATATAAACAAATAGAATAATATTTTATAAAGTTGGAGTAAAGTTGTTTTAAGCGATGAATGTAGGAGTATTATATTTAAGTGTGACGAAAACAAACAGTTAAGAAAACTAGAAGTTCCGACATCAAAACTTGTCTTGACGACTTTATTCTACTTATTAGTCACCTGACATAAGTCCCACAGACAATTTATTTGATAAATTGCATAACATAGTACAAAAAAAGTGCAATTAAAAACAAACAAGGCTGTAAGCCTGCTCTCCCTAAATGATATCATAATAATTCAAGTTAAAATACGATAAAAATTTTTATTTAAATTAAATGATTAAATATGGCTCTATAAAATATAAATTAACAATAAAACAATTTTTAAGATTTTTTTTTGGGATAATTAGTTACCTAATACTGCAGAGCATATATACTTTTCTGTGTGCAGAAAATTGAATTTATTATTTTTCTTTGAATTTAAGGATATGTTATGCGAAAGCTCATATACTCTTGTTTTACTTTTGGCGTAGATTTACATTATATCGTGTTTGAAACTCCAAACCTTATAGTTTTATCTAAAATCTATCTAAATAGGCGGCCAATTGACATCGCTAAATCGAAAAATTGCGCGACCAGAAAATTTCTCATGCAATAACTGAATTGTTTGGTCACAGATGTCAACATTAACTAATTGTGGCCATAAAAAAATGATTATCATGGTTTGGTAGCAAGAAAATTCACGATGACAACGTTTCCTTGCTCATTTTCGAAAAAATGTGGTCCGATGATGCCACCTAACCACAAATTGCACCGTACGGTCACTTTCTCTGGATGTAGTGGTTTTTCGGGGACTGTTTGCAGATTTTGTGAGCACCATATGCGACAGCTTTCTTTGTTTACATAACCATCTAATTGAAAATGGGCCCAAACTAAAGAAGTTTTTGTTAAAAGAATGCCTTGTTTTCGTTCAGTTTTTTAAGCAGTAAATTTTCACAATCAAAATTCTTTGTTCAAGAGTGTAGCGTTACATAGTTAAAATTTCCTAATTTTTTACTAATTTTTTTTTTTACTAATAAGTGACATTTCATCTTTTGACAGCCAATTTACTTCTTCTAATTTGCCCACCAATTTTAGTCTATTGGTTTGTGTCAAGGCTGTTAATGCCATATTTATTTTTTGTTGTTAACAGCCTTACCTGTTGCTTACGGTGGTATAAAATCAATTTTTGGGTGTTACATTTGAATTAACGGATCTGAATAGAAGATATGAAAAGATTTAAGACTTTCTAATTTGCCCACCAATTTTAGTCTATTGGTTTGTGTCAAGGCTGTTAATGCCATATTTATTTTTTGTTGTTAACAGCCTTACCTGTTGCTTACGGTGGTATAAAATCAATTTTTGGGTGTTACATTTGAATTAACGGATCTGAATAGAAGATATGAAAAGATTTAAGACTTTACTAGAACATTATAAATTGATGGCAATCAAATATATATAAAGAACGCTGCTTTGCCTATATCAGTCAGTTATAGTTTAACAGTCATAGTGCCAAGTTGTACTAAGAGTTGTGTGTTAAGCGAATATTAAGAAGGTTGAATAATGTAAAATTATAATCTATAAAGTGGAAGTTAAATAAAAGACTGAATAAATTAAAACATTAAATTCGCTGTATTTATTTTATTCTCCGCAATTTAAAAGAATTAAAACATTTTTAAAAGGTTAAAATATAAAACTATTTTATCATAAAGCTGAGTTTTTGTTTACTAAGTAAAGCCTTAAAGTATATAGTAGTTTAGTATGAAACCATATATTGGTCCTTTATTTATCTTAAAATATTATTTATTTTTTAAATATCTGTTTTTTATGCTATAAAATATGTTAAACCTTTTTGATCCTTGTTAAATATACAAAATCGTATTTAATTTTAAATATTCTTAAACAACATGTTTTAATTTATTTAAATATTTTATAATTATTTTAAAAGAAAATTTATGCACATTTTTTAAAGACAATGAAATCAATTTAATCTTTGTTTTATTAAAATAAATGTCTTTTTAATAATGAAATTGCTCAAGTAATATGCAAATATTGATTTTTATTAAGCATCTTTCAGATATGCAGCATATGTTAATTTAATAAAAACTTTTTATTTTTCTTCAATAGAAATTATAAACATTGTTATACTGGTAAATTTTTTTGGGTATTAGTTAGTATTTGTTAGCCGAAACTAAACAAGTATGTAACATATGACGAAAACATTAATTGAAAAAGTATTCAAGGCACTATACGCCGGCTTCGAACAGTAGAGACATTGTTTACAAAAGTTTTCTTTGCGTAATACTCATAACCAGGCACTAGCTAATGCTTTTTATCACCTCATGCTGTTGAAAATATTTAAATATTTGCTGGGATTGAACCGAGGACCTCCTGGTTGGTAGGCGTGTGCCTTACTACGAAAATTCTTATTTTGCCTACATATTAAGTACTACTTGTGCCATAAGCAGTTTCCCTTAAAATATGCTTTCATTTTTATTGCAATCTTTAATATATTAATTTTTAGAATATTATAAAACATTCAAAGCCTATTAATTAGCTATTATGATGACGTGTATAAAAATTTTGTAGAAAATAAAATTCAAAATATATTTTTAATATTGGATGTTAAGCTAAGTTCGGTTACACACTATTTACAAATGCTAAAACGAAACCAAATCAAAATATTTACGAAGCTAAAGATAAAGGGCGGTGAAGAGTAGGTTACGTATTTATAATCATGATAGAATTGACACAAAGGAAGGTAATTCTTTTTGTGTGATAGCATTGGGGGATATTATTCCTTATGAGCTTCTAGAACATGGTGAAACGATTGATTCTGAGCAGAGACCATCAATGAATACTGAAAACATAAGTTAACTTGAATCATGATTCATAATCTCTTATAATCATACTTATTGTAATCACTATTCATAGGCAATCATACTCTAAAGCTAGAAGTACTCATCCTATTCATAATTATCAACATTGATGACGCTGTTGATTCATACTCATCTGCATTTAAAATTCGTAGACGATGCAAAATGAGTATGATTCGAATATGAACATTTGAATACTCATTGTAAGGCTGTGTGTTTGTGTGATTTATTTTTCTTTTGAATAGGCAATATATATATTCATGAATACTTATTACTATTCATGAATCATGTGAATAATTTATGAGTATTTTCTGAGAAATGAATGAATGCTATGAATATGAGTAGCTACGAGCATGAGTACGCAATTTGACTCATACTCATTTCAGCTTGTATAGGGTGATTTTTTTCACAACTTTTTTTTGGCAGTTTAGCTGTTTTCGTGTAACATGTTACAGTCAGACATGTTCAGTTTGGTATATAATTTAACCATGAATCGACTTATAAACGAATTATGCTTGCAGATTATTGAATTTTATTATCAAATTTCATGTTCAGTGAAAAAGTTAAAAATGTGTTCAGCGACGAAACTCATTTCTGGTTGAATGGATACATGTACAAGTAAAATTGCCGTATTTGGTGTGAAGAGCAGCCAGAAGCATTGCAGGAACTGTCAATGCATCCCCCAATAGGCGGGTGGCATCATTGGCCATACTTTTTCAAAGACGACGAAGGCGGGAACGTTACTGTGAATAGCTGGCGCTACCGTGCAATGATCAAAAATTTTTTTGGCCCAAAATGTAAGTGCTGGACTTCGTGTGGACAGTGCCACATGTCACACAACACGTGAAACAATGATCCAATGAAGAGACGAATTCGGTGAAGAGTTTATTTCACGGTTGGAGCCGGAGAATTCGCCGCCTAGATCGTGCGATTTAAGGTCTTTAGATTATTTTTTGTTAGGTTTTGTTAAGGCTCATGTCTATAGGGACAAGTCCACAACGGTTGACGCACTGGAAGCCAATGTTGAAGAATTTAGTCATGAGATTCCGGCCGATAACATATTAAAGAGTATGGCACAATTGAAATCGCAAAAAATTTCATTTTTAAAAAATTTGTAAACGATCTTTTTCGAACACATAATATGTAATTAAAGCCTATTACGAGTAATATGCTTTAATGGCACGACGTATAAATTTTTTTGGAAAATAATTTTATTTTATTTTTATTATAACTATTTATATATAATATATATTTGTTTTTACAAATATTATTTTTTTTTATAAATAATCAATTTATGGAGTTTAATTACAATCCGCATTTAATGTGTTTTAATAATATTTAATACCGTTTAATTCGATATTGATATAAATCTTTTTTTACAAAACTGATTTTATAAAGCCTATAACATTAACAACAGATAAATTAAAGCTTTTGCAAAAAAAAATTATTTAAAAAAAACCCCTATAAGTATGCTAATATTTTTTTAAATAAAACTTAATGGCGCAATTAAAAGACCTATCGTATTAACAACAGAAAAATTAACGCTTTTGTAAAAAAATCTGTTTTTAAAAACACGCAATTAAAAAGGTTTAAAGTCTTTAATTAATGTTTTACTTAAAATAATTTTTTACTGCCCCTAAATACATACTTTAGTTATCCATACGTCATTAGCCGTCATTTTTATTTTTAGCTTTGACTTAAGAAAAAAAAAGAAAAGAAATTCTGTTTTTGGGTTTTATTTTGCGCGATTAATCACAGATTTTAAACAAACAATAGCTGCCAATTTGCAAGTAAAAACATATAACGTCTGCCAGTCTATTTTGAATGGTGATATAATTTGCAATTGACATTTGATTGGACATCCTAAGCCTCAACTGACATAAAACCACAAAATGCTAGTTGTTGTTCTCCTATATTTTTGAGCTTTTTTTTGCTTTAATTTATTGCCAGAAAGTTTACAATTTTTCGGTATGTAAGTTAATACGTATCGTTACGAAAATTAATTTGCCTAAAAAGATACACCAACATTTGTACATTTGGAGCTATAAACTTTTTTATGGAAGTTATTCTATTGGTTTGTGTTAAGCTAAGATCACCATGCCAATGCTGTATTTATTTATTTGAACATCGCTGCCAATACCACTATAAGTAGTGTATGTTATTCAAATTCTTAACGGAGACTGCATAATAGGGTATGGAACTTACTAGAACATTCGAAACTAATATTAATTTAATATAAAATGTGCCGCATTCTTCTTCAATAGCTGGTTTCCATAAGTTGACATTGCTGATGGTTCGTGGCTAAAAATAATTGCCAATATTTCGCAGGCATTTATTAACAATGACTTGTAGCTTTCAAGTAGATATGTTCGATATTAACCAGGTCACACACCCATAAAGTGGTGTTGATTTGACACATGCATTAAAAATTCACATTTGAAAGGCTTTAGCTAACAAGGGAGTACCAGACAAAATAACGGCAATCATCAAGAATATAGCGAAATACGAGTACTTCATAATGGGATGACAAGCGAGCCATTTACAACAAATTCTGTCGAGAGACAAGGATCACCGCTTCTATTTTCAGTTGTGCGGTCATGCTAGAGCTATGCAAGAAGATAAGAGAAATTCAATGAGGCATCGACCATCACCTAGAAAATCTAGATTATGCGGAGGAGACTTACCTCATGTGGCATAGGCTAAGCGACATGCAATATAAGATCAATCACCTTATCGAGTTGGTTAGGAACAATTGAAAATCAACTCATAGAACACGTTAGCAGCTTTTGTTACCTGAGCTGCATAATTTCGGCAAACGGTGGCATAGACGATAATATATCTAAGAGACTCGGTAAGGCAATTACGAGTAGGAATTGCTTAACAACCGAAGAATGTGTAACGATAATTAAAAAAAAAATTAATCGGAAGTCAGATTTTTCAAACAAAATTTTCTTCAGCGTTTATGCTTATTTTTCACTTCATTTTTACGTCAAAAAATAAAACTGTTGCATATAAGGGGCTTGGGGAACTCTGAATTGTTTGTGGTAAAGCTAATGTATCCAGTAGTAAAAATCTCTAGAGAAGTCCACTTATAGCGAACGAGGTTTTGCGAAGTGCGGCACTGATAATAAAAGGTGCGCTCAGGTCCGCACCTTCAAAAGTCATGTTTGTACTGTTGAACTGGTGGACTTGGTGCCTAAGCAGAGGGTAATTATGTCTGCGCTAAGGTTGAGAATGGCGAGGGCAAGGTCTGACAATGGTTATGGGCATGTGGCCATCTTGCAGCATTTGGATACCATCCCTGATGGAGTTGATTATTGTACGCCCAAGCACTTAGAATCTGTGCATCTCACCAGAGTCGGTAATTGGACCCTGTTCTGTTAAAGTATAGACGGACGCGTCGAAATACTAGAAAGTGGTCGGGGGGCGGTGTCTTTATTTCTCCATAGGGGGTGAGAGCATTCTTTAAACTTCCAGACCACTGCAGTGTTTTACAGGCGGACTGCTTAATATACTATAGGGTATATGATGTTGATATTCGGAGTCTGGCTACGATCAGAGTGCTCTCCGGTATCTACTCGACATTGCGACTGGTATGAGAATACCTGGCTTCTCTGGGTAAGAGGTCACTTTGACAAACGAAGGAATTAAAAACGAAAAAGCTAGCAAAGGAAGGCTCTCTCTGTGTCAAGGATGCTATTTTCCTCTTTCAGACTTCTGATTCTACGATACATGTTTGGCAAGGCACAGATACGGTGAAAGAATTAAACCACGTGCTCTGTATGAAGAAAAACTTGGCTTCTATTATAATCAGATGAACTAGCGAGGGAAAGCTCTCTCCTTGGCAACGATGCCATTTTCCTCTTGCAGATTTCTTATTCTGCAGTACATGTTTGATAGGGCACAGATACGGTGAACGAATAAAACCACGTGCTCTGTATCAAGACAAACATGGCTTCTATATAATCGGACTCACTCGGCTTCTTAAAGAAGCCGCGAATCTTGAAGTTGCAAATCCTGATGCCTGTTATCATTGGACACTGTGTAGCTGGTGCGCATGCTAGAAATCTGGGTCTACTGTTTAATGATTACTGGAGTTGTCAGGGTGAGAAAGAGGAGGAGACCGTCGAACGTTGCCAATAAAAATGTCCGAATCATTCGGATATTGGGACCGTTTTCCTCGGCAGTCTGGTTACCTGTTGTAAATAACTAACTAACTAATGAATCCAGAAAAAGAGACTGCTTGGTGCGCATTGGGCGGTATTTCACTCAAAATGATGATTGAAAAATCGTTAATGTCAATTCAAAACGCTATGATCGTGTTAAAAGCGACTTTTTTGCCTTCTATTGAGTATAATGAACTGGACTATATATGGTTTAAGCAAGACAGTGCTAAGAACCACACAATACGATCACTTTTAGATATTTTGCAAGAGCATGCGATTTGAACCCGTTAGACTTGTTTGTGGGAATAGGCGGACAATTTTAGAGCATTTAAAAACCAACTTTCGCCGTTTTCGGCGATAGAATAGAATGATAGAGAACTATCTCAAGAGGATAGTCTACTTCAAACAATCCAGAATCACTCATTTAAAAAACATTGTACATCTTACTTGATAGCAAGGTCCAAGTATTATAATGTAAAACTTAAATCGTCATTATAACTTTATGTATGTTTTATTTAACCTTACTTTTGAAGCTGAAAACTGGATGACCTTATATCGGGTGGGCCATTTAAAAGTTTGAATTTAATATTAAAATAAAACAAAATCGGTTTAAAATTTTGTCAAATTTATTTTTTTGTTGTGAAGTACAATTGTTCTGGTTAGAAATGAAATATTATTTCATTCATATGGCTGCCGCGGCTGTCCTTACAGTACCCCATTCGATCGGACCAATTTTCGATAGCTTTTTCGAGTGCATAATTTATATTTTAAAATTTTTTATGTTTTTGTGCATATTTTTAGGCTCCTGTTAAATTAAAGGATGCATAACTTTAAGTTAACAAAGTTCTTATAATTGCATTACTAGTAATAGCTTTTAATGTTTATTCTGCTACCTTTTTTTAAGATGATTTTTACATAGTGCTTATAAAAAGTGTTGCCTACTTTAAGATTGTATTTTTAAAATAGTTTATATACTATTTAGTTTTCTCCCGAGTTCCAGCTAAAGTTTTTTGATTTTTTTTGTTATATCTTTTTTAAAGTTAATATTATAAAACATACTTTCAGGACTTTAAAACATAACTTTGAATAAATTTGTACAAATGGCCTATATTAGATATTTCAAATGGAATTCAAACATTAGATTAAATAACATTTTACTAAAATTAAAAAAAATTTTCTTATATTACATTTTTATTTCCTTTTAATCCAATTTACAAAAATTAAATATTTGCTTAGATAGGCAGAAAAATAAAAAAAATATTGAAAAAAAAAATGCTTGAAGAGTTTAAGAGATTTTTCTAGTTAATTTTAAATGAAACACAAATTTTCACTTTTCCTTTTTTTGAAATACTTGCAGCTTCCTTTCTTTTTGTATAGATTTATTAAAACTTGCATATTTTAAGGGATACAATTTTGTTTTTTTGTCTTGCTTGGTCTACTTTTTCTTTTCGTTTGCTATGGTTAAATGATATCATAATGCAATTTCAGTTTTTTCTTTCATTTTAAATTTTTTCTGCTTACAAAAGTTTTTATAACAAAATTTTTTAGTCTACTTCAAGGCTTTTTTCCCTGAGCATTATTGTAAATAGTTGCTGTTGTTTATGCAACAAAATTTTGCTTATTTCCGGTTTTTGTTTTCATAGATAATTTTCATTCTTATACAATTTTCTACATTTTGCTTTATAAAGTATGCTGTTTTGTTTATTAACGCCTTAAAGTAGGCTTCAAGCTAAAGTTATTTTGTAAGTCTAAAGCCAGAGGTTTTTCTTTTGAACAGCAAATTTATAGTTTCCTTTAAATGGTTTATGTGAAAAAGGAAGGAATAGCAAACGGGCATTTTTGTTTTTGATAAAAATTTGGTAGAGATTAAAAAAAAAAAAAAAAAATAGCGAAAATAAAAAAAATTTCAAAGCTTGAATTAAGGGTCTCTAAAAAGAAACAGAAAACTCTTCAGGTAAGAATAAAACAGAATTTATTTGAAATTAAGTTTTATTCATATAAATGTTTAATTTAAAAGACTTTTTAAAATCTTTGTTGAATCGATATTTTCTAAGTTTTTTTATTTAATTTAATAAATAGGCCTCTTACACAAAAATAAACACAAATTTAATGTCTTCCAAGCAGCTTGTTTATAAAAGTCATTGATAAAATCTGCGTAACTTTATTTTCTGCATCTTTCAAAGCGCAATATACCACCTTGATTAAAGAGTTTCCGGATTTTATTCAGAAAATTATAAATACAAGTTTGTTCATCTAAAACTAACACTTATTGCAGTGCTTGATCGGTTTTCAGTATGTCCATCAGGGCTTCCTGCGATTTTCCCATTACTTCCTCTCGGCTGCTGAAACGCGTTCCCCGTAGTGTTTTTTTAACACGATTGAACAGAAAGTAGTCACAGGGAGCCAAATCAGGTGAAATCGGTGGCTGTTGGATGGTATTTGTGGCATTTTTCGTCAACAAATCTTGAATAATGATGGCACTGTGCAACGGTGCGTTATCATGGTGCAAAATCAACGAGTTTTCTGCTCACAATTCTGGTCTCTTTCGGCGGATTGCATCACGCAAACGTCTCGTAACGCCAAAATAATACTCTTTGTTTACTGTCTGGCCTTCTGGCAAAAATTCATGATGCACTACACTGTTGTATTTTTGGTCTCGACTCATTTCGTGAACGCCATCCTCTTGCCTGATGTCTGGATTGAGTGTCGTACTAATAACCCCACTTCTCGCTTCCAGTAATGAAGCTTTTGATGAATGTGGGATCGTATTCAGCCTCGCAATCATATCTTTTGCGACTTCAACACGGTCAAAATTGTAAAAAATCGTCAACACACAGAGAGATACATGTACTCTAGCAAATGTCAATCTATGACGTTAAGATTTAGTGGGAATATTAACAACAGCTGTACCAACTTAACAACCTGTCCCAATCGGAACGATGGGACCGCTACGCGATGATTATTCCGGGAACTTTTTGATCAAGGTAGTATAGCTTGTATTATAAAAGATTTAGCATACTCTTAGGATATTTTAAATTTCTAGACATCTGTTTTACATAACTTTAAACAAAAACTACATTCATTTACATAAACATCAACTTGAAACATTTTAAAAATAAAAATAAAAAAGTTGCCAAAACTAATCATCATAAAAAGAGTATATAACCTAAAAGTAGACTATAATATTGTTACGAAAATAAAAATAAAACTCTGCATTGTGGTATTTTGGTATATGTCAAGTTGGCAGCACTGCCACACCGAATATCTTTAAGTTACATTTGAATTAGCGGATATGGAAATAGAAGATGGTCGATATTTTTTGAACCTTCTAAACCTTAGGTATATAAAGGGCTTTTTTACCTACATGTCAGTTAGTTATCATTTGACTGTTGTAAGGTAAAGACGTGTTAATGCTGAAATAAAAGTACTGTATAGTGAATATTAAGTTGTTGTAAACTGTATATAAGTTATTGTGTAGTAAATAAAAGATAACAGTAAAACAAGAAAATAAAAACGGTATTTATTTTATTTATTTAAACGCAATTTAAACGAACTTAAACGTTGTAAAAAGGTTAAAACGTAACAATATAATAAACAAATAACAGTATTTATTGTTCTGAAAATCAAATTACCATCTAAGCTTAAACTAAAAGGAAACAGTAACACACCTCCCAAGCACAAGAAATTTCTTTAAGACTACACGCCAGTAAAAGAGCAATAGCCTATTTTTAGGCAGCTAAACTCACTATATAGACAACATGTTAAAGAATAAAAGAATATGTTTTTAAAGATAACAAAAGGAATTTAAAAATCCTTTAAAAGAAAATAGAAACCAAAAAAGAAAGAAGAGTTATAGGAAAAACCCAGTGATGGATTTTGTTCCACCCTATTTTGTATCTTATAAATACAAAAAATAGAGGGACTGAGAAAAATCAAATATGAAACATTTAATTTTATGGATGTTAACAAATCGTTCCACAATAAAAGTCTCAAAATAATTGTACAAATGTTTTTGCAATTCTACGAATTCCGCTTTTGAAATGAGAATTTCGTTTAGTCAATGGTCAAAAGGTCATTTAGCTAAATATTTATATTACAAAAAAAAAAAAAAAAAAAAAAAAAAACACTTTCAGCCATTTTATTTCCATATGGAAGGCTAAAAATTTAAGGGTCATGTTATGCTACGAGATGCCAGAATGAGTGTTGGTCATGGGGTATTTGTAAAACAATTAAGCCCGATGGAAAAAAGGGTATGCGCTTAAAATTTAAGAAAAAATACCTAAAATTTGAAAGGGATTTTAAGGAATTAAAAATAGAATTTAAAAAAATATACATATAAGATCGTTTAGCATAAAACCAGTGCTGGTTGATTATAAAATTTAAGAGCAAGCACTAAGAGATTATAGAAAAATCTAAGCTCTTTTATTAAATGAAAAACTTATAAACTATAGTAACCCTTCCCGCATTGCTGGAAGCCTTTGTGTTGTATACCTATAAAATTTGTAATTTAGACTAAGTTCAGTAGCTGCCATTTTAACCGTTCTCTAGATATACAAAAATCAATATTTACTTTGTATGTATGCTGCCACACTCAGTTATTCCATTTTGCCCATATTTCGACTAATGATGCAAATTGACTCCCAAGTTATTAATACCCAATGCAGAATATTCCACTATTACCACTGCAAAGATATACAAAAGTAATATTAAATTTGTATGCATGGTGCCACTCCCACTCACCCAATTCCGCCCACTTTTTGAGTGATGATTTATATTGACCACAAAGATTTGAAGGTAAAATACATGGCGCGGAAGGACTGCGTGACTAATTATAATTATATATCGTCGAAAGCGAAAAGTTCAGAAACGATGCGAAGTGTATACGAAGCCCTTAAAGTTGATTAAGGATGAAAAAAGCAATGATATCTCTCCTACCAGATAACAATGAACACGTTGACTTGATTTCTTTAATTCACCGATCATTCATCCTCTGAAATACTGTGCACACTCTCCAATCTTAAGAACTCGAAGACTTCTGGCCCCGATAAAATTCCTTCAAAATTATCGAAATATAGTGGTAGGCCTATAGCCGCTCATCTCGTAAGATGACATGGAACTATGTAAAGATCTTGGCAAATGATCGAGTTAAGTGGAGAGAATTTGTTGACGCCCTTGGTTTTTTTATTTTAGTTAACGATTAATTATGTCAGGAATCGTTATTCCAATGGAACTGCTACTATACACAATGGATATCCATCATTCTTCCTTTTTCCTTAAGTTTATAGAATCTATTAAGAAAAAGTTTACAAACTGCTTCGAACTTAAACCAGGTGTCTGACCGCCCACTACTCCTCGTACCTTGAAGGTTCACCTAAATGCAAATAACAATAGCCTCGTTGTTTCCTCCAAATGTGTGTAATCTATTCAAATTTTTGGCGTAGTATTTCCGTTTGATTACGCGTGAAGAGTAATTCAAATTCAAAAACAGCGGCAAAAATATAACATTTTATGACAAAGTTTTGTGAAATAATTGAGCACATCGTTTAAAAAACTTCTCACTGATCATAAATCAAAAACGCTTTCCTTAATTGGATACAAATTTTGGGTTGTAGACTCGTTCAAAGACGGCATTTTTTTTTTAGAAAGGAAAAAATGTGATTTCGAAAAAAAAACTATGGAGGAGGAGATTCGATCCAAAATAGTTAAGGCCATTATTATTTTTGGATGGTTTTGATCAGAATTTTGGCACTTGCGGAGGTAACCTTTTTCCGTAAAAAATTGGTTGATCTCCATGCAACCTGCATTAATAGTAATATATGATATCTTAGAGAGAAAGCATATATCAACAGCTCGGCTGTAATAATATTGGAGCGTGTAGAGATATAATTAATGCACTGCGAGCTACAGCGTTCTATAGGATAGCCGCCCAATCCTTATAAAAACTGCTGTTAGTTACAAATGTTTTCTCTCTATGTTCGTTGCCCTCGAGCAGGCCTGCAAAACCACGACCACGCAGACGGTCTGTGTCTACAGGCTAGCAGAACTTGTGATGCGTAAGGGAAGCTGAATTCTGTACAAACAGTTACATACAGACAGCGTTGCCAAATATGCAGCATTGAGCAGTTTTTTGTTTAAATAAAAAATAGTTTATAAAACTTTATTTTTTTTTCCAATTTCGTGATTTTGAATACAATTTTTAAATAAGAATTTCACTCCATATGTTTACATAAGTGTGTGGAGAGGTTTACTCGTACATTTTTAAATGGAACAATGTAAATTTCACGTTTTTGACTACTGACTGTGTGTGATACTCACAGAAAGTTGCATTTTTCTGCACAGTCGTTTTAGAATTATAATTTGTTTTTGGCAAAAGAACAGTGGTATTACATTACACTCTACGTAAGAACGTACATATTAGTGATGTATCACTAATAATATCATCATATGTTACTTAGTTTTTTAAGTTCATTCAATAAACTAAACAGTTTTGGAATAACGCGAATATATGTTGCGCAACCTCCTCCATTTTCGAAATAACAGTATATTTCAAAAACAAGAGCTAGTATAACAAAACGGTTAGCAACACTGGATTAAGCATACTCGAATCTGGTTTATCCGCCGAATGCTGCACTTGTCGAAAAAATGTGTCAAATTCGATGACAGTGTCATTATATCATATCATTTACATATGGATATAACATTTAATTTATGATGTTATGCTTGAATAAATTATCAAAAAATATCTTCTGTAAACTGAAATCGAGTGGAATTAAACAAACAAAACTCCAAATTGCTAAAAATTTGTAATCAGACAAGAAACATTAGTACTACAGCAAGCCTTCCAATTGAGAGTAAAATTTTGGATGAATGTCTCGTCCTTTTGCCATATCGATAGACTAAATATAAACAGCCAATTTTTTGGTTGACTAAACTACAAATAGCGATCTCCACAATACTCTTGAAACTGGGGAAGACAGTTTGAGAAAGAAGCAACTCCCCATTGGATGACTCGGCGCCAGATAAAAATATCAGCCAACCTTCAAATTGGATTCAAATAATTGCAGTTTTGTTCTTTTCCTATCTCTTTGCTTAGAAACAAAGACCAGTTATTTTGCGTACCTGGCGCCATTGTGTGATAGGTGACAATGAAATAGCGGACGCATTGTTCAGAAAAGATTCCATGGTGCCCTATAGCGGCCCGCAACATTGCTGTGCAGCACCACTTACTACCATCCTCAATCTAATCAAGGATTGGAAAATTGCCAGATGCTCAGAACACTGGAATGTTCAAAGAGGACTTCGCCACTCGTTTTGGTGTTCTCAAGTATGGCAGGCCGGACTTAAAACTTCAACGGAGTTTCCTACGGACCACTAAGAGCGCATCTGAACAGGATAGCGGTCACAGATGTGAATGTTTGTAGCCTGTAGACGCACAGGCATCAGAGACAGCGGAACACATATTGCGTGAAAGTGGAGTTCTTGATAGGCTGACATACCTATCATCATAATGTTTTTTGATCTGCTAGTGTTCGTTAGAAAGGCAGCAGTTCTGCTGAACACACTATAGACCGGAAAGGGATCAATAGATCCTACGGAGCTCAGTGTCCTATAATAGTGCTTGGCCGGTCGCTGAAGATTTAATTTAAGCAGCGAGTCTTTCGGCTGACAAAACACAAATGGTGATCTCATGAAATCACTTCCAATTGGATAAGATAGTTTGAGAAGAAAGCTATTTTGCAAGAGATGATTTGGAGTCAGATAAAAGCATACGCTTTATATAGGCTATTTACGTCCTCATAATTCCCTAAGGATTCTTAGAGGAATCTTGCTTTTTTTATAAAAATACTTCTCCATAATATATGCCTTATCCTTTTCAAGGTTAACCTAACAAGTTTCATTACTTTCACCTAAACTTTTTTGCTAACAAATTGCTGGATTTTTTTCTTTTTGCAATTTTTTTAACCCAACAATTATTTACCACTTTTAGACAGTTTGTTTCCTTCCACTGTCCTTAACTATCAAACCCCTTACAAACTTTGCTTTTGTGTTGTGTGGTGTAGAATTTTATGTTTAGCTCTGAGATTTCCTCTTTCTTTTTTATTGTTTTTGTTTTGCTTTCCTCAACTAAAATAGACAATTTGAAAGAAAAATCAAAAAAGTTACTGAATTAGATTTGTAGTTGTAAATTGTTGATGTCCTTAAACGAAAAACAGTCAAAAAACTAAAAAAAACATAAAAATATAACTAAACAATAGCAAAACTTGTGGTTTTGTTGGCTAAACAATGACATCGTATCTTTATTTCAGTGAAAAATAGCACTTTAGTGGTATGTACAGAAGGTAATTTTGTTATGGAAGTTAAAAAAGCCGAAATATTTATTAAATAACCACGTAAATTATTTAATAGAAATATAAAGTATACATTAAAGCTGATTTTAAGTTTTTTAAGCTTAATGTTATTTTCTATGATAAAAACAAACATTTGCAAGAGATTCAGGGTTCAGGGTTCAGCAAAACAAAAAAATCCTAAAAGTTAATTATGAAATTAAAACAGCGCCTTAAAATAGTCAATAGTTAATAGTTGTCAAATTACCTTTGTTTACTTTTCTGATATAACATTATATAAAAGGAAACTCACCTGTAAAGAAAAATATAAATTAAACAATTAATAAACAAATAATCATAGCAAATTCCAAAACGAAATAAGTTTAAAAGTGATATTTTATAAAGCATATTTTTAGGCACTTAAGAATTTATCTATCTTATATATTAACATTTAATGCAGATTTTTTTCTAAACAATATGACAAACTAATACTCATTATCATTATATCGACCAGACACTATTGCAGGATACAGCGACCCATGGGCTCTATTATGTCACTTCCGGTCTGTAGTTTGCTTAGCAGACATGCCGACTTCCTAACACTGGCAGATCTGAGACCATAAGGGTTGATATGCCGCCAAGTAGGACTCTATATCTACCCAAGCATTTCCACCGGAAACTATAAAGAACCCCACAGTTACATAATATGTTCTGCTATCTCTGATTCGTGGGAGCACAATCAACAAACATCTACATCTGTGATCACAATCGTCTTCAGATGCGCATTTAGTCTACAGTGGCCTGTAAAAAATTCTGTTAGGAGATTCAAGTCCGGCCTGCCATACTTAGGAACCTCAGAGCAACGCTCAAATTGTAGAATACTCGCCGCCTTAGAGTGATAAAGTTCTCTTAGAGCACTTTAGAGATAGCAAAGTGTAAAATTTCGTTTAATTGTTGTTCCCAATTGTAGTTTAGTCAACCAAAAGATTTGCTGATCAAATTCAATCTGTTGGTAAGAAACTCTGGCCGACTATAATTCAGAACTTCAGAGCGACCCTTAGAGTGATAAAGTCTCTTAGAGCACTTCAGAGATAGCAAAGTGTAAAATTTCGTTTAATTGTTCTTCCCAATTCTAGTTTAGTCAACCAGAAGATTTGCTGATCAAATTCAATCTGTTGGTAAGAAACTCTGGCCGGTCATACTTCGGAACTTCAGAGCGACTCCCAAATTGCGGACTGATTGCCGCCCTAGAGTGGGAAAGTTCCCTTTGAGCATTGCATTCAAGCATCTGATAATTTTCTAAACCTTAATGAGACTGAGAATGATAGAAAGTGGTGCTGCACAGCAAGGTTCCGGACCGATATAGGGTACATGAAACCCCCACTGGCCAACGCATTCGCTATTTCATTACCATCTCTTCCACAGTGTCTAGGTAAGCGAAAACCTTCGCAACGTAATATAGCAATATTTGAACAGTCTAGATGTTATACGAGTCAAGTGCCATTAAGGCAGTTTTACTATCAGAGCATATATTAATGGTCTTACCATTAAGCCAACTGTCCAGGTTGATCTCCACACATATAGCAAAGAGCATGATCTCAGCCTGGAAGACACTCAATGATTTTCTCAGTGGAATCGACAAGTCTCGATTGGGTCCGTGAACACCAGCACAGACACAGTCATTTATTTAGAAGTCATCGGTATAAAATTTTAGATAAAACTAACTCAGAACTAAAGGCCCATTAGACCAACAATCCCTGTTTGGGAATTCAACCCTGAATCTCCTGGCAAAATATAGATTCAAAGCTAATCTTTCAAGGATTGAATGTGGTTCTCCATCTACTCTGCGTAGAAAGGACAAACTTTCGGTACCCTTTGACGAAAAATTTTATTGGCGAACATGGATGCGAAGTGGTGTTGCACCAATCAAGCCCCACATATAACAAAGCAGGCGAGTCTCTGTATTTTGCCTCATTTATTCATGATAGTAACTTCCTCAGCTTATAAGTGATAATGGGCCATAGTATCGTTCTCGGCGAAAAACTCTATACCGTAGAAGGGTTTTTGTCTAAGCCTACTATCCAAAATGATATCTGGAAAATTTGATGATGGTACCCATAAAAGAAATACAGTCACACGATTACTTGCATCTTTTTGAAAAAGGTATAGCAACCCTTTTGAGGGATTCATCGAGAACCTTTTGAGTGTACAAATTTGATGCTACGCCCAGGGTTGTCTGCATAAGGTCACACAAAGTATTTCATATTTCCCACGTACTATTATAACGAGGTCATCAGCATAACCAATTGCACTGACACTCATATGTGCCAACATGGTGAGCAAGCCATTAACTACTACCGTCCATAACAATGAGGAAAACGTTCTACCCTGAGTGCACTCTTTTGACGCCATTACAGCGGATTCCACCCCATCAAGAGACGAGCTAAAAACACTGCTTCTAAGCATGGAATTGATCTCTACCAATTTACGTTCTAACGCACTAGTAATGGAATCAAAGCCCTGAATATCTTAGTAGTGGTAAAGAGCCATTTGCCTATCAGAGAATGCCTTTTCAACTTTGCCCAGAAGAGACAAAATGGCATCCTCAGTCCCCCTTTACGTATGCGAGCTGATTTAGATGAAGAAGGCATTTCGCAAGGTACCTCTCTTTTATATAGACATCAAAATCAGTTATTCCATAGTCTTTACAAGCAAGGATAAAAGACTGGAACGTCTATATGATCTGGAAAAAACTTATCAAAAAACTAAAAAAAATAATTAAAAATAAAACGAAGCTATTTAGCTCAACAATTTCTAACCCATCTATTTGCATTGGTTTCACTTATTTTTATATTTGTCTGCCATTTTCTATTTGCCATGGCCATTACCTTCTTGCTCTAACATTAGTAGTAACAATTTACTACTACGGTGCTTTCTAATGTTATTTGAAGGTCTCGTTGGCTAGCTGACTAGCTATTTGGACTGGTTGAATGACTGGCTGATCATTTTGTTTTTGGTTACAAAAAAAATAAAATTAATGTAGTGTTAAATTGACCTCAACTGGTTGAAAACTGTTGTTTATTGTTGGTTTGCTGGCCATTTTTAGTTTTTTTTTTTTAATAAATATTTTGTTTTCTTTTTAGAAAGGAAAAAGAAATAACAAAAAATTAATATAAAAATAGATAAAAAGCGAAGGGAAAAACAAGCAAAAATATTAAAGAATACCTTAAGGCTTTAAATATGACAAAACTAGACTAAATGGTTGTATATATTACATAATAAAAAGGAAAACAAAGTTAAATATTAGTAAAGAAAAAATCTAAAATTATAAAATTTTATAATTTTGTTTAAAAAAAAAAAAATTAAAATAAAACCCTAAAAGCACCATCTCTCCTATATATAAAGCCGTTAATAATAATTATTGTATAAGCTAAGGGATTTGTTAATTAAATCATAGCCTTTATCTCAAAAGCATACTTTTATGTGTTACATCATCTACAGGGATTGCTTTCTTCCTGAAAATAAATAAAAATCTATGCAAAAGGGAGAAAAAATATTATTTATCTAAGGCTGGTTGGATTTTAATTTTTTCTATATTTTTACCATATCATTTTATGAAAACATGATTTGCTTATTAATGAGCCATATAAATAGGCAGTTATAAAATTGTTAAGTTTAATGAATAGTAACAGTAGAAACTATATGGCCAAGACAGTCTGTATAATATTACAAAAATCATTGTAATTTAAAAGTTTTCACTATAATTTAACATCTTATCGAGTCTATAATCTATTCCCCAAAGTATACTAAGCATGTGTTTTTCATATATATGTTAACCTTATATTTCAAACCCGCCCTCCTATTAGAAAATCTAACCGATGTTTTTATGTTAATTAAATTGTCTGACAACTTGATTCATACATATATGCATGAGCTCATGCATACATATGTATGTATATATAAGTATATACACATCAATAAATATATTTTATGTATATACTACATATATACATACACATAAATTATCACAAATGTAAATCTGTTGTTAAATTAAGTGTGTCATATTAATATGTAAACAAATACTCAAAGAGTTATTTATTTAAAATATATGCCTATTTATATGCTATAAAAAATTTTATATGAAAATAATAAATACGCAAATAACCATATAAACTCTCAATTTTTGTGTATTATCAAGCAAAAAATTTTCAGTGAAATATTTTCTGTTGCAAATGATCTTATTACATAGTTAATAAAAATTTGTTGCATACTTTAAGGTTTATTTAAAATATATTTATTATGTATAAGTCATAGCTGAAAAAAAATAAATAAAAAGAAATTGAAAAGCACTAAGAAATGGATTGGAAGTTGTGTATACCACCTTGTTCAAAAGGTTTCCGGATTAAATCGGAACGATGGGATCGTCATACTGGGGTTATTCGGAAACTTTTTGATCAAGGTAGTATACCAAATCCATCTTAAAACATTCGTTAACCAGTCATGTTTGATACTCAATGAGTAACTTTACTAATCTAATGCCGGCTACAATGTTGTAATCGGTAAACAGCAGTGATCAGCATACGATATCTAGAAGACAAAGGCACGTAAAATGCTTGCAAACTAGCAGAAAATGAAGAAGCATGGATCCATAACAACATACCAGAAAAACAAAACAGTTTATTTTTCATGTCCATACACCAGTGAGTCGCAGAAACATAGGATCGCTCGCTGTGGAGTTTTCTCAGAGCAGTTGGTTATAAATATCAAAATATCAACATCTAATAGGCTACGCATATGCATATCACACATCAAGTCTATCTTATTTTATGGTTGCTAAGCATGAAATGTTTATGTTGTCTTTCTGGTGAATTCAAGGCAGAACAAGCAGGTTTCCGATCACAAGTTGCAACCAAGGCAGGATTAAGAATAAACAGCGATTGACACAGAGCCTTTACAGTTGGCGAAAATATTATTAAAGAGGTAGACAACTTTTGCCATCTGCATAGTATTTGAATGAGTTGGTTCCTCCATGGATATTGAGAGTCGCATAAAGTCTGTGAAGGAAGCATTTGGCTGATTGGCGAACGTTTGGTAATCGTCTTACTTTCATCGAATGTTAAAAGTAGAACATTCAACTCGAATATCAGGTCAATGCTTTTGTATGGCTTAGAGATCTGGAACGTCGAATCTTCCAACGTCAAGGTTATACACAGAAGTGTAGTTGGAGCGCTCGTAGAAATCTTTACCAATGCCTGTGACAGATACTGAACATATGGTTGACGAATTGTATACGGAACGTCGATCCGTTGAACGTGTCAAGCCAAATCTTTAAGGTTTGTCAGTGGAATTAGCGGTGGAACGGCTACACAAGCCAACTGACAACATTGTACGACAAACGCTTCAATGAAACGCCAAACATCTCGATAATAAAGTATACTATAAGTGGACCTATGCTGCACTGAAAGTGAATGATAACAGCAGCTGGATATCAAAATGTCTAAAAGACTTCCAGACAACTATAATGTTCTACAGGCCAAATTTTGACCCTATATACTATCACGTATTATAAACAGTATTATTGCATATTCAATCTGAATATATTCATATCGGCACCTACAATTCAAAAAGCTGTAAGGGAAAAAAATGCAACAACCATTTTTGACTGATTATGTCCTAATTAACCAAAATACATCATAATCAATCAAAAATAGAATTCGTATGTTTTTGTTGCTTACAACCTTTTGGATTTTAGGTGACAATATATACCGATAGCAAAGCGGTTATAACATCCCCAGAGAGGGTACATTACATATCTAATTGTTCATAATTGACTTCATAAATGACTTGCTATCTTATCCAGACACATGTGATGAGATAGCAAGTCATTTGAAGGTTAATCCTAAACAATATTTGAAGATTACTTACATAGCGAATAAACTTACACAAGCAGGCTTTTTTTCTAGTGTACCTCTTGAGGGAATATAGCTTCTGCAAAGCATCTCTATCTTAATGAGTTTTCGCGTTCTTAGATTTCTTGAAGTAACGCGCATCGTCAGGTATTTTTTGGTCAACCAAGGCATCTTCAACTGTGAGAAATGATTCTTTTCGGATGGTATACACGCTTTACTTCCATTTTCTACGTTTTATTTGTCTAGTAGTTTACAGAGATACATGTTGTCGATGCTGTATTTTAATTTTATTCTCTATCACTCCTCTGGGAAGCATATTAGCTTTCCACAAAGTATCCATTACCTTGTTTCAGTTTCAGTAACCAAGTTGATTTTCAAGCTAAGTAGATGATTAATCTGCTGTAGCTCGCCTCCATATAGTGGTGCTGATCCTTGCTAAGTGGTGGTGATCCTTACTTAGAATTGTAATTTTTTCCAGTAGGTGGCGTTTTCTCCTAACCATTCATACGAAGTTTGTAATTATTGCCAGAGATAAACTTAAAGGTAACTGGGCCTTCTTCAGATGGATTTATCTGAAGGGAGACTGAAGTCTCTTTATTAAACATTCGAAACTGCAATTAAATTCTTTTTTTTTTTGTCATGTCTCTTTGCTGAGATTCGAACCTAGGTCGGTTGTGTTGTATGTCTTTGTGTTGTGTTACCTGATGCTGTAAGCCTAGAGTATTATACAGAATTCTTAGGCTTTTATTGATGAATACCTATAGCTTTTACGTAATGATGTACGATATTAGCCGTGTTTACTTCCCTACAATAAATAGAGTTGACTTTTCACACATCACATACATGTCCTGAATATTCTCAGCTGTGTTTATCTGGATTTATGTGAGTTTTTTCCTACTGATTGTAGTCGTCTAAATGGCGGCCTCGCTTTATTTATTTATTGTTATTTATCATTGTCATTGTACTGCCGAGATAGCAGAATCTATGTGCGTATACGAGAGGTATCATTTTAAATTCTTAATTAATAACATAGGACATCGGGCTCCTCTTGGTGGGAATATACAACTAATATCACAGGAACTGTATCTTATTAGATATTAACGTTGAGAAATTGAACTTATTTGTTATGAGACCAAAAATATTTGTCCACATTTATATGACCGAACGGCGGAACAGGGGTTGAAACGGCGCAGAGTACATTTAAAAAAATTATAGCTGCTGAAACCGATCATTGGGCTTTTGGTAAACACTGCCAAAGGCTGAGAATTTTAATTGTTCTACAGCTGCATTGATCAAGAAAAGGAAAAGTCTGTCGAACAACCGCATTTGAGGACGTAAGGCTATCTTTACTGAATCGAAAAACATTCTACAACTTGAACTATTTTTCAACGGACGATTTGGACAAAAACGAAGCTTTTATTTTAGTGACCAGAAGTAATGAGAATTTTGCAATGATAGTGGTTAGACGGTAGCAAAACCTCAATTACAGATAAGCAATCTTTTAGGGGCTATAACCGGCCATTGAGTTTTTCGTAGATATGACCAAACACAAAGAAACTCATTTCTACAGAGCTTATCATTGATGAAAACGAAGACTTCTTCTTTGCTATTGTCTGACATTTGGCAAATTAAGTCTATTTTTGCTTAGTGGTATAGGTTTATTAGCCGAGAACAATCTAGGAGTGTGTGATTTGGACAAAAAACCATTCAATAAGTAACTGTATGGCTGACGGAAGCTGGCCAAAAGTTGTAAGAGCTATGGTACGATACCGGCCAAAAAAACGTTGTAATATACACCCTAGACCTTAATAAGTTTTGTCGCAAAAAGCTGCCAATTCAATTTAATCTAATCTATTATAATTTAATCTGTTCTAATCTAATCTAAGCTTGAAGAAGAGTACAGTAGTGGTGAGATCTTATAAAGACAAAGATACAGAGCGCCCAAGAATATGCCAGTGTCGGTTTTTACAGCAACGCCGAAGCATCTGCAATAACTGCTTTATGTTCCTTAAAATTTTCTGAACTATTTTCAATATCCCAGCGACTTAGGTCATTTTTGCTATCAACAACTCAATAAAGAACATTAAAAATTTTTATTAATAAAGCGAAAAAAGTAGATATAAATTTTTTGTTTTCATTTCATAATTAAACATTCGCCAGAATATGTATTTTCAATTTCACCTGTGCACTCATAAATCCACAGACAAATAAAAACTTTATTGAATACAAAAATAAAAAATAATTTTTTTTTTATTAATTTTTTGCACGTGTATTTAAATAATTTACGACGATTGCGTGTTAAAAAATTTTCGAACGTTGGAACTGAGTATCTATCAACAATATAAAAAAAATTAAATGCATAATTTCAGGGGTTGGACTTAATATACCAAAATATTGATTGAAAATCAAAAATTTACAAAAAACTTATAATGAATAAACAAGAAACCATTAACCTTCAATCATATAACGTAACAAATTGATAAAAAAAAGTGATTAAATAGAAAGGTAAATTAAAGTATACTTTTGGGCATAAAAAAATATTTTCAATGTCATCAATAGTAGAATTGAATGGCAAAAAAATACACAAAAAAGCAGAAAAACAAAAAAACAAATTTAGTGAATAGCTGTCCTTGTTTAAATAAGTATTAGACTTTTTATTTTAATTGTGAGTTTTAATGCTTGAAAGTATACATAACATCGGCGCTTTCAGGAGTACTCCTCACGCATCGCTGGACATTATCCTGGATCTAGTTTTTTTGGAGGTTGCGGTGAAGAAGGAACTTTTTCAGGATTTTAGAAGGAGGCCTTGCTAAGGGTCTGAACTATGGGCATTCTGCCATCTTGAGGGGCTATATTGGAGTGCGCATGTAGTGACTCATCTGGGTTTTACGGAATATAGGGTCAGAAAATGCTCTTCGGCAGTATTTTCTGTTAGAGTGTCTTGGCAAGCTGTTGAAAGTTTGTTGAGTGGACATGCTATCTTCACGATTGTCTCCAAGAAAGAGAATGGCGCGGGTGTGGAGGTCTATCTTGTGGACAGTGATATTAAACTGTCATATAGATTTCCGGACGAGTGCAATGTCTTTCAGGCCGACGTATTTGCTGTTCTTAGGGCAGCCGAGCTATTTCGAAACTTTGCCTCTGGGTGGATATTGTGGAGTTCTATTTAGACGGTCAGGCTGCTATTAAGGCGTTGACTGGGCGCTTTGTCAGCTCAAAGCTGATGTCACTCCTGGATGTGTGTAGCTCTCTTGGACATACTGGCAAGAGAAAGAACGTGACTGCCGGTTAACTGGCAAGGGCGGGCGGATGCGTCTATAAAGCCACCGCTTGGGTTCTTTGTAAGCTCAATAAATAGCTAGGCTCCACGTAGAGTGGAGGAACTGTGGAGCAGCAGAGGCGACTGTAGGCTCTCCAGGCTGCTTTCTCCTAAACTCGAGCGCTCTTGAACGGAGTGTGTCCTTAATTTAAAAAGGGAATCCCTTAAGACTTTGGTAGGGTATTGCGCTCTAATGGCAAGGACTTGGCTATAGGAAGCAGGCACTCCTAAATTCCGTGGTGGGGCCAGAGACTGTGGAGCATATTAACCGTTATTGTCCTGCTCTTCATGGGCGCAGGCTCAGGCTGCTGGGACAGGACTTTTTCAAGTGCTGATGCTTCAGCAATGGTCTGTAACCTGGAGGGTTATATATCAGGTATATGCTGGCTTATCAGGTGACCCCCAGTTTTCTATTTTAAGAGTCCTTCCCTTGCTCTCTTTTTCTTTACTTCTGCCTTTCCTTTCTGTTTATTTCTTACTCTATTTATCTCAATTTTCACTATTTTTTCTTTTAAAAGGTTTTCACAAGGGTCCTTTATTGCCTTTGGGTGGGATGCCTCTGCACCACCGTTTTCAACCTAAATCAACCTTGAAAAATGCAATAAATTTTAACTGAATTTTTAATAAACATCTCAAGTTTTGTATATTTTCTAAATATAGAATTATAATTGTTTTTTAATAATACCACCTAAAAATATGCTTGAAATATACGAGATATATAAATATTTTCTAAATCTGGCATTCAAATTGTTGTTTTTCGTAATATAAAATATGCTTTACATTTTTTTGTAATACTACAAAGTATACTTTAGTTTTTCTCCAATTTTTGTTTAGACCTAAAGTATGCTTTTTAAAATATTAAAAATTTTTAGAATATAATTTTTTTTAGATTGTTTGTTAATTAAACCTTAAAGCATAGGCCACATTATTAACAAACAGCAAATAATGGAGAAAGTTTTCATTTATTTGTTGTTTACTAGAAATCAAACATAAAACCTAAGTATCAAAAAATTGATTTCCACTGACATTTGTGGCTTTAACAAGTAAGTCAGCCCTGATTTTACATGCCTAAAAATTAATTAATTTTTTTGGGTTTTTCTCTTCTGACAAACTCACTTTTCTATTACTTTTCAAATGAGTATACATTGGACTTTATTTGTTTTAAACATATGCCAAGTAATAGCAGAAAAATCTCTAAATAGATTGGAACAACAAACAAAGAATAATACACAATATTTGGGAGACTGATGAAGGACAACATATGGTAGAAAGTTAAATTTAAAACAATACTATTCTTAAAGAAAATATTACTATTTTATATAAATTAAGTAATATTAAGCAAACATCTTAAAAGTAAGCAGCATAAATAAATAAAATTTCTAAAAATACTCGCTTAGGGCTAAAAATGTTAAAAAACTTTTATTTTTCATTAGTTATTACAAATTATACTTTGGAGCATATTTCTTCTTCTTATTCCTTTAATATTTTGTAAAATTTATTTTTCTTTGTTTCTCCTTTTTATACCTTTCTTCTTGTCTTTTGTTATTTTATTTGTTCCCCGACACAAAAAAGGTGCCAAAAAATCTCTTATAATTCTCATTTATTCTCGATTTTTTATTTCACCATTCCTTTTTATTTATTCATTTGATTATTTGTTTAATAACATTTTGATGATACTCAGAGTGCACAGAAAAAATATAAAAGAGTAGGTTTTTCTTTTCATAGCATACTTTCAGGGGGAGGGTGTCACTATTGAATATAATCTTGGGAATTACAATATAAAAGAGCAAGTTCGCAGCCACTGATAGTTATAATGCTCAAAAGCCTGTTACAATTAATTTTACGAAATCGTAATGGAAATCTCTTCTTTTTTGTTGTTTTCATTAAAAAAAAAAGATTTATATTTAATGAAGATTAATCTTCATTTTGATTTTTCACTTGAAATACTAAAATAAATTACTTTATATTTGTTGTTTTTCCACTCTCGCGTTTTAGGTTTCCCTAAAGTAGGCTTTATATTAGTTTTTTTTTTTTGGTTCAGGTTTGGTGGGGTATACTAAAAAAAATTATAATTTTAATATTCATATTCAAATGACATAAAAATTCAATTTAATTAAAAACCCCCCTATAAGTATGCCTCAATTTTTTTAAATAATTTTTTAAACGAATACCTTACGTTACATTGTTTACAAAAATAATGTACCAGGTTGTCAACGGTTGGTTACGGTTAAAATTAAAAATTAAAAAGCTTTGTAAGAGGGATTTCTCTTCATTTACTCCTCTAGGAAACATATGGCTTCTACAAGCCATATTTGCCTTCTTGCAGTTTCTTTTTAATTATTGTTGTTTTCCAGCTAATCAGATAATCGCTCTACTGTAGCAGATATATAAGAGAGTAACTCCTTAACTTAACTGTATGGGATTCAGATTCTTGCTACTGACTGCTGCTCATATAAATTCCTACCTTTCTCTTTACCGTATTTGAGGACTTAAGGCTATCTTTACTGGGTCGAAAAGGATTCTGCAACATTAACTATGTTGCACAACGAAGAATCTTATTTCTGAAAATCCTACAATGAAGTAGACGAGTAGTTTATGGGACATCTTCTTTGCTATTGTCTGACATTTGCCGACTTAAGGCTATTTCGGCTTAGTCTGAAAAGATTCTACGTCAGAAATAATCTATTAACGAGCAATTGAAACACAAAAACCTTCCGTTAAGTAACTGAATGGCTGACGGCAGCTGACCAAGAGTTGTTAGAGCTGTGGTATGAAAGCGGCCATATGCTGAAGCTGTCATTTGTCGTTGACTAGAAACAACTCCTTCTATATACTCACTATAGGTGGTTCGGAGCCTTGCTACTGTTGCTCATCATATATGCCTACCTTTCTATTATTTCTTTTTCCTCAAGAAGTGCCATTGCCTGACCCTTATGATGATGTTCTGTAGTTGACGCTCCTTTTCTTTTCCACACATTTTTTCACATTCCTTTCTTATTTTTTATTCAATAAATGTCAATGCCTGAGCCTGCGCCTACGTAAAATATTTTTACTACATGTATTAAGGCGACTCATGAAATTCTGCATTACTAGATATCCAGAATATATACGATTTTATGGACATATGCCTGCTTAAAATTCTTCGTATATTCTATTCAAGAACAATTAATAACAGAGATCTGTGAGCATAAGGTTCTAGTTTAGGTCCCGCTTTATTACCATATAACGAATCCTATGTACCAAAGTCCTTATAACTTCTGTCCAGCTTCCTTTAGCCAATCATACGCCCTAATGAAGGCTGGGATTTTATCCAAATCCCTTGTAGCAAGGCTTTTTTCTTCGCCTTTGCGGATGTCTGCCATCTGTGGGTGATAACGGAACAGCAACTGGCCCTGGTTGAAATCAAAACGTGTAAAAGAGGATGAAAAGGCAATACTTTGATAGTGTTGTCAGATAGCCGAAGTGGAATGCGCATATAGCACATGTGGAGATGGTAAATTGAAACAGAAGCAAATATCCTAAGCGTAAGGTAGAATACATTTAAATAAACATTTTTTGGCTCTATGCGGCTTGTAGATAAATAAATAAATTTTTGTAAATTATTTTGCATACTTCTGGGCTGCGATATATTTTATATACACATATTCTGATTACATACTTTAGGGCTGCAGATACATTTTCCATAGTCGTATTTCCATATCTATTACTAAAGCAATTTTTAATTTTAAATACATATAATTTATTGTCATCGCACTGTGACTTCTCATTAAGGTTCAGGACAAAGATTCCCGACAGGAAGGAGTCTGAGAAGATCTTCGAACGACTTTAACCTTAAAGGAGCTGTTGGTGGAAGTATTACCTCGAAATCAGCGAATATAGTGGAACATTTTAGCACAAGAACTGCTTAGATAATTATGGTAAAGGGTAGTGTTTCCTAGAGAGATATTAACATACTTTCGGATAGCCGAGCTTCTGTGAGAGCTCTGGGATCTTAAAAAATTACCTCTAGAACGGTTATGAATTACTGCAGATCTCTGAACGAGATGGCTGATCGGTACTACATTTACAGTATTTGGGTACGGCACAGAATAATATTTCTGTGCAATTATAGATCACAACCACCGTACTCACTGGCGAATATTTGCACATTGGAAATCACTTCAGAAACTTGTATGCTTACAATTTGCAAAAAGGTAAGAAACTCCGTTGACGCAGTAAGAGTAGGTTCAAAGACGGTTAAGATAGCGCAACAAATCTGGCTAAAGCTCGGTTGATGACTCACGAAAATTCTGCTCAACCTACAGAGAAACACATTTAGCATCATTGTTGGTGTCATTACTGGGCCTTAGTAGGCATTAGTGCCAGGCGTTTAGGACTGAGACACTTAACCAATTCTGCAGTAGTTAAGGAAACGGTTCTTCAATTGCAAGAGGTAAAACTAAACTGTTGGAGATGGAAATCGGAAGACTTCCATGCTTTATTATAAGCTTCTGTCTGCCTGAGGTGTATCCTTCTTTTCAACAATAAGATATAAATATTAAGGTATACTTTAAGGCAGTTTTTCTTTTAAATCGCTCAAAAAATACAGTAATTGTAGATTCCAATTTAAACAGACTACTTTAAGGAATATTTCAAACGTTTTTATCGCATTATTTGGTTTTTTGTATAATATTTAACATATTTTTTTTTTTGGCAGAAGAAAAAAAAAACAATTTGTAAAGCTTTATGTGTAAAAAGTTTTAAGCTTTTTGTTTTATCTTTAATTTTTCCTATTTTTATTTTTTTATTCAACTAAATACGACTTGACATTGTCTGCATGGAAATATTCAAACAGAAAAGAAAAAAAAAAACTTCAGAATTAAAAAAATTTAGAATTCAGTAGGGAATGGGAAAAGTCAATATATGCGTAAGTATAGACACAATAAGTAAACAATTTGCAAATCCTTACAGCATTAAGAAAAAAAAGTAAAGAATAATAGATACAGTGAAAACTCCCAAAAGTAGGCAAGGTTGTTTTTAGGATAATTTTCTTTCCTCATAGCTGTTGCTTTAACTTTACAAGTTTTAAAGAAAACCTTAAGTAAAGAAAAAGTAAGTTACTCAAGCCAAAATTTGTGGTTTCGTATGACAAAAAAACAAAAATAATTTAACAGGAAAAAGGAAGAAAACTTAAGTTTATGTCATGAGATAAGCCATTGAAACCTTGTAGAAAAAATTTACTATCCTTTCTGACGTTCAAGGCTTATATATTTCCTTTTATATATATATTTTTTTCTACACATTGCTGCGTAAGCCTAAAACTATGTTAAAATAAGTGTAATTTGTTAAGAAAACCTAAAAACATTCAAATGTTTTACATTACACACATATGAGTTTGTTGAGTGCTTTTTTTTGAAAACAAAAATAAAAAAATAAGTTAATGGCTCCTAAAAGAGCACTACATATTTAATTAGTTGCTATTTTAGTTAAGCAATATCAAAACAATGTTGAAAAAATTTATTTCTATAGAAATTTTCTAAAAATAAACTTGTAGTATGTAATGTTTAGTTCAAAATTAAAAGCCTTATCTTATGCTGTACATATTTTGCGTAATTATCTCATGAAGTGTCTGTGACCGTGATGCAAGTCTACCATCAATCGATGAACTAGGTTGGGAAAACGTGCCCTGTAGGATATCAAAAGCGGGTATACAATTGGCTGTGATCTCAAACTGTTTCTTTCACCTGGTAAGTTGTTGCTCAATAAAGGTTAGAAGATCGCTCGCGTTGTTTTGACGAAATTTGTGAACTGCAAGTTTACGGGTTATCTCGTACAATCTTCGCGTATTATTTGCTTCCGCAGCCACCTCTGCCTCCTAGGCAAGAGCGCTGGCTGCCCTTTTTTATCATTCCTATGGGCCTATATACAGCTTTTTTAAGGTTTGTGTACCGAAATATCGCGGCTTGTCTTTGAGGCCTTGTCACTGCCAAGTCGCGCTGGTGTTTAGCGTACCTCCCTTTTATATGCAAGCTTTTATAACTTTTATATGCGATATAACAGCAGAATGTAATCTTATAATAATATGACCTAAAATTAAAAGCCTATTTTAAGAAATAAAACAAATTTAAAATATTGCCTAAAATTGGGCTTTAAAAAAAAGTAAATATTTTAAAACAAGCTACTAAACAGCAATATAAAAACATATTTTATTGTTTTTATATAAAAGTAATACAAAAAGAAAAAGTAATACAAAAAGAAAAATGTTTACAAACCATTAAATATAATATTATAGCCTAAAAGTATGTTACGAAAATAAAAATTTTAAAATAATATACAACAATTTCCACAAATTTCTATAATTCGTAAGTGTAATAGAAGACAACAGACGTTTCTTAATAGCCTCAATACTATGAACATATACTGCAGCCTAAAAGTACGCCTTATAACAAATAAAGACTTATAGCACATGTATGTAGATTACCTAGAACTTTAAATAATATAACTTAAGCCTTGTTGAAGATTTATACTTAACATTTTAAAAGACTATAACAGAGAGATTGTAAGGGCTTTTAAATACTAAATAGACTTAAAGCAGGCTATACTTTTTAGTAAACATCGTTGCATCTAAATATGTTAATAATAATATGTTTAAAACACACATTTAATGTGCTAAATTTAATTTAATTATATACAATTTATGGCCTGAAAGTAGGCTTTATTTAATTTAATTTTATCATTTATTTACTTAATACTTTAAAACAATAAATCTATTTTCCAAGAACTTATACAATTTGAAAATTATTGAATCACATTAACATATGAGTGTCTTATGATCACTCAAACACATTTGCGCCTAAATACATGCTATGACCATGAATATTTATAATTGTAAATAATAGTTTACATGGGCAAAATTGAATAAGTGCTACAATTAACAAAATTTGTAATTAAATTCTTATAATTTATTGGTCAATGAATCAAATATTGTATCATGTTTGTCAGAAATTGATGTGAGCAAATGTAATTTTACCTATAAATAGGCACTAGAATGTAAAGTGATTAATATTATTTTTTTAGAAAGTTACAGGAACTGAGAATGATAATAATTTAAGGCTTATAGGTGATATGTTGCCTTACTTCTTACAATTTTGTGATTAAAGGAATTACCTAAAAGGAGATTTACCTAAAAACAGATTTTGTAAACATAAAAATGGTAAAAAGCCAAAAAAAATTTTTTAATATAAAGTATACACATATGTAGTTGTAATTGTGTGTTGAATTAAATTTATAAAAAGAAAAGCGTATATTAGTTCACCCCGTAAGTAGTCTTTAGCATAACGCTTTGAAAACAAAAATGTGTCATGTAATTCCAAAAATTTTGAATAAATATTTGGTCCTGTATGAACACAAAATCTTCACAAGCAAATTGTATTTTATGTCAAAGCGACATTCATTTTTTTAATTCCCCTTAAGTATGCTACATTTTGTATTATGTCTGCAAAAGAGTAACATTTATAATGACCTATCTAAAATCGTGAATAATTAACACTATTGGTTTGTCTTTCATATTGCAGTATTGTACCAGTTCAGGTCATTAAAGCCTCAAGCATTTTTCAAATGAATTTTCAAATAGATAGCCAAACTACATAAAAGTATACTACAAAATATAAAACAGTTAGTTCATTACATTTATTAACAGTTTCTCTTTTTATTTTTGCAAATTCTATACCAAATTTTAAGTTTGTTTCTGTACACATTAGAGTAATGAAAAATTTAGCATACTTTTGGGCGCCATTATAAGTTATAAGTCTTAAGCATTAAAAATTTAATAGTTCAATATGAATAGGAAATGCTTAAATAAAACATAATATTCAATTTGTACTTGATAAGTTATCGAGTGATTTTTTAGCAATTTATTTTTTGGCAACTATCTGTTTTGGTATAACATCTTACCATCAAACATGTTCAGTTTGGTCTATAATTTAACCATAAATCGACATACAAACGAACGATGCTTGAAGATTATTGAATTTTATTATCCAAATTTATGCTCGGTTAAGAAAGTGCATCGTGCACCCCTTCCACTTCCGGCATTTCGGAATCATGTGATTAAATTTCGCCACACGACCTTCCACAACGGCTAACTTTTGGTAAATAGGCGCTGTTAAAGTTGGAAAGTTGTGTTCAACGACGAAGCTTATTTTTATTATTATTATTAACAACTGTTTTTGCCCAAAATGGAAGAGCTAGACTTGGCTGACATATGGTTTCAACAAGAATGTGCCACATGCCACACAGCACGCGAAATAGTAGGCCAATTGAGAGGCGAGTTCGGTGATCAATTTATTTTAAGTTTGTGGTCGGTTAATTGGCCGCCTAAATCGTGCTATTTAACGCCTTTACACTATTTTTTGTGAGGCTATGTTAGGGCTCATATATACAGGAACAAGCCCGCAACGATTGACACCAATATTGAGGAATTTATTAGTGAGATACCGGCCGATTTTTTGGAGAGAATATGCCAAAAGTGGACCCAGTGTATGAACAATTTAAGGCGTAGCCTCGTTCAATGTTTACATAAAATTATCTTTAAACCATTGATGTTCTTTTTATGGGACAATTGTCCTTTTTCATATTACAAGTATTCTTACGCTCTTGCTTTGAGTCATCAATGAGACTAAAATACTTATACACCTAAAAGTATGCTATATATTTTTTGAAAATTAAATCCCTTTAAATCTACTTAGTTTTTTTGCTTTTAATATTAAAACTTATGCATGTTAAGGTTTCTCATACCAAATATTTTGTTTAACTTGCCATATTTCTTAATAAATTCGTATTTAGTGGAGTTTAACCTGTTGCCCTGTTTGATTGTAAGCTCTCAGCATTAATGTTATATATTGACGCATTTTTTAAAAGAGTTTCTTTTATTTTATTTTGTAAGCTTTCAATATTAATGGTAAATAATGTCTTATGTACAACCACTAGAGTTCACTACCTTAACTCGCCACGTTATGCCCTCTAAGCAGTCAGTAGAGTCCATTGTTTGGAAGTTGTAGCGTGTGTAAGAAAATTTAGTGTTTATTGTGTTGACCTTTTAATAAAAAATAATAATAATAAATTCTTATATAAACATAGATCAGATGACACATATAATTGCTTAAGTTCTTTTATTATAGTGCTAGACAGTTGTTATAGCTTACGTATGAACAAAGAAATTTGCTTAAGGAAATTTAAGATTTTGAGAGCAGAATGACTATATTTTAATAAGAAACAAATTGGTATTGCTTCAAATAAAATTTAAATTTTAGTCACTTTATATGCCTTAATATAAGGCTGTTAAAAACATCAGCTTTAATCCAAAACACCCCCTCTTTGTCTGCAGTTAATGCAAGATATTTTTATTTATAACTTCACACCTCTAAGCACCAAAAACACACCAAAGTGTCAGAGCCTGTGTTGGCATTATTTTATTACATTATTTATATGCTTTGAAATGTTTTTCGTTTTTCGTCCGGCGAAAATATCACTGACATAGCCAGCAGCTACTTTCCCTTAGACTTAATGTATTACAAAGCAGACTCTAAAGAAGTTTATCTTACGAACGAACGAATAAGAAAACAATTTTCGAGTTTTTTGCTTTTTTTTAGCGATTCGTGATTGTTTTTTTTGCGTTTGTTAAAGTACCATAACGCAAACAAACGTCTTGGTGAAGGAGGATTGTGTGTACAAAATTGATGGGAACCCTTTAAATAAATAAATTTCCTTTTTATTCGGCTCTCTTAAGTTATACGAAGCTAAGGCTGTTGGTCCAATTTTTCCTTTTGTTTGGTTAAAGCAAGAAATTTATTTGAAATTTAATTTTTTAAAAGATTTTTGTTTAGTTTACACAAATAAAAAAATTTAATATGATACTCCCAAAAATATGTAATAATATTTTTTATACACATTGTATTAAAACAACAGCTCAAAAGTATGCCACACATTTCTTTGTAAATTTTAACATTATATTTGTAACAATTTAAATTAAAAAATATATATACAACGTAAGGACTTCATTATTACAAATTGATTTAAATTTCCTTTCTCTCTCGCTCTCTCACTTTCATTGGCTTATACCCCATCCCTTACTCTCGCTCATTTGCAACATCGTCCGTATATGTTTGGCATTTTTGCTATATTGTACAATACTGTGCATATATGTATGTGGTAAAAGTTTTGTGGTTTTTATTTTCATTTTAAGAGGCATACTTTAAGGCTATTAAAAAATATAAAAAATATAAAGTTTTCATGTTATAACATGTCTGACGATAAAGTTTTACCAATAACTGTGTTTAATGAATATGCATATGAAAATTGTTTCCAATTCATTCTGAAGAACTCAACGGAGACCAATTAATGCAGATGAAATGAAGGTTTTCATTTTTGTTTTTAATTCTCGTTAAAGAAACATTTATGCGAGTATTCCTGAGAAATTGATGAAAACAAAATGGCTGCTGTGGGTAATTTCGGTTGAACGATTTCAAATGAATTTTTAAATAATTTTAAATATTTAATGTTAACAAACCTTTTGTGGCAGCTATGAGAGCCTATTTAAAATTTTCTATGGATATTTCTCCTTGTACGCACCCAAGTACATGATGCTATTGCTGATGAATTGCCAGTTTAAATTGGTAACAATCAGTTGGTAAGGTGCATGCATCAACTTATTAACAACATTGGTTGAAGAAACATATAATGAATACCGAAAACATACTCATGATTTATAAATTCTTGTAGTCATAGGCATTCATACTCTAAAGCTTGACGTATTCATCATACTCATACTTATCAACATTTATAACGCTATTGATTCATACTCATCCACTATCGTTGTGCATAGACAAAGCAAATTGAGAATAATTCCAATATGAACAATTGAATACTCATTATAAGGTTGTGTGTTTATATGTTTTTTTTTTTTCGTTTGAACATCCAATACTTATATATGAGTATTCTCATTTACTCATGAGTGTTCATGAATCACCCGAATCACTTATGAGAATTATGAGTATTTTCTGAGAAATGAGTGATTGCAGTGAGTATAAGTAGCTATGAGTATGAGTACAACGTTTTTGATTCATACTCATTGCTACTTATACTAAATAAATAATCAAAATCAGAGTTATTGCGAGTACGAATGAGTATAAGTAGTTAAATTTGAATGATGTGTATTCGCTTATACCTATGAATTATAACCAGACAAATTAATATTAATGCATTTAACTATTGTGGTAGTAATTTGAGGGTCTCTCAATCAGGCCACTATGCATTGAATTTTTTCATATACTTGTTTTGTCCTTACTTCTCTTTGCGTATTTTTTGCTCGTTTGTTGCCTATGCTTGTGCGTACGTAGGTGTGAAAATAAAGAAGAAGAGCAGCTCTTTGCCCGTCGATGTTATAAATTAATTAGTGAGTATGAGTAGCAAAAAAGCGATTTATTGCTGATCTGTGACTGATACTCCAGTAACAAAACATTGTATGCTTATTATAGGGGTATAAGTCTTTATCTCACAACATACAAAATTTTAACGAATTTTTGTGTGAAAGATTAAAAACTAAAGTCAACAGGATAATTTAACCATTTTAGGGTGGCTTTAATCTTCAAAAGAAATTAACCGACACATTATGCCTCTCTAGGGCGGCAATTAGTCCGCAATTTAGGTGTCGTTCTGAGGTTCTCAAGACTTGGAACTCCTTATGGAGAGACGTCCACTTCGCTCCAGACAACTACATTAAAAAAAGCCACCCTGGCCTTCCAGCTTGCCTCTGGCGACGATGACAAACATCAGACAAATGATCAGAAGAAAAAGCCATCTACTGGGAAAAAAATACCAAGCTTAGTAAAGATCATCACTACTTAGCAAGAATCTTCACCACTACACAATCATATGGAGGGGAGCCACAGTGGATTAATCATCTATTTAGCTTGAAAAATTAACTTGATTCATGAAACTGAAACGAAACAATGAATGCTTTGTGAAAAGCCAACATGCTCACTAGAGAAATAAGTGAAAAAATAAAAGATATTTTAGAAGCAATACACACGAATATAGCGCTTAGGAATTATATTCCATATTTTTCGAATGCGGTATGTCTTCATAACATTAGGAGTATTTATGCTATTGCATTTGTCATTCCTCATTGGCGGAGAAAAGTCCCCGTAATATTATTATAATTCATATGATTTGCCTTAAACTATTCTTCGTTCTCATGCTTTGCATCCCAATATATAACATTTTTCTAATGTCTGTCTTCTTTAGAGTCTTTTATTATAAAAAACTGTAAAATCTTAATCTTTTAGTTTGTTTTCTGATTGTGAAGCATATTTTTTGGAACATTTTTATGAAATTTTCTTTGCTAAGCCTGTGAAAAAAGGTTTGTAAAAAATTTCCATTTTGCATTTTCAACTGTTCGTTTCCACAAAAAACCGTCATTTCTGTCCGATGAATAATAATTTCGTCTGATGGTTTATTTTTTGTTTTACATTTCCTCATGGCTATGTCGAGGCTAGACGAAGCAAAAGTATATGGAGTTTATATTTACTCAAGGGTGTGTTTACAACAATGAAAGAGGCAAAAATAAATATACATTTTCGTAGATGAAATACTGAAAAGGTCTATATTGCAAACGTAATAATCAAATAGTAAATTGTATACGCAAATGGTGATATTAAAGCCACTCTATTATATTCTTTCCATGCCTATAACATCAACAAAAATGTTGCGAATGCTTTAATCAAATAAATACACAAACTCAACCCCTTAGGGTATGCTTTAGTGTTTAATAAAAAATGAAGTAGCATAACAAAAAAATTAACACACAAGCACGTTGAATAAATATTCACCTACAAAATCAATAAAATGGTGTGTGTTACATGGAATTTATTAAATATGACAACATCAATTCAAGCAAAGCATATAAAAAGGCGCAGAAAATATAAAAAAACATACCGCCGTTATTTTGTATAAAAAAGACATTTTCTCTTCCTTTTCCCTGTTGTGAAAAGAGGGCTTGATAATATAAATATTCAATAAAAAAATAATAATAATAAACACGGTGTTAAAAAATAAACAATATTTTTTAAATTAAAGCATACCTTAAGGTTTAATAAAAAATGAAGGATTTTATTTTAGCACACTTTTATGTTGATATCACTGACATTTTTTTTTCCAGCCAATATTAAATTAACATGAATTAAAGGCTATGTTTAAAAAGGGATTATATGTCTTGCAAGTAAATACCCTGTTAAGTTAAACGTTATTTCGCCCTTAATTTATATTACAAAGACTTTAATACATGTTAAGATATAAAACAAGAGAGAAATTATTTTTTTTAAGATATTGACACTTGTTAGGAATTAAAGTATACTTTAGGGCGAACATTTCTTATATAAAAAGTTATTGATATGGTAGTTTTTAGAGCCTTAATTTATTCAAAAAGCTTTTATTATTCATTTTATAAAAATATTTAATAATATTGAAAAAAACATATTTTAAGGGTTTACATTTAAATACCTCTGTAAATAATTTTGTTGCATACTTTTGTAAACTTACTTGTAATTAAAAAAGAATTCAAATTAAAATTTATTAAAATATGATGCATACTTTTACTTAAAATATTAAAGAGCTGCTCAAAAGACCTCTAAAAATATGCTTTTATTTTTCTTTTTTCTTTTCCATTGTGTAAACTTGACAAAATTAATTAGAAAAATTAAAGTTAATAAATGATAATAATGATGATATAATTTACCTAACCGTTTACCAAAATGTTTTCAACTTTTCATGGTATACTTTTAGGTATTGTATTGATTTTTTTATTTTTTTTTGTTATGTTTAAAATATAATACAATGACCTTTAATGGCTAACAAATAATAAATTTGGACAAATATTTTTAAGCCATTTGTGTTTTGTTTAACATTGTTTTTCGTTAGAAGAGACATAAAAGGTGGTTTAATAAAGGTATTGTATATCATATATAGCCTATTTTTAGGTTCTTTACGGCATTTTTTTCCTTTTTATTTTTATTTTCCGATTGCTGTCATGCTGATTTTACTATTCTGAATACTTTATAAACTATTTCATCAAACAAGTAAGCACATTGAGCCTTAATGTTAAGAGGGACAAAAAGCCACACAAAAAAATAAAACAAATGTCAACGTTGAAGGCCATAAATCAACCAAATTAAGTGGAGACTGTTTCGGTACTTACAAATAAAAAGCAAAGCTCTAAATGAAATGACATAAATTAAGTGACATTTAAAAGTGACTTTTTGTTTTTTTTAACCCATGTACGAGTATTAAACGATTTTAAATTTATGACTTTGAAATAAAAACAAATTTAGTACCTGAAGCTAAAATACATTTTTCTTTTTATTTTGCTGTAATTTATGGTTTTTAAATTCACTTTCATTCTTTAAGAGACAAAGCATCTTAAATTATTTCAAATTATATGTTTAAGGCACCTTATAAAGACTATTTTTAGGTGTTAATCTCTTTTAAGTAACCTTAAGCGTTTCACTTAATACAAAAAGGTCAAATATATCATTTGTAATTTATTATGATTTATTATTATAAAAACAAAGAATGAAATCGATTTATTTTTGATAATTTATAATAAATTATATAATCCATACGCAATTGTGTTAAAAAGTCAAAACATTTTGTTATTAAGCCAAAAAGTATGCACCAACTTACTCCAAACACATGCCTAAAACACATTGTGTAACGCAAAGAAATAGAAGGTATGAAATTACAGTGGTTAGCAAAAGAGGAAAAACAAAAATTTTTATTATAGATTTCGATAGCTGTCAGCTCAAGGTGGACTACTATCTCGCATATTATGATCTGACAATCTAATTTGGAAAGGAAAGGACTCTGTTATACTCAGAAGCATAATCTTGAGACGATTCGTAGGCTGATTCAGGACTTAATTTACACAACATGGAAATAGTGCACGATAAATTGGCAATATTGGTAACTGGAAATCATATTCGAACGAGGGCACACGCGAATAATGTTAAAAAAATTTCTGACAGTCAATCAGTTCTAAAGACCCTTAACAATTATACTTTTATGTCCAGAGCAACACTGATATGTCACATTGGACTTAACAAACTGGCTATTCAGGATCAGATTACTCTGGTCTGGGTGCCAGGATATGAGAGGTACCAATGATTGAGATGGCGGACATTTATGCCAAGGTAGTGCTGAGGGAACTTTCACTGGACGCGCTTCCTTTTTTTGCTTTACCAATAGCCTCCTTAAAGGGGGAGGTGGGAAAATGGTCAGACCCTATCATGACGCAAATTGGAATAACACTAGTAGAATGGTACACTCTAAGAGATAACTGACTTACGGGTCAGTACAGTATAAGCACCTGTACAGCAAGGTCATACTCAACACTATCACCTTTCCAGATTCTATTGAGAGGAAGAGAGAGAACTTGATCATTAACTGTGTACTGGCACTGGGAAACAGAAGTTATAAGGTACTACATGCATATACTACGATGGGTGAGAAGGACTTGTTGACACTTGCAATGACAACGGGAACCACAATAGATCAATGGTAGTCGCAATTCAAAGGTGCGTTATGGACCTGAATGAACATTCGTTACATTACATTAAACTTAAATCGAAAATATATGATTACTGAACACCAACTAGCAAAAATGTAATGTTATCGATAATTTTCTAAATAAAACTGACAGCTAAGGTTGATTTTCTAAAGCAAAATCAGATTTAACAATAATTTTCTGTAGAAAATTTAAAAATTTATCAAAAATTTTATAGAGAACATTTGAAAAATTTATGTATAATTTTCTAGAGAAAATTTACCAAATTCATTAAAAATTCTCTAGAAAGTTCTCAAAATATGTCAATAATTTTGAAAAGAAAATTAGAAATTTTTTTACAACAACTTTCTAGAGATAATTTATCAACAATTTTCTAAAGAAAATGTAAAAAATTTAGAAAAAAATTTACAAAAGTTGAAAACAGTTCTCTAATAAAAGCTAGAAAATTTCTTAACAAATATAAAAATAAAATGCCCAAAAAAGATACACAAGCAGCTGCACATTTAGGGATTGAAATTCTATGATAAATTTATTCTATTGGTTTGTTTCAAAGTTACGATCACCCTGGCAATGCCGTATTTATTTGTGTTATTAACAGTATTACAAAGTACGTACTTAACATTGTTACTTATTCATCTTTGGGTACCAAACTTTACATTTAAATTAACGTAGCTGAAGAATAGAAGGTTGTAGATTATGCTAAAATATTCGAAATTAATGTCAATTTACTTTGCTTTTTTGCTTTTGCTTTTTGTCGTAATTTAACTGTCAAAAGCTAAGGCGTTGGTAAAAGTGTTGAGTGAATTGTGGTCTGAAGTGGCAGTTAAATAAATTGGAGGATGTAACTCTATATACATCTATATTGGGGAAAAAAGGACTGTATAAAGTAAAACAATAAATTTGTGCAATTTATTGTATTTATTTATTTATTTATTTGTGTTGTTTTAAACGGGTTAAAACGTAAGAATATTGTTTGTTAAAAATTCATTGGTTGGTTAGTTAATGTGTAATTCTGCGCTCAAACAATAAAGTAGAGTCGAAGGACTCCGTCTTGGAAAGAATACATCACTCGTCAGATGGAATGCCATTTACATCGCAATGCATAATAACAATTTGCTATTAGATGCCACCTGCAGACGTGAAATATTTTAGAAAGTCATTATGTCTACAGTAAAGTTGGATAATACGTATGTATGAATGTAACTAACCAATCTGCTTCTTTCAACAGCTTGGGTCGGGTATTCGCAGAAAAAGTAGAAGACTATTTTTAACACCTTTTGCAACTGCGAGAAAAACACGGTGTGCTGCAAAGAATAAAATACCTGGGAAGTGATAATATTTTTCTGATAGCCACTGCCGAGTAGAACAAGGATCCGCTTTTGGAATTTTCGAAACCCCCAAAATCTCGAATAACTGTTAAAAAGCATTTCTTCGCACTTTCAAGCATTTACCATATTTCAAGTTTCTTTTCGGATTTGGAAAGAAAAGAAATAGACCTTTTAAATGATATACAACACATGGACTGAAAAGCCTCGGGTCTAACAATGAAAACACTAGTTTTTTGCTTAAAATTAACTTTATTTATCAACATAATGCGGTCCGCTCTAACATTTCAATACCGTTTTTGTAGAACAAATTGTCTTTTGCCTCAAAATAGGCCTTAGTTTTAGCGGTAACCCTTTTGAGGCCTGTGAAAAGAGTCAGTACTCGCTGGGAGCCAAATCTGGCGAATACGGTGGATATGGGAGCATTTAATTTGTCTTGAAAAAAAAAATTTTTTTTCAGCCATATGCGGTCCTCTCTTTGCATTTTTAGCCTTCAAACGCTGCAATAACGCTGTATGCTTTTCAGTGTTTATAGTATTTCTCTTCTCAAGGTAGTCGATTATACCCCGCACATATCAAAATACCGAGGCCGATTGTTGTGCGTCCACCCACTCAGATGATTCCGGAGTAAAGTGATGCATCCATGTTTCATCCAATGTCACATATTGACGCAATAATTCAGGTTTCTTACCTTGAAATATGGCCAAACACTGCTCAGAATCATCAACACGTTCTTGTTTTTGGCCAACAGTGAACAAACACTGCATTCACTTTGAACTGTGCTTTCTCATAGTCAAATGTTCATGCAATATAAAGCCAACACGTTTTTTTTTTTGATATTTTTACGATGCCAGCGAACTTAAGCAACTTCTTTTTTTGATTATTCAGAATGATTTTGGGGATTTTTTTACTGTTTAGTGGTGTTACTGCCTTATTTGGACGTTCACTGCGCTCTGCATCTTTGGTGTCTCTACGATCACGTTTGAAGTTAGCAAATCAATATTTTATTTCAGCTTCTGATCGAGTGGAGTCCACATAAAACGTTTCAAGCCATTGCTTCGCTTGAATGGTATTTTTTCCCCGTCAAGAAGCAGTGTAGACTTAAAAGACGAAAATGTTTTGTTTGTCACTCATAGCGCAATAACTCACAAACTAAATAATAGAATATCATGAAACTTTAATATCTGTCTTTTAAAGGTGAGCACTAACTACAAAGGAGGTGAATGTATTAGGTATACAAGTTAATACTGTTGATTACTATCATATAAGGTTTGTAATCTGGAGGGTAAATATCTGTCATTATATTTCAGTATTCACTAGACGTCAAAGAGTTAAACCACGTTTTTCAATTGCTATAATAATGCCGAATTCGTGCCTAAAAAGATGTTTTGCGGGGAAGTCAAAGCAAAGAAATTGGGTTCCATTTCAATTGAAACCGAGAGACGTTGAAAGGCGATTTGCATACCGGAAATAATGCCTGACACTACAAAAAGACGTAATTTTTGCATCGTATTGTTACTGGTGATGAAAAATGGATACATTACGAAACTCCAAGCGCAAAAAGCCATATGTAAAGCACGGCCAACCAGCCAAATTAACGCTGAAGTCTAATATCCATGACACCAAGGTAATGCTCTGTATTTGGTGGGATCAGAAGGGTGTTTCGTATTAAGAGCTGTTCAATTCAGGTTAGACGATCACCGGAGGATCTGTACCAAACACAATTGATTCGCTTGGAGAGCGCAATCAACGAAAAACTACCAGAATATTCGACTAGACCATAATCTTCCATCATGACAACGCTCGGTCACATATTGCAAAATCAGTCAGTGAAAAACAGTGGATGGAAAGCTTTTGATCACCTGTCTTATAGCCCAGACCTCGTCTCTTCTGACTACCATTTGTTTCGATCGATACAGAACGCCCTTACTGGAGTATGCTTCACTTCAGAATAGGGTGTCAGAAAATGGCTTGATTTATTCTCTATCTTAAAGCTACAGCAGTTCTTTTAGCATGGAATCCATATGCTACTAAAAAGATGGGAAAAAGTAGTGGCTAACAATGGACAATACTTTGTATCAATGTATTAATTCATATTGTTATTATAGTAAATGCATTTTCAAGCAAAAAATCGACCTTATTAACTTGTATTCCATATAATAAAACAAGCGCCATCTATGTTATGTGTTATATCGTTTAAATAGACTTGAAGGATCTGAAAGTATTTCTCAGGCAAACACATTATTCATCAATTTTTTTCACTTTTTTCAGTTTAGATGCGTTTTGGCGCACTATTTTACATAAGTACCGTACTTTTTATAAATTCATAAAGGATTTATATTAAGTTATGAATAAAGAAAAGAAACTTACAAATTGTTTGTAAATTTCAACTGCATATTTGTTGTTACATGAACTTAAGCACGAAAGCAGTTAACAAAACTTTTATTAGTAATTGTAAAAGACCATTTTTGTGCCTGAGTGTTGACATAAAAACTCTTGAAAAAATTTATAACCTTAACTAACCATTATATCAGAGGATACGTAACGTACGTATTACGTTTAAGCACTTTTTCCTAAACTCATATTAATGTTGTAATTGTTGTAAAAATTTATTTATATTAACACATTAAATCATGGTAATAAAAATACACATACACACACGCTCACAATTAAGTCACACACACATATATATATTATACACACTTACACAGATGCTTTGTATAATAAAGTATATATAGAAATGAAAGTAAGTTTGGGCTAAGGAGGTTAATATTGAAAAGGAAACTTTAACTAACATTAATAAACGTAATTATGGTTGCTTGATGTTTATACATATAAACGCGTTTGTGTATGTGTGTGGGTATGTCAGAGTGTATAGGGGCTACAGTATATCAATGTATGTGGATGTATAAACTTAATAATTAGTCTTATATTAATGCATAATTGAAATCTTAAAAACTTGCACATAAAGTTTTATGAATTTTTTTTAATTTGAATATTCAAACAGTGGAATCTATATAAATTGAATATATTTTTATATATTTCGCTAGTAAGTCATATATACTCGACATAGAAGTAACTACTCTTAAGCTAAATGTAAATATTTATGCATGTGTTTGTATGTCAAGCACATCATATGTGACCAATATTTTGGCATTATTGAAAACTTCAGTACATGACAGCTACACAACATCATATGATAATTTAAAATGATTTTACATGGTTTAAATCATGGCAAAATATGCGAAAAAAAATTTTTCTATATAAAGCAAATATGCCTTAAATTATGCTATGATTTTATGACAAAAGCATCCTTAAAGAATACTCTAAAATTTTTGAAAAACATAACAGCAATTATAGTAAACAATCAACAAAGACATAAAAAATAACAATTTAAATAAAAAATATATAATTTCACTTTGGTAACCAGCTAGCAATCAACTGCCTAAGACCTCACTTCAACATAGACAAAAAAAAGCAAATAAAACAATGATACCCTTAAAGTATACATACATAAATAATAATGAAAACAGAATACAAATTGCAAAAAATAATTCTTATTGATTTCGTTTTATTAAAGTACGTTGTTTTATATAAGCATTGAAAAAGATATATAAAAGATCCTTAAAGTATGCAATACAAAAATATTTAAATTGTTAAACCCCGACTACCGTATGTATATATTGTAAAAAATCATTTTTATTTTCATTGAGATTTTAACAATGGCAAAAAAAGAATTTGTAAATATTGTTTAAAACTCAGGGAGATTAAGTGTTGATGCTGCTTAAACCTAAGAGTATGCACTGTAAATCTACAAATTGTACATGTACGATTGAACTAAATTTTGTGCAATATTTTCTATTCTTTTATTATTTGAGGATTGCTTATAACAATGGGATAACCGAAAGTAAAAACACTTCATTAAATACTGACTAAGTACAGTAAGCGACAAAATTAAAATAAGAAACTTAAATTTTGTTTTTTTTTTTCTCCTTTATTTTAAAATACTATAAAAGTAATCCTTTTGAGAATTAAATTTGTTGTTATGGGTTTCGTTTATTTAATTTTGTTGCTTACTGTAATATTACAAAACTCTTTAAACTAATGGTATTGGTTTAATTCTGTCTATTCAGTATTTTTATGATAAAAATAATCGCCTTTGCAAAGCAATTATTTAGAAATGCCTTTTCAATATTTAAATTTGATTACTATTGCATACTTTTGGGCATATTGTAATTAATAACATATACTATAATACGTAAAAAAAGAATAGAAAGTTTAAAACAACCTACGATTGTTAAAAGAAATATGTGCCAAAAACAATCGAAAGTTGTCTATAGAAAATTATAAGTAATCGATAATATTGTTACGTTTTAACCTTTTTAAAACGTTTGAGTTCATTTAAATTGCGTTAAAATAAAATAGACACCGCTTTATTTTGTTGTTTTACAGTTTTTCTTCATTCCACTATAACTTTTTTACTGTTTGTCCTAACAAATCACTTAATATTCGTTTATACAACACTTTTATTTCCGCTTTAACACAACTTTATTTATTGACAGCCAAATGATATTAGTTAGTTATCGTCAGTTGTAGGTAAAGCAGTCTATATCTAATTGTCTACAGATTCGAGGATTCCAGAAATGTCTCATATCTTCTATTTTTTATATCCGTTAATTTAAATGTAACGTAAAGTTGGTCGACTTAGCAGTGCTGCCAAATACGCAAATAAGTACGGCATTGACAGGATGACACATAACTACCAAATATACCAAAATTTAGGCATTTTTATTTTCGTAACAATATTGTGCAGAAAATTTAAAATAATCGAAAACTTTGTATAGTAAACGTAAATTGTTATCGAAAACTTATGCAAATGAAATTTTTTCTTTTTCTTGGGAAAATGAAAAGTTACTGAAAGGCAACTTATGAGGAATTCTGTGACTGTGTACCTGCATCAGAAAGTAAATACAACCTACGATGCCAATATTTAGGCATAAATCGTGAATTTAAATGATCAGTGCAATAAATAAATAAAGCAGCTTTTCAGAACAATAGTCGCCTGCAATATGATCAGAAAGCTTATTGCTATTTGACTTACGCGCAAGGTACTTACTAACTCGTGTAGAAACAGTTCATAAAAATGTATATTGCGACATGCCAAACGGTTGGTAGGGCTATTCTCCTAAGATAGGACTTTATAAATTAAATAGGGCATGACCAGAATAATCGATTTTCTAACGAAACACTACCTGAGATATCTCAAGAGATTACGCTACTAGAAGACACCGTGTACCGGTTCTGTTTAGAGGGGGAAGAAACTACAGGGCAGATTTTGTGCGACAGTGTTGCACTAACTAAGACTAGATTGCACGATTTCAATCGGAGTTAATTGTAATCATGGCAGATCGAATCAGCTTTTATTAGGGACTTACTCAATTTTATTTAGAGCGCGGAAATTTGCAGTATGGATATGGTCTTCGGCCTGTCCCTTTTTAGACGGAAAACAGCTGAGTGCGATGTTGTCAGTGGACGAATGTGGTTATCTAATAGAGGGAAAGCACCGATGAGTGTATGAGCGTGATCATATAGCCTAATGACTCATGATAAAAATAATACTTGCTATACCATATAGATTATAGACGAGCTTTCGTCACGGTGATAGGGCATCATATATGGAAATGGTTGCTCAATAGAGTGAAGCCAAGTTCTATAGTTAATATAATCAGAAAATGTACTCTAATGCGGAATATAAGATGCTAAAATGTGGAACCTCGGATGCACTATAAAACGAACAAAGTGTCCGACAAGGTTACATACTGCTCCCGTTTCTATTCCTGCCAGTACTGAACCATGTAATAAGGAAGGCAAACATGGAGGCCCCAAATGATCTACAATGAACCCTTTTTACAAAACTTAACGAACTCGACTGAGCGGATAATCTACTACTATCTACTGAAACACAGCTTCCAGGACATCAACAATAAACCACAAGTTCTGCATCGTAGTGCTCTTAATATGGGAACAGGACTAATGGAAATTGATACGACTAACTTTAGTGACTTAAAGCGTGACTTGAAGTTTAGAGTATTTGATAGTGATAGGGCATCGTATATGGAAATGGTTGCTCAAAAGAGTGAAGCTAATTTCTATAGTTAATATAATCAGAAAATGTACGCCAATGCAGAATATAAGGTGCTAAGATGTGGAACCTCGGATGCACTCTAAAACGAACAAAGTGTCCGACAAGGTTACATACTGTTCCCGTTTCTATTCCTGCCGGTACTGAACCATGTAATAAGGAAGACAAACATGGAGGCCCCAAATGATCTACAATGAACCCCTTTTACAAAACTTAACGAACTCGACTGAGCGAATAATCTACTACTATCTACTGAAACACAGCTTCCAGGACATCAACAATAAACCACAAGTTCTGTATCGTAGTGCTCTTAATATGGGAACACGACTAATGGAAATTGATACGACTAACTTTAGTGACTAACTTTAGTGACTTAAAGCGTGACTTGAAGTTTAGAGTATTTGATGCCTTTTTCAACCCATTGTTCTTTCTTACGACTGCAAGACATGGGACTGGGACAAAGAAACTGACATAGACTACAAACATTTGCAAATTAATGCTAGCGCCAAACAGCATCAGATGTTTTAGACCAAATACTAACAGCAACGCGGATGGCGTGGTATAGTGGTTAGAGTGACAAAACAATGTTACTGCGGTTTTCAGTACTTAATTCAGAGACTTCATCACCCTACCGAAAAATCTATGCAAAAAATGTTCCTCTAGCATTTCGGCTTAGCTCTAGCTCACCAACCAGGGAAAAGTGGCAATGCTCAGTATGGATCGCCACCACTTCTTAGCAAGGATCTTCACCAATACACAAACACATGAAGGCGATCATCCACTAATCTTGAAATCAACTGATTAATGAAACTGAAATAAGGCAAGGGATGAATTGTGCAATTTAAAAGTTTAAATATAAACCAACGGTTATTTTGAATCTGGCAATACTTATGTCATTCTATTCTATCACAAAATTCAGTATATTATCTCTACTAACCGAAATGAATCGATTTACGCTTGAGCAATGTTGGGATTTATTAGAAATTTATCATAATTTAAAATAATCTTTTCGTGGATAAGCAAAATTGTCCTATTTGGAGCTCAGAACACCCAAAAGTGGTCTTACAGATGCCAATGCACCCATTACAAGTGACTGTTCGGTGCGACTCGTGAAGCGGAGGTATCACTGGAACGCATATCTTTGAAAATGAAGACGGCGCGACCGAGCCATCTATCGCACCATGCTAACCGATGTCTTGTGTGCCCGCTTTTCATTCTATTGATGTGAACAATGTTTGGTTTCAACAGGATGATGCAACTTGCCACAATCGATTTATTGTGTCAAGCATTTGATGGCCGTTTAATAAAACGAAATGGTGATGTCTGTTGGCCGCCAAGAAGTTGCGTTTTGACACCGTTGGACTCTTTTCTATAGGGTGCCGTTAAAAACAAGTATTATGCCGAAAAACCAGACACAATTGGGCATTTGAAGGCCAACATTCGTGATGCCATTGCCCAGATATGATCCTATACACTTGAAAAAGTTCTCGAAAAATGGTCCTATCGAATGTGGTACTCTGAGGCCAGCCGCGGCAAATATATGAATGAAATAATATTTCATTTCTAAAAGAAGCAGCTGTAATTCACAACAAAAAAAAATGAATTTGGCAAAATTTCAAAAAATCCAATAAAACAAAAACTTTTTTTAATATTGTTAAGAAAATGAAAATGCTAAAGAGGAAATTCACCACATCAGGGACTTATTGTGGGATTTTAGCTATGAACTTTATTGGTTTATGTCGGGGCTCGCCATTGTTGCCATAATTACCTTTACTAATTTAAGAGTACTGACACGCATGCTTTCGCAAGGGTGTTGCCAGTTCGATTCTTTTTGGAGTATTTTGGTCTTACACCATTTGAACTTACCGTACATAAATCGAAATTTGTAGCAACTACAAGAACATTCGAAATTGATAATGAAATGCTTTAAAAGGTGGCGAATTACGTTTGGAGTTAGATATCATTTGGCTGTCACAAAGTAAAGCCTGTTTAGACGCAAATAAAAAGTGTTGTAAAAGTGAATTTGCTGTATTAAGACAAAGTGCATAAAAGTTATAGTGGAATTAATAAAGACCGCAAAAACAACAACAAAGTAAAGTTTTATTTTTTGTTAGCGCAATGTGAACGAACTCAAACGTTTTAAGAAGGTTAAAACATAACAATATGTATATACAGTGGTGTAACAAATAATAGGGACGCAGTTTAACAGTTTCCTTATTTTTTATTTATTGTAACTAAAATATGTTTGTACATACGATTTTGCATTTGACTCAAAGAAATTAATCTTCGTTTCGTTAGACCATAACATGTTGTTCTGACTATTACAGTGAAGGTGTTGTTTTCGCTTGATGAGAAAAAATACATTTCAAGGACTCTTATCCATAATTCTAGCTTCCACAAGTTTTTTTTTTCGTATATGCAACTTGAAATAGGGACAATAAGTTTGTTTTCCAGGCTATTTGATGGCTTAAAAGGATTAATCTTTGAGGTATAAATTGAAAGTTTATCCACGCTTTTCTCCCTCAAAAAAAAGGTGTCCCTATTATTTGTTCTAACACTGTATATGTATATATATTAAAAGTGTAGCTTTTAATCAAACGAAAATTTATTTCCAATGTCTGCGTTATTATTATATTTTTTTTTTTTTTAATTAAATTTTTTTATTACATCAACATCTTGTACCACAGGGATTACAATTGAAATTTATTTCTATTTTCTGTTTTTTATGTTTAATGTATTTTTTTAAGCTTTAACTGTCTACCTGCCTGTCAACTTTGAGTTTACTTTGCTAAAGTTACTTTTAAACCACCCTCACAATGCTATTTAGAGATTTTTATTTCGTATACGAGTTGTGCTAATTTCCCGCAGAACCACATTAATTAAAACGTTACAACCATTATAAAAATTTGTTTAAAATGTTCTCTTTAATCGCTTTCATATACGTTGGCTGGGAGAACACATGTAAACAAAAGCTATAATAAAATAAAAGTTTAGCAAACTTTCAGGCAAGCAGAAAGTAAACAAATTTAAGAAACAAAAACATAACATATGTGTATTACACTCAATACTGTTTTCCTGTAATTTTATTGCATATCTAAACATATTTAAAGTCGTTGTAAGCATAAAAGGTCTAACTTAGCGATAGTGAGATAAAGATTTCCTTAAGTTTACTTAATTTCCAATAATCTCAGTTGATAAACTGCTTTAATTACTGCTAAAAGCCTTGGCCGTATAACCCAAAATATGAATAAGCAGCATTTGAGTTAATAATTTTTATTAATAATCAATTTTTATATATTTGGACTTAAGCCACTTTTACTTTCATCACTTTATATGTAACTCTCTCTATAAACTTTAAATATAAATTTAATGAAACTGTAATTAATATGTAAAGTTTTTTTATGCATAAAACACTGTAAAGTTTCTCTTCGAAAAATATGTGACATATTTTTCTTTATTTTTTTCTAACCACCTTCAAATATGCAGTAAAGTTTGTAACAAAAATTTTACGAGTATGTTAGCAAGATTTTATGGAAAAATAAATTGCATTTTAACTACATCGCATTGTTAACATGTGTAAAAAAATATAATGCACTCCCTATAAGTTTTACAAAATACCCCATAAAGTATGCAAACAATCTAGTTTTAGATGTTTAAATTAAAAAGCAGCAGGGGATTTATTCGTTGAACAAAAAAACAACAACTAAAATTAATTTAAATTAAAGAAAAACATTAAAATGTTTAAAAGAACAAATTTTCTCGTCTATACGAAAAACGAATGAAATTTTATAATTGAATTTTTGCAGTGATCAAACATCAGGTATTTAAAAGCCGCTTTTCTACATTTGATAGTCGGATCAGCAGAGGAACTGTAACTTTTAGTTAACTTAACTTGCCGAATTAGTACTCTTAAATGGTTATTAATGAAGTGATTGAGGGTGTTATTATGAATATACCGGGAGGGGGCGACCTCATAGACCTCAAAATCTGGCGTGTTATATTATTACCATGCTCTGCGTGGTTATTAAGTTAATTGCCCAAATAAAAGGAGGGTAAATTTTTTGGACAAATTCAGTTTTATTCATACCAATATTAAATAGAAATATGGGAATTAATACTGCAATATGACGTCGGGCAAGTGTCCACCTCTCGCACGTCGGCATTTTCACAAAATTTTAGACCATATTTTGCAACAAAGCTTCACTTATATCGTCAATGCAGCGCAGAATTTCGTCTTTCAGAGTGCCAGTTGTTTGTGCTTTGTTCACGTAAAACCGGTCTTTCAAATGGCCCCAGAGCAAATAATCCAGCGGAGTTAAATCACAAGACGAGGCGGCCAATTACCATCGCCATATCGAGAAACTACGCGACCGGGAAATTTATCATGAAATAACTGAATTGTTTGGCTGAAACCAAAGGTCACTGATATCAAAATTAGCCAATTGCGGCCACAAAAATTTTTTTATCATGGTTTGGTAGCGGAGAAAATTCACGGTGATGGCCCTTGATGCCACCTAACCACAAACCGCACCATACGGTTACTTTCTTTTGATGTAATGGTTTTTTTGAGAACTGTTTTTGAATTTTGTAAGCCCCATATGCGACAATTTTGTTTGTTTACATAACTGCCTAATTGAAAATGGGCCTGACAAATGTGGTTCAAAATTTTGTGAAAAGAGCGGACTTCAGCTGACGTGCTAGACCACATGGATGGCCTGCGCTTCATAGACTTTGACAAAGTAAACCAAAAGGATTTCCAGAAGGATAAAACCGATTTTGGCAGACTGGATACCGACCCAATAAATCGGCAATTAATCATAGACTTCGCGAAGGCTTTCGACAAATTCAATGTGATTTAGAGCTCTTTATCATGTACTCATACGCCTTATTGAGGGTTTAACAATCTTGACTACGCGAACAATATTTGCCTTTTGGCTCACAGTTTCCAATAACTTGCATAGAATCTAGAGAGTTTAACGCTGGCAACGAAAAATGCTTTTCGAAAGATGAGTGTGGAAAAAACGAAAACTCTCCGTATCAATGCTACGTTCCGGGATCGATTTACAATTCCCACGAATGAAATAGAGGCTGGAGAGCAATTTTGTTATTATGGTTCAGGTGAAGATAAAGATAATCGATTACAGAAAGTACAGCAGCTCGTCCTTCTTATCTCTGCATACGAAAATAGCAATATTTAATGCGAATATAAAATTCACCGTTCTGTACGGTTGCGGAACTTAGAGTGCTGTGATACATGATATGGGAAAGATGCAAGTATTATTGGTAAACCGTTGTATTCGCAAGAGCCTTGGCATATTCTGGCTGATGAAAATTTCTAACCGTATGCTCTGGTCAATAGCTCCTTTCGAATGAAATTAATATGCGTAAATGGCGCTGGATCGAGCTCATCCTTATATATCATCGGAATTGCCATAAGCTAGAACCCGCAAAGGAAAAGAAGAAGTGACTGTCCTACTCACACACGGAAAAGGCAGATTGATGCCAAAGTAGAAAGCACCGGAAAGAGTAGGAATGAAATAAAGGCATTAGCACAAAATAGAGAATTATTCAAGAAATTGTTCTTGTAGGAACGTCGGGAAGATATTATTATATTGATGACCTTTAAAAAACTACCCGGCAGGTTCAGTACTTATTTTACCTTTACTTGCCTTCTTCTTTATATGGCTATTACAACCAAGGGCCGGGTTCAGCTCGGAGCAAAAGAAAACACAAGCTATTCCTGTCTTCTGCATGCTGGTGTCAATCAGAGTCACCAAGTGTTTTCATACCCTATTGCACCTGTTCATTCCAATGGAAACTCGGCCGTAGTTTTTTGTGCTGCCCTTCGGTGGATTCCTTCTTGTACTCCCTAAGAGGTGAAGCGCATCGTCAATTTGTCAAAGGTGGCCGAGCTAGCCCATAAGTCGAACTCTAATAACTACATCTACGTCGACGTATAGCTAGAACAGCTCATCGTTTATTCCAAATCGGAATCCATCAGCGACACCTTTAGAACCATAAATCCTGCCGAAATTAATGCTAACAATGATACAATGATCTGTTAGATGCTTTCGTTGTACTTTTTCCAGCATCAAAAAGTAGCACGAGTAAGATGATCGGGTTTTACTTACTATAGAGTCAATAGATGCGACTACAGCCATTCGGCAGTCTTTTCTGTTAGAGAGTCTTGGCAAGGTGTTAAGAGGCTGTTAAGTTGTCATGCTATCTTCACGGATGGCTTCAAGGCCGCGAAATGTGCGGGTGAGGGGGTCTACCTAGCGGACAGTGACATTAGTCTTTCCAGTAGACTTCCGGACGAGTGTAGTAACTTCCAGGCTAAAGTCTTTACTATTCTAATTTGAGACTTTGTCGCTATTGGTGATAGTGGGGTCATCTATATAGACAGTCAAGCTGCTATCAAAGCGCGGACTGGGCACTGTGTCAGCTCAAAGCTGCTTTCACTATGCGGAAGTACCCTTACGTCTCTTCTGGATGTGTGTAGCGTCAAGTTATGCTGGATTCCTGGACATACAGGCATGTAGGGGAACGAGACTGCCGATGAACTGACGACAGCGGGTGCGGCCAAGTGTATTGAACTGGCGGATGCGTTTGTCAGAACATCCCGTCGCAGAATGGAAGAGACAGTAGGTTCTTCAGAGTGTTTTTGCCTAAGCTCGACCACTCTAGAACGAAATTGGCTCTAAGTCTGAGTAGTAAGTCCCTTAGGCCTCTAAGAGGTTTCCTGACTGGACATTGCACTCCAAGCCCAAGGAATGGGCTATGGGAAGCATGCGATGTTCTATCATTTCCCGACTTTCTATGGTCGCAGGTTTAGGTTGCTGAGCCAGGGCTTCTTCAATGGTTTAGGTAAGGTTGCGTCAGACAGGGCCTGTGATCTGAAAGGGTATGGGTTGGCTTACTAGCTGTCGCCCGATTTTTCTTCAGGGTGTCCTTCGTTTGCCTCTTTTTCTATTCTCTTTCTTTTCTTTTTTTGATTTCTCACTTACCTTTCTTTGTATTGGCACTATCTTTGTTTTCTTTTTGTTTTCAATACTTTTTATACAGGTTTTCACAATGGGCCTTTTTGGTCTCTGGGTGGAGTGTGGCTTTTCCAACCCAAACTAACCTAAGATGAGCAATTTGTACAGTGTAATTTTCGTTCTATAGTGTGATTTTATCTTTCAATTAGATTTATGTGTTATTCCGCGCTGAATTTCTTTAATTAGCTTTTTAGATTCAAACTCCTTAGTATATACCACACTTTGTATGTCTTGAACTAAAAAGTAAACTTTAGAGGTTTATTGAGATCTTTTTAGCTAATTTTAGAGATTTTTTTTGGTAATAATGTAACTGTCCAGAACTTGTAGTATATGTGTGTATATTTAAAATTTTCTTCACGCTTTTTGTAAAAATTAAAAAATTATATAGAGTATACTTTTAGGCGAAAAAGGGCCCATATATGACCCTACGCTAAATTAGTAATATTTCAACCATTTCTAAAAGCAAATTAAATAAAATTATATAAAAATTACTAAACTTTGTACAAAAAAAAAACTTTAAAAAACATTTAAAAAAACAAACGATATTGATGGCATACTTTTTATTGAAAATTTGTAAGAAACTACAAAAAATGAAAGTAAACACGGCTAAAAACACACAGAGACTTAAAAATTTTCCTCACGTTTTTAAAAGACATCTAACAAGAAGCCAAAAATGAAATAGAAATTTTTTAAAAATACTGTTTACCTCCTGAAGGTATGCTGTAGAAAAAGTTACAACAAAAACTATACACATACATACATGCATATATATTTAGAAGAATCCATTTGAATTGTTTCAGAGAAAATGATACTGAAATGTCATTGTATGTTTATTTAGCGAAATCGATTTTAATAACTTTGGGAAAAGCCCAAGACTTTTGCTTTTCAACAGCATTGGAAAATATATTTTCTTTTGTGTTTCAAAAGATTTATTGTTTTCTTTTGGTCGACAGGTAAAAGTTTGTTTTTCAGGCATCATAGGCTCTACAGTTTTATATTTGCTCATCGATAAGCAAAGTGTAGTATTAACTTTTATGTCGATTTCTTTTTTTTTTTTGCCCCATTATAATAAAATAAAATCGAAAATAAGACAAATGGCTTAAAAAGTAAAACAAATGGAGGCAGTTTTTAAATAAAAATACAAAGAAATGAAAAGTTAATTTAACCTTAAGAACAGTAAGTAACTTGAAAAAAGGTGTACTTACTTATAAAAGGAAGTATATTTTCAGAGGATGCTAAGACCAAGAACAGTATGTTCTTGTTACGTTTTAACCTTTTTAAAACGAATTTAATGTTTACTTTATATGCTTTCATTTTCCCCACTATATCTTTATGCAGCAACTTATTTATCTTGCACTTAATAATCGCTTTATACACAAACTCTTTTATTTACGCCTAAATACGACTTCACTACTGCAAAACGATAACTGAACTAACTAGTGCATAAGTCGCCGCCTTTTATATATATTAATTACGACTATATTTATTTTTACCACAACATTCGATTTATATTTCCGTTATGTACGATAACACCGTTCAATACGCAATTGGTTACACCATTAATAACATAAATTAAGTGTGGCCTTGACACAAACCACTGCCACAATAATGTTTGTGTCTAAGATAACTACTGTACTAATTAAGTGTATCTTTTCTTTGGGCATTGCTTATTTTCGTAACATTATCATAAACAAGATATGTTTTTGGGGGTTATTAAGACTTTTTATAACAGACTCCGTTTTTAAATCAAGTTCATCATTTATAACTTTTAAATTTCTTTGATTATCCCCATTTTTTAATTCAAGTCCAACACATATTGTTGGTAATTAGAAAAAAAAGGTTTCGTGAGGAAAAGTTTATTACAGCCGGTTTTAGGCTGCACTAATAACAACGGAGATGGTTCACAATGGTTGTATAAACACACACAAGCTTGTTTGGTAAAGTTAGTAAAGTAGAATGCTGAAATCCTGCTTTGATCCGGTATTTATTGACGACATACCAGATACTTCACAGTATGGCAATGACTACAGCAGACTAAAGCATTCAACAGACCGAGTATTTGTCCCTAAAGATAGTCGAGCCACATATATATCTGATATTACTAAATATGCAACAGAAATAACTAATAAATACATTTTTATTGATAGCAAAGCAGCGACAGCTGATTGAAAGTGGCTCATTAATTCAGGTTGTATCTAGAAAAGATAGCGAAACTTTAAGAAACTATGAGAACATAGAATATAACTGCATAGCAGATGAATTTGCGAATACCATTTTGGACTGTTACGGATTAATTAGAGACAACAGAGTAACTCTTCTGGGGTGGCGAGGTGTAATGGTTAGAGCGCAGGCATACAACACAAACAGCTAAGGTTCGGATCCCAGCAGAGGAAATGAAGAAAAAAATGTAGTTGCGGTTTCGAGTCCTTAATAAAGAGACTTCAACTTCCTTCCAGACAATTAAGTTTAAAGAAGACCCTGACCTTTCAGGTTACCTCTGGCGATGATGACAAATAACAGGTGGATGATCAGGAGGTAACGTCACCTACTGGTAAAAAATTACAAAGCTAACTAAGGATCACTGGATCTTTACCACTATACGCAATCATATGGAGGCGAGCTACAGTAGACCAATCATCTACTCAGCTTCAAAATCAACTTGATTACTGAAACTGAAACAAAGTAAATTGATGCTTTGTGGAAAGCCAATATGTTCTCTAGAAGAATGACGAAAGAAAAAAAAACACAGAGTAGATCTTTAAAGATATCTTGAGAACTGCTCTTCAAACCAAATAAACGATGGGTAAATCAAACCGCATTTGCATAACCAGAGTATAAGGAAAGTGCTAAAACTGCTTAGAATACAAATCAGAGACTACAACTAGCCATTCAACTGCTGCTAAACATACTCATAAAGAGTAGTGTTTATAGACTTTTGATTAGAACTGATTTAAAACTTAACGCATTCTCCGTAGTGTAGTGGTTAAATTGCTTGCCTATAAAACGAGGCAGTCCAGGCAGTCACAAAGAAGGCAAAGAATTCTCGTTATGGATTTCAGAATTTAAAAAAATTATTAACCTGTCCAGGAAGCCTTGTGACACCTCTTTGGGGAAAGGATTATATTAACTACGTACATCACAAAAACACCTCATAATAAGAAGAAAAACGAAAGGAAAAAAGGTACGAATCAATGATAAGCAAAGTCTCCCACCAGTATACCAAATATACGAAGACTGTTGATAATAGGCAATAACAGATGGCAGCACCAACATCCATCTTAGGAATTAAAACAGTAGACCAATCACTTGCAAAAATTGATTACAAACAAAGTGAAACAATGCAAAGCAATGAAACAAAAAAGCACCAAAGAGGATAAAAGGAAAGATTATGACCAATTACGAGAAAAACAGTCGCGGGAAGATGGTCTGATAAACCAACTGCGCGCCTGCACTTTTTTCATCAACAGTTTGAGGTTAAAAAAAATTTAATTGGCATTTGGAAAGAAAAATTTATATAAATTTGGATTCTCTCCTTACCTAGGTAATCCGTCAGCGCCTTTAATTGTCTAAAGCATAAGAAATCTTTTGAAATCACCTTTTAATCTTTTCTATGCTATAAACATGTGCAAGGCTACCGTCCGTCGACCACACGATTAAAAAAGACGCTGACTAAAAAAGTAACCAAATAAGCAGCTACTTAATTATTTTAGCGACTACAGCTATAAAATAGTTGTAAATAATTGGACATACGATTATTCCTTTTCAGTGGTGCCACATACATTTCTCGCTTTTTTAATGCATATATTTCATGTACTACGTTTTTAAAACACCTATTTCATGCATCTTATTGTGTTGACAGCACTAAACTGTTTGTTGTGTCAAGAAAAATAGAAATTAGCCTAAATTGGCTAAGGACTAAATACAACGGTAGCCGTGTAGTCGGCAGCCGTGTTGCCGCGAAAATAATTATTCTTTTAGTCGATGATCGATGCATTGAATGTGTTTATAGCACTAGCTTGTATAGTGAGATATAGAGAGATACTTGAAATACCAAAAGTATAGGTGATTTGCCTTCTGGATAAAAAGCAGGAATGGCAATCACTTCTATGAAGTGACTGAACTAATGTGCCTCATGGAATCGAATTCTGGTGATGGAGGCCTCAAGAAGTTTTAGACCGGCAACTATTACCCTTATTACAGACTCTTTTAATGAGCATAGATGAAGCATCAAGCAAACATTTCTGTAGGCTAATAAAGTGGAAGAAGTATCTAGCGTTTCGAGTGGCAGGGGGACTGCATGGCCTCCTGGCTACCAAGGCCCAGTGTTGACTACTTATGAACGGATTTGGTCCTGAATCAAAGTGGGGAGTCACTGGGAATTCTGATAAGTTTTGAGGCGGGGCAATGTGCTTTAAAGGCGACCACAAATTTTTGTAGCTTAGGTTGCCAAGTCATGACTTTTTAGTGAGCATAGTGCGTTTACGTCTGCCAGGAGTTTCGATTTGCGGGCTTTTACATAAGGCATTAACTGACTGATAAGGTGACTCCCGGTACCAGGGTGGATCTATTTTGTTTCTTTACTATTTTTTTTTTTTGATGAGCTCCGTAGGACGGCCACATGAGGATGGGTGTACCTTTTACCTCCGTTAGACCGGCAATTAACCGGAAGTATATGTTGGACACTGAAAGAGCCTGGGCGGAAGATGACTTTTACTTTATTGCCAGACTCACCTGGCCCAGGTTGGATATAACGCCAAACATCTGCATCTTTTTTGCTGTATCCATTCTCAAGCTAGTGCGTCGTGGGTAGGCACGCACAAGAGCTGCTCTTACCTGCGAATGACTTCTGTCGTAGATGCGGATCGGCTAAAAAGGAGGAAAGCGTGGTTCACTTTATCTGACAGTGTCCATCTCTGACACGTCAGAGACTTTTTACACTGGGCTTTTCACTTCTCCATGGTTTGTCGGAGCTAGCGATCTAGGTTTATTAGACAGTCGGACTGGTTTGAGACCAAATTTAGGGAAGAGCTTCATTAGAATTAGAACATGATTTACGCGTTATATGGTATCAGAAAGGGCCACAATCCGTGCTCAAGATTGCCTTGTTTTAGAGAGGCTGCCACTCACTCCTACCTGCCTATCTGCTTAATACCGTACGAAATCTGTACTCATTTCTTTACGTAAAAAAAGCACCGGACATCGTCCTCAGGTCTTCCTACCTATCTCTAAATACCTGCTTTTTTGGCCTTCTTATGTAAGAATTTGGCGTGGTGTAGTGGTTAGAGTGCACGCATAATAACACAAACGACCCAGGTTCGACCACCAGCAGAGTACATGTCGAAGAAAAATTTTATTGTGGTTTCGAATATTTAATAAAAAGGCTTCAACTTATCTTCAGATGACTCCATCTAAAAAACAAAAGAGCCCCCTGACTTTACCGCATACCTCTGGCGATGATGACAAACATCAGACGAACGATCATTAAAACACGCCTGGGAAAAAATTACAATGCTAAAGTAAAGATCACCACCAATTAGCAAGGATCTTGACAACTAGGCAAAATCATATGGGAAAAGCTAAAGTGAATTACTACTACTTAGCTCGAAATATCAAATTGATTAAAGAAACTGAAAGCAATGGATGCTTTGTGGAAAGCCAATATGCTCCCTAGAGGAGGGACGGAGAAAAAAGTATAAAGTGTTGCCTATCTCAAGGGGGTTGAAATAGATTTTCATTTTAAATAAGTATAACAAATTAAAAAGGAAAGCTTTAAAGAAATAACGTTATTTTTTTCATTTGCAATACAATTACAAATTTATTCTAATTATTACGAGCAGAGTGACTAAGACCATATGCTCGGTGTAGAGCAGCAAACCAGAGACTCTGGTGGAAATTAAACTCACGACTCCATGCTGTTAAGCACCCAATTTTCGTTATTTTAATTTGCAGTTTCTTTTTCAAATATTTTGTTCCTTTTAAATTTTTACAACTTTAGAACAATATTTTTGTAGCCTACTTTCAGGCAATTTATTATCACAAACCTTTAAACATAAACTGTGATATATTTACTTTTTGGCAACATGGCATACTGTGTGGTCACAGCTAAAATTTCCCTAACCATAGGCACAACAACCAACAAAATAAATAAATCTTTGCCTATATTTAGGCATCAATAAAAATTGTTTGGATTTTTCATTTGCTATATAGCTTTCTTACTAATTTATTTATTTTTATTTATTATTAAATGACATCATCTATTGCAAGGTTACACGGCAACAAATATTACAAAATAACAAAAAAAAATGAAAAAAAAAATTGCAAACAAAAGCTTCAAAACGCAAACGGCAAGAAAGACAGAAAACAGCCCGTAAACGATACCATTAATTAGTCCCCAGGTGTGAACTACCAAACCAACAAACTAACACAACTTGCAGGAAATAGCTAAACAGGGAAATTAAGGAATTTTGAACAACATTGTCGTTATTAAGGCTCAAAGAAGAAAATATAAGCAATACAACAACAACAACAGCAACTACAACTCAAATAAAAAGAAATCTCAAATGAAATCAGCTCAAAAACAAACCAAAAAAAGAAATGTTATCATAAAATCAAATAACAAAATACTTCAATAAAAAAATAAGCAACGAATTTGAAATACTTAAGGAAATCCACACAAAGAAGACCAGAAAAAAAATCAAAGAAGTTTTGCCGTAAAATATGTAACACAAGCAGTATCCAAAGGTGCGTGCGTCAGACTTTTAGTTTTAATGGTTTTTCTTACTCAATCATCATAAGCTTACAGAAGACATTAGAAAATAACAAGCCTACGAACGAGAAACCTTTAACAAACTGCGTTAGAGAGGCAGGCAGTTAATACACCAAGAAATAAACAATCGATTTTGTTATTAAAGAAGGCTATCAAACAGTTTTATAGGCCACCTTAATTTATAGCATGTCAACGCCACCCCCATTCCACCATCATTCTCTTAAACGAAACCTGAAGAACCTTTCTCACTTGGCTCTCTTCTAGAAGGCATTAACAATCGAACAAGCAACGAACCTTAAGCCATAAAAACGAAAACAATTTCTAAAGCATACAGCCAGGCTGTGTAGCAAAAGAAAAGGAGACAAAATATAACAGTAGAGGCAGACGACACACCTTTGTCAAGGTGATGGTAATATTAACACAGTTTGATGACACACGTTTAAACAGAATTCTGTAATAGTTAAACATCATTAACACCTCATCATCATCGCCATCATAATCATCATTGTTTGTATTGTTGTCATAATTATTAACAACAGCATTATAACGTTTATTGTTATTGAGCTTTAATGCTTACGAATATACGAGTATAATGAAATACAAATTTGTGTCTCTAGGCAAAGCTATAGCCTTGTTTAGCATTACCATTCTCATACTCTTTGCCTCTCTCCCTTTTTCTAGCACAAATTTCGTCTCATTTTCCGCAAAGTATGTTGACTAAAATGCATTGTAAGCAAATATTTTTGAAATGACCTTAAGAATGTTAAGGAATATGAAAAATGTTAAATATTTTTGTTAAACGCCTAAAAGTAGGCTTGTTTGAAATTGTTTAAAACATTTAAATTTAAAGTAAAAAATAAATAAAATGAATTTAAAAAGTATATAAAAACATGTAATTTTGTTTATTGTAAAAAATCTTAGCATAATATTAGGCTATATTTTTATTAACAAACATCCCTAAAAGTCTTTTAGAAGAATCAAGTGACAATTTTCTCACACTACTTTCTCAACCGCCGCAGATAGATGAAATTACAAGAACTATAGGGCAATGAAGAATAAAAAGCCTCGTGAGGTGACAATATATTAGCCGAGATGTTAAAAACCTGTTCCAGAACCACCGCTCATCTATTATTCTCGTAAATATGGGAGACGGAGGAATCGTTCAAAGAAGGGTGGGAGGGAATTGTGGTCATAGTTCCGAAAAATGCAAAAATTATAGAGGTATCATCTTGTTGCCAATTTCATCAAAGATACTCACTAGGATTCTGCTTAATCGTATAAATGATTAACTGGAATTGTCCATACGAACAAGCAGGGTTTTGTCTAAGCCGTAGACAAACGTACACTATGTTTGTAGACTACGGTACACCAATTGGCAGCATAGACAGAGGTTGTATCTGGCATTACGCCTGAGCTTCAAAGCTGATAAGACCTTATTTTTTTCGCCGTCACTCCTCTAGGAAGCATATTGGCTTATATCCATTGCTTTGTTTCAGTTTATTTAATAAAATTGATTTTTCAAGCTAATTAGATGATTTATCCGCTGTAGCTTCCTCCATATGATTTTTACGTAGTGGTGAAGATCCTTGCTAATTGGTGGTAATCTTTACTTTAGCATTGTAATTTTTTTCCAGCTGATGGCGGGTTTTTCCTGATCATTTGTCGGGTGTTTGTCATCATCGCCAGAGGTAAGCGGGCAAGGTCAGAGTGGCTTCTTGTTTATCTTTTAGATGGAGTTGTCTGGAAGGAAGTTAAGGCCTCTTTATTAAACATTCGAAACCACAATTGAATTTTTTCTTCGCCATGTCCTCTGCTGGGGCTCGGAACTGAGTCGCTAGTGTTGCTATTTGTGTGCGCTAACTACTACACCACGCCTGCGAGAGTATCAAATGGGAATCACGGCAGTTCCTAGAAGACCTAGAGCTGAAACTCACACTCAAAAAAGATTTGATCGTCGCCTAGCTGTCAGAAATGATATATACACATCGGTAATAGAAGCTCCGCTCTTCTATTTTAGATCAACTCCGCAGCATCATAAATAGCCATTTTTTCTTCGCCATGTCCTCTGCTGGGGTTCGAACCTGAGTCGCTTGTGTTGCTATGTGTGCGCTCTAACCACTACACCACGCCTGCGAAAGTATCAAATGGGGGTCACGGCAGTTCCTAAAAGACCTAGAGCTGAAACTCAAACTCAAAAAAAAATTCCAGAATACGTGAGTGTTTTTCATGCGTATACGGAAGTATACGCGGTAACGCATGTCTGCAAAAAAGGTATTAAAGTTGGATGTCGACAAGGATAGCACGATATTTACTGATATTCAGGTGGCGATACGGACCCCAAGATCGATAGCGAAAGGACTCTAATCTCTGCACGTCGTAAATCGATTACGAGCTACATCTATATTGAGCATAGATTATCTAAAAGCTGATTTCATTTTTGCCGATGTGAAGCCCATTGTCTCAGTTCCCAATGTTGTCGTATACTCTGCCAAGACTGCCTGCTTTTGAATTGGTCCAATGTTGATCTTTAAAGGTATTTCTTGCACTTTCTCGTCTTCTGCATCCTTGTGAGCCATCGTCCGAGGCTTTCCGTAGTGCGTGTCCTATCAAAATCAGTTTTCTTCCATGAAGAGCAGCGTTCTTAATCATGGTTGTTTCACACGTCTTCAGACACACTTAATTTCAGTTACATAGCTTCCGTCACAAACCAAATTTCACACCCGTATAAGCAGCAAGGATAGAAGAACGCAGGCTTAAAAAATATGTATTTTTGTCCTGACATTGTAGTTATTAGTGCTCAATATTTTACGTCATTGGGTAAATGGCCGGCTTTGTGTAGAAGTAGACTGGACATTCAGAGCGCTTTATCTTTGCGAACAACAGAAGCATAGCGGATATAATCCTCATTATTATTGAACGTCGCTGAGTAGATATAGGCGAAAGAGTTTTTCTTCTTTCTTCCACATCAGCTGATATTTTGTCACCTAAGGCCAGCGAGTGACCTTGCGGCCCACTGTGATATCCTTAACAGAGAACACAAAATCTCCTCAAACATGCGAGAAATCGAAATCTACAAACATAAATGTCTAAGGTCTTTTTGATAGCCAACCTAAATCCAACCTTGCACAGAGATGCCCTAATCTTCGTCTTTCTGACAGCTCCTACAGTGGCCATAATATTGGTAACTTATAAGCTCCGATATATGCCTAATCATATAGTATGTTACAATTAGCGCCGATGTCTGATACTACCTGATTTTAGACTTATTTTTGTGAGCACGTCTTTATAACGCCAGTTAAAGCTCTGTTTAGAGCAGATTTCGGTAAAGAGCTGTTCTTCTCTAGTATTTTCACACGTATGTACTCACAAGCATAGGCAAAAAATAAGCAAAAAAAACAAAGAGAAGTAAAAAGAAAACAAATGGAAAAATACAGTCAGTTAAGTGGCCTGAATGAGAGACTCTTAATTACTAACACAATTGGAATATTAGTTTACCCAACGCTGGTGTAAAAGTTACCTCCTAACAGAACAACATTGTATTAAGTTTTATTCAATGTATACAATTAAAATTGCCTTAAAATATGCGGCCTTTTTAACGGTTATAAATACCACTTAGCAAATCAAAAAATTAAGCAAAAAATTGCCTCAAAATATGTAGCACTTTGCATGGTTATCAATACCATTTGGCAAATTGAAAAACTAAACAAAAACGAAATAAACACTAGAACTCTTTCTCATTATAAAATTGAATAATCGAAAAAATTTACCACCTAAAGGTATGCAATGAAATTGAGTAAAACGTAATATAATTCAAAATATAATGGTAAGGAAACTTTCAATTTATTTCAGCAATACAGAAAAACCCACTGGAAATAAAAATTCTAAAAAATTTTAATTAAAAAAATTAAACGAAAATACATCCCTAAGGCATGCTTAAGAACATTTGAAAGGGAGAGAGAGCAATTTATAAAATTAAATAGTTTTACGGCTAAGAAATTTTATTTTTTAATTAAAACAAAGCTTTAAAAAATAATATTTGTAGATATTAAACTAAAACAAAAACAGCCTTTAAGTATGCTTTAGCTATTATGTATATATATAGATTTCAGTTTAAATATATGCATCTTTTTCCAATAAGCCTAACTATAGGCAACAATTTTTTTAAGTCTTATATAAATTGATGATAAAAGTTCTATGGTAAAACAAATTTTTTTGATTTATTTTTGGCACAAAAAAATAACTAAAAACTTAAAAAAATCAAATATAAAAGCCTTTAACCCACTCACAGGCTTTTATAATTATTGCGATGACCTTTTAAGGGCGCCTGGCTATCAGACACAAAAAAAACACATATACTTATGCCTTAATATATGCTTGCCGCATAACATGAATGTGCACTCTTAGTTTTTGTATTAGAGAAAATGCAGTATTAGAGGAAAGTGGGTGTATAGGGCCATACAAAAAAAAAAAAATATATTAAAAAAAATAAGATATTGAACCAAAAAATAAGTTGATATTTATGGCCACAAATGTAAAAATTTATTGAAAAAATTTTTTTGTGTTTTTCAAACTAAACGGAAATATGTTTATGTATGAGTATTAGAAAACGTAACAGAAAATAGTAAAAAAAAAATATAAGCGAAAAACAGGCTGTGCTATTAGGCTCTAGAGGTTTGAATCGATTATGCAAACACGCAAACTATAGCGAAAAAAAAGAAGCGAAATAATATTTGCAAAATCTATTCCATTCAAATTCACAATTTCCACAGATATTCTCACTCTTCAATCTATTGTTGAGAACACGCAAACCAAATGCAAAAATAAATTATTATTAAGGGACTAGATTACCACTCTCTCTCTCTCTCTCTCTCCCTCTCTCTCTCTCTCTCTCCCTCCCTCACTCTCTTTCTCTCTGCTACCGCCTAAAAAATGAAAATACTGAATACTTGATAGATTTTGAAGAGAAAATAGGAAAAAATTAATGCATTTTTTCTATTATTTGGAAAAATACAATAACAACAAATAGGTTTAAAAAAACCATACGGGGAGTTTACCTAGAAAACCCAACTCAAAAAGAAAAAACCTGAAAACCATTTGATTGAAGGCAAAAATTTCATAAGAAATTCAAATTAATGGAAAACAAAATTATGTAGATACTATTTCATAAGCAATCATGTCATATATAAGACATGAAAAAGAAATCTAAAGGAGACATAGCAGACAGTTATGTGGATAAGAAAACATAAAAAAGGCCAAAAAAGTTCAGAGGCAATACTGTAATATAAAGGCTTATGTTAGGACTATATTAGACATAGACAAGATAAAAACTAGGATTTAGTTACTGCGACGACAAGAGGTTAAATTTGTATAAGAACACACAATATGAACTGCAACGTATTCAAGCAAAAACAGCTTGTAACCCAGATCCTATAGAAAAAGAAAACACAAAGTCAATCACGGCTTGACATACATAAAACATAAACTAAATATAGACAAGGTGTCTGCCAGGCATAGACAAGATGCAAGTCAAAATACAGAAAAGACATAAGCAGCACATAAAGAAGACATTACTAAGGCATAATATGACAAGACATAAACCAAATTTGTAGAAGATATAGATAAAAGAAAGAGCAGAGCAGATCAGAGATAGGGAATTGAACAAACAATTTAGAATTCAGAGAAAAACCAGAAGGCTGACATTGACATAAGTAGATAAGACATAAGACTATATTATGTACATGTATATTATTATATAAATATATTTTTTTCCTTTACTTTTCTTGGGAGCATAGGGCTTCCACAAAGCATTTCCATCTTAGACGATTTGCGGCTGTTGTCTTTGCCTCTTCCCGTGTAAGATTGTTTTGCCTTACTTCTTGGATAATTGTGCGTTGCCAGATGTTTCTTGGTCGACTGCGGTTCCTTGAATCTTAAGGATTCCACTCAAGTGCCATCCTTGTAATACTACCGTAATTTTTCCTTAAGGTATAGCCGATCCATCTCCACTTTCTTTGTCTTATCTCTTCGTTTGTTAAATTCCATAGATCTATGTCGCTTATGCTTATATCTTGCATATGATTCTAAGGCACTTGTTGGTGAATACCTGTAGCTTTTGCGGCAGGTTTCACTGCCGTACAACAGAATTAACTTTACAGATGCGTTCAATATTCTGAGCTTGGTTCGCCTGGATATGTGTGAGCTTCTCCATACTGACTGTAATTGTCCGAATGCCGACTTGCTTTGTTGAGCCCGTTGTTAACGTCTATTTCTGCACCGCCGTTTGTTGCCATTGTGCTTCCAAGATAGCAGAAGCTATCTAACTACTCTATTGGCCGGCCTTGTAGTATAATGCTTTCTGTGCTATTGTTGTTAACTCTCGTAGCTTTAGTTTTCTTAATATTTATCTCAAGGCCAAAATTCCGAGCCAGTTTTTCCAGGTCATTTAATTTAGACTGCATGTTAGAGATCTTGTGTGAGAGAAGACAAATATCATCCGCATAACCCAGGCCCTTGAGTTGTCGTCAGAGACTCCATGTTATACCTCTCCTTTGTGAACAGACTTCGCTCATGATCTTATCGACTACGGTGGTGAATAGTAGAGGTGAGAGTGCACTTCCTTGCTTTACTCCAGCGTTAGTATGGAATGGTTGGCTGATGTTCCCGTTGTGAAGAACCGAGAGTTCTGCATTCTCGTACATTGCTCGTATTATTCGTATTATTTTCCGGGGTACACCTTTTCTTCTCAATGCTTTCCTTATAGCAGTTCTTTTGATGGTATCGAAAGCTTTCTTAGGTATAGAGGTGCACGTCATTCTAGAGACTGTTCTATTATGATGCATAGGGTGTTAACCTGGTCTACGCAGGTTCTATTTGGCCAGAAGCCTGTCTGTTCGTCACGCGATATGTTCTCTAGTTTACTCTGTAGCCTTCCCTGTATTATGACTGCTAGTATCTTGTATATGGTGTTAAGCAGAGTAATTCCTCTCCAGTTATTGCAATCTTTCAAGTCGCCACTTTTAGGTAGTTTCGCAATGATGCCTTTCTTCCAAGTTGATGACAGCCTCTCTTTGTCCCATGCTGATGTAATAATTCAGCTGCAATTGTAATGTCCGCCCGTAAGATTTCGGCTTGTAAGCCATCTTCGCGTGCAGCTTTATTATTCTTCAACTTCGTTATTGCCTCTTTTATCTCATTTAAACTGGGAGGGCTACATGCTATATTCAGTGTATATTGCATATGGCTGTTATGGTACATTTCGATGTCTTCATTTGTGTCCGTTACGTTGCTAATTTCGTCGAAATGTTCCCTCCATCTTTGTATCTGTGCTTCACTATTCGATATATATATGCATATATATATTGAGGTAACATAGACAAAAAAGCAAAAGGAAACAGATGACATGGGTATGTCTAGATAGACATGACATATATATGTATGCATGAAAATCTAAATCAGAGACAAGAGGTAACATAGACAAAAAAGCAAAAGAAAACAGTTTACATGGGTATGTCTAGATAGACATGACATAGTTAAGACATTTACAGTTTATATGTGATGAGACGTTAATGAAATATAGACAAGGATGGATATGGATGGGATTCCGATAGTCAAGTGGCACTGAGGCCCTTTCTTCGAAAGGAAAAAGGTAACTCTCTGTTGGGTCCCTGGACACACTGGTGTTATGGGCAATGAAATCGCTGAAGAACAGACAACGAAGGCTCGGCCACTGGCTTCCTGTGACCAGAGCCGTACTGTGGTATTGTCTGGTACACAGCCAGGAGGAAGATCGATGAATGGGAGCTTGAAATCCGCTCGTCAGAATGGGTACAATGCTCTGGTCTGAGGTAGGTGAAGCGACTAATGAGACCCTTCATCTATAAAAGATAGTTGCGCAACATGGGCAAGACAACTATGAGGAAACGTATTGCCGTCCTGTCAGTTCATTTCTATCTTAAATATCACTTCTTAATTTTTAATGTGGTACCTAAATCGTAGTTTTGCCTGTGCAGGGAGGAAGAGGAGACGACGAAGCATATTCTCTATGAATGTGTTTATTGGGCTTGAACAGGTTCGCCGACTACCCATTTATATAAAAAATAAAGGGCATTTTTCTGCAGATTGTTCCAGCTGATGCTGCTGTACCAGACTGATACACGGGAAGGCTGTCCTCTAACGGCATTGTGAATCTACATCTAAACCCAAAGAACGAATCGAAGACCTAGAGTATATGAGACAATATATGTCTGTTCACCCATAGATTTAGGAATGCAATCTAAACTATACAAGGTTGCAGATGGAGCGGCAAAACGCGGATTCGAAATTAATACACGATAACGGTAATGAGGGCTCTGCGGATGGGTGCCGCCTTTCCTTTTTTCTCTTTTCTCTAGAAAAAGCAGTGATTACGGATCAGCTCCGAAGTCCTGTGGATAGCAAAGACCTCAGCCTGGCAGACCTCTGTCTAGAAGTCTATAGGAAAGTCCCACACTCCTCTACGGGAAGTAGACCGCCTCACATCAGTGCATTCCTCTGATTTTAAGCCATCCGTGAAGATAGGTCATCCATAAACCTATCCGCACGTTGCCAATGCTCCCTGCGTGGGAAACGGGTCGTCCTCATACTAGCACACGCAATATGGTAGAATGACCACATTTTCTAATCTTGGCAAGGCTGCCTTTCAACATCCTCAAAAAGCTCCTAGCGGCAATCCCTTTCACCACAATCTCCAAAGAGGTCAAGCCCAGGATGTTTTCCAGCGAAGCCAGTACTCACCGAGGCAACCAATATGCCCATAGAGATACATCTCTGTATCCTGCCTAGTAGCCAGTACAACTGATTTTTTTCAGAACACCATACGATACAGCCATAAGTAAGAGCTGGCCGGACCAGAGTGTCATAAATCCACTTCACCATTCACTGGCGAAGATCCCATTTCCCACCTATGGCACTTATACAGCACAGAAAGCATTGAAGCCTACTTTATCTTTAACAGGGCGTTTTCTTTCGAGGTCAATTTCCTGTGCAGAAACACACCATCAGAAAACACGACTAGCTCCGTCTTAGTGGGCCTAATATTAAGACCACTAGCAGACGCGAGTTTATAGTCGTCATTTGCATGACTTCGCTTATGGTCGAGAGAAACCTTCCCGTTACTAGGATCACCACGTCATCCGCGTAGCGAACTATCTTCCATTTTTTAGTCTCAAAGCGTCTAAGATCACCGTTTACCATAATATTCCAAAACAAAAGTAACATTAACCTTCTCAAACGAATCTCTCCATATTCGAAATGTTTAATGCTGCCCCTAAGAAGACAGCTGGAGTGCCGATTCCACATGGTTCATGTTTTCAAAAACTTATAAAGGATTTTTGTAATATAAACAGTGAAGAGATTAAATAAAATTCGAATTAAAATAAGTTTAAAAAGTTCCTTAAGAAAAACTTCTAATAGTTTAGTAGTAATAAATAATAAGAAATAGTCCATACAGCTATAGCACAACACGCTTAATTGTATTTTCCTGGAAGTAAAACTCATTTCTTTCTAGCCCTTAAACTGACCTTTAAGGTGTAATCGTATTATAATCTTGAATGTCGTACACCACCCTCTTTTCCATTAAGAAATTTTAAATAAATTGTTCAACTGCAACTGCACTTGTGACTTTTAATTTGTGGTTTTAATGTCCTTCTTTCTTTAATACTTTTTTCTTAACAATTTTGCCAACGCCGTGTTATTTTATGTAAATTTCTTAATTGCTTTGTAATTTAAGACTCAATGAATAAGAAGAAGAGGAAACAAAATGTGAAAAAGTAACTCAGCAACTAGTAAAAGAGTGCCACTAAATTATCAAACCTAGGCATGCAACATGCAACACTTACCAACACTTTAATGGCTACAATTTAATTTGAAATTTTTACAAAAATTTGCATAAGACAAGCGTGTTATCCTTAGATAGGTCGATGCACGTTTAGTACAACATTTTTTTCTTAAGATTTCAAATCAATACGACAGAAGATTACAAAACATCTCTTACATACATACAGAATATTTTGTTAGCCTTAAGGTATGCTTTAAATAAATCAGCACACAAAAGTATGCTAAACAATATATAAAAATCCTAAATCAGTGTGAAAAAGGGGGAGAATTTCAAGGAATTTATTTATTGCAAATGTCTGGAGTATAGAAAATACAAATACAAAAAATAAAAAAAATTTTCTGATTTTTCTTAAGATTTTGGCAAAATGTCAATCACTTGAGGTATATTGTTAAAAAAAAAGGTAACATAGATGCTTATAAGGCTCTGATGAAGCCAGGTGTCAGAGGAAATCTAGGTTTAAAGTATATTTTGATGAAAGGGTATTCCAATAACAAGTTTCATTTTCAATAGCCTGCCATTTTAACACATGTTATTAGTCAACCTATAACTTCTTGTTGGCAACACTGTTTTTGTCAGCTCAGCTGTTTTCGTGTTACATGTTGCTGTCAAGCATGTTCAGTTTGGTCTATAATATAACCATGAATTGATTTACAAACGAACAACGCTTGCAGATCATTGAAATGCATGCTCGGTTAATGATGTGCATCGTGCACTTCTTCCATTTTATGATCAGTTCTGGCGACCCTTTTGAGTCGGCTATTAGGAATTTTGTGACTAAATTTCGCACAAAATTTACATGATTGGACATTAGACCACCAACACGTACACGCAGAGTGCGAACAGAGCAAAATATCGCAGCTGTATCCGTCACTGTTGTTGATGACCGTGAATTATCGATTTCTCGCCTACAAACTGCTGCACAAAGACTTTGTTAATAGAAGAGCTCATACGTACCGAGCATCGTGTCTTTGTGTCTTTGAAATGTCTCAATCTGATAAGGTATCTCATCGAAAAACCAGCCAGAGGCTGATTTTTATCCCGTAGGCTACGTTAACAAGCAGAATTGTTGCATTCAGGACTAGGTAAAGCCAATTGCAGAAAAGCATTTCCAATCTCAATGTGTCGCAGTTTGGTGCAACTACTCTTACTTTTTCAAGTTTCCATGCTAAGGTTTGCGCCATACTCATTTGCGTTAGGGAATGTCTAAAAAAATTTAAAGGCAGCCTGGTGGGCTTTATCATTCAGGACATCTGGCGTTCACAGTAGGATTACTCTATGCTGACTGTATAGCGAACATAGGATCCCACCGTGGTACTATTTAGCCTGACCCAGTTTTAGCTATTTCTGTGGGATTACTGGGCTGAGGGAGAATTCTCGCGGTTCTGAACAATTGCCGGCGTTATATTATAGGTCGCATTATAGAGCGTACGGGACGCACTGGCCATGGCTACTGAAAAAGCTGTCAGGATGGGGAAGAAGAGGAATCGGTAAAACGCCTTCTCTGGGAGAGTCCCGCTCTATGGGAGCTTAGACTAAGGCACTTCGCTGCATGTTACTTCCACGATCTGTACTGTCTTGTGAACGTGTCACTGTCGAAGTTGATTGCCTTTGTCAAGGGTACCGGTTGACTGAAACTGAAATTTGTGGATCTTTAGGTAGAAATCTTGTTGGAACTCTACCATTTTCGGTCTCTTTAATGGGTCTGTCCTGTAAAGGCCTCCCAATAAACTCGTAAATCGTAAAAACCCACATAACCTAACCTAACCTAGACAGGCGAGGAGATTTATTTCTCTTCGCCCAGGTAGATCCAGAAGGCTATTGCTACTCAATAACCGAGTATTCTTAGATGCCATCAGTGTATTTTGAAAAGTATTGCAAATTATCGGCAGAGGTTCTTATGATGAAACATTTGAACACGAACTTTGTGAGTTCTCAGCTACTTCAGCGTACAGGATTAAGTTCTTAGTGAGCGATTATTAATGAAATTGTAGGGCAGAAATTTGAGGATATTGATATGGACTACGTGTATTTTTAACAAGACGGAGCCACGTTTTCCACATGTAACGATATTATCGCTTTTTTGCATGGCAAGTTTATTAACCGTGTGATTTCGCAGAAAGGTGATTACAATTTGCTAGATAATATGGACGAAGGCAAACTTTTTTCAATATCATCGTCCGAAACTTTATTTGCTCTGTTTTTTCAATGCCAATATTAAATATTTCCCAGGCGTCACGTTAATAGGGAGAGTTTTAATCTTCGGAACTTCGACGGTGTGGTGTGGAGAAGTGGTTAGACGGCAGACATACTACGCAAACGGCCCAAGTTCGAATCACAGCAGAGCCATGGAGGCAAAAAAAGTTAATTGCAGTTTCGAGTGTTTTATTAAAAAGACCTCAACTTTCCTCCAGATAAATCCATCTAAACACGCCCTCCCTGACCATCTAGCTTACCTCTGGCGATGATGGCAAACATCAGATGAATGATCATAAGAAAACGTCACCTACTGGAAAAAATTACAATGCTAAGTAAGGATCACCAACACTTACCCAAGACGTTCGCCAGTACACACAATCAATTGAAGGCGAGCTGCAGTAGATTAATCATCTACTAAGCTTGAAAAAAAATAACTTGATTACAAAGTTGAAACATAGTAATGGATGCTTTGCGGAAAGCCAATGTGTTTCCTAAGGGAATGACGGAGAAAAAAATGCCGCTTGTGCTACTAACGTAACGGACCTTAAATTTTTGCAAGCTTCGAATGTAGGCCAAATGACAGATACATCCATATAGTCCGGATCGTTCAAATACCTTTGCAGTCACCAAGTTATTCCTCTTGCCGTTGACCAGAGCTCGCTTAAAGATCGTGTCCAGAATTATATTAAATAGCAAAGGTGGTAGGACACATTCTTACGGAACAGCCATTACCACTTCTGTTAGTCCGCTTAGCAGGTGGCGCGTCTAACTCTGCAAAATTCATTGAGTTCAAGTATGGAAATCCCTAAAACGCTGACACACCACTACACAATCATGTGAAGAAGAGTTACAGGGGAAAAATCATCTACTGAGCTTAAAAACCAACTTCATTAATGAAACTGAAACAAACCAATGTATGCTTTGTGAAAAGCCGTTATACTCCCTAGATGAGTGACGGAGAAGAAAAAAATGTCATGACCTGCTCTCTGCAATTAAATAAACTTTTGATGATTCCAATTAAAAGTACTGATTTTTACATATCAAAATGAAACCTCTTATTGGCAACCATATACCATGAAATGTAACTTTTTAACAAGGATTTCATGTTTCTACAGGGCGTACAAGTAGTATTCTTCTTCACTTCCAAACACGCATTTATATATTCATTCACAAAAAAACAAAATATATTTTGCTGCCATGACATGACATGCAATACTTTTAAAACGCAAGACTTAACACAACAATTTTTTTAAGTATTTCCTTAAGCTTCTCCCCTTCAAATGTATTATTCTCTTACCCATTTAATTATAATGTGAGAAAACAGAAAAGAGTTTTTATTTCACTTGTTTTGCTGTGAAAGTCCTTGTATGAGTTTTTAAGTACGTAGCGGCGACATTGGCGTATGGTTTTCATAACATATATCCTGAAGTTGACATCTAAACGTTTATGCTCTTAATAGCAGGATTAACTTGTTGTTGTAGGTGGTGAAAATTAATTGCGAAAATTCATAATTCACAGGCACTTCCTATTTCATTTTCTAAGCATTAAACATCTGTTTCCTTTTAAATCGTATCTCTCTCTCTCTCTCTCTCTCTCTCACTCTGTCTGTCCGTCTTTTTACAGGGCTTTGTATTAAAACAGCATTCGGCAAACTAATACTAATGCATGTTACAATTGTTGCCGAAACCTGTATTAAAAACTCAATGCACCTGTGTACTCCTGAGCACATGTGTGTGTGTTTACCTTTGCATTTTAATTTTGCTAAAAAGTTCCATCTCTGGGCCGTAGTAGGGAGTTGTGTATCACTTGTTTATTTTTGTTCAGCATATTTTGAAACCAGAACGTAAATTCGTCTGCATTTGAAACCACAACAAGTAACCAAGTGTTAACCAGTACATTTTTTACTCTCATTTCGCCGTTTTTTGCTTGTTGTTCGTTCTTTACATTCATTTACTCGTTTATGGTTTTTTTCTTTTTCGATTACTTGCATTTTATGGCACAAAGGGCAATAAGAAAAACACACCGATAATTTTTTTGATTTTTTTATATAATTCCACCTGAGACGGGAGTAAATTTGAAAAAGGAAATGTTAAGATGACTTATAGACGTCGCAGTATGACTGGCAGTCTCTGAATGACTGGCTGACGGACTGACTAGTGTAAATGAAACATAAACTAAATAACTGACTCACGTATTGTTAGAAGAGTTATGAAGAAAATTGTAGTCAAGAGAACAGACATGAACTGAAATTATTGCATTAATAATGGTTGCATGCTTGGCATGATTATATGGAAATTATTTACAAGCAAGTAAAGAAATCAAAATAATAAATAGAAAATAAGAAGAAGAAGAAAACTTTTGTCATAAAACAAAAAGTTGTAAAAAATATATTAAAAAAGTATGTGATGTTTCTTTCTTCAAAATTTATATAAGAAAATATAGAAAAACTTTCATTTTGTTGTGAAAAATCGAATTTGTTTAACAACTAAAACTGCATACTTTTTGCTTTTTGTTTCATCAAATTTCGGTATATTTTTACCCGTAACTTGGTACTTGTTGGTGTCTAGAATAACACACTTTTTTCAATTTTTCCACAAGCAGTGGCATTGCCAAACCCTTTCTCTGTTCTTCTCTGAAAGAAAAACTGCAGATAAGTTTGTGTGAAGAGTCAGGCTGCTATCAAGGCACTGACTGGGCGTTGTGATTGCTCGCTGCTAGTCTCATTATGTAGAAAGATCTTCAGGTCCCTCCTACATGTGTACAGTACCGAAATGTACTGGGTTTTGCGGCACAGTGGCATAATTGGTACCGAAACCGCGGATGAGCTGACAAAAGAGGGCACGTCTAAGACTGTGTATTTGGCTAATATGAACGTAAGATCTTCGCTAAAATTCTTCTTTGACTTAGTGGATCTTTGAATTCGTCGCAGAGTGTAGAAGTTGTGGAGGGGCAGGAGAGACTATAAGGCTTCCAGGCTGCTTTGAGTCAGGCTCAATCACTCAAAAACGATATGGGTTGTGAGTCGGCTTGGGGAGCCTTTAAGAAGCCCTTCAGAAGCATTAGCGCGGTTGCGTCCATCAGGATTTCTGATCTAGAGGAATTTATTTCGGGTATTAGTTGCAGGTGAGGTGGAACACCGTGTCAGGGCGTATTATCTTCACTTGCTTCTGCTATCTCTTTTCTTTTCCTTTTCTTCTTCTGTTTGAAAAGGCAGTATAGAAAGCCTTTTAGCTCTTAACTTTCCCTCCTTTCAAATCTTCCACAAAGGACTACTTTCTGGTCTCTGAGCAGGTAGCGTATGCCTAACTTAATCTACTTCTCTTGGGAGCATATGGCTTCCACAAAGCAACTTTGCCTAGTTTCAGTTTCGCGTGACTGCTTTACTTTAATGTGTTGTAGTGCTGTCATCTGCCGTTGTCTAGAAGCAGATGTAGGCATAAAAGATCTTTGCTGCTTATCATAAATCCCTATCTTTTTTCCCAAGAGCTGGCGTTGGCTGACCTTCCTACGATATTTTGTAGATGATGTAGTAGATTGCACATCTATCTGGAGCTGATGGAAGCTTCTTAATTATTTAAAATTAAATAAAATGATGATAATTTTCCTTGTCGTCGCCGGGCTGTTAGGTTTTGTATGCAAGCACTTTAACCACTACATCACGTCACCAATGAGAATCCACTTCTGCACAGACGGCTTTGAGATTGTTTGAAAGGTTAATACAGGCACTTTCTTCGAGGAATTGATTATTGCAATTGGAACAATACAATGCTCGTAAGCAACGTAAGAGGGCATTCATATCCCACTAGAAGCATTCAGAGGTCCTTACCTTAATGCATAAGATTAGGTACAGATTATGGCACAATTTCTTCCGGAGGGAAAATAATAGATGGCAAACTTCTCCTCAGTTCGATAGAAACAGGTTCGAAAACCTCGTACTTCAATCAAGAATGAGTATCTTTAGGGCCATGGCAGTTTAAACTGGGCACTGGACTCTGGATAAGCAAGCAAATTATGTAGGCGTAGGCGCCAACAAAATCCCACCTGAAGGAACTGAAATAAATTTCTCATCCTTTCTTTTGAAGATTATGGAAAGACTGATTGGTGTCTATATAAAGGAAAGGTAGGTACCTTATGGAACGCCATCTTCATCCGAGTCATTTCGTGTATGTGAAGAGGGGATCCACTGAGAATGCCATTTTGTCTCATTTGGACAATATTGAAAAGGCATTCTGCGATGGGGAAGTGTCTCTTTGTGCCTTCTTAGATATTCAGGGTGACTTTGACAGTACAGTCTTTGATTTCATTACTAGGGCGTTAGAACGTATAGGGGTAGAGATCAGTGCCTTGCTTAGAAGCAGCATCATCATACGTTTTGTGACCTCATAAGGACGGTCCTGGGCGAGATCTCGTTCAGAATAAGGCGATAAGAGCCCTCTTGGCAAGTCGATCTTCCTACGGTAGACTTGGAATCTTTCGCCGAGAATGACACTATGGACCATTGTCACTTAAGCGATGATAGCTTGGTGGAGGGAAGCTGAGGAAACTATCAGCATTAATTAATTAGGCAGGATACAGAGAGGATACAGAGACTCGTGATGAGAGTGGCGGCATGTTCGGCGACGATATTTTTCGCCAGAGTCCCGAAATGCGTCGAGAAGTCTGTCCATTCTATCAGAACCATCTTCAGTCGTGAATGTTATACCTTCGGTTCTGTGCTTTGGCAGGAGATTTAGGGTTAAATTCTCGCACTGAGATTGTTGGCCTAATGGGGCCTTAGTTTGGAGTGAGTTTGAACTAAACTGGCATACTTATCGATCCCACTGAGAAGATCGCTAAGTGTCTTCCAGACTGAGATCATGGTTATTGGTATGTGTGCGGAGGTCAACCTAGACAGTGGAATCAAGGGACAGCCAAGCTGCTTTAAGGGCTCTTAGCTCGAATCGAGTGGCATCAAGACTGGTCATTTATTACTACGATAGTTGAGAAAGCTCTCGCTAGGAAATAAGTTTCAGTTGTTTTGGGTACCTGGACACTGTGGAACTGCGGAGTGGATATACGGCTGTCTAGCGTTGGCTGGAAGGAGACTAATATTCATACTTTCACACATTAAGAAGGATCACAAACATTAAGCCGGAAAAGATAATTGACTTTGTAAACACATCGATTTGGCTTTAACGGTTTTTAAACAAAGTCCAATATAATACACATCAGTCGACATCATGAGCTGCGATAAGTTTTATGGCACCAAAACGGCACGGTATGCTAATAGTACCCCCATGTTGAGAGCTTAATTAATCTACACCACGGCACCGTCAGTTACAAGTGTATACGTTAAAATTCGTGCCCATGTCTTGTTTACTGCATTTATCAGCTCTATGCCTCGTCTATATTTTAATTCTTCTCTATTTGTTGCTCAATGGCTTGTCTAAATTTTGATTTTGTTATGTCTTTATGTTTTTTATATGTTACTTTCTCTTTATTTTATTACAGCCATCAAATGTCACACATTTAGGCCGATTTCACTTCAATTTATTGCCCCTTCCCATCGGCCCTGCTGTTTATGACTCACAAAGATAAGTAATATGACGCTGTTTTTATTGATTGCGATCCCTTTCCTAAGTATGCCTCATTAAAACGATAGGCGTGTTAAAGCCATATATAGGGGAAAAATAAAAGTGTACTACGGAAAATAACATAAAAACAAAACAATACAGGGGTTCTCGCTTAAGTGACTTTTAATAAAAATTTGATTTTTATCGATGAAAATCTTTGGGTTCTAATTTTTCATAAGAACACACACAAAAATTACTAAATATAAAATAAATAAATTATTGTTGTTTTTCTTGTTGTTGTTATTGCTTTTATTATCTACTTACGCAACATCACCTCATAAAACAAACACCTCATGCGAGAAAAAGACATCTGCTAAATAAAAGTGTTATGTGTGTGTGTGTATGTGTGTGTACATAAACTGTCCACAGATTAAGAGCGTAGTGAGAGAGAGTGGTGGAGTTGAAAAAAAAGATATCAAAAAATGATTGAAAATCATAAAGCTTAATATGAAATATATTGATACACACATACACACATTTGCATACTTTTAATATATATTAGTTTTACTTAAGAGAGAGAGAGAGAGAGCAGGTAATAACAAGTATGTACGAGTAGTTGAGTAATAATAAAAACATTAAATGAAAATATGGTATGTGTGTAGATTTGGTTATTACAGGAATATATTTATTATTATAAAGGGTCCGCCATCTAACGTTTTTTTTTCAACTAGTGCTTATTTCGTGAATGGTAACACTTAGCTCATGTCTGATTTTACAGATAATTTGTTTTATCCTTCCGCTGAACGAATATGGTTGTGCATACGCTTCAACAACACTGGGAAATATTGCGTGCGATCGACTTACAGAAGATGCCGATTTTGCCAAAAAAAATCATCTTTTTAGATGAAGCTCACTTTGATCTTGGCGGGTATGTAAACAAGCAAAATTGTCGCATTTGGGGCACAGAAAACCCGCACGCATACATTGAAAAGCCGATATACCCAAGACGAGTCACTGTTAGGTGTGGATGGTTTTTGATTCTGCAACATTACAATGATTTTCAAAGTAATGTCGCAATATTTCCCAGCCTTGTTCAAGCGTATACACAACCATATTCGTTCAGCGGAAGGATAAAACTAATTATCTGTCAAATCAGACATGAGCTAAGTGTTACCATTCACGAAATAAGCACTAGTTGAAAAAAAAACGTTAGTTGGCGGACCCTTTATTTAAGTCTTCTTTAAAATTATAAATGTTAATGAAACAAACAAAGTTGCCGTTCATTTAGATTTTGTCTAAAAATCGTCATTTTTGGAGCAAAAATCGGCAAATCGACATTTTGATAATTTTAAGGTAAAAATCGGCAAATATGGCGATAAGTCGGCAAATATGGCAGGCATGGTGTGTGCGTATTTAGGTGTAGAAATAAAGAGAAAATAATAAACCGTGTAAACATTAAATCAAAAAATTATTTTTAAGAGCATGCATATAACAGTCAATGTAGTAAGTCAATGAAGCAGAAATTATAACATTTCATACGCCATTGATATTGATGATGATGATGATGATGATGATGAGGATAATATAATAATAGTTGTTGTTGTAGTTGTAATTGTGGTTATACATACAGTTACTCTATTGTAAAATTTATTTGATTTTACGATCACTTATGCACAGGTATTAGTGAATACATATGTATATCTGCCGGTGTGATATTACAAGCACACACATATGTATCGAGACACTTGCTCATAAAGGTGTATCAAACGAAAGCGTTATTAAAGGAAAAGGAAAAGAAAAACAATAAGAAAATAACGATGACACAAATGATTTAAGGCACGTTTTATGCTTAAAAGATGATTTCAGAAAAATCTTGTAAAACAGAAAAAACACACACAAAGAGTATGAAAATTTAAGTGACGAAGTTAAGCAAGCGGGTAATAAATTGTGGTATAGTTTTAGGAATAAAAATTAATATTATTTTTTAAAGTAAAGGGTCCGCCAAATAAATTTTTTTTTTTTTTTTAAATGCTATAAAAAAACTACTGAATATTTTCTCAATTTCATTCAAATGGCTGCCTCGGCTGGCCATGCAGTAGCCTACACGATCGGTCCAATTTTTAAGCACATTATCGATTTGTGCAGCTGTATTTGACCAATGGCTTCACGAATATTGTCCTTTAAAGCTTCAATTGTCTCTGGCTTGTTGGCGTAACACTTATCTTTGACGGCACCCCACAAATAATAGTCCAACGGTGTCAAATCGCAGCTCCGAGGTGGCCAAACGACATCAGCTCTGCGGCTGATAATGCGATCTTCAAAAACAGGGCGCAAAACATCGAGTGTAGCTTCGGCTGTGTGGCACGTAGCGCCGTCCTGTTGAAACCAAATGTTGCTAATATCCTCCTCTTAAATTTGTGTGAACAAAAATTCGTTCAACATGGCCCGATAACGATAACGGCCACTCCTTGCTCATTTTTGAAGAAAAATGGCCCAATTATGCCTCTGGACCAAAATCCGCACCTAACAGTGACTCGTCTTGGTTGTATCGGCTTTTCAATGTATGCGTGCGGGTATTCTGTGCCCCAAATGCCACAATTTTGCTTGTTTACATACCCCCCAAGATCAAAATGAGCTTCATCTGAAAAGATGATTTTTTTGGCAAAATCGGCATCTTCTGTAAGTCGATTGCAGGCCCAGATTCCTAGCGTTGTCCAAGCGTATACACAACCATATTCGTTCAGCGGAAGGATAAAACTAATTATCTGTCAAATCAGATATGAGCTGTGTTACCATTCACGAAATAAGCACTAGTTGAAAAAAAAAACGTTAGATGGCGGACCCTTTAGTAAGTGCTTAGGTAGACACTGAGTCTCACTGGTTGACATATCCACCACTTTGATTTCAGATCTAGTAGTATTAATTACGAAGGCTGCAAATCTGCTGAACAAACTATAGATCAGAAATAGTATAATAGATCCATGAATCCTGTAATAAATAATTCCTGGTCTGTATGATGATAATAATCTAAGTCTTTAATATGTGCCAAGCCTCCAATTTATTCATCTTCTATGAGAGCTTACAGGACAATAGCAAACAGCAATATCACCCCATAATACAGCCACAAAAAAAGCTATTTAATTACATACGCATATCCAATGCCTTGAGTAATGTCAAGTAATAAACCTCATTAATGGCCACATTTTTTTCTTTGTTTATTTTTTATTTCATTCTTTGGTTTTGTATAAAACAAAACTTTCTCATAAATTCCCTTAAAAAACTTTGGACAAAATTCACAGCCTACTTTAAGGATTTTCTTATGATATATCGCTTAACTTTTGTATAAACGGTGTTAATTGTTTTAACAATAAAATAAAAACATAAAACAGCAGAAAAAACAATAAAAGGCCCTGCGGTAAAACTTTGGATTTGAAAGAAAAGTTAAACAAAAAAAATAATTAAATAGAAAACAAACAAAAAGAGAAATAGCATTAAAGAAAACAAAAAAAAGAGAGAGAAATTTAAACTCAATTGAACTTTAAAAGTAAACAATTGCCTTTAAGGCCAAAAACAACAATAATTCTTATGAAGTATGTATTGTATCTGTGTGTGATAGAGAGAGTGTACATATATGTACGAGTAAGAGAGTGCGTAATAATAAATTTAAGCATTTGTTTACAAATGGATAACTATTAGACACACACACACACACACCCACAAAATAAATATGAGCACGAAGCTTTAAATATATTACTTGTGTGTATGCCTGTGTTAGTAAGTAGTTAATATTTACACGGTTCTCTGTTATAACAATGAATTTTCCTTTTTTTGCGTTATTAGCCGGGGGCTAAAAATTTACAACTGTTGTTGACATAATTTTAAATACGATTGTTTTGTGAGAGAACAAGAGGGTGAATATATGGTATTTATCTTAAACTCAAATAGTACACAGTATGTACCCCCTTGGCCTGATATTCGCAATAAGCAATTGTTCGCTATAAGCGAAGAATTTTCGAAACAAAAATTTATTTTTGTCAAACAAAATGCTTAAAAGAACACAGAACATTGCTATTAATTTCATAAGACTATTGTGCTCAATTTACATGTATTTTCATGCTCTCACCTTTAGTCGGCACTGAAACGGCGACAAATGAACGCGTAGCGTGTATACGCTGCTTTTCTTTTATTTATTTATTTATTTTTTAATTTTATTCTTTAAAGGAACAAGTAAACTATTTTTCTCGTAGCATTGAGAAGCGAAAAAGGAGTGTAAAAACAGAAGAGAGCATAGCAAAATTATTCGCTTTAGATATTGCTAAAGATTTACCGTTGATATAACAGGCAAACTTTCGAGATTGAAAGATTTGCTGTCACAAACTAAATGATGGGTGAAATCTATGAGTTCTTTCTCATTTTGCTTCCAATAGACGTTGAATGTTTAATCAGAAAATTCTTGCCAAACATTCGAAGGTAATGTTATCATCGTATGACGGGGTAAAGCGTCTTCTGACTATCGGCACGAATTTTCTTACCGTGCGTTATAGATTAGGTTCTAAAACTAAAAGCATGTATTTGACAGTTTTTTCAACATTTTTTGTGTGTATAGGAGTATTATAGGAGAGAAATTTTAAATACTCCTTAATTGGCAACGGTGTAAGATATTGGAGTTTATTATTGCCTCTCGTAAGCAAATCTATATCCAGAAATTATGACTCAAGCTATGACTATGGTTGACGTTTATATGAGACTGGTTAGTGAGATAGTGACATAGCTTTCTGCTTTGGTAAGATATTAAGTGGACTTCACAGCTTTAAGTCTTCTTTAAACATAAAAAAGATGTGATTTGTTTGCACTGTACTGGTAATACGGTATGTTGGCAGGGAGCAGTGTTCTAAGTTTTAGTATGGGCAAGCTTATTATCACTGATGATGCTCTTTGCACCGTTTGCAAGCACCCAAGAGTGGATTACTACAAAAGACAAGACAATTGCTATATAATGTTTCACTGCTTAGATATGGTACAGCCTCTGTGCTTAGTGGCTGAGGAGAAGAGTAGGCAATTTAAAATAGATTTAAGTAGGCTCTAGCAAAGGGAGCAGGTAGTGCAGTTAGTCTTGTAAAGAATAGTTCAAAGGACTTAAAAAAATTAAGGCAGTTTCCGAATTAAACTCTTTAAATTTTTGTGTTAAATTTAAAAATTAGGGACTGTCACTCTTCTTGGCAACATATGGTTTTCAAAAAGCAATTTAACCTTATTTCAGTTTCTTTGTAAAAGATACATTGGTGCTGCCATCTTAGATTGCCTAAAATCAAGACCCTCCGAGTTTTTTGTGTATTGGTGATGAGTCTTTGCTTATCTTAGACTCTTATCAATTTTCTTTTCCTTTTTCCCCCAAAGAATGGCGTTGACTGACCTTTTCTATAATATTTCTGTAGATGTAGTCCTTTTTCTTTGGGCAATGCCTGTAGACTGCTCTCCTGTATTTCCAGCACATCCGCCTGGAAAACACCGAGAGTGGGAGTAGATACCAGCTATAACACCAGTCTCCATATCGAAAAAAAGTACTACACTAACTTTTTGTAGCGTTCAGTCAAAACAGATGACAAGTCTCGCCTTGTGACTTGTCCAATGTGGTGGGAGGCGTTTCCCTTCCTAGTACTTCCCTAGTTCGATGACGGTTTGCTGTATAAGTATTCGGGGGACTTTGTTAAGATTAACCAATGGGTTATCACTAAGTACACTCCTGCTAACTGAAAATGTATATAAAAGTATGATCTTTACCATCTTAGGACAAGAAGCGTAGCTTGCTGCTTAATAGGATCATATCTCTGTTGACTGTGAGTCAAAACTTGATAACGTGGGAGGTAGATGCTTCTTAAAAACAATTCCTCTAATCTAAGGTGAAACAGCATACTCCGAGGGATAAATGGAACACTTTAATGCTTAAAGGGAAATTCGTCACTCTAGGGCGACAATCAGTCCGCAATTTGGGAGTCTCTCTGGGGTTTTCAAGTATGGCACACTGAAATCTACTAACGGAGTTTCTTGCAGGCGTCTGTAGATTTAGAACCCATCTCACATATATGGACGTTTGTAACTGTGCTTACAGGCGACAGAGACAACAGAACACATATTGGCTGTAGGTGGATATGTTTAGGTGGACATAGGATTTCCCTGGGTGACATATCCATCATTATGGTTTCAGATTTGCTGGGATTCATTAGAAATGCAGTAGATCTTCTAAACAAACTATAGACCGGAAGGGGAACACAATATACCATAGACCATGAGTAGCAATGTTCTACAATAGTGCCTGGTAGTTATGATAGAGATAATGATGAGAAGTAAAGAATATTCTGCCTAAATTTTATTGGTTTTTTAAAGTGATTTGTGACAAGTGTTTAAGTAAATTTTAGTTTAATGTAAGACGAACTTTAACGAACCTTAAGAGACTCACAATACTGCTTCAGACTTCTTTTATTTTTCATTGCGATTTCTCAACTTTAGAAAATACTTTATCTGCTCTTTTCTTTTGCCAACTTTCTTTAAGTATCATTAAAATTTTCTTAATGATGCCACCACCCCACAAAAAGACCAGAAAAACTTTTGCCATAACAGTCGTATTTGTTGAACAAATTAATAAACTTCTATAATAAAGAAAAACATTTAAACATTTCGACTTACGAAAAGGGGAAAATATACTTAAAAACTTAACAAGAATATGAAAAAAAAATTGCTGATAATACACGTAAAGTGAATGGAATTAAACAATTTTTTGTTAAAAGTGTTATTAACTGTACTCTAAAAATACATTAAAAAAGTAGCCTAAAAATATGCTATTTTTTTCTTCGATAACGTTCGATTTTCAATTTCCATGCTCTGCATAAGCTATAATCCCTGCTAAAATATTAGAAAAAGTACATTTCTAAAGGAAATTGGCTTGCAAATGCCAATGTTGCATAATAAACTGTTTTTAACAATAAACGTTTTTCTGTCGCTCGCCCTTCCTCCATTTTGTTTTTGGCCACTTATTTTAAAAGAAAGTGTGTGATGGTGGTGCTCTGCTGATAATAATGATGACAAAGTTGCTCATCATAGTCACTAAATATTTCACTAAAAGTACTAGTACCACTATACAAAAGTATACTTAGGCAAGAATTTTTTGTAATTTCCGTTTTATAATGTAAAAAAAGGTTTTTTTTCCTGTAATTTTTTGGCAATTTGCCTTTTTTAATTTCAATACCAAAACTACTGACTTCAGCAAAATGACAACAACAAGCACTAGACAATAAAAAAATTAAGGAACAAACTTACATTTTGAAGGAAAGAGCAGGTAAGAGAAGATGCAAATTTTAATAAGAAAACAAGTAGCAGCTCTTATATAAAACTTTTATTTATTTGCTTTCTAATTGTTGTTGTTGTAACCAATAAATTACCTAAAAAGAGAAAAGAAGAAGGAAAGAAAAATTATGATAACGCTTACAGACAACAGCACAACACGTAAGAAAATCAATCAAGTTAAACAAAAAATTACATAAATAAATTGATTGCATATTTTAAGGGTTATCAAGGTAAAACAAAATATACAAAATTGCAAGCATGTTTAAAACCAAGCCTATTTTTCCAAAAAAAAAAAAATAATAATAATAATACTAATAAATAAAACTATACAAATTAGCATTTCATTGCAAAATACATTGCATACATCAAGGCATACTACCATGATCAAAAAGTTTCCAGAATAACCACGTGTGGCGATTTGAGTTTTTTTTTTTTTTTTTTTTTTGTTAAGTTGGTACGTCAGTTGTTGTTTGTACGACACGCAATCCAGACATCAGACAAGTGAATGACGTTCACTAAATCAGGCGAGACCTTTTTCAGTCAAAACAGATGACAATGCTCACGGTTTTCATGGATTACAACGGTGTAGTGCAAAATGAATTTTTGCCAAAAGGCCAGACAGTAAACAAAGAATATTATTTGGGCGTTATGAGACGATTGAGTAAAGCAATTCGCCGAAAGAGACCAGAATTGTGGGCAAAAAGCTCGTGGATTTTTCACCATGATAACGCACCGTCGCATAGTGACATCGTTATTCAAAATTTGTTGACGAAAAATGCAACAAACACCATCCAACAGCCACCGAACTCACCTGATTTGGCTTCCTGTAACTTCCTTCTGTTCAATAGAGTTAGAAAACCATTACAGAGAACGCGTTTCAGCTGGAAATAGTGGAAAAATTGCAGGAAGCATTGATGGACATACCGAAAACCGAATCATAAATAATTTGCAGTTTCTTTTTTTAATAAAGTAATGACCTAAATTTCAGAGGCCAAAAAAAAAACGTAAAGTTGATAAAAATAAAGTATACTTTCAGCTATTGTTTGTTTTAATTTTTTATAAAAATATTCAATGCCTACTTTTAGGTGACCGCGTTGATAAGTTAAATATAATTTACTTTCATATAAGAAAAACCCAAGACTGAAATTACATTGAATTTCTTGAAAATGAGAACGGCGCAACCATTACGGTCAATGGAGACACCTGTCGCACCATGATTACCAATTTTTTTGTACCCGCTCTTCATGGTATTGGTGAACAATGTTTGGTTTTAACAGGATGGTGCAACTTGTCACATAAGTATCTCATGCTACAATCGATTGATGGCGTTAATCGCTTGATGGTCAAAATAGTAATGTCAGCTGGCCGCCAAAAAGCTGCGATTTGACACCGTCAAAGACAAGTATTATGCCAACAAACCAGAGACAAGTGAGCATTTAAAGATACAAGATACTCGAAAATTGGTCCGATCGAGTGGAGTACTGTGAGCAAAAAAATATAATTTGGCAAAACTACAAACCGTTTTTGTGTTATTGCATTTTCTAATTTGAACTTTTAAATGGCCCACCCTATATATGTCTATGTCTTGTATATGTATTAAGTCAATGTCAATGTCTATGCCGATGTCTATGTCTATGTCTATGTCTATGTCTTTGACTATGTCTATGTCTATGTCTATGTCTATGTCTAAGTCTAAGTCTATGTCTATGTCTAAGTCTATGTCTATGTCTATGTCTATGTCTATGTCTATGTCTATGTCTATGTCTACGTCTATGTCTATCTCCATGTCTAAGTTTATGTCTATCTCCATGTCTATGTCTAAGTCTATGTCTAAGTCTAAGTCTATGTCTATGTCTATGTCTATGTCTATGTCCATGTCTATGTCTATTATGTCTATGTCTATGTCTATGTCTATGTCTATGTCTATCTCCATGTCTATGTCTATGTCTAAATCTAAGTCTATGTCTATGTTTATGTCTATCTCCATGTCTATGTTTATGTGTATCTCCATGTCTATGTCTATGTCTTACCTATGTCTTACCTATGTCTCATCTATGTCTTCTTCTGTCAGTCAATTTTGGTACTATTGCATAAGAAATTTCCCCTTCACATAATTTTTCGATTTGGCGAGATGAATTGGTCATTAAGATCATGCGATTTGAGGCCGTTAGACTTTTGGCAAACCAATTCCAAGCTGCCAAGATACCGCTATATTGCTAAACGTAAAGAACCTAAAATTACCCTATCACTTACAAAACTGTATGTTATAAACAAACAAAATTTTTTGAATTTTTTGTTTCAACATTTTTTGTGAAAAGATTACTTTTAACAAATGAAGCCATACAAATGAAAAGCATTTAAAAAATATATATAAAAAATAGCAATAACAATAGCATAATAAAAATAAATTTAAAATATATATTTTAACAGCCAAAAAGTATGTTTTTAAAAATGAATAAAATACGAAGAGTTTATTATGATTTACGATCCAAATGAAAACAGCCACAACATTGCTCCGTTTCGCTCACAAAGAAAAAAGTATAAAAAAAAACACAAAATCCCATTTCTCACTACCTCTGCCCCGTTCTCTTTGTCACTTTCTCTCATACCACCCTTAAAAAACAAAATCACCGAAACAAGTAACCATAAAGAATTTAAAGCTCTATTTTGTAATTTCGGTCCCACATAATGGTTATTGTTGTATATGTGTGTGTGAAGGAGTATTAAAAAAAGACAGAGAGCGATTCCATATGTTTATGCCCGCATGGTTATATGCATGTATGTATGTATGAGTGAAAACATATATAAAAAGAGCTTTATCACCATATGTGTTGTTGGCTTTAGTAATATTTATAAAAAATATTGTTATTTTAGTGGATGGATGTTGTTTGTTTAAAGTGTATTAAAATACAAAATTCTTCTGCTCTTTTCATAATGTCTTAAGCAAATAATGGTATTTTTTTAACTTTATATATGTGTGTGTATGTGTTTAAGTACCTGTATTATAAAAGAGAATTTTCTTTTGTATTCTTCACTAAAGTATTGTAAGGTGTAAAGCAATTTTGATGTTTTGACATCATTTTGCATAAATATTTCAATATTTTTTAGTTTTCATTTTACTTTCAACGCATAAAAACAAAAGAAAAATAAATTGCAAGAAACATTACAAACTAATTTTCGAATCAAATTATTTTAAACAATTTTTATTAGGCTGAAGATGCTAGTGCTCCCCACTATATTAAAATTGCTGACAATGGCAATAAACGTTTCTGGGCTATATTCGTTATGAGCAGGAAAACCAGATAGTATATGCAATTGCATGTTTTTTCTTATGCATCCAATCAAGCCGATTGTAAGATATTTATACGTTTTAGGAATTTTTATGGAATATTGGCATCGATTAGTTAGTGCATATTTTAGCATATTCCGCTCATAACTGCATTTTTTGCATATTTTAGTCTAAAGAGCATATTATCAAAATTGTTTCGTATTTAAAGAGCATTTTGAACCTTTTTAGAGCATATTTTGATTTTTTGTGCTGTAAAATAGTTTTATACGGAAAAATAATTTTTGTTTTAAGTTCTGACCAAGTCCTGGCTTTGCTGAATAAAGCTTTTTACTATTAATAAAGAAGAAATTTATGCTCTTTTTGAAACATATTTTTAAAATTTTAGGTTATATTTTCGGGTTTTTGGTGCATATTTTAAGCGCGTAAGCACTTTTTTAGAGCATATTTTATGGTTTCCCTGGTTACGACTATGTGTGTGTTTGTTATTGAAATACTGGAATTATTTATCTGTTACTGCTCTTGGCAACATATGTTTTTTTTGTAATCATTCTTTATTTGTATTTTTCTTCCAACTAGCGTCCCCATTTGTCGTTGTCTGGAAACAACGCGCTCTCTATATTTGGTGTAATGGTGAAGAGTCTTAATTTATCATAGACTATAACTTTTTTATTTTCCTTTTTCCCAAGAGATGGCGCCAGCTGATTTTTTTGAGATGTATTGTTGTTGTCTTAGAGGTCTCAATTCCCAGTACTTTATTTACAAAAGTTATTGTTTCAGAGTGTGCAGTGGCCTTAGAATCATTAAAGGTTTCCCTTAACTCTTTAAAGGGAAACCCTAGAGAAAAAAAATTTACATCAGACTGCAAAGAAGAAAATCTTTCCTGAATGAGAAAGAAGACGGGAGAGGTTCGTCTGAAGGCCATTTGATTTTTCGACTGATTTGCCATATTGAAACTTAGTTAAAGCACCACCAGGAAGAAATAAACTTGAATTTACCCAATTAATCACCAAACGAAATGCCAAAGGTTTTCTGAACAGCTTAACAGACTTTAAACCCTATTGAGTTCGAACTTAAGTCCTTACAACATAGTCGAAGCAATGTTTAGATCGGAGGAACAGTAGGTAGGAATTGTTAATGAATCAGAGAAACTTAGTAAATCCGTGAGTGCAATATAAACTGGAATTAATACCTGATGGCCGCTGAATGGGTGTGCATAGGGAGATTTGGTGTATTACCAAATTGTGCGCGCTTTCAATATGAAAACTGATCATATCTTTTGAAGTTTTCTTACTGTTGAGTAAGAATGACGTGTTCAATTTCGATGTTCTTGTACATGATCATGGGCAGTAGAACTCTTTACAATGGTATGGCCGATACCAAAGTTTGGATAGCCAAGGGCAAATAGCCCAGTGTTTGTCGGGCTCAGATCCAGGCAACTTCCACCTGTTCACGTATTATTATAGAGCATGGAATCAGGGGCGCATCTATTTATATAAGTGGTGGAAGAAATAATAGGGACATACTAGCAAATTCATATACTTTTCGTCAGACCATAGCACGTTGTTCTACTTATTACGATGCAGGTGTTAGTTGGCATAATCCAAGCTTGTAGTCCGTTTGCTGAGAAGAGATACTTTTTATTTAATAAAACATCAAAAACATACTTAAAGTTTTTTACGACATATTTTTGAAAAAAAGAAAGCGTTCCTATTATTTCTTCCACCATGTCTTGTCTATGTCTTGTCTATGTCTTGTCTATGTCTTGTCTATGTCTTGTCTATGTCTTGTCTATGTCTTGTCTATGTCTTGTCTATGTCTTGTCTATGTCTTGTCTATGTCTTGTCTATGTCTTGTCTATGTCTTGTCTATATCTTATCTATGTCTTGTCTATGTCTTGCCTATGTCTTGCCTATGTCTTGTCTATGTCTTGCCTATGTCTTGTCTATATCTTATCTATGCCCTATATATGTCTTGTCTATGTCTTGTCTATGTCTTGTCTATGTCTTGTCTATGTCTTGTCTATGTCTTGTCTATGTCTTGTCTATGTCTTGTCTATGTCTTGTCTATGTCTTGTCTATGTCTTGTCTATGTCTTGTCTATGTCTTATCTATGTCTTGTCTATGTCTTGTCTATGTCTTGTCTATGTCTTGTCTATGTCTTGTCTATGTCTTGTCTATGTCTTGTCTGTGTCTTGTCTATGTTTTGTCTATGTCTTGTCTATGTCTTGTCTATATTTTGTATATGTCTTTTGTATCTCCTTGCGTATGAATATTAAAGTCTTGTCTATATGTCTTGTCAATCTTTCGTCTATTTCTTGCCTATACTCTGTATTTTCCTTGCCTATATCTTTTGTATTTCATGTTAATGCTTTGTCTATGTGCTTTCTATTTTATTTTTATGTCTTGCTTATGTCCTGTAATATTTGTGGTTTCTTAGCTATTTAAAGATGTTTTTTTTTTCGAATTTTCTTTCCACTTTACATATATTTCGCAAAGTAGAAATTAATATCAAAACTCTTTTTTCATATTTCCCTTCATCACTCTCCCTAATAGACCTAAAATGTTTATTTTAACCAACATTTATTATTTATGCGTTTTCTTCAAGTCCCAGCATACGTATAAGGTAGCATTATAAGGATTAACATTAACATGACATTTCATTACAAGCAGTTAATGGAAACATTTTGAGTGACATTTAAGAAGAAAATAGAAAAGAATGCCGCATAAAATGCCTCATGAGTCTAATTAAATTTTTACATTTTTCCTACTTCTTCTTCTATTCTTTCATTACACGTACCATACGTGCATTCACACCTACGTAGTACAATACAACACGCACATATTTTAACATAAAACATAGCAGATACCGCCATAAACAGTTTCTCTTTTGAACTGTTCTTACAGCTTTTCTATAGCATATGTTAGTGATGCTCTCAAGTCAGTGTGTTTGTGTGCATTTTAAAATTCATTTAAATTGTTTACGCTTTTGTGAAATCCTGGTCCATTCTTTTCTTAAAAAAAACATTCAACTTAGAATCAAAATATATTTTAAACACCAATAAATCAGAAATTTATAACCGAATGATATTCGGACTTTTATAAATTGGCCACTTCCCGCCACTTAAACCACTTAAGGTCCTCTCATGATGGTTCTTATGGTCCATGCTGAAACGTGAGCTTAAGACTGAAAATAATTTATATATTGCTTTTCGTTACTCTAAGGACGTAAATACGTGCAATAAATAATAAAAAAATTTAACAATAAAAACAATATTGAAAGATAAATAAAAATATTTGAGAAAACCATAAAGTTTTTCTTCCTTTTCTTAAAAAAGTTATAAAAATAAAGCCCATAAAAATTGTTTTAGACCCTTAAATAAAAATTTAATAAAAATAAAGTCAAAAAAAAAAACAAAATTTACGACAACAAAGGGAAGGTAAAAAAATAAATTAAAAGTAATTTCATAAATGTCAAACACTCCATGACATCAAGACACGGGGGACTTCGCACACATACACACACATGAGGATGTAGAACCAGAAATTTGTTTGGAAAATTAATTTCAGGGGAAGAACCAAAAGGAAAACGGAAAGAAACCAATTAAACACTTACAGCTAGGGCGTAAGCTGCAACACTCGAACAGATGTTTTATAAATGCAAAACAAGCAAAAATTGTGTCAACGACAAGACCTACATAGATAAGACATAAACAAGATGAAAACATTAAAAAAAAAATTTGTAAACAACATATACAAAATACAATATTAAGAAGACAAAGACAAAATTTAGATCAGACATAAGCCATTAGCATAGACAAGACATTACATACATAGACATATAAAGGACAAATACAAAACATAGACAAGACATAGTCAGAACATAGACAAAACATAAATAAGACATAGACAAGACATAGACAAGACACAGTCAGGACATAGATAAAACATAAATAAGACATGGACAAGACATAGACACGACATACACAATACATAGACAAGGCATACACAATACATAGACAGGACATATACAAGACATAGACAAGACATAAACAGGACATATACAAGCCATAGACAAGACATAGACAAATCATAGACACGACATACACAATACATAAACAAGACATACACAATACATAGACAGGACATAGACAAGCCATACACAATACATAGACAAGATATAGACAGGACATAGATTGTATTGAATTGTACCGTGGTCGTTAATTAATGCTGGCTTGGAATTAGTGGCACATAAGACGAAAACAATATTGATAGGTGCACACAGACGAAGGCGGCAAATGAGACTGTATCGTTAGCCAAACGATAACTTCACAAAAGGTAATAAAATACTTTAGCGTGATGATCGACGCAAGACTGCGCTTTAAGCAACACTTGAGAACGATTGCCGAAAAGGCAGAGAGGGTAAATCGCGCGCTAATGCGAGTAATGCCGAATTGACAGTGCTCAGGGGGAGGGCAGGCGACTTCTGTCAATTATTGGGAACTCCATCGCACTATACGCAGCTCCTACATAGACGTGCTTGAGAATTAACTAAACACGACAGTCGTATCTAAAAAGATGCCGATAGATATCCACGCAAAAGCTGTATCGGCAAGTGCAGTGTGCAAGATGCAGTACTCTGGCAGAGACAGAAACCAGAGGAGCGCTCACGATCGGTTGGAAAATAGCAGCAAATGTGGTAAACTCACTACAAGGACGGATGGACATATGCCGTTGCCTGGATTACGGAGAACTGGATTATTATGTTACACAGATTCTTGCTAGCCATGTGTGTTTTCATCAATGCCTTTTTCATGCTGGCGGATAGTCTTATGTGTCCAGACTGCTCAGGTAAACTCGAATTGCAACACTGTACATTCGAATGTGACGTTTGAGCTTCTGGACGGCCTCTTGACGTTATACTTAGGTGGTAGTTCTAGAAGGATCCACCATTGGTCATTGAAGTAATGTTAATGGGTGAAGGCCTCACTCTGACTGAGGCTTTCAAGTGCTTTACAACTCAAAAAACAAAACAACAAAAACATAGATAAGACATAGACAAGACATATAAAAAACAAGGACTAGACAATGACAAGACATAGACAAGATATACACACAGACAAGACACAGACTTACAGTAAAGTTAGCTTCTATAGGGTTGAGACACTTCCATGAATTGACATTGATTTGGACTAAGCTACTTACATTGACATTATCAAACATTTTACATTAAAGATGGTATGGGTACTAACCGTGACATGAAAATTAATATTGACATTGACATAAACATTAACGTTGAAATAAACTTCAACATTGACATAAACATTAACATTAACATTAACAATGATATAAATATTCACATTAATATTTTTATGGACATAAACATTGGAATTAACATGGAATTTAACATTTTGGTTAAGTTAGGTTAGATTAAGTAGATAGGAGGATTCCTGCTACGCTTTCCGAAGTCAAACAGACCTACATTTAAGCACTACCGAGTCAAAGGCAAAAACCAAAAAACCCCCATTCAGTGAAATAAAGGTGTTCCGTCATCACTCATCATCAAGAGACTCAGTCTATAAAATATAGTGCCTTTGGATCCCCCAATCAATGTTATTGTGGGAGTTCATGTCTTGTTCAGAGTATATATTGAAAAGTATTGACATTCTGCCCACACGCCTCATAGCCGCGCTATTAATACCGAGTGTACTAATAACATTTAAGCCACCATTCTAAAATTAATCTTAGGTTTTCCCTGTTAGGTCCTTGTGATCTTATCCAAACTATCCCATTCGACCAAAATGCAACGTGAATTCCTTAATTGTCTTTGTAGCCTCCAGTGGCTTCGTACTGTCCACATTCGATTCAATAGGCTTTCTTCCTCTGATAGTGAGTTTGTTAGTCCGTTACATTAACATTCACAATAAAGGGTGGTCCAACTATAATGCACGGTGTTAATTGTGAGTCACAACTTAACGTCAAGTTTTTGCCCCATTTAATTTGACGTTTCTTTGCTTCAGTGTTTGGCAAATTCAACCATGGAGAGGTACACAATTGAGCAACGCGTTAAGATTGTTGAAGCCTTTCACGGAAATTGTCGTTCAAATTGAAATGCATTTCGTGCACTTCGTGACTTTTTTGGTCAGCATAAGCTACCAAATGTGTCCGCAATCGTGAGAATTGTGCGCAAATTTCAGCAAATAGAGTCTGTAGGAAATGTGGAAACACTTGTGCATGCTAACCCAGTTCGTTCTGCCGACTCGTCGTCGTGCCCAACAATTCAACAATTCACGAACATTATTGATGCGAATTTTGAATAAAGATTTGAATTAGCACGCATATAAGGTTCAATTAACTCAAGAGCTGAAGCCTAGTGACCATTTCAAGCGGCGTCAATAGGCAAGCGTTAGTTGAATTTTTTAACAAACAGAATTGCCGTATTTGAGCTAATAAGAATCCACGAGTGATTGTTGAAAAGCCGATGCATCCACAAAGAGTGACTGTTTGTTGCGGTTTATGGGCTGGCAGCGTCATCGGGCCGTACTTCTTCGAAAATGAGGGCGGCCAAACAGTTACCGTGAAAGGTGTTCGCTATCGCGAGATGATAACTGACTTCTTTTAGTCAGAAATTGAGGTTATGTACATGGATGATATGCTCTAACAAGATGGTGCCACTTGCCACACAGCCAACCAAACAATGCCTCTTTTGTACGAGAAACTCAATGGTCGTATTTTCTAATGTGGTGACGATGTTAATTAGGCTCCCGGATTATGTGATTTGACACCGTAGGACTTCTTTCTTTGGGGATATTAAGAAAAAGGTGTACTTTAATAAGCCAAGAACACTTCAAGAGCTAGAGGATGAGTTAAATCAGAAAATTAACGACAGTGAACCTCGAATAGGTCTCAGAGTCGTTCAAAATATAGACCGAAGCATAGAAGTATGCCACCGAAACCAAGGCAAGCATTTGGTGAATATTTTGTTTCACATATAATTGTCATAGATCCTTCTATCATAACAAAAAATATTAAGATAATTCTCCGAAAACTTTTTGTGATATTTACAATTAACATCATGCGTTTTGATTGGACGACCCTTTAATTGATGTTCATTTCATGGGACAATTTTCCCTTCTCATTTTACACGTATTCTTACGCTCTTGTCTTTAGTCGTCAATGAGACACAGACGAAAGCACATGTTCAAACATATATTTTTAGGCACAGAAAAATAATTTCAAAAAGTTCTTACGATCTTGCTTTTAGTTGTCACTGAAATAGCGACGAATGCACATATAAAACAAAAATATTACTCTCTCTGAGAGAGCAATTTCCATGTTCTTACTAATACAACTACATTTTTACTTTTACACTTAACTGCTTTACATGCACATTTGAATAGAAATAAGCTATAAAAAAGACATGGGAATGGACATGAACATGGACATAGACACTAATATTTACATAACTATTAACAATGACATGAACTGCCACTTCTCTCTTTTTCTCTATTTGTTTTTACAAAATTTTTTTCAAGTTCTCCTCACCCGTAGTTTCTTCTTATGATAAACTCCCCATAAATTTTAACAACAATAATTTCTAGTCACTGTTATTATTGTTGTTGTTGTTGCTGTTATTGTGTTTACCCTTAGTAAATAACCGTTATCATTGTCTAATTTTAAATGTTCTTCATAATTTGTCACTTGTTTTCATAATAATTTATGACTTTAAGTAGAAGAAGAGACGAACTTACAAGTAGTAGAGAAGTAGAGCACACACAACGGTTCATTTTAAGGGTGTCCCAAAAAGATTTATATACTTTTTCATATAATTGAAGTATTTGGGTCAGCCAGCCATAACTCAGTAGGTACTATTTGCCTTATAATTGTACTCAGACAGTAGCTAAAGCGCTAGTAGATTTATTTGCAATCAAATTAGTGGCTGTTCGAGAATATTTTTAATTAAAAATTTACTTTTTTTTCTGTGGTGGTTTTAGAGAAAACTTATGTAAAATTTTTTTATAAAAGCAGTGTGAAGAGAAGGGCAAAAGAAATTAAATTTTTGTTTTTAATTAAAAAATTCGTATAAAAATTCCAAAACATTTACCACAATACGAATATATTTTGTTTCTATAAATAAATATTTCATTAGGAGTGAGAATAATATTGAAATCGTTGTTCTTGTTATGATTTTTTATATGAAATACAATAAATCATAATAAAATGACAATAAACACACAAATAAAGTACGAAATAAATCGAAAAAAATAATAAAAAGTAATAAAACGGAAAACCAAATAATAAGCGAATAAAATTCTAAAGAATAATTGAAATTCTTGGTTATTTGTAGGAGAAGGGAAGAACGTAGGTTGTAAGGGAAACGAAACAATGCCAATATTTATAAGTTGTAGTATTTGCAAAGATAATGGCATCTACAAGGACATTAAGGACATAGTTTACATTAAGGACAGCTCTATAGTAAAGGTATGTTATTACTGCATCTGTTTCAGAAGAGTGAAGTTTGTCAAGAAACGTGGCATGGTAAATGGGCGTAATAATTCAAGACTAATTTAAAAAATACAAATAAAAAGGGACCAATATCATTATTTTGTAAATTTAAAGGAAAACGAGAATTTCGCTATATTTTGTAAAAAAAAGCATTCCAATTTGTGCAAAAAAGTACCTAAAGTACCTATTATAGAAATGGTGCCATTGTATGAGTGGGTGAATAGCGTTTGAATCATTTTTATCACATATTTTAATATATATATTTCTTTAAGTACTTAATTTTGTGTAAGAAAGTACCAAAAGTACCATATGACAAAAAAAGTATCAAAACTACTGTTTATTGAAAAAGTATAATCCAGGGGGGATCATAGGGCTATAACAAATTCTTTTCGTCTACGTCTATCTAAAGCAGACATGAGCTTTTCATGGGACTTCTGTCCCCGATCAACTCACACGTATTCTTAAACTCTTGTTTTTAGTCGTCAATGAGACATCAACGAATGCACATGTGCAGAGAATGTACGCAAATTTTTTTTAGCACAGAAAAATAATTTAAAAAGTTTCTGACGATCCTGTTCTTAGTTGTCACTGAAACAGCGACGAATCAACTTAAGTGCCAAATGGATGTTGAATTTTTAAAATTTTTTTAAAACATTTACTTTACTCTCTCTGAGAGAGTAATTTCAATGTTACCGCAAACGCAACTACTTTTTTACTTTTGCACATCACTGATCTAACGCATCGACAGGTAAAGAGCTACTGTTCTCTTTTGTTTGCACACGTACGTACTCACATGCATAGGCAAAAAATGAAAAAAAAGGAACTAAAAATAAAGTGAAAACATGTGAAAAAATACAGTACAAAATGGCCTGAGTGAGAGACTCTCAAATTACTACCACAATTTTAAGTTCATTAAAATTAATTTTGCCTGACGCTGATCTAAACTTATCCTTCAATCTGTCTTCTCCATGTATGGGCCAGCTTTCTAATCCTTCGGTTTCCCTGTGGGTCCCATTTAACAATGTCATCGTTTGGTCTTCCCAGGGTCTGCCCAATCTATCACCATTTTCTGCTCAAAATTTCCTTCATTGCAGAAACTTTTCGAGTGATCTTTGCCATAAGAAAAGGTTGGTTATTCTTTTTGGCCAGAATATATTCACAATGCGCCGTAGACAGCGGTTTTTAAATATCTGACTGTAATTGATTTACCGCACAGTTGCATTCCATAACGTCACGCATGAGTTTAAGATGTTAATTTTTTTCTTAAAGAGGGATATATAGCATTCAGTTTGGCTGTTCCGAATCTGTTTTAAATATCATCACCAAAGAACGCCGTTAGGATACTGCCGATGTAGCAAAAAGACTACACATCTTCAAAATTTCTGTTTCCAATTCGAAAAGTTGCTGTGTTATTAGCGGTAAATGGCAAAGGTACAGGTAAATGACATAAGGGAATGTTAATAAAAACGTATCATTTTAAAAATTTAAGGGAAAAAATGTTAATAGTTTTTTGTAAAAGGAAAAGTACTCAAAAAAAGTGCCAGTATAAATAGTACCAAAGTACTATTTATTAGTACGGTTCCATCGTTCCGATTTGAGTTTATTTTTTTTTTTTTCGTTAAGTTAGTACATCTGTTGGTGATATTCCCGCAAAATCTTAGCGTCATAGCTTGACATTTGCAAAAGCAACTTAGCCAAGAGTACATCTATCTCTAGGTGTGCTGGCGATTTTTTACAACAACGAACTTGTATTAAATTTTGCGTAAAAAATAGATTTAATGGTACGCGATCATGGGAAATATTGGAAATATGTTGCGGCAACGATTCTCTAAAGAAAACGGTCGGGTACCAGTGGCGCGAGCGGTGGTCGTAAGTCAATCGAAGGTTAAGAACACAGTGGCAGACCATCGACATCAAAAACCGACGAAAACATTGATAAAGTAAAAGAAATGTTGGTCAATAACCGCAAATTACCCATCAGAGAGATGGGGGAGCACTTGAACATTGCCTATGTATCCGTCCAAGACATTTTGGCTAATGATTTGGGTTTCCGTCGAGTAGCAGCAAAGTTGGTGCTAAAAGACCATAATTTCATACAAAAAGGGATCGTGTTAAGGTCGCAAAATACACAATTTGCGGGGCTGAATTCGATCCCACATTCATCAAAGAAATCATTACTGAAGACGAGGCGACATCAGGCCAGACATCAGGCAAGCGAATGGCGTTCACCAAATCAGCCAAGACCAAAAAAAAAAAAAAAAAACACCTCGTTTACAGTCAAAAAAGAAGGCACTGCTCACGGTTTTCATGGATTACAATGGTGTAGTGCATCATGAATTTTTGTCAAAAAGCCAGACAGTAAACAAAGACTATTCTTTGGGCGTTATGAGGTATGTGCGTGAAGCAATTCGCCGAAAGAGACCAGAATTGTGAGCAGAAAACTCGTGGATTTTGCATCATGATTACGCACCGGCACACAGTGCCATCATTATTCAAAATTTTTTGATGACAGCCACCGAATTCACCTGATTTGGCTCCCTGTGATTTATTTCGGTTCAATCGAGTTAAAAAGCTATTACGGGGAAAGAGTTTCAGCAGCCGAGAGGAAATAATGGAAAAATCTCAGGAAGCACTGATAGACATACCGAAAACCGAATATAAAAAGTGCTTCGAGGATGGGATTAAGCGCTGGCATAAGTGTGTTGCAGGCTAAGGGAATTATTTTGAAGGGGAGAATATAGATTTAGATGAACAAACTTGTATTTTTAATTTTCTGAATAAATGCAGCGAATTTATTGTTTCGTACAGTCCTATATTTCAACAGTTAACGTTGTACAATAACTTATTTAACGCCCTTTTATAGTAAATCAATATTAGTTTCGAATGTTTTAGCATAATCCACAACCTTCTATTGGGCTAAGTTAATTCAAATGTAAAGTTTAAAGGTAATATCACACGATTGATTACACAATTTATTGACTCATACGGCAAATCACAATATTATTGTCCTTATTTATCCCAACCAAATGCAACCCTGGTGCGACAATCATGTGAAAGCTCTATCGGCAATCATGCACCAATATAAATTCCATAAATACACCAATATTTATTGTATTCTTGTGTGGCAGTTGAAAAAGAAAATAATCACCGATTTTTATTTTTTAATTGATTTCTTTCTGGAAAAAACACGTACTTATATGGTATTTAGAATTGTTATCTCTTAAAATATGTTTTTTTTAATTATTTGTATGTAAATTGCATCACAAATTTCCACCATTTCTTTTTTCATTATTTTTATTTTTTTTATCAAGCGGACACCTAATAATCAAAGCCGATGCAATTTTTATTTTTTAAAAATTGGATCTGTACCTTGTAATTATATTCCAATTTAAATAAATAAATATTTTAGTGAATTAATTTTTTTTTTTTAATTTATTGAAATGTTTTCTCATATGCACCATCAATGGCCCTTCTTGTGAACCAATCTCTGACCCACACATTTCTTCCTTTCTTTTTATTTATTTGTTCACTAAAGGACCTTTTTTTTTTAAAGAACGAACCATTTTGAACACCAAAAAAAAAAAAAAAAAAATTAAAATACTTTACCACAACAGCTGATTCACAGAGTTGCCGTAAACTAGAACAATCGTGTGAGAGCGTTGCAACAATTATTGTCAATACATCGTTTCGTGCAATCTTGCGACAATAAATTTTGTATAAAATAAGACAACCGTGTGAATACAGAATTTTTAATTGAAACAATTTTATTATTGTGCGCTAATTTGTCACAATAAACTTTGTATCAGATTGGTGTATTTTCGTCAATTGTGTAATCCCAGCTTAATACCTAAAATTGAGTAGGCGACAACGTTCAAATAAATGCAGCATTGGCGGGGTGATTGTAGCCCTGACACAAACCAATAGAATAACTTCCACAATAAAGTTTATAACCTTAAATGTACTAATGTTTGTGTATGCTTTTAGGCGCAAAAATTTCGAACAATATGTAATTTTTAATTGTCATTTAATGTTAAATAAATATAAGCAAAGTACCAAGAATTAACTTTGGTACTTAACTTCTTCCATTTAATTATTATAACAATATTTAACTGTAAAAGCCATTAATCACTTATTAAATGTAATATAATTTCATTTTTTAATTTTTTTCTTTTGCGTTCATAAAAAGATATTTTTTAAGCCACAAAACGATTTTAATTCAATATTTTTTGGCCAATGATATCTATTTTAAACCATAAAAACAATTTTTATTTATATTTTATTTTTCTTTATCAACTTCTCCTCCTTTTATGGCGAAAATCTATTTAAAAAAGCGATTATTTTAGCTTTATAACCCTTTTTTCTGTTATTGACCCGTAAAACAGATGTGCATTCAATAGAAAGTAAAGACAAAAAACCTAAATAATGGCATAGAATTGGAAAGATTTATGACTTAACGGGTTTATGCATTTACAAAAGGACACAAATAAAGGTGAAATTAAAACCATTTCTATGAAAAAAACAAAAAATACAAGCAAAGGATATTAAATGTTTTTTTTTTATAATTAATGGTTTTAAAAACAATATGCATGAGCGATTATGGGAAAATTAGAAAAAAATAAATTATAAATGCAATTTTGTAATTAATTAATTAATAAATTAATTGTCTATTATCTACTAGCTAAAACCCGGCGTTATTCGCTACCCCCATTTTAATTATTATAATAAATGCTATTTTAGTAAATTTTTTTTGCCCCTTTTCTCCATTTTGTGCCCTTCCGATCAAATTCTAAACATTTTTTCCTTCCAGAAAAACACTGCAGATTCTGATTTTTAGCTGTATACAGTCTTCATACAAACAGAGATTTATTTTTATATAACATAGTATAGATACATACGTAGCTTTTATCCAGTGTGAATTTTGCAATTTCCGCATTTCAGCTGATGTGAAAAGATAACGAAGCTTTAATTGTTGTCATTCTCCACATACACTAAATTCAATATTTAGTATAAAGGGAAGTTGCCAAGCCCACTTATTTGGACTCAGTTACTGACTGACTGATGTGTATTGTTCACGACGTTGTTTGAACTTAATTTTCAAAATTCTACTATTTTGCCGTTCTCAAGATATACGATACAAAACTTAATATTTATTACGTATGGAAGATAAAACGGCCATTTGTTCAATTTCGTCCACCATTTATTTGATGACTTGTACTGACTACGTGGTCATTCAGACCGAATACTAAACCTTTAGCTTTAACCGTTCTCAAGAAATAATGAAATCAATATTTAGTTTATATGGGAGGTACCACGCCCACATTTTCCTTATGATTTGTATTGACTATGAAGTCAATCAAGCCAAATTCTGAAACTTTAGACGTAAACATTCTCAAAATATACTAAAATCAGTGTTAACTTTGTATGGGAGGTACCGCGCCCACTCTATTTGGGGCAATCTTAGAAAATCTATACCACTTTGCAGACAAAGATAATAAAATATCCACTCTGTAAGGGCGTGGCACCGCCCAGTTGGTTTTTTGTAATTAGGTCAGAATATAATACCTTCCTTTGAAGAAAATCGGTTTAGCAATTTAGCTGTCTCTAAGGCACAAACAAACATACATACTAACACACATTCATTTTTATATATAAGATAGTATAGGGGGTATTTTTTAGAGCTTTATAACTCTGAGTGTTACCATTGCTTTATTTGACAACCGATTCAACAGCTGATGTTTCCTTTTTTGTAGCATTTTGACTGAGAATCATCCAAAGGCTTTAAAAGAAAATTACTATTTGGTGCGCTTCATGGGCTGGCGAAAAACGATGACGGTCAGAATATTACTGTCAATCATGAATGGTATAGGAACATTATTAAAAACTGTATCGAACTTCACTAAGCTGACATTTTTCTTGCAGACATACAACAGGAACGCTTCAGATTCGAATGCCAGCAGAGGACTTGACGAAAAAAATTTTATTGCGGCTTCGAGACTGTTTTCAGACAAATCCATATAAATAAGCCACCCTGAACGTTCAGCTTACCACAGGGCAAAAAATTACAAGGCTAAGTAAGGATCACCACTACTTAGCAAGGATCTTCACCACTACTTACAACAATATGGTAGCTAGCCACTTGAAAATCAATTTAAATACTGAAACTCAAACAAAATAATGGGTGCTTTGTGCTCCCTAGAGGAGTCACGGAGAGAAAAAACATGTTGCTGACATGTGGTTCTAAGAGGACGGAGCCACATGCCTTACAGAAAGCACTAGAATTTATTTACTCAAGTAAACTTTTCATGAAAGAGTAAATTTATATAATTTAATGGTCTAAGTAATCGGCCATCAAGATCCTGAGATTTAAGCCCATTGGTTTATTTTTTATGTAAAGTCAATTGTCTACATCGATAAACCAGAGACCACTAAATATCTGGAAATCAATATTCGAAGAGTTATTGGAAAAATACGGAAGTATATGCAGTATGTACGTGAAAATTGATGTTCCAGATTATGTCTTGTACGCGCCAGCCGTGGTCGAGTCAGAGAGGCCAAACTGGCCATGGCACTGCGAAGATCTATTATACCAAACACTCCTGGGTCAGACCCGCCGGCGCAAAAGCCGGTGGCAGTAAAAATCTCATTAAGTGGATGACTGCTCCCGCACCGACCGAAACAATCACCGGAAGAATACCTTCTACCTTGTGTATGAAAGAGGACCATAAAGGATCGTCTCCAAATGTTTGCAAAGCAACACATTCACAGAGAATATGCTCAAACCAAAGACAATTAAATGCCTAGAAATCAACAATCGAAAAGTTATTGGAAAAATACGGACGTATATGCAGCGAAAAGTATGTACGTGAAAATTGATGTTCCAGATTGTGCCTTGTACGCGCCAGTCGCGGTCGAGTCAGAGAGATCAAACTGGCCATGGTACTGCGACGATCTATTATACCAAACACTCCTGGGTCAGACCCGCCGTGGCAGTAAAAATCTCATTAAGTCAGATGACTGCCCGATCGACGCGGGAGCACCAGTCGAAACAATCACCTTGAGTATGAAAGAGAGCCACAATGTTTGCCAAAGCAGCACATTTACAGAGAATATGCTGCATTGACTCCTCTTCCTTCCTGCACAGGCGACACTCCGATTCAGGAAACACATTGAGATTGAAGAGGTGATATTTAAAATAGTGATGGCCCGTCAGATCCGGCCATTCTAAGATGAGTGATATTAAGTCAGATGACTGCCCGATCGATGCGGGAGCACCAGTCGAAACAATCACCTTGTGTATGAAAGAGGGCCACAATGTTTGCCAAAGCAACACATTTACAGAGAATATGCTGCATTGTCTCCTCTTCCTTCCTGCACAGGCGACACTCCGATTCAGGAAACACATTGAGATTGAAGAGGTGATATTTAATATAGTAATGGCCCGTCAGATCCGGCCATTGTAAGATGAGTGATATTCTCGCTGGCCGTGTGCATCTAATACCACAGTACGGCTCTGGGCCCACAAAGGCAGTACTAGTTCGACAGTGATCTCGTTCTTCACAACACCAGTGTTTCCAGGGACCCAATTAAGCGTTACCCTGTTCCCAGTCTCGAGTCTATGGATTTCGAAGGAAGAGCCCTTAGTCCCGCTTGGTTATCGACATACATACAGGGTATCCGCCAGAGAGGTATGCTACTTTGTTTGTCTATATAATTTTTGATTATATGAAAGAGAATGGATCTTATATTGATAAATGTTTTATTTAAAGTCGGCAATTATGTAGGGAATAGAATATCAGATAAATGTCCGCTTCTGTTTGCCTCACATATGTGAGCCGTTTTAAGCCCATTTCTCATTACATTCTCACACATTTCAAGCGGTATTTCATTAGTCATCACGAATATTTTGTTTGAGTTGCGTTTCTGGTTTGTTTGTATAAACCTTGCTTTTCAGGAATCCCCACAAAAAGAAGTCCGGAGCAGTCAAATCAGGCGACCGTGGAGGCTAATCAACATCACCATTCCTTGAAATAATTTGTTGTGGAAAGAGGTCTCGCAGTAATTCCCTTCTAATCCTGACTGTATGCGATGTGGCACCGTCTTGTTGAAACCACATGTTAGTCAAGCCCAAAGCGTACAGTTGTGGCGTTAAAAAGTTTGCAATCATATCACGATATCACTCCCCATTGACAGTTACCGTTACGCCGTTTTCAGTTTCAAAGAAATAAGGTCCAATGATTCGTCCTGACCAAATTGCACAACAGACTGTCACTTTTAATGGATGCAAAGGTGACTGATGAATAATTTGAGGGTTTTCTGCTTATCCACATAACCATTCAAATGAAAAAGTGCCTCGTCACTCGTTAGGATTTTTTCATGAAAATCGATGATTGATTTTGATACAATGTTGAAACGGTTAAAACACGCTGGTTTACTGATTATTTTTCATAATGAATTTGCCACGTCTCTACTTCACCACTGCCAAATATGAACTGTCAAGACTAATGTTTAGCAAAATGGCGGCAAACAAAGTAGTATACCTTCCCGGCGGACAACCAGTACTAACAGAAGCTCAGCTAATTCTATGCTCCATATTAATCCACATACAGATGGAAATAACCTGGATCTATGCCTGGATCACTTGCCCATGGTTTTCTAGACTTTGGTATTGGGTCCGAAAATTCCAGCGCCCACGACACCATCCTTTTCAAATCCATCAGTATACCACTGTAAACAATCGAAATTAACACTAGAAATCCCACGTCGGCAACATGGCCGAAATCATATTTAAAAAAAGGCCGTTTCATTGATATTAAAAATATATTTCTCTGTTTCTTTTTAAGATTTAAGTTTGTGTAACTGTAAAAAAACACCCCACATAAAAGGCTGTTTTTTTCTAAAAACTAGATTTAAAAAAATATTCAATTTTTTGTTTACTTTTCGAATATTTAACAGGAGGAAGAGAGAAACAGCAGAAGATACATGAACAATCATTTATTAAAACTTATAAAGGGTCCGCCATCTAACGTTTTTTTTCCACTAGTGCTTATTTCGTGAATGGTATCACTTAGCCCATGTCTGATTTGACAGATAATTAGTTTTATCCTTCCGCTGAACGAATATGGTTGTGTATACGCTTGAACAACGCTGGGAAATATTGCGTGCGATCGACTTACAGAAGATGCCGATTTTGCTAAAAAAAAATCATCTTTTCAGATGAAGCTCATTTTGATCTTGGCGGGTATGTAAACAAACAAAATTGCCGCATTTGGGGCACAGAAAACCCGCACGCATACATTGAAAAGCCGATACACCCAAGACGAGTCACTGTTTGGTGCGGATTTTGGTCCAGAGGCATAATTGGGCCACTTTTCTTCGAAAATGAGCAAGGAGTCGGCGTTACAGTCAATGACGATCGTTATCGGACCATGTTGAATGAATTTTTGTTCACAAAAATTGAAGAGAAGGATATTAGCAACATTTGGCTTCAACAGGACGGTGCTACATGCCACACAACCGAAGCTACAGTCGATGTTTTGCGCCCTGTTTTTGAAGATCGCATTATCAGCCGCAGAGCTGATGTCGTTTGTTCGTGATGGCCTCGGAGCTGCGATTTGACACCGTTGGACTATTATTTGTGGGGTGCCGTCAAAGATAAGTGTAACGCCAACAAGCCAGAGACAATTGACGCTTTAAAGGACAATATTCGTGAAGCCATTGGTAAAATACAGCTGCACATAATCGATAATGTGCTTCAAAATTGGACAGATCGGGTAGGCTACTGCATGGCCAGCCGAGGCAGCCACATGAATGAAATTATTTTCCATTATTAACCGTAAGGATTGTACTTTCAAATAAAAAACGAAATTTCAGAAAATATTCAGTAGTTTTTTTTTACAGCATTTTCAAAAAATTTATTTGGCGGACCCTATATAAGCATTTAAAGCCTATTAAAATTACAAATAAAAAGCATTTTAAAAGTATAAAATATTCATAGACAAGAGCATATGCTTCTTATTAATATTTATTCAAATGAAAGGGTTTCTCTAACATAAACTCTCTTATATTTTTAACCAAAAATTTCTCAACGGTTTTGTCTATTCACACATTGTAAAGAAAATTTTCTTTTCACAAATAATCATAAACATTTAATAAGAAAAAATTCGAAGAATGAAAATTTTATTGTAATCTGCTCGTACCATTGTTGTACGTACGGGTGTACATGTGTGAGTGTTTATAACATTTAAATATTTGTTTTAATTTTGTCTCACTCTCTCACTCTCTCTCTCTCTCTCTCTCTCTCTCTCAATTTTCGTTAATAATACTCTTATAACAAAATAAACACATACGCACATAGCCAGAGAATCAAAAAAGTTATTAATTCCCCATATGCCATACAAATGAGTACAAAAGGAGAGAAACAATGGAGGAAGACCCCTTAGGGGATAATTAAATATTTAAATTTTATTTAATAATGCACACATACAAACATACAGATACACACACCCACATACATACCGAAAGATGGCATCAGTGGAAACCGCTGGCTTGAAAGTGATAAGTAATATACTGTGTTATCATCACCTTGGATGTTAAGAACGCGTTTAACTTGGCGGATTGGGATGCTACGTTGGCTGACTCGATGAGAAGAACATGCTGAAATGCCTGATTGAGCTGATTGCCGACAGATTCTTTTTGTACGTTGCGGCCACCTGACCGGAGGCTTAATTCTGGTACCACGGGTGTCGGTTGCCCCAGGAATTTCGCTTCCTGCCCGGCTATGGTGAAGCCCCCTTGTGGGAGCAACGTGGTGGTTGTGGTTTAAGCCCAAATCGCGGGAAGAGCTATGTGGCTCGGTGTGGAGTTACATTTTTAACCGGGTGCCGTGACCCATAGATCGGTAGGAGTTTAGATAGTCTCCGGTACCTCACCAAGGTGTGAGGTCATGTCCAAATAACATGGCTTTAAATTGGTACTCACCAGTGATTCTAATCATAGGTGGGGCGTTGGTGGACGCATTGTATTCACTCGTGCTTTGGCACCGTGAGGTAACGTCCTAGGGCAGGTACTCACGTTAAACCACTGACTTAATGTACGTCACGGCCACCGATTACCAGTCCGGGGACATTGTGGGATCGAAACTGGAGGCGGCACGTGTTTACATTCACGTGTCACTAAGTTTGACCAGAGGTATTCTGGTGCCACGGGAATTGAGAGCTATAGGGATTAGTAGGCTAAGTCAATAAAAAAATAAGCCAAGTCTCCTGGACCAATTACCCTCCCCAGTTTTAAATGTTTTGCAATCTCGTTTAGAGATGTCCGGCATTCACATACCAACAACGATGACGAGTAGATACCGGAGACCGTCCTAACTGTCAGTACAGATCTGGTCCGGAGGTCTTACAAAATATTTCTCGTATAACATTACGTGGCTGGTGTTGCCGATCAAAAATACATGGATATGCACGATACAATCTTTCTTGGAAAAGAGCGATAATATTAGCGAAAATTCGAGTAATATTTAGGATACTTTGCCCCCTTAATTACTGTATTGCTGTTGCAAGCATACAGGACATGCCAGTACACTAAATACATGACCAACTGATTGTTGAGTTAAGTTTCTAGCTTGGTTGTGTCTTGAAGAGAAAATGCAAAACCAGGAAAATGCAAAACTAGCTGATGGTCAAGCCGCTATTCAAACAATATTATCTATGAAATAGACCGAAAATTAGTGTGGGAGTGGTCAGTTGGTCAGGAATAATAGGTAGTTAGCTGGGTCTGTTATGAGAATGCCACGATATAGGCTATTAATTCTGGTGGCTGTGATTACTGTGCACACGCTAGGAGATTAGGTTTACCGTTCAATGACTAATGTAGTGGTTGTCAGGATGAGGAGGAGACTGTCGAGCATTTCTTGTGCCAGTCTCCGAATTTTTTGGATATTAGGACTGCATTCCTTGGTAGCTTGCTTTTGTCTGGCTGATGTGAGTGTCAGCAGGATATCTTCTTTTGTGCATGCGTCTGGTTGGTTCGGTTCAGACCGGGATGCGGACATGTAAGTACGTTTGGATTACTGATATGGGCATCACAGTGGAATCAATATTGGACCCAAGTTAGCTGAACTAGTGTCTGGCTACCAGTCGTAACTAACTAACTAACTGAGTCCCGGGTCATATGGAAATTTAAGGAATTTAAAAGGCGGATGAACTTGCCAGAATAGGAGTTTCCATAACACTAATGGAACTAGAAAGTGAAGCTTAGAAGGGTTTATTTAGGGAAAGGGAAGATAAAGAATAATGTTCTCAAGTCAAACGGGATTGAGTTATTCTAAACATTTGTTAGAAAGCTATCGGGTGGGCCATTTAAAAGTTTAAATTTAAAAATGCAATAAAACAAAAACGGTTAGAAATGTTGCCAAATTTATTTTTTTTTTTTGTGAAATACAATTGTTTCGGCTAGAAACGAGATATTATGACATTCATATGGCTGCTGCGACTGACCTCAGAGTACTCTATTCGATCGGACCAATTTTCGAAAACTTTTTCGAGTGTATGGGATAGTACCTCGGCAATGGCTGCACGAATATTGGCCTTCAAATGCTTAAATAATGCTGGTTTATCGGCGTAACACTTGTCTTTAACGGCGCCCCACAGAAAATAGTCCAACGGCATCAAGTTGCAGTTTCTTGGTGGCCAACTGACATCACCATTTCAGCTAACTTAACGTTTTCGGCCATCAAACGTTTGGCGCCATAAATCCATTATGGCATGAGATATGTGGCAAGTTGCATCATCCCGTTGCAACTAAGTATCGTTAACATTATTACCATGAGAAGCGGACGCAAAAAATCGGTTATTATGGTGCTATAAGTGTCTCAATTAACCGTAAAGGTTGCGCCTTTCTCATTTTCGAAGAAATATGGGCCACAAGCCGCACCAAACAGTCACTCGTAATGGGTGCATTGGCTACTTTAAGACCACGTTTTGGTTTTTTGAACCTCAGTCCTTAGTTTCAAAAAAATATGGGTTAATGATGCCACCGCTTCACAAGCGGCACCAAACAGTCTCTCGTAATGGGTGAATTGGCTTCTGCAAGACCACGCTTAGGTTTTCTGAGCCTCAAATACGGCAATTTTGCTTATAAACGTAACCACAAAATCAAAATGAGCTTTTTTCGTCTTTGTTTTGGAAATAAATTTAAAATAAATCCCAACGTTGCTCAAGCATAAACCGATTCTTTTCATTCAGTGGACATAATAGTTTTTTGTGAGAGAATAGAATGACATAAGTATTGCCAGATTCGAACTAACCGCTGGTTCAAATTTCAGCCGATAGATGGCCCAGCCGATATAAGAGAAGGATGTTTGAGTGTTGCATAAAATTGCCTGGGAACAGTCTGAGGATATTACATGGACTTTGAATTAAATGGAAATACAAAGGAGAATGGGAAGTTTAATGTACAGCTTCTGTGACGGGCAAACCGAGGCGCCGGATCACAAACTTAGTACAAGCGCATCTAGTTAATTATCTTCGTTAAAACAGACCGAATCCCAAAGCTTGCCCGAGCGACTAAGTTGGTGGGACCGTTAAATGTATGCACCGTTAAATGTTGTGCGGCGTATAAAGTTGTTGTACCAATTCATTATTTTATTTTTATTACGAAACTTAAATAATTAAATTACTGAATTTTAAAAAATATATTTTTATTATTCAACTAAAGCCTTAATAAAGGGTCCGCCAAATAATTTTTTTTTTTTTTGAAAATGATATAAAAAAACTACTGAATATTTCCTTAAACTTCTTTTTTTATTTGAAAGTACAATCCTTCCGGTTAATAATACAAAATAATTTCATTCAAATGGCTGCCTCGGCTGGCCATGCAGTAGCCTACACGATCGGTCCAATTTTAAAGCACATTATCGATTGTGTGCAGCTGTATTTCACCAATGGCTTCGCGAATATGTCCTTTAAAGCGTCTGGCTTGTTGGCGTAACACTTATCTTTAACGGCACCCCACAGATAATAATCCAACGGTGTCAAATTACAGCTCCGAGGTGGCCAAACGACATCAGCTCTGCGGCTGATAATGCGATTTTCAAAAACAGGGCTCAAAACATCGAGTGTAGCTTCGGCTGTGTAGCACCTAACGCCGTCGTGTTGAAACCAAATGTTGCTAATATCCTCCTCTTCAATTTTTGTGAACAAACATTCGTTCAACATGGTCCGATAACGATCGCCATTGACTGTAACGGCCACTCCTTGCTCATTTTAGAAAATTCGCACCAAACAGTGACTCGTCTTGGGTGTATCGGCTTTTCAATGTATGCGTGCGGGTTTTCTTTGCCCCAAATGGGACAATTTTGCTTGTTTACATACCCGCCTAGATCAAAATGAGCTTCATCTGAAAAGATGATTTTTTTGGCAAAATCGGCATCTTCTGTTAGTCGATCGCGGGCTCACTTAGCGAAGCTTTTTTCAAGCGTATACACAACCATATTCGTTCAGCGGAAGGATAAAACTAATGATCTGTCAAATCAGACATGAGCTAAGTGTCAGCATTCACGAGCCTTTATTACAATTAAAAATATATGATAGTGTACTGTAGGGCTTTTCCTTTATATTTCTCAAGAGAATCTGTAAAAACCCATCAATGGTAGCGTATGATTATTATTTTATTCGGTGGATTAATTTTAAAACAAATCACTCATACGTTTACAAATATCGCTTGAATTTTTTGTTGAAAAACTATTGTACCACATGATTTGAAATAAAAACAACAAAAAATATGAGAAATGTTGCGTTAAAAATTCATTGAGCACTGCTGCCCCTCATCCTACGAAATGTCTTAAGAATAAAAGATTCGTTGAAATGCTGCTAAAAATGCTGATGAAATGAATGAAAAATCAAATCAAATGGAATGGAATTAAAATTGAATAGGGAAAGTGACAAGCGTATGAAACCATAAGCGCTGAACGATGGACGTTGTATGTTTGGATGATGAAGCACAACAACAGTTTTATTGTTTCTTGCAAATGAACAAAACATTCAGCATCATATCAATGCAGTTATTATGGCTATTCGAAGAGATAAACTATATACCGGTCTTCGTTTTGGGAATGAAATGAAAAATGACTGAATGACAGAAGTCAACAAGCTCAGGAAGCAATGATAGACTGTTTTCAGAAAGATTTTTTTAACACTACAGCAGAATGCTAAAAAGGAAAGATGAGGAAAATATTTTTGTATGCCAAATACATAAAAACTATCATATATAAAAGCATCATGCATAGTTGATGAAAAAATTTTTTATTAATTTTTTTTTTAATTTTATAGTTTTGTAAACTAAGGCCTAAAAAAATAATTAAAAAAACAAGCAAAAAAAATTTTAAAGTAAAAAAAATAATAAACAAATTTAATTTTTTGCGTACCCTTAGTTCTTGAGTTGTGCGGCTTACAAAAAAAAGGGGTAAGGGTACTGCGTAGGCTGATGGCTATCTATAAGGCATGCTTGACATGGTCTTATATTCCTGAGCCTTGGACCGTGTACAAGACCCATCAGCCTATCTTCGTTTCGTCTGAAGACTCTGGAAAGTTTGGTCGACTTGCACCTTCGCAGTACGATAGAACCTGACCTATTATCTGCGTCCCAACATGCCACACTAGGGGCAGATCTGTTGAGACTGCGCTTCACTTGCTTGTGGGGTATATTGAAGATGCCCTCGAGCACAGGGAGTATGCTATAATGGCATTCCTGGATATGGAGGGGGCCTTTAACAATGTGACACCGGAGGCGATTAGGTCGGCTCTGGTACTGAATTTTGATTGGTCTGTCTTAAGATTTATAGGGAGGCTCCTGACCAACAGGGTCATTGTCTCCACTATGGGATCAGAGCTACCGTCTACAGGGTGGCTGAAAGGGGCACTCCATAGGGGGGGGGGTTCTTTCCCTTCTCCTGTGGAATTTGACCCTTAACACTTTGCTCGTGAGGCTTGATTTTAATAGATTCAAGACTGTAGCGTATGCGGATGATGTTGCTGTGGCTGTGTCGGGATAATTTCTTGATCTCTGGGGCTTCTCAATCGGTGAAGTACTGACAGTGGGCTGAACGTTAACCTGGCAGAGACGGAATTGGTACTACTCACTCGCAGGTACAAAGTTCCGTCGCTTTCCCTACCGCATTTACACGGCGATAATCCTGGATTCCAAGCTATGCTGGCTCCAAAATAACCACGCGAGGGCGGCGAGGGCAAATTTTGCGCTCTACGCCTGTCGTATGGCCGTTGGAAAGTCCTGGGGATATATAGGTTGTCCATTTTCTGGATTACTGATGGGTATCACAGTAGGATCAATATTGGACCCAGGTGGGCTGAACGTGTCTGGCTACCCGTCGTAACTAACTAACTAACTAAGGGTACTGCGTAACACATTGGGCGTCGGCAACAACAACGGCATTTCTAAGGCAATGGCTATTTATTCAACATGAATTTGTTGTAAATTTGCTATTCTGTAGGAGAATTATAACGAAGTGGCCTACTTATCGATAATGTCAATAAAATACAGCACACATACAGTGACTCCAACGCAATCTCGACACCAAACTACTTTCGATAGCTTAAAAATCATAAATTTTAATTACTTTTTAAAAACTACAGTTAGTATATCTTAGAAATCTAACTCAGAAACTTAATAATTGTACGTAAAATTGATTTAAAAAAAAACTTTGAAAGTCAAAATGACTTGCACAAGCCAAAGTCGGACAATAACTTTTATGAATTAATAACTTCAACGCTGTAATTTTAATGCAGCCAATTTCGCTGATATATTTTGTTTCTTAAGACCAGCACTCAGGGGATAAACTCTACTCATGCAGTGCATTGTGCTGGTACTAGGAAAATAGAATGTTGGACGGAGGATAGATAGAGTAGTGTCTGTGGACGTTCGATTAAAATGTGCTCATGTCATAACCGGCGAGAAAGACATTCGCAGGAAGATTGTTCCGCAAAGGAACAGTGCGACCAAAGAACGAATTCTCACTATAATACGTTGTGCGCTTCATTGGACAATCAACTACAAAGGAATGCGAACTACGAGATATACGAGTATTACGTAAGGAATATATGATTAGCAGGTACTTGTTCCCTTATTTCGTTACAACACATTACGTTATATCGGGTTCGCCATCTAACGTTTTTTTTTTCAACTAGTGCTTATTTCGTGAATGGTAATACTTAGTTCATGTCTGACAGATAATTAGTTTTATTCTTCCGCAAAACGAATATGGTTGTATATACGCTTGAACGACGCTGGGAAATATTGCGACATTACTTTGAAAATCATGGTAATGTTGCAGAGTGTGTGTGATGTGTTCAGATGAAGCTTATTTTGATCTTGGCGGGTGTGTAAACAAGCAGAAATGTCGCATTTGGGGTACAAAAAACCCGCACGCATACATTGAAAAGCCAATACACCCAAGACGAGTCACTGTTTGGTCCAGAGGCATAATTGGGCCATTTTTCTTCGAAAATGGCAAGGATTGGCCGTTACAGTCAATGGCGATCGTTATAGGGCCATGTTGAACGAATTTTTGTTCACAAAAATTGAAGAGGAGTATATTAGCAACATTCGATGTTTTGCACCACGTCTTTGAAGATCGCATTATCAACCGCAGAGCTGATGTCGTTTGGCCACCTCGGAGCTGCGATTTGACACCGTTGGACTATTGATTGTGGGGTATCGTCAAAGATAAGTCTTACGCCAACAAACCAGAGACAATTGACGCCTTAATGGACAATATTCGTGAAGCCATTGGTGAAATACAGCTGCACACAATCGATAATGTGCTTAAAAATTAGACCGATCGTGTAGGCTACTGCATGGCCAGCCGAGACAGCCATTTGAATGAAATTATTTTCCATTATTAACCGGAAGAATTGCACTTTCAAAGAAAAAAAGAAATTTGAGAAAATATTCAGTAGTTTTTTTTTATAGCATTTTCAAAAAACAAAATTTATTTGGCGGACCCTATAGTACAGATAGAACAGTGAAACACAGTAGGCTACCCTACCATCCAAAAAAGACCTTGAAGTACCGGCCCATACATGAGGGTTGTATTCCAATTTGACAAGATATAAGCCTTGTAAATATTAAGGAGATCAGATGGAGTGAAGTAGTTCTTACACCGTCTTAAAAAACCGAAGCACTTGAATGGTTCTTGCGACACTCGAAATATATACTCGTTCCAAGGAACGTCTCAGTGAATTCTCATGCACAAAACATCAAGAGCATCTGATTCCTCAATATCTACATTACCCATAGATACACATGACAACACACCACGACGTCTGTGTGTCAGAAAACATCATTGGGTCTTACGCGCATTAAAGTCGACCCTCTTAGCGCGACCCCACTCAGAGATTTTCGACAGGTCGTTTGCCACAATCTCCAAAAGGCTCGGCCTGCGTTCAAAAGAATATGAATGACAAATGTTGCTGTCATCTGCAGAAGAGTAGATGGGTTTAGAAGTGAGAAAAAGATAGTCGTTAAGAGATATTAGAAATAGAGTTGGGGAAAGAACAGAGCCTTGCGGTACCCCTGAATTTATTCGGAAGTCGTCGGATGAGATCCCATCTATAACCACTCTTATAGCGCGATTTCTAAGAAAGCTCGATATGAATCAAGAGAAGTGAATAGAAAAAGTCTCTTAATTTGGCTGAAATACAGTCATAGTCAATACAAATCAGCAGTCAAAAAGTGGGAGGAACAAGTAGCAAGTGGGCGTGGTATCTCCCATACAAAAAAAATACTGATTTTATTATATCTTGAAACAGGTTAAAGCTAAAGTTCCAGAATTTGGTCTGATTAGATTCATGATCAATACACATCAGCGGTCACAAACTAGAAAAATTTGAACAAAAGGGCGTGATATTATTATATTATAGAATCTTTTGTTGTTGTTGAGTGTTATAACCAGGGCTGGTAAACCAGTGGATAACCGAATTAAACTCAGCCGATTTAAAAAATCCGACTGCGATTTTTATTCAAGGGAGCTTGTAGTTTTCTTACAAGAAAAATCAATATAATTTACGTATTCGGTCATTTTTAGCTTTTGGCCAATTTCCGAATCCCATTTCAAAAAAACTTTTCGTCTTTTGAAGCTTTTTAACTTTGTATCATGAAAAGAAGTGATTTTACTAACAAATAAAAAATATTTTCTAATTGAACGATATTAGAAAGCAGCTAGAGAACCCGGTGGGTTGGGCTTTATCAAAAAAAAAAAAAAAAAAAAAAAAACAGGGTTTTGCCAAATCTGGTTATAAATGCCCTGAAGATGACAAGCTATGTTGGTCGAAATATTGGCAGAAAAAATGAAATGTGGGTTTTTTTAATTCCGAATTTATTAACAAAACGATAAAGGACCTAATGCAGAAAAAAATTCCATTATTGATCATTAAAAATAAATATTTTCATTATCGAACAACACTATTAATGTTTTAAAAAATCATTTTTTTAAAGAAACCCAATTAAACTCAAAAACCTCTTAAAAAAAAAACTGCCTCAAAAGCCTAACAAGACTGATGAACACAAAACAAATTAATTTTTGAATCGAAATATGGCCATATGTTGGCATAATCCTTGCGTTTAACAATTTTCCTTTAATCAGATATAAAAATTTTTATTTTCCGTCGCATATGTGTTAATCCTCAATTCGACAGAGATTTGTAGCTAAAACAAGTTCTTCATAAGTTTTTTTTTTTTATTAGTGAAATAAAAACTTTTCAGTTTAAAAATTTCTTTATTTTGTATTTTTTATATTTGTTTTTTTTTATATAAAAGGTACACTGGTGGCCAAAACTAAAGCAACTGACATTACACTTTCATATTTTAGCAAATATGTTCCGCTAAAAAGGTTTAAATTGGATATTTTTTGGTTTTTATATTTACACTTTATTCACATTAAACGTAAATGCAACAAAAATTGCTTAAAATATTTCTTATTTTTCAAAATAACGAAATAACCCTAAAGCTCTAGTGGTCAAACCTAAAGCGTCTTTTGTATACGGTCCGCCATCTAACGCTTTTTTTCTTCAACTAGTGCTTATTTCGTGAATGATAACACTTAGCTCATGTCTGATTTGACTGATAATTAGTTTTATCCTTCCGCTGAACGAATATGGTATACGCTTCGCTAAGTGGGCCTGCGATCGACTTACAGAAGATGCCGATTTTGCAAAAAAAAAAATCATCTTTTCAGACGAAGCTCATTTTGATATTGGCGGGTATGTAAACAAGCAAAATTGTCGCATTTGCACGCATACATTGAAAAGTCAATACACCCAAGGCGAGTCACTGTTTGGTCCCGAGGTATAATTGGACCATTTTTCTTTGAAAATGAGCAAAGAGTGGCCGTTACAGTCAATGGCGATCGTTATCGGGCCATGTTGAACGAATTTTTGTTCACAAAAATTGAAGAGGAGGATATTAGCAACATTTGGTTTCAACAGGACGGTGCTACGTGCCACACAGCCGAAGCTACACTTGATGTTTTGCGCCCTGTTTTTGAAGATCGCATTATCAGCTGTAGAGCTGATGTCGTTTGGCCAACTCGCAGCTGCGATTTTACACCGTTGGACTATTATTTGTGTGGTGCCGTCAAAGATAAGTGTTACGTCAACAAGCCAGACACAATTGACGCTTTAAAGGATAATATTCGTGAAGCCATTGGTGAAATACAGCTGCACACAATCGATAATGTGCTTAAAAATTGGACCGATCGTGTAGGCTACTGCGTGGCCAGCCGAGGCAGCCACATGAATGGAATTATTTTCCATTATTAACCGGAAGGATTGTACTTTCAAATAAAAAACGAAATTTGAGAAAATATTCAGTAGTTTTTTTATAGCATTTTCAAAACAAAAACAAAAAAATTTATTTGGGGGACCCTTTATTTCTGTAAGAAAACTTAAAAATTAAATTAATGGTCATTAGCATAACCCTTATTTTTAAAGACGGTAGCACATCTACGGGGCATTGAATCAATTAGCCTCTTAATTTAATCTTTAGAAATGCTGTTCCATGCGTTCTGGATACGATTTAAAATGGTGTGTTTCTTTGTCCCTGAAACCCTTTTTATTTTGCGGTCAACGATGCTTCAAAGGTCTGGCGATTGAGCTCGCCACCCGAGAACACTTACTTTTGATTGACTCAACCATTTCTTAACAAATTTTGAAGAATGTTTTGGGTCATTGTCACGTTTTCTTCTGCGTATGGCAGCATTACGTTTTTTAACAGATTTTTATAAACAAATCGATTTAGGTTTAAGGCATTAATTTTTTTGTCTCCTTACGATGAAGTTCTTCATTTCGGAACCTTTTATGCTGAATTTGGATTCATCTGAGAACAATATGTTGCTCCACTGAGCAGGATTCCAACCAATATGGGCCATTGCAAAAGTTAATCTGGCTCTTCGATTTTGCTGGGAAGTAAATAGTTTCTTTGATGGTTTCCGAGCAACCTGCTTCTACAGCTCGCCTTCTTACAGTTCTACAGCTTACATCCAATGATAAATCTCTCACCAATTCTTTTTTGTTTCACGGATTATTTCTCTTTTATCTACGAGGGCGAATCGATATTGAAGCTACCTAAGTAGGAAAACAACATTTTTTTTTCAAAAACCATTCATTTCTCAACATAGTCTCCTTTTAGCTCAATATACTTAGTAAGACGATTTCCAACTTTTTTATACCATCTGAATAATACAATTTTGGCAACTCCTCAAACAACGCATTAGTTTCGGTAATCACTTTTTCGTTTGAGATGAATCTTTTTCCTGCGAGCCATTTTTTCAAGTTTGGAAACGCGAAAAAGTCACTAGGGACTAAATCTGGACTATAAGGTGGATGATCAACCAATTCGAAGTGGATTTCTCGTAGTTTTAGTATCGTATCTAATGCTGTGTGAACCGGTGCACTTTTTTCTTGTTTAAATGTGGTTATTTTTCCTTGATTGCATCAATTTTTCCTTGAGTGCATCCAATAATGCATGATAATACTCTCCTGTGATTGTGGATCCGTTTTCAGGATGATGAGCAATATTCCGTGTGCATCCCAAAATACAGTGACCATAACCTTGCCAGCCGATTTCGCTGTTGTCGCCTTCTTCGGAGCACTTCCACCAGCTTCCACCCATTGCTTCGATTGAATTTTGGTTTCAGGTGTGTAGTGGTAGACCCACGTTTCATCAACAGTTATTAATCTACGCCAAAAATCAGCAGGATTATGCTTTATCATGTCCAAGCACCGCTGTGAAGTGATCTGTCGAACTCGTTTTTGTTCAACACTGAGCAAACGCGGCACCCATCTTGCCGATAGCCTTTTCATATGCAAATGCTCATGTAAAATGTTGAACACACGTTCATATGATATGTTTAGCATTTCAGCAATTTCACGGATATCGAGGATTTTCTTGATATTTTCTTCAGTAACCACCTCTTTTGGCCTTCCTGTTGAGGGCATTGTTGCAGTGCTTGCTCGGCTCCGTTTAAATTCAGCAATCCAATATTTCACCATATAATCTGACGCAGCACATTCGCCGTAAAGTTTATCAAGCTTTTCTTTTGTCTCTTTCGCCGTTTTGCCTTTCAAATAATAGTGTTTAATCACTACACGAAATACACTTTTTTCCATTTTCCAAGAAACACAAAAGTTGTTTGCTTCAAACGACTACAACAAATAAACTAATCGATGAATTTGGCCAAAATTTTAACAGCTGACGTTTGACAGATCGTAATTTCTAAGAAAGAAAAAGTTTTTGTGTTTGTGCTGCCATCTAGCGCTAGGTAGCTTCAATATCAATCCGCCATCGTATACAATGTGAAGTTTTCCTCGGTCTACCTGCAGAATGTGCTGTCACTACTGATCCAGTTGTTCGAAATCGACATATTATTCGAGAAATCACTGATTTAGATATTGAAAGCTTTTCGGAAATTTGTTTTTGGGACAAATTATTTTAATAGTCACTTATAATTTGCTCTTTAAGATAAATAGAGTACTTGTTTCTAGCCATTTTCCATAATTTATATTAAAACTACTCTAAATCGAAAGTTTTTCACGTGGTGTTGTAAGTAAACTTAAACCATAAAGCAAAGTATGCAAAATATAAGGGTAAAAACAATTATTGTTGTTTGTAGACATTAATGTTATAATAATGTTGCTTTAGTTGTCTAGTTTGACCAGATTAAAAAACGCTTTAATTTGAGAAAAGTGAAGAAAGTTCCACGCAGTTAATTGAAGATGAATATTTTTCGTTTGGAATATGTAGACCACAACAACATCTGTAACACAGCGAAGAAAAAATTATAAATTTTCTCAAAAATTATAATGTTTTATTGCATTAAGTAAGTGATTGATGATGGTTGCTTTAGTTTTGGCCACCAGTGTATATGGAACTAATCTTACTTAATACGCTGCCAGGGCTGTGCCAGAGGTTTTAAATTCACTTTCGAAACTGCCAACAGTTTTGCAAATACAGCTGATAATCCTTTTTGCCAACAAAAAACGTAGAAAAATATATACAAACACACACAACAAAGTACAAAATCCGATGACGAAGAGTGAAAAAAATAGTAAAAAAAAAAACACAGAAACGATAAAACTTTGTTGCCAACAACTATCAATGAAAAAAAAAATAAGAAAAAAAACTTTTTACATGATCATGGTGATGATGATGATTGTATACAATTTTTCTTTTATTATTATTTTTATTTTATTTTCTTTTATTTTTTTGTTATGTTTGCTTTCACTATATTTTCCTGTGAATTTACTTTGTTTTTTGATTTTTTTTTTCTTTTTCCTTTCTCTTGTTGTTGACTTTAGAGCACGTGCTGTTCAAGAACTAAAATTTTATTGAGAAATTTTATAGCAATTTTTTTTTCTTATCGACAAATAAATTTTTGTGGCTTTATTTTTCTGTTGATATTGTTAACACTTAAAATACACTTAGAGAAATTTTTTATAGCAAATTTCTATTTTCTTAACTCACTTTATTTTATTTATTTATTTATTTATTTTTTTAAATTAATTTTCTTCATTTACTTAATTTTTTTATTTTTAAAACTTATTTTTTAAATTTGTGATATTTTTTTCGTAAAGTATACTTTTTAGCGTTTTAAAAAACAAAAACTACATACATATGTGTTAGTATAGTTCGTGTAAGTGTGTGAGTATGTTGAGTGCTATTTCATCGTATTCGTAGTTTTACTGCTCTAACCACCGCCAAGTAAAACGGTTCGTAACAAACTAAATGCGAATTTGCCAAATACTCATCTTTTAAAAACAAATACATCAACAAAATATTGTAACCAAATATAAAAGGACAACAAAAAAACCGTTGTGCAAAATGTTAAATTCATAATAATCCTCAACAAGAGAGCCAAAAAGCCCGAGTATTTTACACTTAAAAGAGAAAAAGCTTTTTTTTTAAGTTGGCAAAGAACAGAGAGCAGTTTTTGAAAGGACTATTGACACCTAGCATTTTGGAATTTTACATCAGGTTAACTAATACGTAGGTAGATTGGTAAGTTGGCTAGTTAGCCAAGACGAGATCAACTACAATTAACGACAAAGTGTCGTTTTGAAACCAAGCCAGTATAGAGGTAAAGAACCATCTAAAAGCATAACAAAAGGGAAAAGATGATTATAACCACCATAAGCTGCTTATGAAGTGGAGAAGATCAAAGAGATCAAGATCTGTGCACTGCGCCAAGCCATTGAAAAAAGGTGCGCCAAAGTATCACAGTCGTTTGCTCGCAAGACCTGAGCATTCACAGAGAAAGTGAATGATTGTCTCGCTCTCAGAGCAGCTTGGCAACTTCTGCAGTGAAGATCGAATTGCAAGCCCATTTTCTCCGCGTCCGACTAGCCAGTGACCCGCAATGAGCTTGGAAATAGTGTGGCGAGTCCAAGTGCCATACCAAGGCCACAGCGTCCTCGAGATAGCACAATAGGAGAGGGAAATCCACCTATTCTTGGCCCTCTTACGAAAGAAACTATAGATTTTCCCTTTGACTACAGTCATAGAGTAGCAGATGTCAGAGTAGGAGGGTATAGATTTTCCGTCCATCGAGGCCTAAAGCCGAGTCACTACTAGACGACGTCAGTGCCCTGATAACGGGCTGACTATCATAGAAAATTATGATCCTTCTCAGCATCCTACAAGCCTGCATAATCGCAAAAAACCTCCGATACCAAGACTACAGCGTCCTCGAGATAGCACAATAGGAGAGGGAAATGCACCTATACTTAGCCCTCTTACGAAAGAAACTATAGATTTTCCCTTTGACTACAGTTATAGAGCAGCAGATGTCAGAGTAGAAGGTTATAGATTTCCCGTCTTTCGTGGCCTAAAGCCGACTCACTTCTAGGCGACGTCAGTGCCCTGATAATGGGCTGACTATCATAGAAAATTATGATCCTTCTCAGCATCCTACAAGCCTACATAACCGCAAAAAACCTCTGTCTGAAAAGTGCTAGAGGGCAGCATTGTGGCATGTCCTACAAACACCAGTGACACCCAAACTCTCTCCAGCTAGTAGTGATAAGGCTCTTAAAAAGAGTTCCACACCACACCAGGCAACCATGTGTGCAAATTGCCAAGACCAGTGCAAATTCTACGAGTATCAGCTTAAATATTTTTTTAAGAAAATTGTTTTTGAAAAATACGAGGGCAGTTTAATAATGTAAATACTTTTAAGCTAAACGTTTTTATTTTTGAGCAAAACAACACTAGTCTTCTCTAAAGTTATATTAAGTTAAAGGATTTCCTAGTTTCCTTATGCCTTCCTTGTAAAAAGTTTTCTCTTTAGGCCCTACATGCCTATTTATATGTTTCAGTAAGCATCTATAGTTCTTCTTGAATCTCAGAAATAATATCTGACGTTAATCTCTTTAGCCTTCCAATTAAAAATATCCATTAACCCAGACAAGACCATTGACTAAGAAAACAAAACTCCCTAAATGGGACTTTCGACTCCAGTGTGATGGTGAGTTCAAGGAAAACATATTAAAAGAAATTGGTATTTAGGAAAGCTCATATATAGACCATTTCAGACAAGACCTAGCATATCGTAAAGATATGGAAAATGCTTGCAGGGAAATTTTGCATTTGCATTCCAAGAATATTGGATATTTGTGACCATTAGGCAGTGAGCAGATAAAGACTACTGAGTAAAATGCAGAGAATGCTTTACATTGATTAATTAACTGTACCACGGCTGTGATGTTAAACTTAAGCTCGCAACATATTGTTACGTTTTAACCTTTTTAAAACGTTTGAGTTCGTTTAAATTGCGTTAAAATAAAATAAATACCGCTTTATTTTGCTGTTTTACAGTTTTCATTTATTGCACTAGAACTCTTACACTTAAGTTTATACAACACTTTTATTTCCCCCTTAACACAACTTTATTTATTGACAGCAAAACGATAACTGAACTATGTAGGCACAGCAGTCTCCTTATATACCTAATTGTCTACAGTTTGAAAGGTTCCGGAAATGCCTCAAATGATCTTATATCCCCTATCCGTTAATTTTAAAAATGTAAGATTGTGTCACCCCGGGATGATGAAGTAAGTATGGCATTGAGGGTGACACAAAATACACCAAAATCCTACAGTTTAGGCGTTTTTTTCTCGTAACAATATATTCAGCAAGGACGAAGCCCTAGGGCCAAACCATGGTCAGCATAATAGGAGATAAATCGAAAATAAGACTTATTAAGAGACATCACAACCTTGAGTGCCAGCCCATAACCACATCAAACATTCACTCGTGGATTCTAGCAATTCTCTAGATTGTAGACATATTTGGTTGATTATGCTGAAAATAAAATCACGAAGTGCATGAAATGCATTTTAGTTTGAACGCCCATCGAAGGATCCAACAATCTTAACCCGCTGCTCAATTGTGTATGACTCTCCGTGGTTGAATTTGTCAAACACTGAAACAAAGAAATGTCAAATTAAGTTGGACAAAAAACTTGACGTTAAAGTGTGACTCACTATTAACATCATGCATTATGAGTGGACTACACATTATTATCAATTTATTTCTGTCTACCTAAGCATTTCCATCTAAACATATCAAGAACTGTAAGAAACTCCATAAGGAGTTGTATGTCCGGCCCGCCATACTTGAGAATCTCAGTGCGATGCCCAAATTATGAATTGATCGTCGTTCTGGAGTGGTCCTTGATTAGATTGAGGATGGTAATGCTCCGGTCCGATATAGTGTGCCGTGGCCAGAAAGAGTATATATTCTTTATATTCTATTTTAGTAAATTGACTATTATATGGTACACGGATGGTTCAAAAGCTGATCAGCAAGGAATCAGAACTTTTGAAAGAGAAGTTTGGAAGTGATTGATTAGAGAGGGAGTATGGACAAGGAGAGAAGTATACTCTTCTTAAATCAAATAGGTTTGGGGCAGTCTAAACTTTTGCTGAGAAAAGATTTCAATCTTGCAACAGGCTATCTAAGAATAACCTGCTAATGCTACTCGGCTTATTGACCGGGCATTGTAGACTGAGTGAATATGTAAAAGAAATAAGAGTGAATTGAAATCCAATATGTAGGTTCTATGATAATGGAGCTGAACCACGAAACCATAGACTTGGTGATTGTGCGACATTTATGCATCAAAAAAAGAGACACCTTGAAGCCTATCAACTAAGGGTTAGGCAGCCACAGCTAAAGGCAATGAAAATAGGCGAGATATTAAAGGTAAGCCCTAGAATAGTCGATGGCTGAACAATATATCAAGATGGCAGTACTACAATACCATTAACAATAACAATAAAAGCTTGAGTTGCCTTTAGCCTTAATTTAACATTTCAGCGGGACAACAAAAAAAAAGGGAAAAAAAACAGCTGATTTTGCGAAGCTACCTGATATTCTTCTTTTACGGAAAAAATCAAAATAAAAACTTTAATGATTTTTTATTAAGCAGACACATACGAGTATTTTTGTCAATTTTTTATCTATAAAAAAGCGCTAAATAATTATCGTTGGTTTTAAGAGACTCTACTCTCGCTTAACGTTTTTGGTTTAGCTGCTCTCTGTTGACATCTGCTTTACCTCTCTTTTCTTTCGAAAAGAAGAAGAAGAAAAACACCATCTTTTCTCATTTGTTTTGCTTTGAATTGTTTGTAAACAAATGAAACTTTTCATTCATAAAAGCTTTTCTTACGAAAACAGTCATCTATGAGGTTTTTTGTGTATTGAGAGCATGCCGGCATGTTTTTGCGCTAAAAATTATACATATACTTATACGCATATGAGTACAGAATACAATAACAAATCAAAGTAAAGAAGAAAATTATTTATTGTAAAGAGATGCGAGCGTAAGGAGGAAATATTTAACAGTGAGTACTCGTTAAAATTAACAAGAAATTTAAAATGATTAAAAAAATAATAATAATTTTAGGACTTACTCGTACGTTGTTAGAAAAATAAAGATTATTTACCTGCAAAGATAAAAATACAAAAAAAAAATATTATTGAGTTTGTAGATATAAAAATATAATTAATAAGTATTGTGTAATGGTTGATCGATTATCAGCGAAATGTGAGGCAATTAGGCGATTAGAAGCCTTAAAAATAATAAATTGAATGGCATTAGCAATATTTCTACAGAGATGATAAAAGCCGACTCGAAATAGCGAGATTATAGATTCTCGCTTCTGTTGTTACACAATTCTGAAGACAGGAAATTTTGCTATATGAAATCGGTAAAGGCAAGGAATCACCTTCCTAAGCATGATTAACAAGGTGATCGCACAAATGCCTAAACTCAAAAGGGAACAGGCTAGTTTCCCAGCACACAAATCTTGTATGGAATATGTCAACAGTCTAAGAGTAATCGTCTGGCATTCATACATTTAGAGAAAGCAATTGACATCGTAAGATATTCTGCCTTATGAGGCTTGCAGGAATATAAAGACGTTCCTCCGAAGACTCTAAGATTCAACAGAGATCTATATGCCGAATTCTCAGCGAACTCTAAATGGCGGAATTAAAAATTGCTTCAGTGTACGACAAGGCTGCTGCACGAAGCGAAAGATGCTAAGGACACAACATACTCCTTCAAGCCAAAGGTCCAACAGGCAACGGTATGCTCCTTTTCTTCTGCAATGCAAACAACCTTTAAAACGACTCAACCAGTTCTTCGTTACGAGACAGCTCAGTCTTTTTCAAAACGGCATCGACAAATTGGTCGTGAGAGGTGATTGGAAACAGCAACGATATAGTCATATCGGATATACAAGTTAATAAAGTCGATTTGGACTACATATAGCACATACGTTTAGTGTCAATAATAGCAAATATGGTATTTTGGAGGGTAAACATCTGTCATTATAATTCAGTATTCGATAGAGTAAACACACATTTTTTTCAATCGCTATAACAATGTCGAATTTTGTGCCTACAAAAGATGTTTTGAGGGGAAGTCTGTTAACCTTCCTTCATTTCAAGAAAACGGCTGCTGAAAGTTATCGATTGTTGGTAAAAGCTTACGGTCAACATGCACCAACTCAAAGAGCTTGTAAACTATGGTTTGCGCGATCAAATGTGGTGATTTCGACACAGACGACAAAGAGAGGCCTGGTCTACCGAAAAAGTTTGAAGATGAGATTGTTGTCAAACGCAAGCAGAACTTGGATTATCATTCGGAGTTATACAACAAGCCATTTTCCTACGTTTAAAAGCATTACCATTCATTCAAAAGCAAGTAAATTGAATGTCGGAAATGATACTTGAATTACATTAGCAATCCTCCAGCAAGATGGAAAAATACCAGCGCGCTGCAACGCACTGAAAAAGTTCAATGTCGAACAAGAACTCTGACGCGAAATAATATATTTACTACGCATAGTTACTGATACTCTTTCAAGCTCGAGCAGTGGTTGAATGCTTTCCGTTAAGTTTGAATTACTTGCAAACATTTCGGTCAAAAGGCTTGCGTTTTCAACCGGGTTTGTCATTGCTGGAGCGAACTAGCGCTGTAAAGCGCTTAATTCGATGTAAGGCAAACTAATATCAATGCATTTTACAATAGCAGTAGTAATTTGAGAGTCTGTCACTCAAGCCATTTTGCACTGTACTTAGCCACTTGTTTTCTCTTTACTTCTTTTTGTTTATCTTTCGCTTATGTTTTTCCTATGTAAGTGAGAAAATAAAAGAAAAGAGCAGCCTTTTGATGAAATCTGGCTTAATGGTCAAGTGATTAGGGGACCAGCACCTAACCCCACCCAAAAACAAACGAAATAATTCTATTAAAAAAAAGTGTTTTTTGAAAATTAACGGTAAATTATCTGCCATTTTAAATAAACTTTTAACAGTGCCATCTATTGTTTACTTGAAATACCCAAATATACTCTTCTGTAAATAAGTCCAATTAAAGCTTTTTCCTGAAATGAAATGTTTTGTCGCTCTTTGTCTGTAGCTCTCCCACTCACTCTCTTAGCTGGTCGTTGTAATCGAAATCAAAACAAACAAGAAAAGAAAACCCACGAAACACACACTTTTTGTTGCTCTTTTTAATTAAATATAGCAGCAACAACAACAATATTAACAAAATCAAAACAATTGTGAAGAAACGTGCTCTTAATAGAAACAATAGCAACAACAACAATAACAACAGAAACTATGACAACAACTACAGATGACAACTTTAATTACTTTCTTCCATATTTGGCGTTTTTTTTATTTAAAACTAAAATTAAAAAACAAAAGAAAAAACACAACTCGACTCGACTCAATTAACCATAAATATACAACAAGCCAGGCCAACACTGACTGGGTGACTGACTGACACAAAACTACCCAATACAACACAAAACGGTGAGTCACTTTAAAATGCCGGGGCTATAAACATTGCAATGCTATGAAGAACTGCAACGTAGTTAATCGTTGTGTGTTCCATCAGAAGCATCTTCATGAAACAGAAACCAGCTGGTTAGTTGACTGACTGGCTGGCTGGCCTAGCCCGTTACGTCTCGTCTCTTCTCGTCACCGGACAGGTTTAGAACGGGCGGCATTGATTTTATTTTAAATTTTTCTGTAGTTGGCTGTGATTTTTTTCTTGTTTATTTTTGGAATGATTTTTGCTTTAAGAATAATAAAAACAAAAATCTTTTTTTATATGCGGTCTCAGTCTTATGAGTATGTGCGGTCTGGTCTTTTTCGTATTGTGAGAAGAAATATATTTTTATATGGAAAATAACAACAATAAGACTTACAGAAGAGAAAAAAATAAAATAAAAATATATTAAAAACCGCATCCAATGCTGTAGGTAAGGTAAGCTAAGTAAGGTTTGACAAACGGGCTAAGTACCCTATAAAACAACATAAAAATCAATACCAATTTTTTCCCTTCGTCAAAGCATCTATTGCTTTGTTTCAGTTCCATTAATCGAGTTGGTTTTTCAAGCTCAGTAGATGCTTAGTCCACTGTAGCTCGCCTCCATATGATTGTGTAATGGTAAAGATACCTGCTAAGTGGTGGTGGTGGTGGTGGTGATCCTTACTTAGCATTGTTATTTTTTTGCTAGTAGGTGGCGTTTTCACCTGATCATTCAGGTCAGAGAGCTTCTCCTTTGTTTTTTAGATGGTGTTATTAAGTCGAAAGTGAAAGTCTCTTCATTAAACCTCGTCATTACCTCTGCTGAGGTTTGAACCAGAGCCCAATACCAATTAGGACTTTTTTATTCAGAAAATCTGAAGATATCCTAATACGAGGGATGATTATCAGCTATTAAGTATGAAAAAAGAATGCAATCCTGAAAGGGCTTTGGATTAAACCATAAAGTGCTTATACAAGATTATCACCCATTTTTCGGTTTCAAAAGTAAAGTTAAGTCTTAGACCTTACCATTATGTACGAACTATAACGACATTTAATAGACCGCTTCTAGATTAGCTGCACTAGATAATCCTTACGTGGTAGTTCTCAATCGCTTTTTTGAACGCTTCGGGCGCTATTACGGTTATAACTTGACGAATGTTGGTTTTCAAATGCTCCCACGTAAAGGAGTTATTCGGGTTGATATGGTCTTTTGTGTAGTCTCACAAAAAAGGTCTAAAGGCGTCAAATTGTATGATTTGGTTGCCGGTTGACGTCGCCAGGAAATTTCTGTCATAATCTTCAATTGAAGGCCAAAAAAAAACGCGGTTACCGTACTGTAATAGTGCTCTAAAATGACGATAACGGTTCTCACAGCGTCTTTTTGGAAAAAATACGGTGCAATAACACTTCCAGACTATAATGCGCTTCAAACAGTCACTTTGTTCACATGCATTGGCATTTCCACAATTGCTTCTAGCTTCTCCAAACCCTATGTACGACAATTTTACATACTGGCTTAACCACCGAGTGAGAAATGTGCTTAATCGCTAAAAAAAATTTTTTCGAAAAACTAGCATTTAAAACCCGTTGCTCTAGCATTCCATCAGCATATCTACAGCGTTGTGAATAGTAAAGCAGCTTCAATTGTTGCGTGAATTGAACTTAATATGGTTAAAAGCGCGAGCCTAAATGTAAAATAAGCCATAATGAGCCATAAGATAGGTTCAATTACTGAGAACAATGTGGAATCGACGAATTCGGATTATCCGCCACGTTTTTACTAACACAAGCGATGTTTTGTGGTAGTGCGTGCTTTGCAATGATGTACAGGCTTGAGCACATTTGTAATGCTTCCAGTCAGACACGTTTAAATGATCACAATCACATAAAGTAAAAATTAATTTACCCCAACAATCCGGTATTTCAGGAATTGATTGCAGTATAACGTATGTCTAAATGGGGCCCAAAACCTTATCCTATGATTTATGATACAAAATAGACACCTAGTGAACTTGGCAAAGGTCTACACCCAATTGCCGAGCTAAAGGCTTCAGAGACTTTTAGTATTTATTATACTTTAATAAGAACTCTGGTTTAATCCTCATGTATCACTAAATCAGAGTCAGGCATAACATGACTCTGAGCAAAAGTTCTCCTTTGCTCTTACACATACATACTCACACGCATATTGGATTAAGCAGATTTAATCCTCATGTATCACTAAATCAGAGTCCGGCATAACATGACTCTCAGCAAAAGTTCTCCTTTGCTCTTACACATACATACTCACACGCATATTGGATTAAGCGGATTTAGGCATGGCGAGGTGTTGAATAGACCGATATGACAATGTTGTGTTCAATAGCTACTGAATACCTTAAAGAGCCATCGACAACGGCAAAGGGTTTAGCAAGGGGAATGCTAGATATGAATGATATGCCAGCCAAAAATTGTGTCGAATCAGACATTGTGGATTGGCTATAACTTTAGAGGAGATTCAAACAATATCACAAGAATGGCTTTAGAATTAAACCTGCAAGATAACAAAATAATATCAAGCAAAAAGGATTATTACACCCCATCTCCACTACTAGTCGCTAAGTACAGGAGGCATATCTCTAGGAGGAGCTCTTGGCTAAATTCTCTGGAAGCAGATAAAACATTCTTCACTGATTGTTCTAAAACGAGCAAGACAGTTGATATCGCATAGGCTTTCTGATCATTGCGTCGTATTTAGGACAGAGGTGACGGTCATTAGGAAAGTTACTTGCAAGACACATAACCAGTTAAGAAAGGTAAGCTTTCTTAAGTCTGTACCCGACAGCCCAGTCGCATAGTAGAAGCCCAGATACCTCCTTCTTTAGAATTGTCTTTTCCTGCTTTTCATTCCTGCAGCTTTTACAGAAATCATTGGTCAGTGACTCAGTCTAAGCCGCCTGTGTCTGTTAGACAATGCCCAGTAATGACACCGAAAACTACACTGAGTGTGCTTCTTTAGAGATTGAGCAAAACTAACTTAGGTCAGATTTGCTTCGCTATCTCGTCCGTCTCTGAAGCTGCCCATGCGACGTTGACTGAATGTAATACGTCATAAGTTTGCAAGTTCACCATAATATACATATATGCCCAATGTAGAAAATTCAATCGATAGTGGTGCCAAGCTCGGCCAGTTCGTCAGCCGTATAGTTTTACGGTGGCCCGGTACCCTTATATTATGAATATTATACCGCTCAGCCATTTCGTTGAGAGATCTAATGCAATCAATCCATAACTGTTCTTGAGATAACGTGTGAGATTCCAGAGCTTTCTCAGCCGCCTGGCTATCTGAAAGTATGCTAATATCTCTCGTGGTGATGCTGCCCTTTTCAATGATGGCCGATACCTCTGCCTGAAAAACGCTACAGTGGATCCAGTAACTTTATATAAAGAGCTATATTCGCTCAATTTGTAGCCATCCGTGAAGATCTGCTCAGATTCTTTAATGGGGTACATCACACCATTCCTCCATTTTTTTCTGTCCGGAATCATAGTCCAGAATTTCATTGAGATGTCATAGTGTGATGCTGTTTAGTAACTTCTGCCGAAATTTCTAACTCTAGTCAAGACCTATATGCCCAGACGTCTGCAGACGCTGAATTGTAGCCGCCTCTGAAGCCCTACAATGAAAGTCCAGCATCCATAAGCATCCACAGGTGAGAATGGGTCTCACCACATTCGTGTATATCCAGTGAGTCATCCTCGGTCTAAGGCTCCAATTTCCCCACACATTTTCTTACAAGTGTAGAGGCCAATGAAGGCCTTCTTTGCCCTATTGTATATATTTGGCTTCCGGAACAGCTTCTTATCCAGTATAAGCCACAGAACTGAGCCACCTCGCTAAGTTCGAGACTCAAATTCTTCAACAATAAAAGCCGAAAAGGTTATGGAGAAATATGGATGCAAGATCAACTCCATCGCCAATGTGATTGTGGTACCTAACGCCACGTGATGATAACACAAGCGGACATTTGCAGCCTAAAATTAGACGCCTTGCCTTGGGTTTTCCACCATGCAAATCATCCATAGATCAAAATAGGTCTCACAAAAGCCATGTAATCCAGTGAGTCATCCTCTTTTTAAGGCTTCAATTTCCCCACACATTTTGTTACAAGTGAGGCCAATGAAGGCCTTCTTTGGCTTATTGTACATATTTGATTTCCGGAACAGCTTTTTATCCAGTATAAGCCACAGAAACTGTGCCACTTCGCTAAGTTGGAGACTCAAATTCTTCAACATTAAAAGCCGGAAAGTTATGGCGAAATATGGGTACCAGAATACAGTTTAGTTGTACCGGTTGCTGCATAAGCCGAAGTCGAAGCTCAGATTTGGTGTGTACGTGTTATGGGATTTTTCTTATGCGGCTTCACAATTGGTTTTTTCGGTCTAATTGGGCTGATCTTCGGATCATCTACCAGTATTTAAGCTATTCTAACTGTAACTCTGCAAGAGTGTCAAAAGCCTTTTTAAAAACAATAAAATCAAAGTAAAGTGCCACTCAACAGTTTACTCAGTAATCAAGGCAATTTCTAGAATTCGCACATGACCAGCCTAGACATAAACCTACTTCTTCATTACGTAGTACTAAACTTATTGATTTATTTTACCTTTAAGGTCTTAGTGTTGTAGCGAGCTTTTGAATTCGTTTAATTTGACAAAAATTCTGTGTATTTCTTATATATGTCAATAATATTGTTATAAATGACGATGATGACGTTGGCGTCATCATTGTTATTGTTGTTGTTGGTAACAATAATGATGATGATAATCATGATGAGGTTTTCGCTAATTTCACAGAGTCTTTAAAATGAGTGAGTCATTTACTTGAATTTTTAACGAAAAAACAACATTATTTTTAAAAATTCAAATATTTAAAAATATTAATTTATATGTATGTATGTATGTGCAGTACAAAACTACTTACATACATAGATACCATACATACAAATATCAACAAATAAATATATTTTTATTTAACAAAGTATATATAAGAGTGGCTGTCCATCCATTAAACAAAAATTAATACAGACAATACAGACGGCATGCGCCTCAGACACGTTTAAATAGCAAAATAAAATTAAAAAAAAAAAATCAAGAGACGCATTTAAAATATAAAAAAATTTTTCGCATACAAATCTAAATAATTTTTTATATTTTTTATTTCTTAATGAGTTAATCGTTGCAAATAATTGTTTGGCCTGGTAGATTTAGAAAGACTACAATAACATCGTGTATTAAATGGAGTGTGGGTACCATTTTCAGATGAGGCCAAATCGTATGGCAGTCTATTTTTATATATTTTTTTCCTCTTAATAGAAGATGATTTCGTTAAATTAAAAAAAAAAATTGTGTTAAACGCAAAAAAAATACATTTTAAATGTCTATTATAGTGTCATTAAGTCTTTAGCACACTTAGAGGGGCTTTCAAAGGAGTATGAAGGTGTTTACGGGGACTTGAGGGAGACTTGATTTATGGGTCTTTATGCTATTTTGTTTAGTTTGTTTTTGTATTTTTTAATATTTTATTATAAATGATTATATATTTTTTGTAAATTTTGTTTTTATGAATAATTGTGGTAAACTGAACTACTGACCTTGTTTTTTATATAAATGTTTTTGAATTTTTTTATATAGAATATAATACAAAATGATTTCAGAAACTGGTTTTAAATAAAGTCATTCTACAACGATTGTGAAAATAAAAGAATATATATATACAAAAAAAATTATATAACTATAAAACAAACAAAAATGAACACTTTGTAAAACACTATTAAAAAATTATAAGTCTGCAAACGAATTATAGAAACACACTGTCAGAAATATCCTCTTAAAGTTATTTTTCGAATTTCAAATACCAAAAACCTTATATCAAGTGTTTTTCAGCGGTTCATAACTTTGAGCTGGCAACAGTGCCTTTTTTGACAACTGATTTAACAGCTGATATTTTCTTTTTGTTTAGTTTGGTTTAACATGCCATTATGGATAGGCTTACACCGCCGCCAATTCGGCGAATAGGCTAAGGCTCAATCAAATCTTCGATGAAGGCAATTTTTGGTGGAACGGTTACGTAAATAACCAGAATTATAGCATTTGACGTGAAGAAGATTCACAAGCTTTTGTCGAAACACCATTACATACACAGAAAATTACTGTCTGGTGCACTTTATGGGTTGGCAGAGTAGTGGTGAAGGGTATAGCGACTTGATTAGAAATTCTTCCGTACTTCATTAATTTTGCTCACATGTAGTTCAAACCGAACGGAGCCACACCTCGCACAGCGCGCTGTACAATTGATTCGCTCAAAGAAGAAGCTTTTAATGAAAGAGTAATTTTAAGTAATAGTCCAATTAATTGATCAACAATATCATGTGATTTAACCCCATTATATTATCTTCTCTGGGGCTATGTAGTGTCACTTGTCTACCTCGCTAACCAGAGACAATTGAACAGTTGGAAATCAACATTTAAAGAGTTGGCGTATATACAGCCTCATACGCTGCCAAAAGTTTGTGAAAATTTGTGTTTCAGATTGCGACTTGTATATGCCAGCAGTGGCGGTTACATGACCGAAATCTTTATTAAAAAATGAATGTCAAGTTTTTCTCTCCAACAAAGTCTAAAGACAGTGCTGAGTATAACACCGCTGGATATCTTCATCAAATGTGTTTCTGCAAAGCCTGCGCATATGCTCAGGGAGACGGAGGGACTGAGACACATTTGCATAGGACTCGACAACATTCTATAGAAAATAGAATCCTGGTGCATCGGACAAATTGTGTAATATCTGCTCTGAATAGGACGTATAGTATTACGATACCTATACCGATGACTCAAATACAGTAACGAGCACTTGCCCGTTCGGTTTTTTACTCTGAAGAACTTAACCTCCGAGTCTCTCTCAAACTGTCTTATGAATGCATTGTTTTCTAGCTGGAATCAGCTCCATGCTTAGAAGCAGATTCATAAACTCGTCTCTTAATGGAGAGGAGTCCCCTAAAATGGCGTTAAAGGGTTACCCTCAAGGTGGAGTACTTTCTCCATTGTTATGGACGGTAGTTGTTATAGGCTAATTCACCATGCTGGCTCATAGGGGTGTCAGTGTAATGGGCTACACTTTTATAATGGTTCGTGAGAAATATAAGAGTGCGTTATGTGATCTCATGGGGACATCCCTGGTTGTTTTAGCTTTTACAAGGAGATGCAAATTATCATGTGACTGTATTTCTTTTATGGCTACCACCATCAACATTTCTAGGTTTCATTCTGGATAGGAGGCTTAGTTGGAAGTCAACATTGGTGCCGTCCAGACCAAGACGATAATGGCCGTTTGGGCAAGTCACTCCTCCTACGGTAAGATATGGGGTCTTTCGTGGCCTATTATGACTTATGCGGCGATAGCTTGGTGTAGAAAATCTGAGGAAACTTATAACTTCAATAAATTAGGCGGGATACAGAGACTCGCCAACGTGCACAACAGCGGCTTTGTAGGGACTTGTATTAATGGTGCGCGAACGTTGGAAATGTGTGTTTCGGCAAAGATTCTCTGAAGAAATCCGTCGTTTACCAGTAGCACGAGCGGTTCAAAAGTGATCGTGAGGCAATCGAAGATGATGAACGCAGTGGCAGATCATCGACATGGAAACCGACGAAAACAATGCAAAAGTAAAAGAAATTTTGGTTAATAACCCCAAATTAACCATCAGAGAGATAGCGGAGGATTTGAACATTGCCTATGTATCCGTTCAAGGCATTTTGCCTAATGATTTGGGTTTCCGTCGTGTAGGAGTAAAATTGGTACCAAAAGACCTGAATTTGATGCAAAAAAGAGCCTGTGTTGAGATCTCAAAAGACATGATTTTTGAGGCTGAATCCAATCCCACATTCATCAAAGGGATTATTACTGGAGTCGAGACGTGGATTTATGAGTACGACATGTAATCCAGCCGAAACCAACAAAACCACGTCGTTTCCAGTCAAAAAAGAACGCAATGCTCATGGTTTTCATGGATTACAACGGTGTAGTGCATCATGAATTTTTGCTAAAAGACCAGACAATAAACAAAGAGTGTTATTTGGGCGTTATGAGACGTTTGCGTGAAGCAATTCGTCAAAAGAGAACAGAATTGTGGGCAAAAAAAATCATGGATTTTGCACCATGATAACGCCCCGTCGTACAGTGCCATTATTATTCGAAATATTTTGACGAAAAATGCAACAAATGCCTACCAACAGCCCCGAATTCACCTGATTTGACTCCCTGTGATATCTTTCTGTTCAATCGAGTTAAAAAACCATTACGAGGAACGTGTTTTAGCAGCTGAGAGGAAATAGGCAGCACTAGAGCTGTTAAACAGTCGATAATATCGATAGTTTTGTTTTTGGCTGACCATCGATAGTTTTTCTTCACTATCGATACTATCGTTAAATTCTATGAGTAAATACGGAGGCCACTAAATGTAGTCAAAATCACATTTGCAAAAATTTGTTCGATGCAGTTTGTCAGCCGTATAGTTTAGCAGTCTCTTAAATTTTTATTTATTAAACTGAAATAAAGTATGAATTGTAACTAAAATATGTTCGTACATTTTGCATTTAACCCAAACAAATTAATCTTCATTTAGTCAGCCCATACATGTTGTTCTACCTATTTCGGTGAAGGTGTTCTTCCGTTTGCTGCGAAATGATGCATTTTGAGGACTCTTACCCATAAGTCTAGCTTCCACAAGCTTTTTTTCTTTTTGTACGACTTGAAACAGGAGAATAAATTCATTTTTGAGGCTTTTTGATGACTTGAAGGGATTAATCTTTGAAGTACGAATTAAAAGTTTATCAAAACTGACAGTTGTTCCACGCTTTCTTCCCATAGTCTGTTCAGTTTTCTTGACTGGACCTCATTAATTACTTTAGTTTTAAAGGACTTCATGGTCGCTAAATATAAGGATTACTCTTCCATCAAATTCTTTTGCGGTATTTCATAAGTAAAAGATAGTGTCCCTATTATTTGTTTCGATACTGTGTATTTATTATTAATATTTTCCTTTAACTTAAATTCTAATGTTGTTGCCACAAGTAACATTTAAAGCTGAGTTAGTGAAAACGTATCGTGTACTTGGGGATTAACTGTGAAATTCTCTAACATAACCAAAGCACGTTGCTGCTTACGTTTTCATTGTCACGTAGAAAGTCTACAGAATTTTGATTTTTACGTTGCAATTTTCAACTTTGGCATTACTTTAGCAATAAATGGCTGACTGAACTGGTTGCTGCGATACGTTTTCACTAACTAACATCTAAAGTCTAACAATAGTGCAAAGTCTTACGTTGTACGCTATTTTCACTAAATCAGCCTTTAAAAGCATTCGATAGTATGGATAGTATCGATAGTATCGATAGTTTTTTAGCAAACTATCGAAACTGTCAAATGGGTCGACTATCGATAGTTTTACAGCTCTAGCAAGTACTGAGGGACATATCGACTACAGAATATAAAAATTCTTCGAGGATGGGATCACACGCTGGCGTAAGTGTGTTGCAGTTGATGGGTACTACTTTGAAGGGGACAATATAGATTTATATGAATAAACTTGTTGTTTTTCTGAGCAAATTCCGGAAACTTTTAGATCAAGATAGTATGTCGAGCAAATTTAAGAATTTTCCAACAACAAAAAAAATTGCTTTAAAATTAAGTGAAAATTGAATGAAAACAACGTTATCAAATCAACTGCAGTGTGTATTCTAAAATTTAAAAATCAAAATTGTTTTACTGTATTTTTTCAATTTTAAACAAATTGCATTTTAGACGACTATTATTCGTCACGGATAAAGGAGTTCAACCAGTTTAAAGCTGTTTTTCTACGCTATTAAATAAGTAATTCAATTTAATTAGTTTTATTTAAAAATTGTTAATTGAGAAAAATAAAGCAAAAACAAATAAAATGAGACCGGATAATAATTAAAACATCATGTTGAGGCTTAATAACCAATAAAAAATAAAAAAAATATATCGTAAGTAAGCCTTAAACGTAATACAAGTACATACACAAATAATATTATCGTCTAGTTTGGGTATTGAGGTATAGATTTTAATTTCAGTTTCTATTTTTTACTATAATTTTATATCCCGGTTATTCGTGTGACACATAAAAAAATTTTATTTTTTTGTATTTCTTTTTAAATGAAATGCCGCTTTACGTTGTTTTTTTTTTTGTTTTTTCATTTTCTGGGTTTTATGTTTTCATTGTTATTTGAAATTTCCTACTACACTGTATGTTGTAAGTGTCGTATAGTTTTTTTTTTTTTTTTGTAATATTTTTTTATTTATTTACTATTTTATTTAACAGTATCGTGGTTATTGTAAGTAATTTACTATACAACTACTCAGTATACAATTTCCTAATAATTAAATGCTAAATTATGTACATACAGTTTGTGTTCCCAAACACTTTAGTGTCTCACTTTCAATAGCAATTTAAATTGAATGAAAAAAAATTCAAAATTAAAAAATAAATAGACAAGTATTGTATTGTATTCGTAATACATAACGACAATAACGAGAGTTATAATGGATTATAAAGATCTTTTTTTTAAGGGGTTGGGTTGGTATTAAATTTCAAAAAATATATTTAAAAAATTATGTAAATATAACACAGAAAAGCTCAAAACAAAGCAAATATTAATATTTTCCTAGAAGGTCAAAGGTCATTTAGTTTAAGGTACAATCATTTATTAAGAAACTAAAGGGTCCGCCAAATAAATTTCTTTTTTTCTTTGAAAATGCTATAAAAAAAAACTACTGAATATTTTCTCAAACTTCTTTTTATATTTGAAAGTACAATCCTTCCGGTTAATAAAGGAAAATAATTTCATTCAAATGGCTACACGATCGATCCAATTGTGAAGCACATTATCGATTGTGTGTAGCTGTATTTCGCCACTGTTTTCATGAATATTGTCCTTTAAAGCGTCAATTGTCTCTGGCTTATTGGCGTAACACTTATCTTTGACGGCACCACACAAATAATAGTCCAACGGTGTCAAATCGCAGCTCCGAGGTGGCCAAACGGCATCGGCTGATAATGCGATCTTCAAAAACAGGGCTCAAAGCATCGAGTGTAGCTTCGGCTGTGTGGCACGTAGCGCCGTCCTGTTGAAACCAAATGTTGCTAATATCCTCCTCTTCAATTTTTGCGAACAAAAATTCGTTCAACATGGCCCGATAACGATCGCCATTGACTGTAACGTCCACTCCTTGCTCATTATCGAAGAAAAATGGCCCAATTATGCCTCCGGATCAAAATCCCCACCAAACAGTGACTCGTCTTGGGAGTATCGGCTTTTCAATGTACGAGTATGCGTGCGAGTTTTCTGTGCCCTAAATGCCACAATTTTGCTTGTTTACATACCCGCCAAGATCAAAATGAGTTTCAGCTGAAAAGATGATTTTTGGGGCAAAATCAGCATCTGTAAGTCGATCGCAGGCCCACTTAGCGAAGCGAAAACGCCATGGTCAGTTGGCTTCAACTCCTGAACCAATTGGACTTTGTTTGGTGTCTTTATGCAAAATTCGTCTCAATGATGTCTCCAAAATGTTCAATTGTTGAGAACGACGGTGAATTGAGGTTGATGGTGCTTCACGCACACTTTCTGCTACACCTGCAATATTCTCGGGTGTACGCACTGTTTTTGGCTTTTCACGCTTTGGTTTATCGATGAGGATGCCAGTTTCTTTCACTTTTTTCACAAAATAACGAACATACGGAGCTGACGGTGCTTATCTTCTTCCAAAATCCATACGCAATTTTCGCACACATTCTGCAACATTACCATGATTTTCAAAGTAATGTCGCAATATTTCCCAGCATTGTTCAAGCGTATACACAACCATATTCGTTCAGCGGAAGGATAAGACTAATTATCTGCCAAATCAGACATGAGCTAAGTGTTACCATTCACGAAATAAGCACTAGACGAAAAAAAAACCTTAGATGGCGGACCCGATAGAAATATATAAAAAATTACCTGAATTAAGGAGTAGTACGAAGTTTTACACAAAAATTAACAATAATTTTCTCAAAAACGAACAAAAGTTCAAAGGTCACTTGCTAAAAATATGTAAAAACCATACATCCAGAATTCGCTTATTTTAAGAAAAAAGTTTCATTTGATTATTTTTCAGTAAATATCATAATATGTTTTCTGCAAAACAAGATAAGGTCAAAGGTCATCTAATTTAGAGTACAAATAGATCTCTAGAAACTTTGACTATATAAAAAATTGAACTTAACAAAATTTTGTTGTTAAAGTTAACACTGCAATAAGCCATAATTTGCTGCAAAACGAAGAAAAGTTCAAAGGTCACTTGCTGGAATATGGGCTAAACTCTTAAAAAACCATACCTTTAGAATACGAATATTTTAATAAGACAGTTTGATTTGATTTTTCATAGAAAATCATAACGTGTTTTTCACAAAACAACATAAGTTCAAAGGTCATCTAATTTAGAGTACAAACAGATCTTTAGAAACTTAGAATATATATTCATATATATATGTAAATGGACTGAGAAGTACTCAGTAGGAGGTAGATTTTTAGTGGAATCACCACATCCCGAATGCGACGGCATACGATGAGGGGATTTTTTTCTACCTCAATAAAAAATTATATTGATATTAATGCAAGAAGGCCTTTAACATTTTATTGATTTATTCACCATCGTGCTGGATGGCATAATGAATAATGTCGGTTCAAAAAGAAGATGGATCGCATGGAATCTCTCACGTCAACTCAAAGACTGGGACTATGCAGATGACATTTGGGTACTCTCGCATAAGATTTGCAATATGTAGTAGAAACTGGAGGACCTAGAAAGATTGGCTCGTAGTGTTGGAATGAGAATAAACAATACCATCACGGAAAACATCATGCTACAGGGTCAAGCAGTCGAGTATGTAGAAAGTACAATGACTACAAACGGTGGCGCAGAAACAGACGTAGATAACAGGCTCAATAAAGCGAGAGCGGCTAACTAAGCTCAGAATATTCAACTCATGTGTTAAATCAGTACTGCTATATGGCAGTTAAAACTGACTTGTAACATCACACAGAAACTCCAGGTATTCATTAACAAGTGCCTCAGAATCATATGCAGAGTATTCTGGCCTAACACCATAAGTAACACAGAACTGTGCATCATGACTAATAAGGAACCCAAACTGAAACAGGTAAATAAAAGAAAGTGGGGATGGATCGGTCACACCATACGAAAAAGTCTAGAGAGTATCACCAGAATGTCACTCAAGTGGAATTTTCAAATCGTGGTCGACCAAAAACACCTGGAGTCGCACAATTATCCAAGATCTGAGACAGCAAAACCTAACATGGGAGGAGGCAGTTAACAGCAGTAAACCGTGTTAGTCAGAGATCAGTGGAAAAAAACCGATTAAAAAGAAATGTTTTTTTACTATAAAATTTTAAGATTTTTTAAAAACCAAGGTCAAAGGTCAACTTTAAAAATAATGGTATAAGTTGTAATTCATAATTTTATAAAATTTTACTTATGAAATTTTAAGTTTTCAATATTATCCCATTTAGTACGACCCTCTGCCTTATTTACTCTCAATAGTTTTATTAGGGTCGATTAATACAATCATTTGTCATCGATATGCTGTCTAGCAAAACATATTCAATTAAAAAAAAATAAACAAACGGCGGCATTTAATAAAATAAGAAAAATTATGCAAAAATTATCTATTTTCTCACTATTTCTAATATCGGGTCTGCCATCTAACATTTTTTTTTCAACTAGTGCTTTCGTGAATGGTAACACTTGGCTCATGTCTGATTTGACAGATAATTAGTTTTATCCTTCCGCTGAACGAATATGGTCGTGCATACGCTTGAACAACGCTGGCAAATATAGCGACATTACTTTGATCGATCGACTTACAGAAGTTGCCGATTTTGTCAAAAAAAATCATCTTTTCAGATGAAGCTCATTTTGATCTTGGCGGGTATGTAAACAACCAAATTGTCGCATTTGGGGCACAGAAAACCCGCACGCATACATTGAAAAGCCGACACACCCAAGACGAGTCACTGTTAGATGCGGATATTGGTCTAGATGCATAATTAGGCCATTTTTCTTCGAATATGAGCAAGGAGTGGCCGTTACAGTCAATAGCGATCGTTATCGGGCCATGTTGGACGAATTTTTGTTCACAAAAATTAAAGAGAAGGATATTAGCAACATTTGGTTGCAACAGGACGGCGCTACGTGCCACACAGCCGAAGATACACTCGAAGTTTTGCGCTCTGTTTTTGAACATCGCATTATCAGCCGCAGAGCTGATGTCGTTTGGCCACCTCGGAGCTGCGATTTGACACCGTTGGACTATTATTTGTGGGGTGCCAACAAGCCAGAGACAATTGACGCTTTAAAGGACAATATTCGTGAAGCCATTGATGAAATACAGCTGCACAAAATCGATAATGTGCTTCAAAATTGGACCGATCGGGTAGGCTACTGCATGGCCAGCCGTGGCAGCTATTTGAATGAAATTATTTTACATTGTTAACCGGAAGGATTGTACTTTCAAATGAAGAAAGAAATTTGAGAAAATATTCAGTAGTTTTTTTTATAACATTTAAAAAAAAAAATTATTTGGCGGACCCTTTATTTTATTTAATAGGATATTTATATGAAAAGTAATAGTAATAAAACGCTTTAAATAAATGACAATAAAATATTTCATTTTTAATTGAAAAATTATTTGAAAAAGTGTTAAAGGAATTTTAATTATCAACAAGTCTAAATGAATAAATTAGTTTTAAAAATTATTAAAAAATAAAAACAAAATTGTAATGAAATATATAAATGACGTCAGGGTTTAAAAGGCTGGCAGTTACAGGCCGGAAATAAATTTTTGAATTGACCATAACTTTTGTGGGGATTTAAAAAAGGTATGGCCCTAAATGATGAATAATACAAAGGAAAGAATGAAATCATTTGTAGACTAAATTTCATAGCACTTACTTATAAAACTTATAATAAAGAGGGTAACAGATAAGATAATTATACATTGTTGTTGTTGAGAACATATTTTTTTTTTGCTTTTCAAATATTTTTACATTTTGTTGATGATGATTTTGCTGGTGATGGTAAATATTTTGTAACCCAATTATTGGGACCTAAACCTGCCTACATACACCCCATACATACAGGTGCTCACATCAGTTTCTAAATACCACTACTATTATAAGGCTTTTTAAACTCTCCATTATCTTATCTTATCTTATCATCAGCTTATCAGACTGTGTTATATTGTATAGGCGCTTGAATAAAAGAATAGAAGAAAAACGGAGGAATTGCAAAAGCAACAGGTTGAATTGAAATAATTTTTTTATTACTTTTTTGTAGTTTTGGTGAAATAATAGAGGTTTTTCGATATCATTTGTAGCCGTTTAGTGTCAGTTAACGAACGAAAAACGCAACGACAAGTGGAAATTATAAAAAAAAATTCCAAAAAGAAAATTTAAAAAAAATAAAACTTAATATTTAAAAAGAAACAAATTTAAAAAAAAATAAGAATTATAAACAAAGAAATTTCCCCAAAATAAAGAAGAAGAACACAACAAAAACTAAACGAAAATGGTGTCCATAGAAACAATTGGTTCAATATTTATCAAGGCCATGAAATTGGTAGGGACTTGTAAAAAACAATAACAATTATAAACTAATGAAAAAAAATTATTTAATTTAAATTTAATTAAAATTATTAATTAAATAATAATTAGACATGACTATCAGCACAAATTAAAATGAAAAACTAGTGACTCATATGATTTAAAACAGAAATTTCTATTATCCAACTGGTATATGTACTTAAAAAAAAATTTTTTGCAAAAAAAACTCTAATTCTACCTTAACAAACAGTTTTAGGCAAAAAATTGTGTACTTAAAAAAATTCGCCATTATCCGTTATTATCAATATTTATCCGTTTGAAGTTTTACAAAAATTTAAAAGAAAAATTAATTCTCAATTTACTAAAAAAAAATTGCGTTTTTAACAAAACTTCAATATTATCCGTTATTATCCATTTTTATCCATTTGGCATTATTGTATACTTACGTTAAAGAAAAACGAATTTTTTTATTCTAAGAAACTGTTTAAGGCAGAAATTTGTGTATTCAATAAAATTTCGCTATTATCCGTTACTATCAATTTTTATCCGTTTAAGTTCTTACTAAAATTAAACAAAAAACTAATTCTCTTCTTCTAACTAGAAACTATTACAAAAAATATGTGTTCAATATTATCCGTTATTATCCATTTTTATCCATTTGGGATTATTGTATACTTAAGTTAAAGAAAAACTCATTTTTTTAAACTAACAAACAGTTTATGACAAAAAGTCTATGTATATAACAAAATTTAACTATTATTCGTTATTATCAATATTTAACCGTTTGAAGTTTTACAAAAATTCTCTTCAACAGGCAAATTACTACAAAAAATTTGTGTTTTAAACAAAACTTCAATATTATCTGTTTTAATTTGTACTAAAATTAACAACAAAAAAACAAACAGTGTAAAATCAAAAGTTGTTTGTTAAACAATATATTCATATTGTCCGGTAATATAAGCTTTTATCCGTTTAAATTTTTAATAAAATGTAAAAACAAAACTAGTTTTCTTGCTCTAACAAGCAGTCTAAGACAAATACATTTGTGTAGTTAATAAAATTTCTATGTTATCCGTGATTATCCAATTTTGTGTACTGAAAACTAAGCAAAACTAAATATATAATTTACTTTTACATATTAAAACCTTAAAAAATTAAAAATCGCTCATCACTTAAAGCTTCATCCGCTTTTATCCACTTTTATCAACTTTTTTTTCATAAACCAAAAACTATGACTAATTGAATTGCTCTAACAAGCAGTTTAATACTAAAAATTTGTTTGTTTAACAAAATCTCAATGTTATCCGTTTTTATCCGTTTGAAGTTCTAATAAAATTAAAAAAAAAATAATTTTCCTTTCTTAACAATAGTTTAGGACAAAATTTTTGAGTATTTAAGAAAATTTCCATGTTATCCATTATTATCCAATTTTATGCATTTGCATTTTTTAACTCTGCCTAGTTTTTGATTGAAAACTAAATAAAACTATTTCTAATTTACTTTTATCTATTAAAGCTTTAAAAAATTCTAAATTTTATCCGCTTTTATCCTTTAACTTATTTTCATAATCATTTTTAAATTAACGGTAAACTTATTATTTGTCCTAACAGCCAGTTTCAAACTAACAAATTTGTGTATTTAACAAAAATTCAACGTTATATTTTATTATCCACTTTTATCCGTTTAAACTTTGACTAAACTTCGAAAAATAAATTGATTTTCTTTCTTTAAGAAGCAGTTAAAAACAAAAACTTTATTTGTTTGACAAAATGTTGATGTTATACGTCATTACTCAAGTTTATCCGTTAGAATTTTCTTACAAAAACTTACAAGTTTTTTGATAAACAACTGTACAAAACTACTTTTATATAATAAAACTATAAAAAATTTAAAATTGTTCTACAATTAAAGCTTTGTCCGCTTTTATTTTTTACATTTGAATATAAGTGATTTTGTTTGGATATTTTATAACATAGTATTTATCCGTTTCATAAAATTATTTTAAAAATATGTTTAAATTGTCTTTTCTAAAGGCAAAATCAGCAAAAAAAAAAACTGTGTTAGAGAACAAAATCGTACTGTGCGGTTATCCTGCTTATGAATTTTTATCCGTCATTAAATTAAATGTTATCAGTTCGATATTTTACAACATATTGTTTATCCATTTAATATAATTCTTTTAAAAGAGTTTTAAAACTTTATTTTACGAAGGCAAAAGCAAGAAAAATCTATGGTTTTAAACATAAAAGCGTATTGTCTGATTTTAACGCTTTTACAAGCTTATCCGCCATTTAGATATTATCTGCTGAATATGCTACAATATAATAAATATCCTTCTAATAAAATTCTTTTTAAAATATCTGAAACTTACTTTTTATAAGGTAAAAACAACTGATCTCTGTGTTTTAAGACATAAAATCTTATTATCCAGAGTTATCCGTGGGCTCTAAAGTCGGGATTTTATTAAAATAAAGTATGGTTTTTCTTGAAATACCTTAAATTATTTAATATTAAATAAAAATATACCCTAAAAGCATAAATCTTGTGCCAAAGTAACGTGTTTAAGAACTTTTGTATAATTTTGTCATAAATAATGGCATATTAGGGTCTTATTTTATTTCAATTTTTAACACAAAAAAGTAAAAATTATGTGTAACAATATTTATTTAATTATTGATAATAAAAAAACAACAACAATAAAATTCTTTATCAAATTTTATTTGTTGTAAAAACAATGCGTAATACCTTGAAACCAATGATTATCAATTACTCATAATGTTTTAGCACTTGAAGGTTATGTACTAATACAGTAAGTAGTCGTAAAACAGTTAAAGTCTAACAAAACTTAAACTCTAACTAAATAAATTTCGTTTACAATTTTATATTTTGAGGTTCCACTGTACTATTATTGGCCACTACAAATAAGGCATTAACCATATAAAAACCAACTACTACGAGCATTATGAATAATTTGATATAAAATTTTTCGTTATTTCGAATTTGACCACGCTCTTGGGAGTGGTTGATAAAGAAGTTGTTGTATTTTCTTCGAATTCCACAACAACAATAACAAACATATGAATCACACTTTTTTTGTGTGTGTAAGACAAGTGATACATTTTATCCAACATGAATTAAAAAATTTGACAGAGTTGACATTTAAAACGATTTTTTATGAATTTTTTTGTATATGAGTATAAAAAACGATTAATTTGTAGAGAATCTAAAGAGCAAAAGAAACTGGTTTTAAATGAATATTAAATATTAGAATATTTGGTTCATTTGTTTTAGTTAAAAAATAGATAATAAATTTTATTCGAATAATTCCAATAGAATATCTGGATTCGATTAATTTTAATCGTCTAAATTTAAACTATTTTTACTACTTTAGCGTATAAATTAAACTTGAGCATGTGAAAAAGTTTTTTTCAAAGCAAACAAAAATTTGATACGAAATTTTATTCGTATAATGTTATTCGAAAATTTTATTCAATTACTTTTAACAGTATAGTCTTAAACATATAGAAAAATACTTTTCAAAATAAACAAAATCTCGATTATCCATTTAAAGCGAATGAATTTATTCGATTAACTGTAATCATATAATACTTAAATACTTTAACTTATTTATGTTAGTGTATAACATAATCCCGAGCATATGAAAAAACAAAAATAATAATTTCGATCGAATAATTTTATTCGTTAATTTTAATCGTCTAGCTTTAAACTGTTCTTACAATTTAAACTTATGGCTTAATCTTGAGTATGCAAAAACTACATTTCAAAACAAACAAAACTCGATTTTAAATATAATGCAAATAATTTCAATCGAATGAGTTTATTCGATTAATTTTTATCGTATAACATTTAACTACAATAACTAATTGAGTATATAGCCTTTTCTTGGGTATATAAAAAACTCTTTTCGAAACAAATAAATATTTTACTAGAAATTTTAGACGAATTCTTTTTAGTTGAATAATTTTATTCGATTAGGTTTAATCGTAAAACATTGAATTATTTTAATATATGGTATAATCTTGAAAATGAGAAAAAATACTTTTTAAAACAAACAAAAATTTTATTTTTTAATCGAATAATTTGATTCGATTATTATTAGTCGTATAACTTTTAACTATTTTTACTATTAGTGTAGTATATTGCATAATCTCGAGCATGTAAAAAAATTTGGATTTTAATCGAATAATCGATTAAATACACTAAATCGTTTAAGTTGTCAACTAACTTTTGTTATATTAAAAATTTGTAGGTCAAATAAGTATATTATGTATATGTACGAGTACATATATTTAATCGAGTAAACGATTTTTAACCGAATCCGGTTTTTAACCGAACAAAAATCTTAACACACAAAATTTTTGTTTTTTTTCCCTAAAACTTGAAAGAAGAGTTTTTTTATAAGTATAGTTATTCGTTTTATTTCGCTCTTAAAAAAATTTGTACTTCCAGGTCCTTAATTTAATCATTTTGATTTTATATCGCATCGGTGATGGTGGTGAATTCTTGGGTGTTGGCGGTACTTGGAATCTAAATGAAGAGAAAAGTGCAGATTGTGAAATTGTAGCCTCTGGTGTAATGGTAGGCTTTTTCATCTATACCGCTTGTCATACTATAGCCTATCTCTTTGGCACTACCAAGCACAAAAGGTACGCATTTAACTGAAATAATATCTTATATAAAAAAAAAAAAAAATTATTTTGGTTTTAAATTCTAGGGAATTATCCGATACTATAATGAATGTGGTGGGCACATTTATGTGGGTAGCTGTTGGTGGTACTGCTCTACACTACTGGAAGGGTTATATGAAGGATAATGGTTATCTATATGTTGCCTCCGAGAGGCAAGTTGGCCTTGCCATGGGTGCTTTGTGTGTTATTGAGGGTGCTCTATTTTTAATCGATACTGTATTGGCCTGTATACATTATTCGAAGGGTGATACTGATTACGTGCAGTAAAATGAACAAAAAATCCAATTATTAAACAGCAAACGAATATTTCCACATTTTTTAACAATTTTTTTTAATTTTTACAATTTAAGTTCAAATTAGTTTTAAAAAATTTTTATTTTTTTAATTTTTTTCCATAACAAACTGTTACAAATAGTTTTTTTTAACACATTTTTCAATATTTTCAAATAAAAACCGGTTTTTAAAAAACCTAAACCAAAATAATACGACAGTATATTAACCTAAAAATCTGCTAAAACATTTATAACAAAATTCAAGTTTCTAATTTAACAAAAAAGTTAAGCATACTTTAAGGGGACAAGCCTAAATAATTCTAATTTAAATTCTATCATTAGGCATTTATAGAATTTTTTCCTAAAACTAGTCTATCATCTTCTAAGGCCTTTTACATATAAAATAAAATGATACTTTATTCATCTCGTTACTCATCTTTGTCACTCATTTAAAGCTTTCACTGTTACATCAGAAAAAATTTGTATTTCAAATTGAACTTTATTTATTTTAGAAGTCAAGTTTAATTAAGACAATACGCAAAGTGTTTCACATTAATTATATCTCTGTTATTGAAAAGTATCGTAAGATCTTGATTAAACGTTATTGAATAAATAAAATGGCAGTAAGAAATGTTTCCATAGACAAATTGTCAGACGGACAAATAGAACAATTGTTTTAATGCTGACATAAAGCGGCAATTTTTAATTAAAAGAAACAGGGAACAAACATTGAATCAAACTTTATAAGAAAATTTATTGCAAACAGATGTTTTCTCTTTTTCAAGCTAAAAAGCTTAAGTAAATTAATTAAATTTAAATACATATTTTGTAGTGTATATATATCATATTTAAGATTTAAATAAACTTGCCAGAAAATATAAAAAAATTTAAATAGCCCAGCTCGCTGTGGCACGTTATGGTTAGTATAGACAAGATTTTTTACCCAATTCTTTGAACATTCCTGTCCTATTCGTATTATATTGGAATCATTTTCATGCTTCATTCTTATTTTTTTTTTAATTATATTCTGTCTTACCTTATTCCCTTCCTATACCTATCCTATCTTAATTAAATCACTACCCCCTTCTTATCCCATTTAAAGTCTATTTTTATCCTTTTGGTATCCTATTTCTATCCTATTCTCATGTTATTCCTATTCTATTCCTCTCATATTTATGTTCTATTTAATTTGTTTCCTATCCTATTTGTATCTTAATCTTTTTCTTATTTCTATTCTCTACTACCGTATTCGTATCTATTTCTATTCTATTTACATTTCTTTCTATCCTATTGATATATTATTCCGATCCCATTCCTATCCAATATGGATCCCATTCCTATGCTTTTCTATTCTATTTCTATTCTATACTTATCCTTTTCCTACCCTATTCCTATCCCATTTCTACCTGATTCTTATCCTATACTATTCTATGTATATCCTATTCCTACTACTCCTATCATTTTACTACCCTATTCCTATTTGATTCCTATCCTATTGCTATTCCATTCCCATCCCTATCCTTTGTATATCTTATTCCTCTACAACTCCAATCCTATTTCATTTCTATCCCTTTCCTACCCTATTCATTTCCGATTTTTATTTCTATGACATTTCTATCATATTCCTCTTATATTCCTATCCTAACCTATTCCTATCCTATTCCTATTCGATTCCTATCATATTCTATTTCCATTCAATTCCTATACTATTCCTATCTTATTCATATCCTATTCCTATCCTATTCCTATCCTATTCCTATCCTATTCCTTTCCTATTCCTATCCTATTCCTATCCTATTCCTATCCTATTCCTATCCTATTCCTATCCTATTCCTATCCTATTCCTATCCTATTCCTATCCTATTCCTATCCTATTCCTATCCTATTCCTATCCTATTCCTATCCTATTCCTATCCTATTCCTATCCTGTTCCTATCCTATTCCTATCCTATTCCTATCCTATTCCTATCCTATTCCTATCCTATTCCTATCCTATTCCTATCCTATTCCTCTCCGATTCCTATCCTACTCCTATTCTATTTCCATTCAATTTCTATCCTATGCCTATCCTATTGATATCTTATTCCTATACTACTCTAATCCTATTCTTTTCCTACCCTATTCCTCTCAGATTTCTATCTTATTGCTATCATATTTCTTTGTCTATCCTATTCCTATCCAATTCCTATTTGATTTCTATCCTATTCCTATCCTATTCCTATCTTATTTCTATCCGATTCCTATCCCTTTCCTACCATATTCCAATTCTATTTCTAACATATTCCTGTGTTACTCCTATCCTTTTACTACTTTTTCCTATCCAATTCCTATCCTATTCCTATTCTATTTCCACTCAATTCCTATCCTATTCCTATCCTGTTCCTACCATATTCCTATCCTATTTCTATCTTATTTATATCCTATTCCAACCATAACCCTTTGCTATTCCTATCGTATTCCTATCCTATTCCTATCCTTTTTCTATCTGATTCCTATTTAATACGTATTCTATTTCCATCCCATTCCCATTCCATTCCTATCCTGTTCCTGTGTTACTCCTACCCTATTCCTCTCCGATTTCTATCTTATTGCTATCATATTTCTATCCTATTCCTCTAATATTCCTATCCTTTCCCATTCCTATAATATTTTACATCTATCCTATTCCAATCCTATTCTTATCTGATTCCTATCCAATTCCTATTCCATTTCTATACAATTCCTCTCATTTTCCTACCCTATTCCATCCGATTCCTATCCTACTATTTTCTCTTTCATAGTTATCCTATTCCTCCCCTTTTCATATTCTATCCTAATTTTCCAATCTTTTTCCTACCATTATTATTATCATCACTCTGGTAGTTACCCAACGCAGAGATGCCTATCTTATTCCTGTTCCAATTCTCATCTTATTTTTATCCTATTCCTGTCTGATTCCTATCCTATTCTTATCTTATTTCTATCCTATTTCTATTCCATTCCTATTCTATACCCATCCTCCTCCTTTCTTATTCATAGTTATCCCATTCCATATTTCCTCGTCTATTTCCTACCATTAATATTATCATTAGTCAGTTAATTGGTTGCCCAGCAGATACACCGCCTTAAAATATCTTTTGTATACTGTCAAGAAAGGGGACCCATAAAATCACCCTCCCACACTCAACAGTGATTCCCCACCAGCAGGGTGATATCCATTTAACCACAATCGAACACTGACAATACTGCTGCCTTTCTAATGAACCACTGCAAATTGTTGTTCACCATTGAGAACCTATGTCTCTCTAGACATTTAGCAAAAATCACTCATTCACATGCAAGCAAAGTCTACAACCATCCACTACCGTGATTGCCATGCTCTACTGATGCGTTCAATCTAAATGGCATATCAGAAATTCGTCTAGAGACTCCTTTACTTGAGTATCATCAAAACTACGCCCAAATTATGGACTTATACCTGAGTTAATGTCCTTAGAGCATATGCCAGTGTTCTAAGCATCAGATAATTACTCAATCTTTAATATATCCTTAATCATGTACTAAGCGCTGCTGTACAGTAGAGCTTTTCTTCCAGCCAACGCATGCGCTGTTGCGCTGCCCTGATCCCACAGTGTTCAGGTACCCAAAACAAGAGGAGTTATACCTAGGGCTTTACACGTAATATAAGGCAACATGACTTCACAAGAAGATATTAATGGTCTTCCCTTGAGCTCACTGTCAAGGGTTATCCCACAATATATAGCAATGGCCATGATTTCAGCCTACTCGTAATGATCTCTCAAGTGTGATTTAGTATTAGAAACCTGTGTCTACGAATAAGAAGACTGAAGTAAGACAATGTCACAATTAGTGACGATCTAGTATCAGTGGATGAGAACAAAAAGGGGAACAACTCGCTTTGTCTATATTCAGCTAGAAGTGTTCAAGAACTGCACACCCATAATGGATATAATAAACGTCATGCTGCAATCTAGTATACTGAACCAGCTCCTGCACAGATAAGGGCTTTCTTGTAGCACATGAGTCACTGACTCCTTACTTTCGTCTTCGCAATAGCTTCTACTTATCATGTTGCGTGCTATTCCGAGTTGGTTAGCATGTATCCTCAATAGTCAGTACACAATGCTGGCTGTCACATCTCGTGAAATATTTTCTTCTGAAAGTTTCATTAGCGTGTTGTTCTTTCATCTATTGTAGGATGGCCTTATTTTCCTCGAAATGGAACAATTTATCCTGTTGTTGTCTTTACACCTGTTCTCATTCCTCTTCAATTTCTTTCACGTTGTTATTCTGTTCATATATGAACCTGACCCAATTATTGCCCTATTTTTATCTCTTTCCTATAACCAGCCTATTCTGATCATATCTTACCTTATTTACTTTCGTTGCACTTCATTTTGCACTCTGAGGTTAAAGACGGGGTAATGAGAAGCAGCGCCAAAAATTGCTATCGAGTTTGTGGCGATACGGGAGAGCCAGAGACTGTGGAAATAGCCATTGCTCGGTTCTTCTTCTTCAGGTTGCTGAGCCAGGTCTTCTTCAATGGCCTGGGGGAGGTAGAGCCAGCTAGGATTTGTGACCTGATGCCCGGTTGTCTATTTGGGCGTCCATTGTAGAATACTTTTCTTTTTTATATTCTTTTAATTTCCTTTTTCCTTCCTTCTTTTCTGCCATATTTCCTTTCTATTTCTCCCTCCGTGTTTTTCCTTCTTCTTCCTGTTTTTAGTTAAGGGTTTTCCACAATGAGCCTCTGTGGTCTCTGGGTGGGGACCTTCAGCACCGCCTTTCCTACCTAACCTACTTTTATTCCTTAATTAATTCCCCTTCATGCCTAACCATTTCTATTTTTTTTTCCATTCGAAACCGCAGAGCTTTCTTTTTATGGTAACATAACTTATTTATTAAAACTTTTTTGACTCACCTGTATATTAACTGCACCATCGACTACATCCTGAGCAGCTTTCGTTTTATCTGTACTTATTTGGCTGCAATAGCGTTTAATATACGGTCGTTTGTTGGCCCTTACCGGTGGTGTAGAGGCTAAATCCAATATATCCACTAAATCACTATCCATTATAAACGAATTACGCGAAACATCATTTAATAACTCGAGTTTACGCGAATCTAAACTTTCCCGATACACATTACGCGGTTTATCCAAATTATGCTCATAATCCGTATCCATACAAAAACTATTACGCGAAGCACTACGTTTGGCCAATTCACGCGCGGAACCGTGTAACGAAGAAGAAGTTTTACGACGTCTTACCACTGTTTGGGGTGTAACAAACGGTGAAGGAGCCGAGGTTTGGGAGGGAGTACAGGGCGAGGGTAATATATACGAAGAGTTATCACTTACAAATGAGTTATCGGGTGGTATTATAGAAGAGTTAAGAGAAGGATCCATAAGACTTATTTGCGATAGTTTACGTTCCAATTGCTTTTCATAGGTATTGAATTTGTCATAATCGATAAAAGACATGTTCTCATAGCTGACCATATTGTCGACAGCCTGCAGAGATTGTAGCGAAGCACGCCATTTGTCATTTAATTTATCTTTTTTCTTCTCGGAACTAAGACCAAAAGTGGTCTTGAAGGAGGATATCAGAGTGGAAGAGCGTCTTTTCTTAAAGTTAGCTATGGGATCAAAACTATTATCCTGCTGATTAAGTAACGGAGTAGAGGTTTTACGCGCCTGTTGGTTGGAGTTTGTAGTTTCAACAGGCGTGGAGGTAGCCTGATTTTGCATAGACTGTGGCCTTAAAGGTGTACTGTTGCAATTAATGTCATTATTCTCTATGGAATTTTTGCGCGGCGAGGCTGGTGAAGTAGGATCTTCTTCCGATAACTGCTCTAATTGCGGCTCTATCAGACTGCGACGATTTGTGCGACGCGGCAAAATCATCGAACGACTGCGGGTAAACTTAAAGGGCAATTCACTGTCATCTTCGATTTTGTTGAGACTCTCTTTACTGCCCGTTATGGAATTGATAAGTTTGGAGAGTTTGCCTTTAAGCGAAAAACTGCCAGAGCGCTCAAATTTGGGGGCAATAACATCACTCTGTGGCAGCGGGGCACTATTGTTTATGTGTTTTTGTAGTAGTTGCTGTTCATGAAATTCCCTTAGCTTTGCACTAATGTTAGTGCAATTGTTGTTGGCTTCTATGTTATTATTATTATGATTGTTGTTGTTGCTGTTGTGTATATGATTGTTATTGTGATTGATGATGGTGTTAGTGTTGGTGTTTTTAGCATTTTTGGCAGTTTGTAAGGCATTTTTTTGATTTTTCTGTAAATGCTGTTCTGTTTCGTTTCTTGCTTTATTCAACTGCTGTTTCTTTACCAACTTTTGTTGTTTCTTTTGAGCCTTAACAGCTGCTTTTGAATCACGAGCCGTTGTTGTTGTCGTTGTCGCGTTCATTGTGTTTACAGGTGTCTAAAAATAATTAGAGGTTAAGGTTTACTAAGCAAAGCCACCATGGAGAATCTAAAAAGCGAAAAGGAAACAAAATAAACAAAATTAGTTATTATTTTAACAGAAACTTATTGTATAAAAAATTAAAAAACAAAAGAATTTACTTTTTTTATCGTTTAAAGAAAATTATAGCAAAAATGTCATTTTTATTTTGCCATATTTAACAACATGTTACTGATTAGATTTGTTAGCAATTTTTATAGTGGGGGATTTTTGTACCATCACCCCACCGTCATTTTTCAGCACCGTATTGGTTTTGTGCTCAAATTTATTTGCTATTATTCAGTACAAATTAAATGTAAATGTATCAGAAAGATAAAAATTTAATTTCTGTTGATAAAAAATTTAATTTTAAATAAAAAATCGAAATTGTTTTGTAATAAGAACCACTTAAGTGTAAGAAATTACAAATACAATGAAAAAAGGAAATTGTTTTTAATTTAAAAGAAAGCTGAAGCCCTGCTTAATAATATATTTTCATACATATTTGATACAAACATTCATTTCCAGCTTCACATTAAGTTTAAATATACAAAGTCTGTTCTTTTTCTCTGGTGCAACTTTCTCTCATCTTTCTGACCAATTAATGAATCTTAAGCTGGGATCACACGATTGTCGCAATGCATTAATTATTGGTACGGCAATCGTGTGACCGCCCAATAACGAATAATGCGGCAAAAAAATATCAAAAGTGCGCCAATATTTACTGTGTTCTTGTGCGACAAACAAAGTTGGCAATACGTACCAATAATTAAATTTTGAAATTTATTTTCGCATGATAAATTGGAATAATTTTGATATTTTACGTCAATAATGTACAATAGAAATTGTGCCACATTGGTATATCAAACTGCATTTGAAAGTCCGATTCGTGCGAAGGTTTATAAAGCTGTCTGGGTTTGGTATTCTTGCAAAATTCGTCAACATGACTTCAACCGTTCAGGTTGGTAAAGACATCTCAGACCCATGCAAACAGATCAGGTGATCGATTGTCCTGTAATGTCTCAAATATGCTAATAAAGAAAGTTGTTCGCGATGTCCAAGTGCATAGAACCGAAATAATATTTAATAAAAAACAGTTAACCTGCTACTTCACAGAGCCGGGCATTCAAATAGCAGCAAAAGAACCACCGATTCCTCACTGTAGCCTTTGCAACAGCTTCTACATATGATGTAGTTTTCTATTTCGCGATAACTAGCATATTTTCAAAAAGGATAAGGTGGTGGAGGACCCACTAGAAAGAAGGAGCCCCACTTAGTTCAGATATCTGGCTCATTGTAAAACCACAAGCATAGGAGCTAACCCGGGGATCAAACTATCTCCAATAGGAAACCATTCTCACCACAAAATAAATCTCACAATTGAGGTCACCTTCGTTCTGGAAAGTTCGGTCAAAGCTGACAAGGATTCTAAAAACTTTTGTCGTCTGCTAGCATGGGCTGGACACTGACACATGAGGTGAGAAACAGTCATATACCTCTCTTCAAAACCACAACTCCTGCAAAAGTCATGTTAGTCTCTCAGCATGCCTTCCAAACAGGTAATGATCCTTCTCGACCCAATCTCCAAAAGACTCGGTCTACGATCAAAAGAATATGAGTGACAAATGTTGCTATAGATAGGATTAGAAGTGAGAAGAAGAAAGTCGTTAAGAAATATTAGAAAAAGAGTAGGAGAAAGAACAGAGCTTTACGGTGCCCCTGAGTTCATCCTGAACTTGTCGGATGAGACCCCATCTATAAAAACTCTTATAGAGAACAGAGCTTTACGGTGCCCCTGAGTTCATCCTGAACTTGTCGGATGAGACCCCATCTATAAAAACTCTTATAGAGCGATCTCTGAGAAAACTCGATATAAATCGAGAGAAGTGACTACCGACACCAAAAGCATTAAGTTTCGAAATGAGAGCCTCGTGCCAATCTCTATCAAATGCCTTTGAGATATCCAGAGCCACAACCTTACTCTTGCCAAAACCATGAATGGACTTGTTCCACTTCTCCGAGAACAACGCCAGCAGGTCACCAGCAGAACGGCCCTTTCGGAAACCATACTGACGATCGCTAAGCAAATCGTTGGACTCCAAATATCTCACGAGGTGGTGATTAATCATACTCTCCATAACCTTGGAGAGTGCGGAAAAACTGCTATTGGACGTTAGTTCTCAGTGTTACTAGCCTCGCCCTTTTTGGGGATTGGCGTTACATTAGCAACCTTCCAGCAAGATGGAAAAATACTGGCGCGATATGACGCGCTTAAAAGGTGAGCTAATCGACGCGCAAGCATCGAAGGGCACTGCTTCAGGCCCAGTGCTGGTATGCCATCCGGCCAAGAAGACTTGGCAACGTTGAGATGCGCAAGAACCTTTTTTACAGCTCGGGCTCGAAAGAATATACTAAGCATAGTTACTGATACTCTTCCAAGTTCGGGCAGTGGTTAAACGTGCAAACGTTTCATCCAAAAGTGTGTGGTCATTCCTTATAAGGGAAGGAACCGAACTAACGTTGTTCATCAGCCTCTTAACGAAAAAAAACACCAAATATTACTTAAACATCTAAAACGCAGAAAAGATTAGCTACATCATCAGAAAGAAGCAGAAGAACATTAAAATAATGGGGCTAAGGTGGAATCCATAGGGCTCAAGATGCTGTAGTCGAACAAGGAACACCTGAAAACACACGATACTTCTTTTTATTCTTTGTAATAATAAAAAAGAATCCCATCTGTGCTCACAGATTTACAAGAACTAAGAAGGAATGGACTGCTAGGCTGAAAAATCTGAACTGCTAGCAAGTAGTGCTACTATGTTTGAAAGATAAAATTATAAAGTTGCTAGCTAGTGAACTGACTCAAACCTAAAAACATTTCGGGCCATAGTTTTTATCAAATATTTATAACCAATGCACACAGCAATAGTGTAATGAACCGTCGCTATTCGTGATAGTAATAGTGATTCGATCGCTATCTCTTTAAAAACTTAAAACAAGCACTTGCTAATAAAATTTGTTCAAAACAACAATACAAATATTTACTACAATAGGCATTGATTACGTCGACTTTAGGTGATTAAGTGTCAAAAAAGTTATAAATAGAAGCTGATATAAAAATTTTACAATCTACAAATATTATTTATTTTATAAAAACAAAATATCGGGTGGGTTATCTATCGGTTTAAATTTAAACCAGCGGTTATTTCGAATCTCAGCAATACTCATGTTTTCTACTCTTCAGCATATTATCTCCGCTGAACGAAATGAATCGATTTAAGCTTGACCAACGTTGGGATTTATTGGAATTTTATTTCGAAAACAAAGACAATTAGTCGGTAATTGCACGGAAATGTCGCACAAAATTTGGTGGAAGAGAAGGACCAAATGAGCTCGGAAACTGGTATCATTGTTGATACGCAAAGACGTAGGCGTGCTCGTACAGTGCGTACGCCCGAAAATATCGAAGCTGTTGCTGAGAATGTGCGTGAGAATCCATCAACATCAACTCGTCATCGTTCTTGAGAACTGTACACTTCAGGCACCAGTTTACGTCGAATTTTGCGAAAAGACCTCGGTATGACAATGTTACAAAGTTCAATTGGTTCAGGAGTTAAAGCCCTATGATCATCCGCTAAGTTTTCACTGCGCTTGAAGGGCCAACGAGAAAACGTACGCTGATGTCCATATTCCCAAAAAATCATCTTTTCGAATGAAGTAGATTTTCATTTTGGTGGGTACGTTAATAAGCAAAATTGCCGCTTTTGGGCCTCAGAAAACCCAAACGTGGCCTTACAGAAGCCAATGTATCCATTACGAGTAACTGTTTGGTGCAACTTGTGGAGCGTAAGCATCAATAGAGACACCTATCGCATCATGGTAACCGATTTTTTGTGCCCGCTGTTCATGCTATTGATGTGAATGATGTTTGGTTTCAACAAGATGATGCAACTAACCACACAGCTCATGCCACAATGGATTTATTGCGTCAAACGTTTGATGGCCGTTTAATTAGCCTAAATGGTAATAGGTAAGTTGATCGCCAAGAAGCTATTTTATATGCGACACCGTTAAAGACAAGTGTTATACCGATAAGCCAGAGACAATTGCGCATTTGAAGGCCAACATTTGTGATGCCATTGCGGAATATAGGCTCCCTATAGGCTCGAGAAAGTTCTCGAAAATTGGTCCAATCGAATGGGGTACTGTGAGGCCGTAATATTTCATTTCCAAACGAAACAATTGTTCTTCACAACAACAAAATAAATTTGGCAAAATTTCGAACCATTTTTGTTTTATTGCATTTTAAATTTAAACTTTTAAATGACGCACCCGATATTTATAAGTAAATGAAATTAATCATGCGGAAATTATGAGTTTAATTCTTTTTTTAATAACTTAATTATGATTTGAAATTAAGGAAATTAATTAAAATATAAAGATTAACTCAAAAGAAATAATTTAAAAATTAAAGAAAGACAATCCCAAATAAGACGATATAGTCGGTCAAAACTGATTTTTTTCAACACAACAAGACTGCGATTTTAAAATGTATAGAATTATATGCCCTTGCTTTTAAAAATAGTTTTACAATTTTTGTGTCATTCAATTCCAAATATTTGTATACTTCCTTTCAATATAATTACACTTAATATACAGAATAGGGCAATTGTCAATTTGTTATTTTTTTTTATCAATTTCAATTTCAAACTGATAAAATTCTTACACATTTTTGATATTTGTTTTCTTTACTTTTATAAAAAAAAAGAAAATAAAACTGAAAAAACATAAAAAAGATAAAATATTCCAACATCATAGCTTAAATTCAAATAAAATCCAAATAATTGTGAAATGTTGGAACGATAACCTAAGACCATGAAAACATTTTACATGGCACTGTTATACCTGCCAAGTTTCTAGAGCATTCCATAAAAGCACTGTTGCCAGAGATAATGATTTCTCTGAATTTTGACGATTTTCACCCCTCGAAATACCATAATGACGATTTGACGATTTAAATCAAAATCAAATTTAATAACGAGTCTAGTAAGAAATAGTACAGAAGTATACTTAGCAGAAGATTTAAACCACGCAATTGAAAAATTAGTTTTAAGCATAGGGAAAGCAACGTAATGGTGCGGACTTGTTTTTCAGTAAATGGAATACGACTTTTCACAAAAGAGATGGCCCAATCGATCGATTTGTTGCACAAAAACATCTCAAAAATGAAAATGATTCTATATGCTGAGTGAAATATACCACTACGAAATACGCATCGAGGTTAGCCAGCGAATTCATCGAAGAGAATAGGGTTAAAGTCTTTGATGGGCCTTCATAATCGCCGGACTTAAACCTCTTTGGAGTAATGAAGAGGTACATCTCAGAAAAACGATACAAAAATCAAAAAGAACTTTTTGACAATCTAGAAGGTGAATGGAAACGTATTTTAGAATCCGTACTTAATAGCCTTGTTGACTGCAAGCCGAGCAGAGGTGGCAAAGTTATAAAAAATATGGGCTTATCAACGAAATATTAATTCATTGCTTTTGTTTTGCTAACCTTTTTTTGAAGACTTCGATTAATTCCGTTGATAAAGCCACGTACCATTTAGTGTAAATCTTAGTGAATATAAAGGGTGGGCAAATTTGAGGTCACAATTTATTTGATTTTTTGATTTTTTTGTTACACAAATTCAGTTTTATTCATACCAATATAAAATAAAGGGTCTGCCATCTAACGTTTTTTTTCAACTAATGCTTATTTCGTGAATGGTAACACTTAGCTCATGTCTGATTTGAAAGACAATTAGTTTTATCCTTCCGCTGAACGAATATGGTTGTGTATACGCTTCGCTAAGTGGGCCTGCGATCGACTTACAGAAGATGCCGATTTTGCAACAAAAAAAAAAATCATTTTTACCCCTCGAAATACCATAATGACGATTTGACGATTTAAATCAAAATCAAATTTAATAACGAGTCTAGTAAGAAGCGATCGACTTACAGAAGATGCCGATTTTGCCAAAAAAAAAAAAAAAAATCATTTTTTCAGATGAAGCTCATTTTGATCTTGGCGGGTATGTAAACAAGCAAAATTGTCGCATTTGGGGCACGCATACATTGCGATACACCGAGTCACTGTTGTGCGGATTTTGGTCCAGAGGCATAATTGGGCCATTTTTCTTCGAATATGAGCAAGGAGTGGCCGTTACGGTCAATGGCGATCGTTATCGAGCCATGTTGAACGAATTTTTGTTCACAAAAATTGAAGAGGAGGATATTAGCAACATTTGGTTTCAACAGGACGGCGCTACGTGCCACACAGCCGAAGCTACACTCGATGTTTTGCGCCCTGTTTTTGAAGATCGCATTATCAGCCGCAGAGCTGATGTCGTTTGACCACTTCGGAGCTGCGATTTGACACCGTTGGACTATTATTTGTGGGGTGCCGTCAAAGATAAGTGTTACGCCAACAAGCCAGAGACAATTGACGCTTTAAAGGACAATATTCGTGAAGCCATTGGTGAAATACAGCTGCACACAATCGACAATGTGCTTAAAAATTGGACCGATCGTGTAGGCTACTGCAGGGCCAGCCGAGGCAGCCATTTGAATGAAATTATTTTCCATTATTAACCGAAATTTGAGAAAATATTCAGTAATTTTTTTTATAGCATTAAAAAAAAATTATTTGGCGGACCCTTTAGAAATATGGGAATTAATTATGGAATATGATGTCGGGCAAATGTCGACCTCTAGCACGTCGGCAGACGTCGGCTCTTTTGACTAAATTTTGAACCACATCTTGGAATAAAGCTTCGCTATCTCGTCAATACAGCGCTGAATTTCATCTTTCAGAGTGTCAGAGTCTTTCAAATGGCCCCAAAGAAAATAAACCAGCTGTGTTAAATCTCAAGAACGAGACCGCCAATTGACATCGCCAAATCGAGCCAATTTACTTCCTAACCCCGAATTTTCCCACTCTGTATTTATACTCGTATTTCTTTTGGTTTGAACATTTTATGACGATTTTAAAAAATTACTTGACGATTTTTACAGAGAAATTTTTCGTTTTTGATGAAAGTTCTGGCAACACTGCATACAAGTCGCATTGAACAAGGTAGTGATGCACAGGCAACTAAAAAGAATAAAATATAATAAATAATTTGTAAGAAATAAAAATTCATACAAAATAGTGTACCTTTACAGATTTATTGTTAAGATTTTCTTATAAGAGCGCATTATTAGTCTTATAATATTTAACTTTCCTAGAATTTAATTTACAGGCTGCGTAGATTAACTATGATTTGCAAAGGAGCTAAATTAGTAAAATTTTGAATTGATGTGCTCGCTCAAAAATTTGTACCCATCTTAACCGCACTTATTCCGATTGTATTATTCACCAATTTTTTTCTAAAAACCCTTTTCCCCACGTTTTAGTTATAAATAACCAGAGCAAAACAATGTTTCAATTCATCTTAAACATTTTTTCATCATAAATTTTTCTATTTCAAGGTGCGGCATTAAAAAAAATTAATTTTATTGACAGACTTTCAGGGCTTAATTTCGTTTACGTAGAGTAGTGGCATGCATGTTTTGAGTTATATAGGAGAGTACATATTGATTGTTTGGAGATAAATTCTTTTTAATTAATATGCGGTACACGTTCTGAATGTTACAACAATTTGTTAACAAGTCCATACGTAAAACTACACATGTCCGAATATTATCATCATCACGAGCTTTATTTTGTAATGAACGTCTTAAATTATTGAAAAAAAGAACTGCTTAATAAAGAAAATTAATTAAAATTAAAATTAAGTACAACTACAGGATACACTACACTGCAGTGTAGTATTTGAAAATGTAAGCCTACAATTTATTATAAAAATCTTAACCGTCTAATGGCAACTTCAGACGCAGACATTGAGATTGCATTTCAAAAATTTCAATATTTGGTCAAAAAAGACAATTTTTTTATTTTATTCGATTTTGTCCATAGGGTGGCACGCTTGTTCTAACTAAATTTAATTTTAATTAATTTTTACACCGTTACCACTTTGAGGCTAGAGGCTCTTTACGTCAAAAATGATGTGGATCTATACTACGATAGTAAGCCTTATATTTGACTGTGGAATAATTGTATGGCAGAGCTGAATCAGTACTGATTCAAGTCTACACTACAGTGTAGTATTTGAAAATGCAAGCCTATGGTAAACTTTCGTCGGCCAATGTCGACTTTAGACGCAGCCATTAAGATTGCATTTTCAAAATTTTAATATTTGGGTAAAAAAGACGGGCTTTTACATTATTCAACCTTGGCCGTAGGGTATACCTGTTCTACAACGTTTCCAATTGGAGGCTAGAGGCTTTTTCTACACTACAGTATAGTATTTGAAAATTCAAGCCTACAATTTATGGTAAACTTTCGTCGGCCAATGGCAACTTCAGGCGCAAACATTTGATTTCATTTTCAAAATTTCAATATTTGTTTAAAAAAGACGGACTTTTACTTTATTCAACCTTGGCCATTGGGTACACTTGTTCTACAACGTTACGAATTGGATGCTTAAGGCTTTTTCCGTGAAATACGATGTGGTTCTATACCATAATAGTAAACCTTATATTTTACTGTGGAATCATTGTATGGTAGAGCTCAATCAGAACTAGTTCAGGTGTACACTGCAGTGTAGTATTCGAAAATGCAAGCTTACAATTTATTCTAATCTTTCGCAGTCATTGAGACTGCATTGAAAAAAATTCAATATTTGGTTAAAAAAAAAGACAGTTTTTTACTTTATTCGATCTTGATCATAGGGTATACTTGTTCTAACTATAATAGATCAATGTCTTGTTTAATTCCTGGCCAGCTGAAATTACAGCGAAATATATATGGCCTATGCTGACATGCCAAGGGTATGAGTAATCGATTTGTAAGAATGAGCTTAATTGAGCCTGATAATTGCAGACTGATAACTCAGGTGGAGGTGACGACCACTCGGGAAGTGATTAGAAGGGTATACATTAATACCAGTAGTCAAGTGGTAATCATGCCTCTGGTGTCTATATTCAATTATTCCCGGAAGAAACTGTGCAAGACTATCACTTATCATTAATACTAAAGAGTAAATACATCGACATCATATTGGTACCGGGACACAACGATATTAAGGGAAATTGTGTGGCAGATGAACTAACTAGATGGAGCACAACGGTATAGATTCTTTTGGTAAAAGAAAGTGTTGGTATTCCGATCTCTACCAGTTTTCTGTAACTTAAGTTTTAGGCCAGCGTTATGATCTGCAGCACATGGAGGCAAAATTTTTTCTGTAAACAAGCGAGAGAGTTGTAAACGGTTGTTAATCAGAGGAGAACTAGTTGAGCAGTGAACCTGCCAAAACGAAAAATTTCGAATGTGGTAGGTATGTATGTTCGCTGGACATTGTTTAGTTGGCAGACATGCGTTTCGTTTCGCTTGTGAAATGGCCAAAATTATCTGGGCTGAGATTGAATGTCTGAGGTAGACACCTTGTGTATCTAGAATTGCTATTATAAATCCCGATTAGATTAGATTGGTCGTTGCGTGGACGCAGCCTCTTTGGATCTGGTGGATACATACATAGTTCCTTCCTGGCATTATCCCTTCTAGAGCCATTGTGTTACGCTACATCATACTGAGTGTTTTTAGTTCAAGTACAACGTCATCTCCACGATGGCTTTACAAACAATAATATCGGGTGGGCCATTTAAAAGTTTAAATTTAAAAATGCAATAAAACAAAAACGGTTTGAAATTTTGCCAAATTTATATTTTTATGTTAAAGTACAATTGTTTCGGTTAGAAGTGAAACATTATTTCATTCAAATGACTGACGTGGCTGATTTCACAGTACCCCATTCCATCAGACCAATTTTCGAGTAGTCTTTCAAGTGCATGGTTTCGTATTTTGGCAATGGTGTCACGAATGTTGATCTTAAAATGCTCAATTGTCTCTGGTTTGTCGGTATAACACTTGTCTTTAACGGCGTCCCACAAAAAATAGTCCAACGACGTCAAATCGCAGCTTCTTGGCGACCAACTACATCACCATTTCGGCTAATCAAGCGGCCATCAAGCGTTTGACTCTATAAATCGATTGTGGCATGAGATGTGTGACCAGTTTGCATCATTCTGTTGCAAACAAACATCGCTCACAGAGCGGGCTCAAAAAAAATCGGTTATCATGGTGCGATGGGTGCCTCCATTGACCGTTAAGGTTGCGCTTCTTTAAGACCACGTTTTGGTTTTTTGAGCCTCAAATACGGAATTTATTTTATTTACGTACCCACCAAAATGAAATGAGCTTATCGACAAAGATGATTTTTTGGCAAAATCACATCATCGTGCAGATTCCCGTTGGCCCATCTAACGAAGCGAAAACGAAGCCGATAGTCATGCAGCTTCAACTCTTTAACCAATTGTTCTTGATAAGGCGTCATAGCGAGATCTTTTCGCAAAATTCGAAGTCAATTCTTGAGAACGATGACGAGTTGGTGTTGATGGACTCACGCACTGTACGATCACGCTTACGTCTTGGCGCATCTACAATGAAATTAATTTCACTTACTTTAACAACAAATTTGCTTATACCGGGCACTGTTGGTCCTTCTTTGCGACCAAATTTTTTACGCCATTTTCGTGCAATTTCCGACCCTTTGTCTTTGTTTTCGAAATAAATTTCTAATAAATCCCAACGTTACTCAAGCGTAAATCGATTCATTTCGTTCAGTGGAGATAATATACTAAATTTTGTGCCAGTATATAATTACATAAGATATGACGATAGATGGTTCACCCGATAGTTTGATTCATTTTTAATAAATACCTTTTTGGGACTTAATTTTACAACACACATATCTCTTTATTTATTAGATATACACGCAAACCAGCTATTTCCTGACAAATTTTGTTATTTTTTGGTTGCTTCTTATCTCTTTAAGTTTTTCATTTAAACATTTTTATTTTTGCTAAAATTATTTTATTTTTTTTAGTTGTTGAACTGCATTACCCAAATTATTTTCATTATCATTTATGAGATTCTTTTTGTCTTTTCTTAAAAGATACGAGCATATTTGGATAATTTTTGTAGTTTAAATGCCTAAAAATTTCGAATAATATTTGTGGTATGGACGAGAATAATCTGATTCGGGGCCTAGAACTACTACAGGCTATCACGTGGGGTTAGTGTTGCCGGTTCGGCTCTTTGTTTTTGTATGTAACGCAGTGTATCTTAATTGTCAATAATTTTATTTAGTTTTCACTTAATCCTGTTTTTAGATGATTTTTTGCATGGTATCATTTGTATACGTAAACGTAACTACAATGTACAAACAGGATCAGGAATACGAGTATTTTATTACGAACGATTTCTAATCCTTACACCTACTTCTGCTTTAAATTTTTTTTTTTTTGTACGATATCACTTGGAATGTATCCAACGTGTAAAAACAGGATTGGATGTAATTTCTGAAAAATATAATTTATGTCCTTTGTTTTTGGTATTTAAAATTCGCAAAAAAGATACAGCAAATAGATGTTGTTTTTGTTAAGAAATTAGTTGTTTACAGGCAACGAAAATTTAGACCAAATAGCCGTTAAAATTTAAATATTTTTGCTTTTATTCCTTTGAATGAAATTGAAATTTCTTGCTACTCATTAATCATAATCATTGACAGAATTAATGAATGAATGAGCTACAGACACGACTAATTTCACTTTTTTATTAATATTTTACACTCAAAAAAATATAGATTTTTTGCTCGTTAATATTTTAATAATATAGTAAATGACAAAAGTTTTCACACATTTTTGAAAATATCGATATACAGTTGCTAAAATCTAGAATCTTAGACCAGATTTGTTATAGATTGAAAGAATGAGAATAGACCCAGTTAATTGAGTTCCAGGCAAACGTCAAACAATAACATAGAAATCCTACAAATACTACTCACCATTACGGTAATGCTGTGCAAATGCACTAGTAAACCCTGAAGCACCTAGGTTCCTTTTGCTTAGCTTCGGCAAGCAGCTTGTTTTGTTGCAGAATATCTTTGCAGTTTTCACCACGAATTTCCTATTCCAAAGTAAGACATGGACATTTAAACCTTCGATTCTGGTTTTTGCTACAGTGAACTGCCGGCCATAACGTTCTTTCCTTATTCGTCTTCTCATTCATAGTTCTACCAGCAATTATGAGGTGAAATACTTAATTCACCATACAGAATGTTAAGATTGGAGCACTCACGTTGTGAGTAATTCAATGTTTATTGTCTGTTTGTCGAATTACAAAGGATTCATGTGAACGGGGTAATTCGTATAAGTAATACAAACAACGGACAAAGTAAACATACTAAAAGGCAGCCTGACTGTTTTGTAAAGGTGTAGAAAACTATTAATTGTATGTTTGCATCACACGAGGACGACCCAGACATTAGTACTGCATGTTCCACTATGAAGGAGATCGCTAATTTCATTAACATCCTTAAGAGAAACAAAGTTCCAGGTGTTGATAATATTGCAGCAGTGCTACTGAAGTGCAAACCGTTTGCGAGTGCTCGAAAAATACTCCCAATCATTCAGCCTTATTGAGAGAGCGAGATATTGCCCAAAGAACTGAGCAATACTGAAAAAGGGATGTCACCCACAGACACTAATAATTAGCGTGCCAATACCCTGCTCAGCGTGGTTAATAAGGTAATTGGCCAAATAATTGCCAAAAGGATTTCCGATAGAGTAACACCGGCAGATTTCCGACACAATATATCCACAATCGATCACATAAACAGCTTACGTGCGGTGGAGCAGTCTGTTTAATGGCACTCTCCACTTTATCTATGTTGGGTAAACTTCAAGAAGGCTTTCGATAATTTAAATCACGATGTCATTTAGAGCTTTCTGTCATGTAGGAAGATCTCTCGGAAATTCATGTGTCCTATTGGGGGCTTAAAAATGCAAACTGTTGAGTAGAGCGGTGAAAGTTGGAATTGGTGTTAGAAAAAATTGTGTCCTATCACCACTGCTATTCAATATCGTTTTGGCAAGAAGATAATGTTCGGTAATGACAATTCTGCTAATATCATTCTAAGAGCATGATCAATCCACCGCCATTTGCGCATCCTTAACTCGATCGCCAATGGTTCTTGTTCTGTCCTGTGCCAAACCGCTTGATAAGACACAGTTATCGGCAAGAAAATGCCCAGGATCCTGAGAAGACAGTGGTGGAATGCGAGTGTTAGCATTCCACATTTCGCAACCATACAAAAGGATGGATTTTACATTGGCATTGAATAGCGCAATTTTTGCGCGAAACGATAATATAGATGATTTCCAGATTGGTCTTAGACGATCAAAATTTTGGCATGCTTTCTGCAAGCGGTTCTCAATATCCTCGCTAGAACCCCCGTTTGCGGACTTAATACTCCCCAGGTAACAGAATTGACGAACGTCCTCAATTTCTTCATTGCCACTAACAAATTTATCTTAGGACGTCGCGTCAATACGGAAAGTTTTAGTATTCGCAACATTTATCCTCATACGTTACGTTACGTAAATTTGTCGCAAGATCCGGAAAGCCGTGAGCCAGGAGACAGATGTCAACCGCATTATCGATCTCATATTATCCCTCTGAACTCAGAACTATATTAAATAGCAGTGGTGACAGGAAACACCCTTGCCGGACTCCAATTCCCACTTCTATCGGTCCGCTTAATAGACTGTCATGTCTAATTCTGCAAGACGCATTGCAATATAAACCATTAATGAGATCAATGTGTTTAAGCGGAACTCCCTTGCATACCAGTGCACTCCATATCATTTCATGATTTAGTCTGTCAAAGGCCTTTCGAAATCTATAAAGCAAAGATACAGTGGTAAACGTTACTGCACTGATTGTTCAGTAATGTTACGGAGAGTATTAACATTGTCTATAGTGGAATTTTGTGGTCTGAAACCACCTTGTTCTTGTCTTGCTCTTTAAGCATCAGGGTGTGCATGGTTAAGACAAAGCTTCTGACTGGTCCTTATCTATTACACTCCAATGCAACTCACAAATCTCCTCGCGGTGACGCCTGGGCGTTGTTCTTGACACCCATAAAGCTTCGGTGAATTGTGAAAGGCGAGTGCAGCATCTGTTCTCCCAGTTTGGGCGCTGCGAGCAGTCGTGTGTTCTTATATTAAGCGAATTGCTATATAAATGTGTTATAAACAGGGTTGACAACCCACTGGGTAATCCAATTAAACACAGACGGGTTTTATTGGGTATTATATTTAAAAAAAAACCCGGATGGGTTTTTTTGTTTAAAGGTTTTCGTAGTTTATTTACAACAATAATAAGTGTAATTTACATATTGGGACTACAAATTTATTTGTTCCGTTTTTGAGCTATCCTTTCCTTACTTCTCGTCTTGTAAGGCGTTCCAACTTTGTAGCTCATTTTGTATTCCTTTAAAGGGAGTGATCTCTCTATACGGTCTAGATAGTTTCTGAAAATGTAGGGCGTAAATCTGAATGCTTTTAAACGAAACGAATGGGTGTTGAGTTTGCTTCCCTTACACTTTTTGTTAAAAAAAAGTAGCCGTAGAACGAGGTAATTTGCGCTTAAAGCAGACCGTTATAGGGAAATTCCATGTAAAGAAAGTCCGTATAAAGAGGCAATGTTCAGAGAATGCGGTGTTTGCGGCATTTCGCCGTTTCTTTGAAACTTTTGAAGAATGAGTTTTAGCGGCTCATAGTACACAATGCCGTCTGGATACCACCAAGAGTACAAAATTGCAGTATAGATACTAAAACAACGTGATTGTATGTATAAACAAACAAAAATATTGCCGACTTAAACGAAATTTGGAAGCAGTTATAAAACCCAATAAAACCCAAGAAAAAACGCATCAAAAAACCTAATAAAACCTAGAGGGTTGGGTTTTTCAAAAAACCCTGGTTATAAAACGGTCAGCCTAATGGCTCAGTTAACAGCCCCCTCATCAGAATAGGATACAGTAGGTTAATAACCTGCTTATCTGAAATATTAAAATTAATGAAAGTTCAGAATATACAAATGAACGATTCCATTTACTGATTACAACTTTCTTCCTGTAGTAATGACGGAAACTTATTAAATTATAAAGAACTAATATCTTACTGGCAGGGCAACCGGTTTAAGTTGAATTTTTGACAGATTTGTTTAAAATCTTATTTTAAGCGTGGTTTTGCTATTTGACCTCAGTGTTTATGACTAGATTTCAGCTTTATTTGATAGAATTTTTATATTTTATTTCAACTTCTTTCACCAAATAATTCATAATTCATTTACAGCAAAACACAACTACCTGTATTTGAATTTTTTCTTCTATTTTTTTTTTTTTTTTTTTTCTTAAACCAAAGTCATGATTAAATTCTAAAAATAACGATTTTTTAAATTCAAAACCTCCTTCCAGAGAATTCATTAAAATTCAAAGCATTCGCCTGTTTCTTATATTGTCTCTTGCCCTTCTTCTGTCTTCTGTGCAGGTTTTTTAGCTGGGACTTCATGGATTTTGTACCTTTTTTGGGTTTTTTTCTTTACTAAACTTTAGGTAAAATTTTATAGCCAATGACCAAAGTCATAAACAAAACCATAAAAATAAAAAATATTCTCCTAGAAAAAATAGAGAATTTTTTTTCTGTGTTCAAATAACAAATAAATTATTTAACAACTGAAATATAAAGTATTTTTATGTCACAGTTGATAGATGTATGTATTTATTAGATAATATACAGCGAGTAGTTGGAAAATAAAAAGATAAAAAGCATTCAGCGCCTATGCGATGAATATCAAAAAAGAAGAAAAAGACTTCATTTCAAAGCCCCAATAAAAGACCATTTTTTTAAGAAGAATAATTGTTATTCTCTTTTTTTCTTTCTTTCTTTCTTTTTTGGGAATAAAATACTTAAATAAATATTGTATATAAATGACTTGAAATAAGTCTATTTAAATAAAATTAGTCTTGCTCGTGCAATAATATTTGTTTATGATTTAAAATTTCAAAAAAAAGAGTTACCATAAGCCTTAGATTACAAACTACCATAGATTACAATTTTTTTTTAATCATGGCAAAAGCAGGTCAGGCCTTACTGACTCAACACAGCCTATCGTATTTTATTTACTTATTTATTAAATTGGGTCAGAAAGAGCCCAACTGGCCATGGAACTGCAACCTAGAAAGATCTAATAACCTAAGGCGGTAGAAATCCCATCGAATCAGTATTCCTGGTCGGTTGAATGTCCGATCGGAACAGTCTCCAGAAGAATTTCCTCTACCAGTCGATAGCCGACGAACCTGTTCAGGCGTAAAATAGGGCTCCATAAAAGTTCGTGTTCGAATGTATAAAAAACAACACGTTCACAGAGAATATGCTCCGTCGTCTTCTCTTTCTCCCAGCACAGGTGACACTCCGAAGGTCAAAGAGGTAATATCTGAAGCAGTAGTGGACCTTCAGGAAGCCGTAAGTCTGCTAATAATAGTTGTCTTTCCTTTGTGGCCAATATCGTGCCCAATATGACGAGCGTTTTTCATGCTCCCCTTGGCCGTGGACCAGCTAATACCTCAGTACGGCTCTGGCCCCAAAAGGTCAGTAGCATAGCCATGCCTTGTCACTTCGTCAACGAATTTGTTCCAATAACACCAGCGTGTCTAAGAACCCAACAAATCGTTATCCCTTTCCCCAATGCCAGTATGTTGGCATTCGTGTAGCACTCAAGTACCATTATCAAGTCTATATACTTCGAAGAAAGAGCCATGATATCAATTGACTATGGGAATATATACTAATAAATCCCATAGCCAATCCCACGCTCTATATTAATCCACTGACAGATGGAAATAGCCTGGATTTTCCTGGGCCAGACTTTGGTATTGAGCACGAAAATCCCGGCTTCGTTTTTAATCCATCCGTATACCACTGTAAACAGTCGAGATTGACCAACTTCCAACGATCATTTATAATAACTTCGAAATTGCTACCGAAGTTTATGCAATCAGTGCACACCTCACTGCTGCTCAACAGTATCTCAGACCGAAAATACGCCCCAGTTGCACCCTTATGATCGACTAACTTTAGACCGCCACGTGTTAACAGCCTGAGGACCTCCACAGTAGCAGTTGTCATAATGAAGATGTGTAGTTGGCATAGCCCGGTAAAAACTTGCATGGCTACAGTGGGATAAGCTCCCATTGCAGCCGTTAAGGCCAAACAAGACTGCCTCTGAAGTTTCATGCCTCTATTTATGCAAAGTTTTTCTTCAGCCTTGGTCCACCATACAATCGATATATAAAAAACTATCGGTTTAACGATCATGGCATACAACCAATAGATGATCCTAGGGTTAAGACCCCAGGTCCCGCCGATAAGACTACAACAAGCCTTACCTAGAACGGCATTTAAATGCCCGTTCCAATTTTTTCTCCTGCCGAGGGTAATCGCCGGATATTTCACCTCTTTTGATAGTCCAATTACAATGGGGCTATTGGATAGCGGGCAGTATCTGGGCTTAATCCTGGATCGCAAGCAAGACAGGTGGTGCCAGAATACACCGACAAGGGCGTCGAAAGCGAACGTTGCGCTGTACACTTGTCGTAGGGCCATTGAAAAGTCCTGAGGTCTAAATCATAGGCATTCCAAGTGGAATTTTACACGGTGGATATGTAACATATGGTATATGGCACTGATGATTTAAAGTGAGCTCAGGTCCACTCCTCCGTTTGTATTGTTGAACTGGCTTCCGGTGGACCTGATGGCTAAGCAGATGGCGATTATGTCAGCGATAAGGTTCAGAATGGCGAAGGCATGGTCTGACAAGGGCCATGGGCATGCAACCATCTTTCGGTAATTGGTTACTATTCCTGGTGGGGTTAATTACTGTATACATAAGCCCTTCCTGGATAGAATGTTCTCTGTGTGCATCCCACCACAGTCGGTACCTGATTCAGTAAAGTAGACACGTACGGGTCGGAATTTTCGGAAGGTTTTTTTATTCCTACATACGGGGTGAGAGTATCCTTTAAATTTCTGGATCACCACAGTGTCTAACAGGCAGAGGTCTCGGCAATAAATAGGGTACCAGACTGGTTGATGTACTTTAGGGTATTTGATGTTGATATCCGCATCTGTACGGGCAGTCAGGCTGCGATCGGGGTGCTCTACACTCTCTACTCGACATCGCGACTAAAATCAAAACGGGAGTCTCCAAGCGAGATAGCGAGACTTTCAGATTCTGCAATATATGGTGGTCAGTGCACAGATACGGTGAAAGAATGAAGCCAAGTGCCCTATATCAAGACAAACCTAGACCCTATACGATCGGTCTCGTTGCAGTTGCCGTGTCAGAGGCTGCGAATCCTGGTGGCTGTTATCACTGGACACTGGGCAGCTGCTGCGCATACTAAGAAACTGGTTTTACCGTTCAATGTTTACTGTAGTAGTTGTTAGAATGTGAAAGAGGAGGAGACTGGCAAAAATTTCTTATGTCAATTTCCGATTCTTTCGGATATTAGGACTGCTTTCTTTGGTAGTCCGTTATCAGCGTAAATGTCAGCGGCTTTCTGTTTTGGTGTGTGTGTCTGGTTGGTTCGTTTCGAGTCGAGGCGTGGACATGTATTGTAGTTCCGCTTGGATGCTACCTTCTAGGGTCATCACAGTGGGAGCTGGGCCAGTGTCTGGCTATCCGCTATAACTAACTACACCCTACATAAAACGGAAGTTGATATAATAAATGCAGCCATGGAATGAAATCCACAGGGAAGCAGAAGCAGGAGAAGACCTTGCTATACTTGGAGAAAACTGGTGAAGTAAGAAGTTGCTTCCCAGACAAACACTTGCAGTCAAAAAAAGCATTAGCTTTGGTTAAGCACAGTTGGTAAAATTTGTTATGGCCCTATGTATGATCCCCTATGGATCGTGTAAGAAATTTGTAAAATATTTAAATGTACCATTGAATGCATAGCTGTAATCAACATTTAAATAAGTAGGTCATGCTTATAGTACCTGCGTACGAGCCTATGTGCGTGATAAAGTACATTTTAAGCAAATAACTTCGATTGCTACAGTTGCGAGGCTTTCGAAGTGTTCGTGCTTTTTTTTTAATAATTTCTCCATAATTTACTCTTAATTATATAAAAAAAAAAAAATGCTCGTTAAAATGCTCTTTAACTGTTTGGGGAAAAAATAAGCCATAAAACGAATAAATGTTATCATTAGCCGTTGTTGTTGTTCTCTCTTTGTGTGTGCAACAAAAATTAGCTCCAAAAGCGTTAATTTTTCTTTTTTTTTCGTTTAAAAAATTTAAACAAAATACTCGTATTCGCACTCAAGTCGAAAATGTTAAATTCTTATTATCAATTTAGAGAAGACAAAAACAACAATAAAAAGACTGTATTATTGTACTTTAATTTTATATAATTTTTTTTTAATAAATGATAAGAAAGAAATACAAAGAAAAAATTTTTTTAATAAAACAAAATCAACAACAACACATTGAAGGTAAACCGGGCTATTGTTGTAATACTGGTACACATTTATTTATTTTTTTCGATTTAATTAAAAATATCGCGAAATTCAAATGATTTTTCTTTCTTATTGAAATAGAAACAAAATACAATGAAACATTTGAAATAAAATTTACAAAAAAAAGAAGAAGAATTAAGTGATTATTATTAAAATAGAGGAGGCGATTTATTAATTTTATAGCTGCTGAGGAAGGCTTGGGAAGCAGCAGCGAGTCAATTAATATTTAAAAAAACTACTGTCGGTTAAGTTTCATGAAAATGTCGTCATCGTTGTCATTATCATCATCATCATTATTATCTTTATCATCATTATACAATTAAATATTGTATTTATTACTATAAAGCCTTTATTATTAATATTTTTGTGGTTTAAGGTCTAATAACAAACTATCGTTGCTCTTCTTCTCATTTTAATATGGAAGTATGTTTTAATGTCAAGAGGTATGATTAGATTTCAAGCCGGTGCTAGTAAAAGCGACTATCTGCCAATATTTTTGAAACCATAAAACGTACTGTTGCGTTTAAACCTTTTTAAAATGTTCGAGTTCTTTTAAATTGCCTTAAATACAACAAGCCGAGCGAATTTATCGCTTTATTTTATACAGTCTTTTCATTTCCGAATTAACTTTATACACAACTAGAGTAACCCTTCCAGATTGACATAGCCATTCAACCAGAAGTGCGCTTCATCGCTAAACAAAATTCGCTTATGGAAATCGGGAACAACGGTAATCTCGTTTTGGGCCCATTCGACGAATCTACGCCGGGCGTAAGTCTATTTATGATGAATTGCCAAACCAAACTGAGAATAAATCACTTGACAGCTATTAAATCGGTCGCCATCTTGAACAGTAATGCCAACTTAAAGTTCTATACCTCTATAAAAAACACGCTTTACAAAAATCAATGTTTACTTTCATATTGGAGATACCAGACCCGCTTACTCCATTTCGCCCATATTTCGACTGATAATATTTGGACCAAATTCAGAATCTTCCACTATTACTGTTCTGAAGACATATAATAATCAATTTTACTTTTGTGGGTGGTGCCACTCCCACTTTTCCACTTCCGCCAACTTTTTGAGTAATGATTTGCTCCAGTAAAACCCGCGTGGGTTTAATTGGGTTACCCAGTGGGTTGTCAAGCCTGATTGTCGCACAAGAACAAAATAAATACTGGCCCATTTTTGGTATTTTGTTTTCTCATCATTACCTATTGACCGGTCACACAATTCCGTACCAATTATTGATGCATGTTGACAATCGTGTGATCCTTGCCGAATACACAAATTAGTTCTATACTCAACTCTTAGTCTTAGAACTTTGGTCTATGACTGTGAAATTATAACTGACTGAGTATGCGATTTTTCTAATTAATTAACTTTAGTTTTCAATGTTCTAGCATGTTTCACAACCTACTATTCAGTTTCTTTTAAGATTCGAATTACATATTGAACTTAAAGTGGTATTACTGTTCAAATAAATACAGCCATAGCAGGATGATCATAGCCTTGACACCAACCAATAGAATAACCTCCACAATGGTATATTTTCTTCGATGTTTTCAATTTCATAGAAAAACGTTATTTATCTCCTATTGCACCTATTTGAGAGCATATGGCTTCCACAAAGCCTGAGTATGATCAACGAGGTGATAAGACGTATATTGTATAAAAGACTGTCAACCTGTCTTCCTATTGAGCTCAGAATGGAAGAAATCGCTTTTCACGCTCATTCAGACTAAATTTATAGCCTAAGGAGATTTCTTCGTACTAGATATGTGTAAACTAGTGCATGGAACGTCAATATAAGTGTAAGCACTATTAGAGGTTGTCCACAGCTCCTATCACTCTTAATGCGGAGTCTAGTTCTTGATGAACTTTTAAAGCCTTATCTATGGCAATGACTGACTTCCAGGCTTATGCAGATGACGTTGTTGTGATAGCAAGGGGTAATTTCGAGGATACCTTGTGTAAAATCCTACAGAGGTTACATAGAATAGTAAATCGATATTGTGGGATGACGGGGTTAAACATTAACCCGAGCAAAACCATTACAGTAGCATTCACTAGGAAATGAAAGCTTTCTGAGTGGAAGGATATTCAACTCTTGGGTGCGGAAATCACAAAAGAAGGAGGTTAAATATCTAGAAATAATACTGAATATTAAGCTGACGTGGAAAACTCCAGCGAAGTGTGTCCCAAGAAGACCCACGCATGCGTTTATGGTGTGCAAGAAGCTTGTATGGAGATCTTGGAGCCAATAATATTATACTGGATGGACATGATGGTCAGACCGTTTGTGACATATCGGGCCGGTAAGAACGAGTTTGGAAACAACAGCGGCAAAGCTAAATAAGTATCATTATTAGCGTGCATAAGTATAACTGAGAAAATGCACTCGAGGTTCCATTAGAAAATTGTCCGCTGCATTTGGTAGTGATAAATGGGGCCACAGAAACCATGATGATGATAATGGAAGATGAGGTTTACACGAGGTTATGTTAACCCGGTTGGCCGAGTGGTCGATAATTCCCTGGCTGTCCTCTGGATAGGATCATGAAACTCTATAACTTTGGCTCAAGCTTCAGAGCAAGACTAAGTAATAGGAGTGAGTGGGAAAATTTGAAGACTCATACTCATTAAGAGAACGGACCATTTTGTGGCACACGGATAAGCCAATGACGGAAAGTGGTACATGCGCAGGAGTTTTGGGATTAGTCTCACGACCGATGAACAGATTCTGTGAAAATGAATGAATCAGTTTCTTGAAGTAAGTACCTGTCCTACGACCTCACCCCACGGTGCCAATGCTCGAGTGAATACCAACACCTCCCCCCCCCCACCAATTATTAAAATCACCAGTGAGTACCAATTCGAAGCCATATTATTTGGACATGACCTCCAACATGGTGAGGGCGTCAGAGACTATCTAAGCTCCTACCGATCTATGGGTTACGGCACCCGGTTAAGAGCGTAACTCTACACCGAGCCAGCATAGCTCTCCACGCGATTTGAGTCTAAACCGCAACCACCACGTTGCTCCCACAATGGGCCTCATTGTAGTGCAGGTTCTGAGGTGCCTGGGTCTCCTGATACCCGTACTACCACCAGTGTAAATCCCAAACGACTCCAAACTGGTGGCCAAAACTGTGATGAGGAAATCGAATCACTAGCATGTGAGGCATTGATGCACTCTCTGGGAGGAAGTATCTAGGTACCTATCGGATACTAGGTAGGCAGCTAAAGTGGTTGGTACTGACATTCTGAATTTCGTAAGATATACGAGTCTGGGTAAGATATTGTAGGGAAACACTATATAGATGGAGGGCTGTACAATAGATTAGGAGGTCACAGTACAATGATATAAAGAATGTCTACAGAAGAGGCTATAAAACTTCACTTTGTAGACAACTTCCAGTAGCTCTAATGGTCTTTGATGATAATAGATTTAACTTAACTCTAGATGCCTTATCCCAGTTCTTTAATATAATAGAAACAATTTTCCAATTAAATACCCTTGTGGCTACTGCTGCTTAGACGTGGTCTGAGACTATCGGAGCCAAAATCAAATAGCTCAACTATTGATTTCACAAATGAAGTGAAATATATGGAATAAACATTTATACGATGTTACCAACACGGTGATTAGTTCACATTATGCTTGTGGGCAATTTTATGTTTTTTTCACTATTATTAAGTTAAGAGACTTTGGAGTGATGGCGGTGCGTCTACAGCCTTATTTATCTTTCAATAATAAATACAATGAACAGCTGTTGCACACTTTATCTCAGGAGCGATAGCGCATATACCTCTATTGCATGATTAAGTGATGGAAAGGGCTTGTAAAAGTGATCTTAGAATAACAGGTGACAATGATGAGACATATGAGGATATATAAGGATAAATGATCAAAAAAGGCGTTTAACACTTTTAACCAATACGCAGATATGCTGTCTTAGGAAATTAAACAAAAAAATGTGACGAAATTAAAATGCTTTTATCTAACGAAAGTATATTTCTTTTTACACTTATCGTAGACATTTCAAATTGAACGACGGAATTTTATAAAAATTTCACGAAATATTTAATAAGCGTGTATATACCATACATAAGCGATCTTCAGCCACTATTTTAGTTTATCTTTTTGCCACACTTTAAACTGAAAAAAACGTATTTAAACAAATTTTCGTTGAAACAATTTCATTTTAAAAACAATTCGTTAATTTTCGCCGGAGGATGGGGGCTTTAAGTAAGCAAAAAAATCGACACTTTTTTGAAAAAGCTTTTTAGCGAAAAGGGTGAAAAAAGCATAAAATAAGGGCAAATTTCGAATTTTATTTAATTCATTTTTAAGATTTTATTTCAATCAGAGGGCATTTAATTTAACAGAGCTCTGTTAGTAACTTAACATAGCCCTGTTAACCAATAAAAAAAGAATTTATGAACAACAAAAGGATTTAGGAGCTCATTTTTGACAAAAAAAAAAGTTTTGTAAGTTAATAGGCGGTTAACTAAAAGCCTTTTATTAATAAAAAATATAAAATTTTGCAAGAAAAATATATTAAATTGACATATAATATCAGAATAATAAATGCTTCACCAGACTAAGAAACAAAGCAATATAGACCGAAACCAGGACAACATGGGTGAACAAACTTAGTCTTATTTTACTGAAACGAGCTCCGAGTAAATAAATTAATAGACTGAGTCCTTAATAGAGCGAGTTAAACTAATTTTTTGTTAGCTTCTTCCGATTTAAAAACAAATGATTTTTACTAATATGCTCTCTTGGAAAAACAGTACAACATGGTCGGATGAACTAGGGCTCATTAACGGGAATTGGATGCTAATAACTGGATTAATTGCCGGAAGTGTTAACAGAGCCAGTTAAAATACGATTTTTTAACTTTTGGCTGTTATGCTTGTTGTTGTGGAAAAACAGGACAACATGGGCGGAAGAACTAAGAATAATTTTATAGGGAGTGGATCCTAGTAAACGGATTAATTGCCAGAAGTCTGCGAGTTAAAATACGAAAAAAAATCGTAAAAATCGTTTATATTTAAAAAATCATATTTTAACTCGCTTTGCTAAGACTTCTGGCAATTAATCCAGCTATTAGGACCCAATCCCTATAACAGAGCTCTGTTAAATTATTTGGCTTGTCTCCAGGGTTATAAATTTAAAATTTATCTTCATACGCATACATTTTCAAGGTTATTGATCTTATAGAGAACCTCCAATTTGTTTAAAGTCTTTTCCCTACCCCTTTCCAATTACTTTGGTAGAGATATCACATTTAAACGTTTATTGCTCAAGTTGTTTGCCAATTCATTAGCAGTAGTTTGACGAAAATTAAAAAAAAAAACTTAAATAAAAATGAAAAAAAATAAAATCAATAACAACAAAATTCAAAATACATGAATAAATATTTGCCAATAGAAAATAACAACAAAAACAACAACAACAAATAAATTTAAAAAAAAAACAAATATTTTGTATTGAAAAAGATAAAAAAATTTGAGCAGTAGCTCAACAACGCAGCATAAGAAAAGTAATAAAAAAATAAAATAAAAAATTAATTGAAAACAAGAACAAGAGTCGTAAGAATTTCATACGATGTTTGACTTACTACGTCCAATGAAAACACTATATCATTACCAGATATATCGGTCTTTCACAGAGTATTATCCATTTGCAAGACGAGTATACGAGTCATTATTATTGCCTAACCAATAATACCATCTTATTGAAGTAGATCTCTAATTATATTTTACTGTTTTATTTATTTGTTTTCATTTATTTTTTTACTATTTGATTTTGTCAGTTAAAATTCAAATGTTTTTTGAAATTAGATACGAAAAGCAGAAAAGAAAAAAAATCAGACGACAAATTAAACTGTTTTAAGCCATTTAAACACTTAACAAAGCCCGTTTTTCAACGTTCAAGTTGACGTTGTCAATACAATACAAACACAGAATAAAATAGACTTTAACGTTGATGTGCCATATGAAATGCATTTAATTCTAAACAAAAATTGCTTGAAAAATAGTGGAACGTGACTGAATTTTTAATAAATGTGTTCATACACTTGCGTACAGCCATCTTAAGAACGCAAATCATTTTAAAAAATATTACCAGTAAATGCTGCAAAATTAACCCTAAAATGGTTTTAAATAATTTTTGAAGTAAAAAAATGTATTCCTATGCATTGTTAGACACTGCTTTAATTTAAATGAGCAATATTCTACACCGTTAAATACGTGTTTTTAAATGGCCATAAAACACTTGTATTTTGTTAATACTTTACATGTCTGTTTAACCCAAATTGTGTCATCGAAGGGAATTGTGGTATTAAATGTTCATATGTTAAGCAATATTTGCTATCGTTATTTGACTTTTTGTGCAAGCACTGCACAGTACAATACAAACGCTAGATTATGCTTAACAAACACTATACAGTGTATAATGTGCAAACGCTGTACAGTGTTGAGCTAATACTGCTTCAGGCCTATAAATTTCTATCTCAAAAATTCTGTATATACTGCTAAACACAAACTCTGTCTCATAACAGTCTCCAACTTAAGAGTAATATATTATCCTTCACGTTCCAAATGGAATCAGGACAATCCACTCAACGGCTTCAACATCAGGGTCTACACGGAAGTCTCAAAGATGAGGTGTAGTGCAAAACGAGGTGAATCTCTGTTGCCTTTGTTTGTCTCACACTTTCTGTTAAAAAATTGTGAATTCGCAGTTTTTTAGCCGTATGACGAGAGACTCAAACAGGCCGTTATAACGAAATGCCATACAAAGATGTGTGTGAAAATATATTCGCATTTGAAAAGCCAAGACACCAACCTTACATTTTTTACATGCTTAAATTTTGCGCTAACATAGTAATGTTAAGAGATTAACAGTGACTACATACAAAATGTAAAATATCTTCAGAGGATAAGTGGACATTTCGTGAAAATATGAAGGTGCTCCCATATACCACTATATATCTGGTTGTTCAACGGGTCTACAGGAGACTCTTTATAGTGGTATGTCTAGAAAAATCACCGGTTTTGAGAAAATGCAATTTTAAAAAATCGCTTTTTTGAAAAATATGAAAATTTTTGGCCAGCATGTCTAGAGACCACTATATGTCTATGTCTAGACCAATATATGTCTATGTGTGCACTTCCGTAATTGCTTGACCTTAACTCTTTTTAAAGCCTTTGAAACATCATAGATCAACCGAATAAAAAGAATTCTAAGTAGAACAAACACACAATTTTAAATCAGATCCAAGAGCCCTAATACACAATTTTTAAAACTTAAATTGTGCGACTTATTGGCAATGGGAGGTGGCGTGGTGTAGTCCCCAGCGGAGGACATGACAAAATAAATTAATTGCGTGTTTTAGTGTTTGGTTAAGAAACGGTCCTTTTGATCAATGTGGGATTGGATTCAGCCTCGCAAATCATGTCTTTTGCCACCTCAACACGGTCGCTTTTTTGAATGAAATTGAGGTCTTTTGACACCAACCTTGCTGCTACACAACGGATACCTAAATCATTAACCAAAATGTCTTGGACGGACCCCTAGGCAATGTTCAAGTCCTCAGCTATCTCTCTGATAGTTAATTTACTTAATTAATTTAATTAATTAATTTAATTTATTTATTGACCAACATTTCTTTTACTTTATCAATATTTTCGTCGATTTTCGATATCGATGGTTTGCCATTGCGTTCATAATCTTCGTTTAAGTCATGACCACTTTTTAACCGCTCGTGCCAGTGGTAAACGACCGTTTTCTTTAGAGAATCGTTGCCAAAACACTTTTCCAACATTTCCAAAATTCGGGCACCATTAAATCCATTTTTTACTCAAAATTTAATACAAGTTCGCTGTTGCAAATTTAAATCCATCTCTGAAATTGTAAAAAATCGCCAACACACATAGAGATAGATGTACTCTTGACCGCATAGCTTTTACAAATGTCAAGCTATTAAGCTAAGATTTTGCGGGAATATCAACAACAGATGTACCAACTTAACAAAAAAAAAACTTACGATATACGGGGGTTATTCCGGGAACTTTTGGATCAAGGTGGTATATCGGTTCAGAACCTTGCTGTGCAGTACCACTTACTACCATACTTGGAACACTGGAATGCTCAGAGGGGAATTCGCTACTCCATGACGGCAGTCAGTCCACAATATGGCCGTCGCTCTGAGATTCTCAATTATGGCAGACCTGTACTCACAGGCATCAGAGACAGCGAAATACATATTGTGTGAATGTGGGGTTCTTGATAGGCTTAAATAGAAATGTTTAGGTAGACACAGGGTCCCACGGTTTGACATATCCACCATTATGGTTTCAGATCTGCTAGTGTTCATTAGGAAGGTAGCAGATCTGCTGAACAAACTATAGTCCGGAAGAGGCAGAATAGATCCCATAGGTCGCAGTATCCTGCAATATGATTATAATGATGATGATATATCGAAAATGATTATTAGAATTTCGAAAGATAGACAATTTTACAGAAAAAGATTAAATCGAAAATCATTTACCATTATCTAGACATGCAGAATTAAATGCAAACAACATTTTTTTAATTTCTTACTCGGTGAGCTATGCATGGTGTCATTCTCAGTTAAAAATGTTTAATATTTTAATTTTTGTTTTAAAAAATCGAATTTCTTAAGAAATATTATTCATAAAATCACCTTCTATTGGTCTTTCAATAAAACGTATAATTCAATGTCACAAAGTTTTCCATTATATTTTTGACCACAATTGTTTACTTCTATTTTCAAGCAATAAAAAAAACTTGCTGCCTCCATTTAAGGTAATGCAATGGTGCAATTGCAGTTACTTGACCAAATAATTGATATGCAAAAATCAAAATAGGAAAAATACCGGATATTACAACCAATTTTGATGGTTTAATGGTTTATTAAGCAAATTTGAGTTTATGGGTTTAAAAAAAATTAAAAATAAAAAAATCTTATCGATTTTTTTTTATCATAGTTAATGAAAATTTCAATACTTTCTTATAAGGCAGAATAAGATTAAGGTCAACATTATACTGAATTTTTTAAGATAAAAGTCAACATAAAAATTTTAATCCTAATTTCCACAAACATGACTGTCTACACATAAAAATACAAATTAAACGAATCGTTCTTCGTTGTTATAAGCCATACACTTTTTAATTACTGATTTAGTTGTCTTTTTAATGACCTTGGACCCGACATAATACCCATTGATCTTTTAATAGCAGTGACATTGAAAATTAAAGAAATTTTTGAAATTTTTTTGGTAAAACATTTAATTTCTCTTTTCCTAACGCCACACATTGAAAAGATTTACAACCGGAGAAATTTTTGAAAATGGTTTAACGAGTTTCGTTGTGGTCGTCTTACCACCAATAATACCAAAATAGTGGTCACGTTAGTAGTATTAAATAAAATCTATTAAATAGGTACGTAGGTAAGTTGGCTAGATAATCAAAACGTGATCAACTACAATTGGCCGAAAAACTCCGTTTTGAAACCAAGCCAGAACACAGGGAAAAAACAACTACCACCGTGAGCTGCTTATGAAGTAGAGAAGATTAGAGGACTTCGAAATCTGCGGACTGCGCCAAACAATTAAAGAAAGGTATGCCAAAGTATCACAATGGTCTGCTTGCCAGATTTGGATATTCACAGTAAGTGAACGATTGTCTCGCTCTTAGAGGTGCTTTTGCAGCTTCTGCAGTGAAGGTTGCGTGCGTTTCAATTAGCCAATGACACGTGTACACTGCAATGAATTTGAATAGAGTGGCGGAGGCAATTCAGTAACTTCAGTGTCCTGCCATTGTCATACCGAGACCACAGTGTACTTGATATAGCACAAAAGGAACTCCACCTGTTCTGTTCTTTGTCCTCCAGTAGGGTATTGTTGGACGTTCGTACCTATGGTAGGTTGGGCGCTTTTTCCCTGGAGGTATTTAGATGTAGAAGGACAGCACTGTTAGCGGAGGTTGAACCCAGCCTCGATTGGTGTGCTGATAGTTGGTGTTTTGCTGCTTGTTGCTTGCGGTTTTGACATCGTAGCTGTCGACCGAGGTGTTGTGTTGTGTGTTTTTTGTTATTGTGTCCGTGGCGCACAATGTCACTTTGAGTTCTCCCGTGAGGGTGGCTTCGTTTATTGTTGTATTGTTGAGTGTTTTATGTTTGTTGTTTTTCATCATGGCCACCAGTCCGGAGTCGTTTGGGACTTACACTGGTAGTGGTATTTAAGCTACGAAGCCTGACCGGAAGCTTAATTCTGGTACCACGGTTTTGGGAGCCCCAGGGACCTCGATTCTTGCCTCACATTGGCGGAGGTCGTATCCAAATAACATGGCCTCGGATTGGTATTTACTGGTGATTTTAATCATAAGTGGGGACATTGGTGGACACATTTTATTCACTCATGCTTTAGCACTGACCTAGGCCAGGTACTCCTAGATTATAGATTTCACCTTAAACCACAATCATATGGCAGCAGATGCCAGAGTAGGAGGTAATAGATTCCAAGTCTATATAGACCGTCTTAGCAAGTTCATCAGCCTTCTCATTACAAATAAAGCACCCGAGTCTAAGAACCGAAATCAAGAAAATAGTGCATGTACCACCGAGAAGCTTCATCTCCCCTTTACATTGGAGAACTAAAGGCGAGTTGCTACTAGACGACACCAGGACCCTGAAAGCGCGCTGAATATCAGAAAAATTTCTGATTCTTCCCATAGGCCCCCGACCTCAGGTGAAAAATGGTGTAGAGACCTCCGGTATCATTAAAAATCTATTAAATGATACGACAAAGATATCAGCGATTGCATCGCTATGCTATATAGTGGCAGAAGCTGGTTCCCATAACAATAAACCACAGACACAACAGAAAGCAGTTTATTTCTTCTGATGAAAATGGTGTAATCGTCCGGCCGTGGAGTTTTCAGCTGCTCTCTAACGGTCAAAATGTCTGGAAAATTTACAGCATCGAGATGCAAAACATCGCTCTGAGCAAGTTTTCTCTTATTTTCTTTAAAAATTTCTGCTATAACTTTAAATGTCCAGTCTACACAACCATTTGTGTAAGAAACAAAATGCAATTTTTTCTGGCAGTGTGGTCTGGGAGAGACACTGAAATTATAAACATAATTTTTAAATGCATTTGCATTAGTTTGACTAACCCTGGTTTCAACCTCAATTACGACAATGCACAATTAAAAACTTGTGTGGATGCACTGCAAACAATCGCAAATTGAGGTAGAAATGACTTCGCTCCAGACTTAATCCCTTGTAACTATTTACTGTCTTGAAAAGATTCAGGCGCAACAAAGAGGTCACCATTGTAATAAACGCCTATTTTTAGGTCCTAGAGAAGTCTTATTTTATTTGGAGGGATTAACAAACTGGAAAAAGAAAAGGAATGTGTCCAGCTTTGCTTAGAATCGCGGGTATCGTGGTATAGCAATGCGAAGCGCCCTGCTAGCAAATTAAAATTTATTCAATGCATTATCTGGACGTGTCTGGCTACCCGTCATAACTAAGACTGAGATTATCTTTACCATCAAGCCGACCAGGCACTATTGCAGGACACTGCGACTCATGGGATCTTTTATGCATCTTCCGGTCTATAATTTGTACAGCAGACCTGCTGCCTACCTAATGAACAGCAGCAGATCTGAAACCAAAATGGTGAATATTTCCATCTAAACCTATAAAGAACCCCCACACACACAATATGTGTTCCGCTGTCTCTGATGCCTGTGAGCACAGTGACAACCTTCCTTTCAAAATGCGATCTTAGTCTACAGAAGCCCGTAAGAAACTCTGTTAGGAATTTCAAGTTTTGCCAGCCATACTTGACAACTCCAGAGCGACGGCCAACTTGGGAACCGATCGCAGCCCTAGAGTGGCGAAATCTGCTTTGAGCATTTCAGTGTTTCAACCACCTGGCAATTTCCCAGCCATTGATTAGATTGAGGATGGTTGTTGTTGTTTTAACAGCGTCTCTGTTCCCTGATATTCCTTCCTGTGGAAAACCTTTCTGAAACAGTGGTTGCTGAGTTGACAGTTCTTGACCGACAAGGTGTTGGGTCGTTCCGGAACGTAGATCATTGTCGTGCGAAATATTGAAGATGGTAGTAAGTGGTAAGTCTACAGCAAGGCTTCGGACCGATATAGGGTGTAATGGAACCTTATCTGGTCAATTCATACCTTATTTCATAACCATCTATCCCACAGTGTCCAGGTAACTAAAACAACTGGACCCTATTTCGCAGCAAGTACTTAAGTATTTAAGAGCTTGAAAGAAAGTTCTTTTAGTCAGTGAAGACTGACCCGGCCAGAATGGAAAGTTCAGTACCAGTCAGTAAGGACACGTTTTTGAGAAAACATAATCTGTTAAAGCAAAAAGTAAACAAATACCTATATTTTATTGAAACAAAATCAAGGACTTATCAAACTACCCTCGTAAATTCAGAAAAAATATTCAAAACTATTAAAATTAGACATTTTATAATGTGAACGTACATATTTTCATCTCCTAAGAAATTTTTTTTTTTTTTTTTGTTTTATTCCTATTGCAAAATAAAAAATTAAATTTAAATAAAAACGAAATAAAAAAACGTGATCGTTTACACAAAATTGAAAAAAAATACAAAAAACATTTCAAAATTTAAAAAAAAATCGTTTCTTAACGCACATTTTACTAAAAAAAAAAAAAAACAAAAAACAAATAAAATATTTAATTTTCTTTTTTAATTCCATTTTATTTATTTATCCACAATAGCAACAGCAACAACTACAACAATATACGATTTAGAAAACTTTAAGAAAAAAAAAGAGGAAAATAAACACATATTTTGGACAGTTGACAGCTGTCATATGTTTAGTGCTTTAGTTAAATTTGTGATCTATTAATAACAACAACAAAAATGTTAAAAGTAAATAAATTCACACATTTATTGGCGCTTCCTTTAAAAAACTCTCTGTCTCTCTCTGTCAGCGCTATACACTGTAGCTCTTTTGCTCTCTTTATCTCTTGACGAATTGATAAAAACGATGACTTTGTTTACAGTTGATAAAGAAGAAAAACTACTGTATTTCGGCACTTTGGCTGTTAATAAATAACAGAGTGGCTAAGTGAGCGTTTTTTCTTTTTAGAGTAATAAAATAAAACGGCGGAATATATATACCATATGTGAATGGCTGAAAAAAGTTATAAAATAGGTAGGAAGTAAATACATAAGTAATCACTAAAGAAATTAAAATTGTATTTGTACTTAAAGAAATTTGACGAAGAGGAAGGCGCGAATTTTAAAATATCCGAATCACTTCATCTAATTGATCACATATTACCATCACAAATCAGAAATCGCTCGTAACATTTTTGCTTGTGATCTCATAAGAATATAATTTCACATGCAATAAAGATTTTACAAAGGCCAACACAGATATCCGTGAATCGATTACATGCTCTCTTATAATTTTCTCCACAGGAGATTTAACTTTGATGTACCCACGAGATAATTCTGGGTTTCCTCAGAATGCCCTTGAGGTTTTTGCAAATGGCTCTATGGATGTAGTATATTCATGAAGAATTCTGACTCTAGACTGTTTTATAGGTTGCCCTGGTGTATTTCAGGCGAAAGTCATGGCCATAGTGAGGGACGTGCAATACTTGTTGAATGACGGGATTTTCCCCTAGAATCTTATGATCTTTTCGGACCAGCCGTCATCCTAAATATAGTAAGATATACGTGGTTGGAGGAGATATTTTAGAGAAACCCCATATATAGGGTGGGCAACTTTAAAGTTTAAATTTGATTATTTCGAATGTGACAATATTTATGTCATTCTATTCTGTCACAAAATTCGGTATATTATCTCCACTGAACGAAATGAATCGATTTACGCTTGAGCAACGTTGTGATTTATTGAAAATCTATCGTCATTTAAAATCATCTTTTCGGATGAAGCTCGTTAAAAAGAAAAATTGCTGTGATGGTCTTAAAAAAGCTAATGCACACATTCCAAGTGACTGTTTGGTGTGATATGGGGGCGGAGGCATCATTGACTTATATTTCTTTAAAAATGAGTACAGTGCAACCATTACGGTAAATGGAGACACCTATCACACTATCCGCTGCCATCTTTACCGAAACGTTTAAGTTTCTTCTGACCGTATAACTTTATTTTCTGACGACTTTGATGCTTCTGCGAAAGCAAATCTGCCGCAGTTCCGCATTATGACTTGATTTGCACATTTATTTCTTCGTTGCGGAAAAGGTCACGTCTTATTTAGGTAGCATTTTGGTGAATGCCATACCTTTTTTACCACCTCACAATGAGTTTGTACACTGCTGCAGCTAAAACGGGTGTTCACCTGAACTTGTTTTTGAACGATGTGTGGTGTTCAAGTCTTACCGTCGTTTTCTTGTTGTAGATTTGGTCGGGTTAATTTTCTTTATCTGAATTTCAAAAACATGCTATCAAATAGCTGAGGTCGCAATATTGTGTCTCCAATAGCCTCTCATTCAGTCAAATTTAAGTGGTAGGGTTCTCAAAATAAACTCTGGAAAGATCATGCTAATAACCATCAAGAGCAACGCCTTGCTATCTATTGCGTAGGTGATCACAGTTAAACAGTGGTGGATAATTTTTGATATCCCAACAGCATGGTTTTGCTCGATGCCACTGGAACAACAAAACTGGTCTACCATTGCCTAATTGTGATCATCTACTGCAATAGGGGGCGACATCGATAAAAAAAAGTAGAGCTAGAGTAGCACTTGAAATGCTATCTCCGATTTACGAAGACAGCTGCATAAACCCGTGTACTAAGCTACGAATATTTGACTCCGAAGCCGAGTCAATTTTACTGTCATCACCAAAGGCCTTCATAAACTATTGTCTAAGACGAATTCTGTATATTTTCTGGCCGCGGCTGATATTGAATTGTAGTCGAGACTGAAATATGCTCGGTAACGCATGGTAACCGACGCACGAAAATTACAATATTGCCATAAGCTGAAATCCTCTTCGCCAGGTGGAATGAAGAGCTGGATGACCGCGAATTACTTGGAGATGTTCCATATTTTCTGTTACGTTATTCCCTATTATTAATCAACTCCTGGATGAAATCAGTACAGAGCCAGTTAAAAAAAAAAATGTGTGGCTAATGTAGCCACAGCGATGGCTACCCACCGGTGGTGTTAAACACAAATCAAAAATTCCAAAAATTGTTGTGTAAAATCTTCTAGTGCAGTGTCCGGCAAACTAATATTAATGCACTTTACAATTGTGATAGTAATTGGAGAGCTCTCACTCAGGTCATTTTGCGCTGTATGTTTTCATTTGTTTGCTCTTTAGTTCTCTTTGTTTATTTTTTGCTTATCTTTTTCCTATGCGTATCAGTACGTATGTATGAAAACAGAAGAGAGGAGCTGCTCTTTGCGGGAATCTGTTCTAGTGGTTTATAGATCAAATTCATTTTTATTGCCAATACCCGTATAAGCAAGCTTAGGAATTAAAATAACCAATTGTTTTTTTGTATTTTACTTTTGTAATTTCAGCGTTTTTTTTTTTTTGTTTGTTTATATTAGCATTACTCTTTTGACGTCACACTTACTTTAAAAAATTTTTTGTGATTAACAGATGTTTTGCAGTTAATGTGTCGTTGTTTTGGATGAAAAAGCACAATACACGCGCAACCAAAAAAAAGCCCCACTATTATTTACTCTTCCTATTAAGGTTTACACGACTTACTCTCACTCTCTTTAAAACATATTCAACAGTAAATAACTCTTTTACTCTTTTTTATATTCACTTATACTTTTTGATAATTTTAACGTATGCTCTTATGCTTTGTTTGTTGTTGCTTTTGCTTTCATAACTTTTGCATTATATATTTTTTGTTGTTATTGCTGTTCGTTTTTGTTTTTGTATTTTGACAACTTTTTTGTTTATTTTGTTGAAATGGCTGCGGTTGCTGCTGCTGGTTCTTCTTCTTCTACTTCTACTTGTCACAAAAGCAAGGCAGTGATTTAATTATTTTATTCAATATTTATTTTATTAATTAGCAAACACTTGATTTAAATAATTTTTTTAGATATACTTATAAATGTGTACTATATAATATAACGTTGTTGTTTTTGCTTGCTCTTACACTTAATATTTTATTTCCTTTATTTCTTTACTTATTCGTACGAAATTTAACGAGTGATGGTAACTTTTTTTGGGGTGGGGGGAATGAAATACACTTTGTTTAAAGAGATTTCTTCTTTATATATTTTTTTTAATTTTTAATAAATATATTGTATTTATCTTATTTATTTCACCAAACCTTATTATTAAACTGCGCACGCTAAAACCTAATAAATTTTGTGTATATTTTCTCTTTTTCCTTTTACTTCTTTCACTTTTTTACGGCTTAAACGCTCGCGCTATTTCTCCCGCTTTAGAAAAAATCACTTTTAACGTACGTAAAAGACGGCATTTAACTGTTTCAACATTGCGCAAATAACCAGTGAGAAACAGCAGACATTTAAAAAACCAAAACAGCTACTACAAGCACAACAAAAACCTAAACACATGTGCTGTTAAAAGCACAGCCCCCCTTCACCCCGTGGAACTTTTTTTCAATTAAATATTACAAATATACTCTCTTGTTTTTGAATGCCGTGGGCAGTGTTGCCAAAACTTACAATTTTTTGTAGCCAAATCTCAATAAGAAAGTAACCCAATATAACCAAAATTTTATTACAAAGATATTATTGCTCCATGCATTATTACTGGTGACGAAAAATCGTTTTATTACGATATCCTGAAGTGCAGGCTTTGACTAAAACTGCTCGAAATATTCAAGAAGACCTGAAGCCATCATATTCCATAATTATAGATGTTGCAAGGCCAGTTAAAACTAATAATTAGTGACTTGTCTCACTCGCCTTAAAGTCTACACCTTGTTCGTCAGATTTACATTTGTTTCGATCAGAATACGCTTTACTTTAAAACTGAGTATACAAAATTGGCTTAATAGATGTTCTTGGTCTTAAAAAATTTGAGCAGATTTTTGGCGCGAAAATTATTTTTTTTTTCTCCGTCGCAACCACAATTATATATTTCGCGAAATCTATATGTTTCCAAAATAATAAGAAGCGTATAGCTCACTTATCAATATATATAATAAATTTATTTTGTATCAATGCTTCACAACTAAAGCCCAAGAAAAAGCCTCTTTTCTTTAAATTTTATACCGAATTAGAAGCTGATTAATAAACATTAAAAGTAATCACTGCTTTTATTTTTTGACTTCAAGAGAAGAGCAGGCAAAATGGAAAAAATTTCCAAAAAAAAACCTATTTTGTTTAAAAGATAAGCAAAACGGCAACACTGACGGTGGGGCATACAAGTGTATGCGCGTGTGTGTATGTGACAAATGTTAGCAAAACACTTAGAAAATAACAACAACACTACTAAAATGATCTTTAGAAATAATTAGTAAACACAGAGAGAGTAAGTTATTAATAAAGAGTAGTGTTTAATAATTAATGTTAAGTTTTAAGAGAGCTTTTTTTGTTTAATTTTAAACTCTTTTGTTGTTATTAATATAAAAATAAAAACAAAGTTAAGAGTAATAAAGTTTGTTGTTTTAACCAAACGTGTGTGTTTTGTTGTTATTGTTTTATTAACAAAATGTGTGTGAATTTTATCACCTGTTTTTTGTCGGCTTGCTGTAAATGATACAACAGTTTTGCAAATGGTATTAGCAGGACAAATGTAGAATGTGGCGGTAGTTTTTAAATGTTTTTGTTTTCATTGTCAATCAAGGTCTGGGTGTTCATATATTTTTAAAACCAGCCTTAGTTAGGTGTTTATAGTTTCTTTTTATATTTAAATGAAGTTCAGGGTAAAGCAATGACAACATCAAAAACAACAAATACTACAACAACTAAAACAACAACAATGGTGTTAAGGAGCTTAACAAGTTCAAAGTCGAAAAGATTTCATTTATAAAGTAAATGCTTAAAAAGTGAATCAAATAATTGCAAGCCGTTTCAAAAGAGAGAGAGAGAGAGTGAGAAGCAGAAAAAATATTTAAAACGACTTACCTGTCTGTGAGTTTGGCATAAACAATTTGTACAAGTGTCTCGTGCAAGTGATTTGAACAAATAATTTGTACAATTTGCTTGTATAAATTTTAAGAGAAATTTTTTTAATTTTTGGTCTTTTTTATTTCATTTTTTTTCACTTTTATTTTTGCAATTTAATTTTTTATTTGCTTTTTAAATTCGTAACTCAATTTTATTTTCTCTACTACCACCGGACTGTTAATTATCCGATAGCTGGAGTGCACGTTTCCAAAGATTTATTTGTAGAAAAAATTAATAGTTTTTAGCCATTGAAAAATATTTCGTTAATAATCATTACAAATATTAGTGGCTACTATACGCACATGCTTAATTCATTATTAAATTTCTTAAGCAATAAATTGTGTAAAATATTTTGCTTTTTAACCCATCAAAAGCTGATTCAATTAATCATCGGCTTTCATATCTACAATGTTGTTAAGAAAAATTTAGTTGTGGTTTCGAATGTTGTTTCCTTATAATGTCCCTTGCAACTTCGATGTCCTGACAAAATTGAGGTATTGATTGATGTTTGTGGTGAAAGCTCTTCGTGTTTTCGCGTTTTCTCTTTATTCAGTTCCTCTTTTCAGAATCTGCACATTGGATTTGAAACTATTTTTCAAAAGATTTAAAAGAACGGGTATATATCTATATATCTTTCTTCTTCTCAAATCTTTTCTTATTATAGTTAAAGTTAGTTTATTATTAAATTAGGCCGGAGAGGTCCAACTGGCCATGGCACTGCGACTTCGACAGTCCTACTCATACCAAACACTACCAATAAGTCTCCTCATAGTTGTCTTGCCTAAGTTGCGCAACTCCCTATTGTAGGTGAAGGGTCTCATAAGCCGCTTCGCCTGCCTCATGCTCCCATTCATTGATCTTCCCCCTGCTCGTGGAATAGCTAATACTAAAGTACGGCTTCGGCTACACGACACCAGAGGCCGAGCCCCGTCTTGCCAGTCCGATCTCGCTAATCGTAACATCAGTATGGTATTCAGCTCCTTGGCAGCTAACTGACATCATCATTTCGGATAATTAAACGGCCATCAAACGTTTGACGCAATAAATAGATTGTGGCATGAGATGTGTGACAAATTGCACCATCCTGTTCAAACCAAACATCATTCACATTAATACCATGAAAAGCGGCCACAAAAAAATTGTGTGATATGTGTCTCCATTGACTGTAATGGGTTCGCCGTTCTCAGTTTCAAAGAAATATGGGACATCGCAAGTGGGACAAGGGGGACTTCTCTCAATTAAAACCACCCAGGTTCTAATCAATGACTTGCATCCGATTCTATAAACTTTAACGCCGGCTACGTACTGCATATGCATTAGTTAGAGAAATTTTTATAGCCTAAATACTCATAACTAGTTGCTAGCAGTACTATGAGGTCATACCGCTGTTGAAAATTATCTGATTGTCTGGTCTTAAGCGGAAGACCTCTTAGTTAACAGGCAGGTGTCATACCTACCAAACCACAGCGACATTACCCACCATAATATCCAGAACGGTGTTAAAGACAAGAGGGCTTAGAAAATTTGACGGACACCAATTGCACGTTAAAACTGTTGCCAGCAGTGTAATCGTGTACAACTCGGCATTGAACAGCAACGTAAAGATCGCGAATAAGCATACCTTGTTAGCAAGATCGTTTCAAGTTTCATGGTGAATCAAGGTGTCGAAAGCCGAATTGAGATTGCTCTTCTGCTGACTATTCTACTATTATTGGTAGAGTATTAATATTGTTACGCTTTAATCTTTTTAAAACGTTTGAGTTCTTTTTAAATGCGTTAAAATAAAATTAAACACCGCTATTGTTGTTGTTTTACAGTTTTTATTTACTACACTGTAACTTTTACACACTTTATCTTAATAGAGCAAATTGAGATTCGCTTATACAACAGCTTTTATTTACGCCTAAACACGAATTTTACTTATTGACAGGTAAACAATAACTCACCAAACGCTATGCTCCATCCTTTATGGCATTTCACTATTAGTTTCGAATGTTCTAGTAAAGGCTCAAATCTTCTATTTATGTGGTAAACTCAAATGGTGTAAAACCATAATACACCAAATTGAATAGAACTGGCAACACCGTTACACATGCAGACGTCCGTACTCTTAAATAGTACAGACAATTATGGCAATAATGGGAAGCCTTGACAGAAACCAATAAAGTTTATAGTGAAAATCTCACAATAAATCCCTAAAGTGGTGAATTTCCTATTCAGCATTTTCATTTTCCTAACAATATAATCGCCGCCAGGCTTTTGTGGACGGCAGTAAGGACCTCTCTAGTTCCAGTAAACGGTAAAGATATCCCGTCTTGGAAATGTTCACAACAAACCTACGCTAAATTGACTGTGGTGGCGTGGTGTAGTGGTTAGAGCTCACCCATAAAAACACAAGCTGCTCAGTTTGGAGCCATATTAGAGGAAAGGTTTATTAAAGAGACTTCATCTTCCCTCCAGACAACTCCATCTTAAAATGATGACAAGCATCAGACGTATGATCAGGGAAAAAACGTTACCTACTGGAAAAATGACAAGGCTAAGTAAAGATCACCACCAACACTTAGCAAGGTTATTTACCACTACACAATCATATGGAAGGGAGCTAAAAAAATTAATACGATTGATGCAGACTTTTGAAGAGCGAGACTTACTCTTCCCTTCAAACAACTCCATCTAAAAAATTAGAAAGAAGCCCGCCTAACCTTCCAGCTTACTCTGACGATGATAACAAACATCAGAGAAATACGCCACCTACTGGAAGCCACCTACTTAGCAAGGATATTTACCACTACACAATCATATGGAAAGGAGCTACAGTGAATAAATGAAAATGAAACAAAACAAAGCAATGGATGCTTTGAGGCAGGTCTATATACTGCCTAGAGGAGTGACGGAAAGAATTAATATGATTGATGCAAAAAATTTGAAGAGCGAAGTAAATATAGCATCTAAAATTCTACTGTTATTATCTTCGATATGTTCACAATAAGCCCTGAGTCGGTTATGCCAACGCACGTCAATCTCTGTATTTCGTCCTTAAATTTGCCCTACCTGACCATACAATGGAGCCACAATTTACAATTGGCCTGGCCATTTGGTTATTCTTAGATTGGAATGATAATGAATACTGTTATGTAAAAAATTTTAAAATATGCTGCTGTTTTTCTAGGGAGTGGTGTATTTATATTAACTAAACCGGTTTTAATCTTCTACAACAACAATAAATTTAAATAAATTAAAATAAAAATATAAACTAAAAAATAACGAGAATTATATAAAGAACGTTGGTGACCATACGAGTTTCCCACAGATGATTCATTAAACAGACTTTTTATGGTTTTTAGCCAATTACCATATGTACTACCAACAATATTAAAGCTGTAGAGCTATAAATATGTGTTTTCTTATTGCTTTTGTTTTTAACTACTGCCAAGTTAGTCTTATTAAAAAAAATTTTTTTTAAATAAAAAAGAAAGATAAAAGCAGAGAGTATTAGAAACGTTTAATTTGAATTAGAATGAAAGCGTTAAGCGACACTTTAAATCGTTGCGATATCTATTTTGTTGAAATTGTTGTTGATAACACCCTAAAATGTTTGTCCTTAAACCAATGTGTAGTAAATAGCATATTCGCGATCTATCTTTAGTCCCTAAATTGTAATTAAAAGCATTCAAAAAATTGCAAAACTTGTTTATTGCCAACTTTTTTTGTAACTTTAGCACTATCTTCTTATACTATATATAAAAGTGAATGTGCGTTGGTGCCTCGTAGACTGCTAAGCCGCTGAATCGAATTTCTTGAAATTTTTACAGTATCTCTCTGGATATCTGAAAGGAGCTATAGGCTATATAAGTTTTAAAAATTCGAACTGGACAAAGTGAATATTTATTTTTTTATATCTTTAAAATGATAACAGAAAGGGTTTGAGTCTCATAGTCAATACAAATCATCAGTCAGAAAGTGGGCGGAATTGGATAAATGGCCGTGGTACCTCCTATACAAACTAAATAGTGACTTCATTATATCTTGAGAACGATTAAAGCTTAAGTTTCATCAATCAAAAACTGGGAGGAATTGGACAAGTGGGCGTGGTACCTGCCATACAAACAAAATACTGATTTCTATATAAGGTATCTTGAGAACGGTTAAAGCAAAAACCTAGGAATTTGGTCTGAATGATTTTGAAGTCAATACAAATCATCAGACAAAAATTTCGTGGAATTGAGAGAGGGCGTGGTACTTCTTATATAAACTAAATACTGATTTCTTTATATTTTGAGAACGGTTAGAGCTAAAGTTTCAGTAGTTAGTTCAAATAGTTTTATGGCCAACACAAATCATTGGTCAAAAAGTGGTCAGAATTGGACAAGTAGACGTGTGCCTTCCATACAAAATAAATATTGATTTTTGTATATCTTGAGCACGGAAGAATAGAAGTTTCAAAAAAGTCGGAAACAATACTCATTATCGTTCTTACTAAATATTTAATTTTGTACATGTAGAGAACGGCAACAATTAAAGCAGTGTTATCTATCCACATAAGCTGAAAAGAGGGTATTGCGGAAATCACACTGGATGAAATATATCTATATAGTAGGTCAGATTTCGGCAAAGAGACGCTCTTCTCTTGTGTTTTCACACGTACGTATTCACACGCATAGGCAAAAAAAAACAAAGAGAAGTAAAGAGAAAACAGGTGGAAAAATGAAGTACAAAGTGGCCTGAATGAGAGACTCAATTACTACCACAATTATAAAATACATTAATATTAGTTTGCCGAACGCTGATATAAGTATACTGTATAAAAATGAATGTGTGTTTGTTGAAAGCCCGTATACAGCTAAAAAGCAGAAGCTACAGTGTCTTTCTGAAAGAAACTCTTTGGATAAATGTATCTAAAATTACATTCAAGATAATAATTAAGATGGGGGGTAGCTAGTTGAAAGCTAAAAGAAAAAAATATATAATAATCTCTTAAAGCGTTTCCAACTTTTTTGAAAAACAAAATGTATATACAGTGGTGGAAGGAATAATAGGGACACACTAGCAAACTCATTTTCTTTCCGTCAGACGATAGCACGCTGTTGTACTTATTACGATGCAGGTGTTGTTGCTTGGCTTACTCCAAGCCTATATTCTTTTTCCAGAGAAGAGATACGTTTTATTTAATAAACCATCAACAACATACTTAAAACTTTTATGACATATTATTGAAAAAAATGGAAGTGTTCCTATTATTTCTCCGAAATTGAAATATTTTTCTTTAACAGATTTTCGCGTTGCCAATTTTTATTAGTAAAAATGTTTAAATTTTGATATTAAATATACATATATACGTAATTTCTATAGAATTCGATTTGCACGATACTTACGTTCTCGAAAAAATCGTATAAATCGAGAATAGAAATTATTTATATGAAAAATCGTTTAAATTGAAAAAACATCCAAAAGATTTAAAAAATAGTTTTTTACATGTTTCTATAGGTTATATATATGTATATATATATATATAGGTAGGTGCCAAAACCTCCTAGAAATTTGGATCGCATTTAGGCTGGAGGTTAGGTCCATTGTGACACTAAATGCATAGCAATTAACCCATAAGTTAAACAGTCTCCATAGGAAACAATTTTGGCATAAAAATCAACTTAAATAATAAGAATTGCTCCGTTAGGCTTGCCAGGTGGCCTAGGTTTGGCTTGATTTACAACAATTTTTACAGCTTGACAAGAATCAAGAAAAAATATAGTTTGTCAAGATTTTTTAAAACACACTTTTTAAAAATTTTCCTAACAAAGTTTTGGTAAAAGCTATTAAACATTTTAGTGAATTAATAACGATACGGGTCTTAAGTCTATTTCTTTCCAAGTTAAGTTTATCAAACAAATTTACAATTTAATTTTTAAATTAGATGTTAGAAAAAGTTCGCTTTATTAAAACAAATATGTGCCATTTTGTTCGATAACTTTTTGCAATTTTTGGGGTAAAGCATTATTCCATAAGTGTAGTACCTCTAAGCAAAACCTGATCCAATTGCACTTAACAGGCCTCTACGGTATATAAATTTACACCATTAAGATAGTTCTGCAGGGATCGAAACGATTGATAATCTAAAAGTGCACCGCCCGGGCTATATGATGGATGCATCTAAACTTCTCACTCAAACTCTAACAGTTTCTGCAGGGTCATCAAAGAAGCGTGTGGTCTGGCATTGTCATAATAGAACACGACACCTTTTATGGTGATGAATTTTACCATTTTAATTAAATTGATCGCTTCAATATCATTAATTGATGGCGGTCGAGGTCAGCGTCAGTCATTTGACCAGGTTGTAGAAAGTCTTAGTGCACAATTCCCTTCCAATCCCTCCAGACAACACAGCATTACCTTTCATGGTGTCAATTCTAACTTTGCCATCGTCTGCGAAGCTTCACCTTGTTTCGCTCATTATCTTTTTTCATATTAGTACGCTATCCACTTTTCTATAGTGCTATGGTGTAGCCTGACTCAATTAATATTACCGGAAACATCAATTAGTAGCAAAAGTTTTTCGATCACAAATATTTTTGACTGTCCAGATATTTACTTCAAATCAAGACTTCTTTTATGTAAATGATATGAATGTTTGTAATGAAAATCTACGAACAGTTCATTTCCACTTTGTAATTTTGTGGGGCAGATTGGACTGAATGTGTATCCTTAGATTTACTAAAACGACGGTATTTGCCGTTCCGTCCCTATATCGCAAATCGAAGTTAAAAGACAAAAAAATTAATTCGCAAATCGCTACATTATTGTGTGTTTTTTTTTTTTTAAATTAATAAATTCAATCTAATAAAATTCGTCTAAAAAGGAGTCTATTTATGTAGATACCACCTTGATCAAAAAGTTTCCTGAATAACCCCTGTGTGGCGATCCCATCGTCCGATTTGAGTTTTTTTTTTTGTAATTTGGTATATCTGTAGTTGATATTCCCGCTAAATCTTAGCGTCATAGCTTTTAATATTCGGTTTTCGGTATGTCTATCAGTGCTTTTTGAAATTTTTCCATTATTTCCTCTCGACCGCTAAAGCGCGTTCCCCGTAATGGTTTTTTAACTCGATTGTACAGAAAGAAGTCACAGAGAGCCAAATCAGGTAAATTCGGTTGCTGTTGGATGGGTATTTGTAGCATTTTTCGTCAAAAAATTTGAATAATGATGGCACTGTGTGACAGTGCGTAATCATGGTGTAAAATCCACAAGTTTTCTGTTCACAATTTTAGTCTCTTTCGGCGAATTGCTTCACGCAAACGTCTACTGTCTGGCCTTCTGGCAAAAATTAATAATGCATTACACCGTTGTAATCCTTGAAAACCGTGAGCATTGACTTATTTTTTGACTGAAAATGATCTCGGCTCATTTGGTGAACGCCATTCATTTGCCTGATGTATTGTGTGTCGTACTCATAAGCCCACGTCTTGTTTCCAGTAATGATTCTTTTGATGAATGTGGGATCGGACTCAGCCTCCCAAATCATGTCTTTTGTGACTTTAACACGGTCAAAATTGTAAAAAATCGTCAACACATATAGCTACGTAGCTATGACGTGTCAGGCTATGACGTTAAGATTTAGCGATAACATCAACAATAGATATACCAACTTAACAAAAAAAAAATCGGAACGATGGGACCGCCACACGAAATTATTCCGGAAACTCTTTGATCAAGGTGGTATATACCTCGATTTGCACGTAAGGTAAAGAAATTGTGCAAAATTGAAATCGTATGAAAATGATATGGTGCAAATCGAGGTATAGGGATATGGTGGACAATTTTTTTGGTATTTTTGCATTGTTAATAGCATTGCCAACTAATTTGCAAATCAAATGTTGTAAATGCGGTTTTCGAGTTATCAACTTTTTGAATATTTCAAAACGTGATTTTCAAATTGTCACACATATACCATGTACGAGGAGTACTATTTATGTTTCGGGAATAGCAAATAATAAAAAATATTTTTAAATTAAAATGACTATATTGTTTTTCAAAATAATCCCCTTGAAGATCAATACACTTTTAAATTCGTTGAAGCCATTTCTCAAAGCAGTTTTTCAATTTCTCTAGAGACACCACGAGAACATGGTTTTTGAACGCTTCAAATGCTTCTGCGGCGCTCGTAAATTATTGACCACTCAGTTTACCTTTGATTTTTGGGAATGGGAAGAAGTCATCAATTCCATGTTTTGAATGCTCAAAAATTCACCTGTTTGATGAGATGTGTGATAACTCACATTGTGATGATGGAGAATAATTCCTCTTCTTGGTTGGTTTTACGAATTTCTCCGATGGCTTCCGGCCAGCAAATGGTCATATAACAGTCAGAATTGACTATCCTACGTTGCTCAATCGGAACATTGGCCACATGACCAATTCGAACGATGAAACAAGTGAACATTTGACTTGCTGTGCTTTTTCCACGAACAACTTTTGTCAGATTTGGCTCGTCCTGGAATACCAAAACGTCTATAGCTGTTTTATTATCGGCTCATACGCATATATCCATATTCGTCACCTGTCACGATTTCATACACGTCTTTTGAAGTATCACGGTCGAACTTTTCAATTATTTCCTTACACTAATCGACGAACGATTGATAAAAAATGGGGTATCCAACAAGAACAAATTTTTTTTATAACTAGTGTTCGTGCAAAATCGTATGCATTGAAGTGAAACTAATGTGCCTCTATATCACTATGTCAATACGTCACATGACGATCTTGCATTATTAGGTCAAGTACTGCATCGATGTTTTGTGGTACAACAATCGATTTTGAACGACCTTCACGGAATTCATCGGCGGCCGAACTACAACCACGATTTAATTCACTATACCAGCGATATACTGTGGAAATTTCTCTTGAAATTTCCATATTTTGACCAAATTGATTTTATTAACTCACTGTAAACAAGACAAATAACATTTGTACATCAAAACGTTGTGAGAACGTTTACGCTAGAAAATGTCAAACTTTATTATGGTGTTGCCAGATTTTAGGTATTGACGTTAGTGTTGCTAGTTCCCGAAATTTAAGTAGTATCCCTCGTATGTAAGTCATATATATCCTTCTTTAGATATGATGGATATTAGTTTTTTTGTTTTGCTTTTTATTTTTTTGATACCTGCATTGTCAACTTTAACGCTACTGAATTGAATATTAAAAAACGCACATATTAATTTCGTTTTTTTAATTCAATTTTTATTTATTGCTTTTTAACTTAATTAAAATGTGTCGCCATTAATTGCTGCCACAGTTTATTGCGTTTTGCACTGATTTCTGAAGTTTCCTTATTATGAAAACTATTGTCTTGCCATTTTTGTAAAGTGGGCTGAGATTCGCTTTTCCAGCGTTGAAAAGTACTGATGATCGATGCAATGAAACCGGGTGATGTTTCCGTTTCTGTAGTAGGTGACGAGTTAATCAATGTTATGAATGATAATATTGTTATTAAATATAGAGAAAAATAAAATTTATTAGCCGACATTTCTTTTTTATGCGAACCAAAACCTATAGGGAATTACTACTAAAATGGCAGCAAATAGAAAAAGAAATTTAAGCGCCTAAATGACAGAGCTTATTATAACAGACGATGACAATTAAAATGTAATAAAAATAAAAACGATAATAATTAAAACACTTTAAAGATTAGATTACCAATTTTTTGTTTCATTATTATCATGATTAATGTATAAAGAGATGTTTCTGGTTAATTCATTTTTTTAGCAAAGCCTTAGGGTAGGCTTTAATATTTAGAAATTTATTAAGAGGCCTTAAAGTAAGCTATGTTTCTTGTTAAATTGCACTTAATTTATAGATTTTTTTGATTTCTTAAATTTGTAAAACACTCATTGAAATTAGTTTTGTTTTTATTTCTTTTTATCAATTTTTTTCTTTTATTTTGTTTTCTAATAATTTTTCTATTTTGTACCAAAATATGTGTGTTGTTATCAATTTTATCTTAAAATCAAAGAAATGCTATAAATAAGAGAGACTATTTTAAATATTTTGGCAATTTTGCTTCAACATTTTCAGTAAATCTAACACAAAACACAAATAAATACAGCGCAGTTATCATACTCAACATGCAAACCTATATTTTAGGCCTATCAATGGCTCTTTTGTGTATAACACAAGCCTTAGAAGACTTAACACAGGTATAAAAAAAAACGCCTTAATACTTAAAATCTTAGCTAAGTATTTAAATTTATTTCCAGTTCTGTTTAAATAAAAACTTGGGTGATGTCATAGCCCATCCCTACGACTGTCGTGCCTATATAATATGTAATCGAGAACCCTCGGTATACTATTGTGATACGAAATTTCATTTTGATAGTGAACATAAAATCTGTAACTGGCCGGAGTATGCCAATTGTCAGGCTCAAGTAGGTCACTTTACCACTTGGGCCCCTTTTATGGCCATAGATATACAAACGGGTAACATTGTAGATCCCCTAACGGCTTATGATCCCCACAATGTTATGTGTCGCCACTTTGGTGCCTACTTTCTGCCACATCCCACAAGATGTCGTTCATATATCTTGTGTGCTTATGGTCATATGCATGAGCATACATGTGGCCAAGGTTCTCTTTGGCATTACAAGTTAAAACAATGTGTGTTAAACATAAATGCCGAGTGTTATAACTTAACACCCCAGGAAGCGGTAGAAATCGAAGAAAGTCGTAATGAACCCTTAAACGATGCTAATGTTGTATGTTATACAATTACAACTGTCTCAACAACACCAGCTACTACTACCTTAACTACTACAAAAATAACTGCTACTACTACCATCAAAAAAACTAACTCAACGTTTAAAAACTCTGCCACCACCACTCACAGACCACATGCCACTACCACCACAACTTTGATTGTACCCGCGAAAAAACCTCACACACATGCTTTTAACATCGTATGTCCACATAAGAAGCAAAGTTATGTGGCCCATCCTAAGGATTGTAGTAAATATTTCATGTGCATTATGGGTAACCCAGTTTTGACCTCATGTCCCCATGGTCTAATGTGGGATTCGAAAAAGGAATTTTGTGATTTGGCCAAAAATGTAAAGTGTTTTGCTTAAATACGAGGAAAAAAGAAAATAATAAAAAAAATATTAAAAAAAACTATGTACCAAGTACTTTACTAAAACAGTAGAACCCGGCTATAACGAATTCGTAGAGACCACATAATTTCAATTTCATTATAGACATAAATTGTTAAAAATACTGTTATTTCTCCAAAATAAAAAAGAAATCATTGAAGAGTACATTAATACTTTCGCTATAATCTTGTTTTTTATGAGAGTGTTCGACTCTAACTGAAGTATTACTAAGTGTGTTAAAAATAATTTGTATTTATTTCAAGCTTTCTCCTAAGTGTTTCATATATTTAAGCAGAGCTGCCATATACATTCTGTCAATCTCCCCACATTTAGAACATATATTCCCAATACATCTCCCATAAAAAGAAAAAGTCCGCAAAGAAATCCCTTTAACCAAAATGGTATTTTTAAATGATTAATTTTTAATATATTTTTGTACAGTGAAGATCATTTTTATGCCGTTAATAAACATATTCATATATATATAAGTACATACAAAGGCCAAGATGTACATATTGTTACGTTTAACCTTTTTAAAACGTTTGAGTTCGTTTAAATTGCGTTAAAATAAAATAAGCACCGCTTTATTTTGTTGTTTTGCAGTTTTTATTTATTTCATTATAACTTTTATACTGTTTGTCTTAAAACAACACTTAATATTCGTTTATACAACACTTTTATTTCCGCTTTAACACAACTTTATTTATTGACAGCTAACCGATAACTGAACTACGTAGGCAAAGCAGTCTTCTTATACACCTAATTGCCTACAGTTGGGAAAGTTCCGGAAATGTCTCAAATGATCTCATATCCTCTTGCCGTTAATTTTAAACATGTAAGATTGTGTTACCCAGGGATGATTTACTTGGCAGTGCTGCCACATACACAAAAAAGTATTGCATTGACAGGGTGACACATAATATACCACAATCTTACAATTGAGGCGTTTTTATTCTCGTAACACTGGCTCCCACTTAAGCCTGTCCGCCAGTCGCTCTAGATGTACCACTTTCATTTTTGATGGTGGGCTATTTTTTTTCTGTTTTCTGTATGCCATATCGTTTAACCTTTTGACTACCTTATAAGGTCCATCCCAGTTAGTTTGAAGCTTGGGAGACAGTAAACAGAGAGTATTATTTGGGCGTTATGAAACGTTTGCGTGAAGCAATACGCCGAAAGAGATCACAACTGTGGGCAGAAAATTCGTGGAGTTTGCACCATGATAACGCACCCTCGCATAGTCACAGCCAACACCCACTGAATTCACCTGATTTGGCTCCCTGTGACTTCTGTCTGTTCAATCGAATTCAAAAGCCATTACGGGGAACGTGTTTCAGCAGCTGAGGAAATAATGGAAAAATCCTAGGAAGCACTGATGAACATACCGAAAACGAAATATAAAAAATGCTTCGAGGATTGGATCAAGCGCTGACATAGGTGGTTCTCAAGCATGGCAGGCCGGATTTCTAACGGAGCTTCTTACAGGCCACTGTAAAGGAGGCGGTCACAGATGTGGATGGTTGTAGACTGTGTGAGTTTTTTTTTTGTTAAGTCGGTACATCTGTTGTTGATATTTCCGCTAAATTTTAGCGTCATAGTTCGACATTTGCAAAAGTTACGTAGCCTAGAGTACATTCATCTCTATGTGAAATGGATTTCAATTTGCAACCACGAATTTCTATTAAATTTGGCGTAAAAAACAGATTTAATGCTGCGCGAACTTTGGAAATATTGGAAAGGTGTTACGGCAACGATTTTCCAAAGAAAACGATCGTTTACCAGCGGCGCTAGCGGTTCAAAAGTGGTTGACAGTCGATCGAAGATTATGAAAGCAGTGGCAGACCATCGACATAATAAAACTGACGAAAACATTGATAAAGTAAAAGAAATGTTGGTCAATAACCGCAAATTAACCATCAGAGATATAGCGCAGGATCTAAACATTGCCTATGGATCTGTCCGAGACACTTTGGTTAATAATTTGGTTTTCCGTCATGTTGCAGCAAAGATGGTGCCAAAAGACGTCAGTTTCATGCAAAAAAGAGACAATTTTGAGGTCGCAAAGACATGATTTGCTAGGCTGAATCCGGCCCCTTATTCATCAAAAGGATTATTACTGGAGACGAGAAGTGAATTTATGAGTACAAAGCGCAATTCACACATCAGGCAAGTAAATGGTGTTCAGGCCATCTGAAAAAAAAGGTTTTTTCAACAGCGGTATCACCTCATAACATTAGCTAGTAACTGGTTATGAGTATTACTACTATTGAAAACTTCTCTAAGTACATTTGCCGTTCGGAGCCGGCGTTAGACTGTAGGTCCCTTTCAATAAGTCTAAAATTATAATCGATTGCAGTTCATTGACTGAGAGAAGTGCCCGTGTTCCTTCATGGAATGTTATGGGAATTATGTATATATCATGCTCACGGTTATCATGGATTACAACGGTGTAGTGCAACACGAATTTTTGCCAGAAGGTCAGACAGTAAACAAAGAGTATTACTTGGGCGTTATGAGACGTTTGCGTAAAGCAATTCGCTGAAAGGGTCCAGAATTGTGAGCAGAAAAGTCGTGGATTTTGCATCATGATATTCCGCCGTCGACAGTGCAATCCTTATTCGAAATTTTTCGACGAAAAATGCAACAGATATCATACAACAATCACTGAATTCTCCTGATTTGGCTCCCTGTGACTTCTTTCTGTTCAATCGAGTTAAAAAATCATTTCAGCAGCCAAGAGCAGGAAGCACTGATGAACATACCGAAAACGGAATATAAAAAATGCTTCGAGGGTTGGATCAAGCGCTGGCATAAGTGTGTTGCAGTCGGTGGGGATTACTTTGAAGGGGACAATACAGACTTAAATTTATAAGCTTGTGTTTTTAATTTTCTGAATAAATGTCGGGAACTTTTTGTTCAAGGTGGTATTGTGTGAATATGGGGGTCTTGATAGGTTTAAAAATGTTTAAACAGACATAGCGACATATCCAACATTGTGGTTTCAGATCTTCGCAGAATAAATCTTATGGGCCGCCATGTGCTTCCATTGTGCCTAGTCGATATGATGATGATGTTTCATGCAATAAACAGGTCGGTCAAAAGTCATTTTGTTAATTTCAAAGTGATTTCTCTATGTCTGATGAAATAATACCTTGATCTATGAGTTTGTGGCAGTGCTATCGATTTGTTGTCAAATCGGAACGATGGGCACTATTTAGATGGTTTTCTAAATAGTGTTATGTGGATTACAGATTACCGATTATCTTCGTCACGTTTGCTACTTACGGGCAATGTTGCGAGTTCAGGTGATATAATTTCTGTTTCAGCAGTTTTGTTGCCTTTAAGTTAAGCGACTGCTCTCACTACATTATTAATAGTTGGTGATGATGATGTCGATGTCTCTTTTAAGCTTTCTTTTCGTTAGTCACTAAGGAGCTGTGCTGCATAAGTTTAAAAATTATTACTTATAACGAGCAAAGTAAAAATCTTAATTATGTTACAGGAAGTTGTCATGTACCTTCCTCCACATCTAACATTGTGTTTCTATCAACGATTTATTTTTCAATTAAGAAAACGTATCTTTTTCTAATTACATGCTTAATAAAAATATTATTTTTTTCCGAGTTCTTTCTGCTCTTATTGTTACCGATTTTAATTATCAAAAGAAAAGCAAAAAGTATTATTAAGTTAATCTATTTTTAATTATTTTCGTAGAACATACGAACACTTTTATCAAAATTTTGACATATCTTTTTGGTTGAAATAAAAAATTAAAACATTTCGTATTTAAAGCGTCAAAGTTTGATCGAGAAAATCAGTCATAGTTTGTGAGGTCTTAGCAAAACTTTACCAAACAAAAAAAGCAAACAAAAGGATTGTCGACAAACACGGTATAAACGGCTAAAATAAACGATTAAAAAATATACCAACAAAATGAAAGGTGTGTGTTATTAAGTGTTTAAAAGTCCTCTTTAAAAAAATAACAAAAAGATTCAAACTGTTTCTTAAAGTAAAAAGAAATGCGTAAAATCCTTTGGAAAGTAAATTACAAAATAAGCCATAAATTAAAAAAAAAATAATAACAATAATTTTAAAAATTTTAATTTTAAAAATTTGTATTTTAAATACTACATACTTAGTGCACATCTTCAACCCTCTCATCATAAAATAATATAAAAATTTTTTATGCATCTATTTTGCCTAATTCTTGATTTTACCTATGATCAGCGTTGCCAAATGTGCAGATTTATCTGTATTTTGCAGTTTTTGGAAGCTTGAACAGTGTTGAAGTTTTTGCAGTTTTTAACGTTTATTTTAATTGCAATTTATGAAGTAAGAATTTCACCACATTTGCTTAACATCACTGTGGTGAAGTTTATTTGTACCTTTTTTAAAACAACAATGTAATTATCCCTCTTTTGACCAATGAGAGAAGAAAGAGAGACACCTCACACAATGTCTGATACTCATATTTATGTCAACGAAAGTTTTTTGTTTTTTTTGTTTTTTTTGTTTTGTTAAAAGACATACATCGTAAATAAAGCTAATAAATATCACTCATTCGTACGTACTTATGTTGTAATGTGGAAAAAATGTATATTTCGAGAACTTCTACCTGAATTAAAAAGAGTTGTATCCTCACTTAAAGATAATTTAAGTTTATTCACTAAACTGAACCGATTTTGAGTTACGCGAAGATATGATGTGCAACCTACACTAATTTCGAAATAACCCTATATCCCAAAAACAAGAGCTAACATAACAAAACGGCTAGAACCACTGGATTCAGCGAACTCGAATTCGGTATACCCGCTGATGTCGCAGCTTGTCGGAAAAAAGTGTCAAATTCGAACACAGTTATAATATCATATCATTTATGTTCTGTATTGGGTATATTCTGTAAGCCAAAATCGAGTGAAATTGAAATCGATTTTTTGATTAGACAAGATTTTGATATTTTTTCTTATTTATTCACTTATTCACTTAATTACCTTTCAAATAAATTCTTTGATTATCAAAAGTTCAAAAATAATTGGCGCATTAGGTTTGATTTGTCTTTAAAAAGTTTACTCGATTTCAATTTTGACTCGTTTTCGGTTTACAGATCGTAACCGATATGGATATATAGTATATATATTTTTATTCATCTATCAGATTTGTTATTTTAAATTTTCAGTTTTTCTAAAAGAATTTATGGCAACACTGCCTATGATCTTGCTGTTCTTTATGCTTTTGGCCAGTATCATTACTTTTTTCCATTTACTTAAACGATACAGCTAATTTGAAAACTATATTTTCGATAATTTATGCTTGATAGGTATACTTCCCACCATTTTTTTTCTTATCTACACCTAATATGTATATAATAATTCCCATAACATACCACTCATTCCCCGTGCTTATCTTAGTCAATAAGCTGAGGCCGATTCTATTTTTAGACTAGATAAGGCAAATGCTTTAGAGGAGCATTAGTATTAATACTCATAACTTAGGTTTATGAGTTGATACCGTTGATGAAAAAACATATTCTTATCCGGATGGATTGGTCTGGTATTGAAAATTGAGGACATTCTAGTTAGTAGGTGGGTTTCTTATCTATCATACCACAGTGGCACACCTTACCTACACATGTGTCTTTGAAATAAATCCTCTAAAAGATATCCTATTATTCACCATCTTTGTTTAAAAAAATTCAACAAATTTGAAAACTTTTTTCATTTTAATTTACAATTGATAGATATACTTCCCTGCTTTATTTTCAAAGCAAAACTTACAAGAGCCTATAAATTGCTATAAATAAAAAAAATTTATTGTATGAGTGTTATATGGTTATCCTTCCTCCTGCCTATTAATATTCGATCACTTGCAATCTTGCTATTATTCTGCCATTTTTGTTAAAATAAAATGCAGCAAATGTAAAAACTTTTTTATATAATCTATGTTTGATGGGTATGCTTCCCTCCAGTTTTTTTTTTTTTTTTTTGCTTGCCTAGACATATTATTTTCAAAGCCAAGGTTACAAAAGACTGTTAATCTATATACTCGTAACTAAAAAACTAATTTATTCTATGAATGTTAGCTTGCCTTCCCCCTGCCTATTAATTATTAATTCGACCAATCGCCATTTTGTTATTATTCTACCATTTTAGTTTAAACAAATTCAGCAAATTTTAATATTTTTTTTACTATAATAAATGTTTGATAAATGTCCTTCACCCCAATTTTTTTGCTTCTCTACACATATTATTTTCAAAACGAAGCTTACAAAAGACTGCTATTCTTTATAAAAAAAAAAAATATAAAAAATTTATTCATTGTATGAGTGCTAGCTATCCTTCCTACTGTTATTATTCCACCACTTTTGAATTTTAACGATAACATACTCATTCAAATTTAAAGTTGCTTAATGCTAAAGTGCTTTAAAAATAAATTAAAGTCAAATGTCTTGTATGGGAAGGTAACCCATCGTAATCGCAGAAAGGCAATTTTGTATGTATACCTCTCCTCATAAATGCTGCATGTCTCTTAATGAAAAGACATTCGACGGTTAAACCTTAAGCGATTTTCTGGAAATAACAAAAATTATTTAAATGATGTGTTTTATAGCATAATACACTCATGAACGGTTCTCTTTATAGAGGAGAGTGATGTAAACACACTTTTTCTTGAAAGAGTCGTCGATAGGGTCATCTCAATCGGTAGCCTCGATCATAGAAATTGACGTTATTTCTGTACTTTTTATGTAGGCACGTCAAGTCCTAAGTTTGCGCTAATGAACTTATGAGTTCAAGGCAAAGATTTGAGACTCTTCTGCGATAATAAAGCAGACCGTATTCTAATAAGGAACTTGAAGGAACTTAAGAGCAGGATTTCGATTACGTTCGGTATAACTTTTCACTAATGGTCAGGTTGCTATCAAAAACTACTAACAAGTCGACCTTAGTTTTTCGTTGTAGAGAGAAGATGAAGCTTTTTAATAATGCAAAAACTATTTCTTTAATTTGGCTTCCAAGAAATGAAAGGGTTGAAAAACTTGTGAGGATCTCGATGGGTGTGGAATCTTGCACCGCATACTCCGGCATATGCTGTCCTATGACTGTCATCAGGGGACAATCTGCAGGTTTTTTCCGTGGAAAGACATAGATTAGGTAGGCGTCATCTGTGTGTATGTGAGTCTTGGCCGTGCGGCATACCCCACAGTGCCCCAATGGCACGAGTGAATACAATGTCTCCACCAACGGCCCACGATAAACAAAAGTAAATATTACAAGTGAGTACCAATTCCAAGGCGTGTTGTTAGGACACTAATAACCTTCACAGCTTAGTGAGAAATTGGAGACTATCTAAACTCCTGCCGTGATATGGGTCACAGCACCCGGTTAAGGAGATGCAACACCACACCGAGCTCGCGCTCTACCTGCGCTTTAGCTCTAAGCCACAGCCACCACGAAGCTCCCACAAGTGGGTCTACCCAACAATCGGGCAGAGATCGGAATCCCTGGGGCTCCCGATTCCCGTAACACCAGAATACCTCTGGTCAGGCTAGTGACACGTGAGTGTAAATACACCCACGTGCCGCTGCCAGTTTCGGACTGTTCGCCGGTAAATAGAATACACAGAAACTTCTGAACATCCTTTGCCATTATTTTTCCTAACTCATAGCTGTATACACTGGTTATTGGACAATCGAAATGAAAGCTGAGAGAATGGGTTCGCTCTTTATTTCAGAAGCTGCAGGGACACGTATGAAAAGCAGACAGTCATTTATTTTCTTTCAGACAAGATTCTTTCGGGTGCCTTTCTTTAATAGCCTTTCTTTAATAGTTTCTACAATTAATAGATAGCTAGTGGTGGCTATGCTCTTGGTATGGTTTTAAAACAGCACTCAGGTGCTAATTGTAGTTACCAAGTTTTTTGATTTACTACCAAAGTTAGGCTGAAGTGCCGCGCATTGGTAGAGATCAAGGCTTGGATTTTTTTTAAATTGTCTGTTAAAAAACTGTTGTTGTCGTAGAAACTTCTCCGATCAAGCTTTAAGCTTTAAGTCGTCATATACCAGGCAATGAAAAAAAGATGTTCCGTAGACTTCTGCTCCTATTTATTATTGAAGCTTCTGCAGAAATCATTGAAAGGGAGTTTAGGCCCTTCAGCATGTTTACCAAGAGCTCAAATACGTGGTCTGAATCTTATGGCGTGCGAGAGCGCATCTGCATTTACATGGACAACCAGGCGGCGACTTTTGCGTGAATGGAAGGGTGTATGGAACAGCCTAAGGTCAGAGTGTGCGACAACCCTGATTTGGATCTTAGAGCATCGGGACTTCGAAAGAGATAAATAGCTTATGCGAGTGTTTGTGGATGGCGTCCATTGAACTGGATAACATCCTCAGCTACCTTAATCTGGCAGACTGGATATTAGGGATGCGTAGTTACATGTGGTTACGAGTGTTGTGGTATTACTCAATAGGGTGTCTCAGAACGCTACTTATTGGTCCTGTTAAGCGGCCACGTTTACCAACAAATCAATTAAGAGACCATTGACTGGTTATAGCCGATACAAGATTCCTTAAATGTAGTCTAGGCAGTTTCAACACTTCCGTTCCGTCATTAGTGCAACCACATGTGGCCAAGTTTTCTTCGCCCAGTAACACATAGGTGAGATCACTTGCCATCAGATGCAGTTCTTGCTCCTCAAACGGCTTGTGCTTGTGCAAGTTCATCAGCAGTACAGTTACCTACAGTGACTGCTACTTTATGTGACTGGACATTGCAATTCCTCCTTTTGGTCATGGGTTTTTAGTTACTAACTACGAACTACTTGAAACTTAACTGTTAGCATATAGCGAGTTTACTTGGAAAAAAAAGTCATGTCTAATTGCAAGGCTTCGAATTCGCAATTCATGTACTTGTAATCGTTTAATAAGTTGATATGTAACAACTCCGCTCATTATGGCTCTCCTGGGGTATACCCCGATATAAGGCACCCACGTTAAATGCGTGATTTGCTTACTTTGTGACTGAATATTGGCCTTGTCCGAGAAAATAAAGAAAGAATCCAGAATGAAACAAAAAATAGCGTAATAAGGCAGGTTCTATTAAATGTAGAGTTTTAAGTTCGAATCCAACATTTTGTTCTTAATATTTAAAATTAAAAAATATTTTTTTTTTATTATTTTACAGGTATTCAAATGACACTTGGTTGGATGCTGCTTATTGTAGCTGACTTGACCGGTAGCTCCTCCGCAATTTATACAATGAACGAAACTTGTCTCTATATTCAAAAAGGTTTTATTGCTGATCCTGCAAGTTGTTCAAGCTATGGCTATTGCGATAATGGTTCACTAATATCTGTGGGCAATTGTCCTAAAGGTGCATTTTACAATGCCGATGACGGTGTCTGCTCATACAAACCCAATTGCCGCCTAAGCCCTGGAGATGTATGCCAAGGTGCTACAGATATGAAATATGTAGCCGATCCATTGAATTGCTCAGTGTATTATTATTGTGCAAATGGTGTAAGTACTAAGTACAGTTGCCCTAAATATCAGATATTCGATCCGATCAACGCACAATGCAACTGGGCAAGTAAAGTGCCTAGAACATGTAATGATGCTTCCATATGCCTTTTAGTGCAGAATAAAGTTTTTGCCGCTGATCCCAAACAGTGCGGTAACTATATATTATGTAGAAACGGAAGTGGTCTCTCTACAAAATGTGCAAATGATAAACATTTTAGTCCTCTCTCTGGTATGTGTCAAAAAACCAAATATTGTCCTGGTGCTGGTGATGATGATGATAACTCGTCGGGAAATACAAATTCTGATCTACAGAATAATCCTAAAAAGTGTGCTGGCAAACCTAATAACCAGAAGACGTTCGTTTCGGATGGTCAAACATGTTACGGTTACTATATATGTACTGGTGATGGTGAAGGTGGTATTTGGGGCAAATGTCCCATCAACACTCACTTCAATGGCACAAAATGTGTTACACCCTATACTTATCCATGCCCACATGATCGTTGCGGTAATACAGATGGTAGCTTTATGGGCGCTATAGGTAATAATTGTCACAACTATTTGAATTGCAAAAATGGTCGATCTATATCTCAGAACGGAAATTATGTGGGTACACAATGCGATAACGGTTATTTCTTTGATGAATACTTGCAATTGTGTGTTAAAAATAATCCCGCCAACGCGAATAGGAACTACAAACTATGCCCTGCTGTTCCAAAGCCACCAGGCGCTGATAAATAACGGGTGGAGGCGCTGATAGTACGGGTGAAAAAAATAAGAACCGAGAAGAAAATTGGAAAAATTAAATGAAAATAATTTTAAAAAAAGAAAAAAAGTTAAAGATTAAATAAAAATCGTTTTAAAAAAATAGTTTTTAAATTTTTTAAAATGGGCTTGGGGGTCCTCAAGGAAGCTCTCAGAAGGGTGAGAGAAAATGTTAAAGAACTATAGTGAAAACATTATACAGACGTATCTTAACTTATCTATTTTAATAAGCTATTATGTATCGCAACAAGCCACTTCTATTAACAAGCTATCATAGTGCTTTAATAATAAAGCTTTAATGGCTTTCCACAAAGCATCCATTACTTTATTAAGTTTCATTAATCAAGTTGATTTTTAAGCCGAGTAAATGATTAATCTACTGTAGTTCGCCTTCATACGATTGTGTGTAGAGCTGAAGACTCTTGCTAAGTGATCTTTACTGAGCATTGTAGTTTCCCAGTAAATGTAGTTTTCTCCTGATCATTCGTCTGATGTTTGTCATCATCGCCAGAGGTAAGCTGAAAGATCAGGGGCTTCTTCATTTTTAAGATAGAGTTGTCGAAACGGCAATTAAATTTTTTCGTCATGTCCTCTGCTGGGGCTCGTGCTTGTGTTGTATACGTGCATTGTATCTAATTTAGTAAGTTATTATGTATCGCAACGGGCTATTTTGGCCTACATGTGTCCTTTCTTTGTGGGCAGTCATTTCTTCTAAAGGGTGGTCCAAACATAATGCACGATGTTAATTGTGAGCCACATCTTAACGTCAAGATTTTTGCCCAAGTTAATTTGATATTTCTTTCGACAAATTCAACCAGTGTTCAGTGTTCGACAAATTCAACCATTGAGGACACACAATTGAGCAGCGCGTTAAGATTATTAAAGTCTTTTACGAAAATGGGCGTTCAAATCAATATGCATTTCGTTCACTTTTTGAAGAGCATAATCGAACAAGTGTGTCCATAATTGGTAGAACTGTGCGCAAATTTTAGCAAACCGGGTCTGAAGAAGAGCCGTCAACCACGACTCGTGGTCGTGCCCAACAACTGAACATCTCACGAACGTCACTGATGCGAATTTGTAATTAAGATTTGAATTTACAGTTTTACAAGCTTCAGTCGACCAAAGAGCTGATGCCTACTGATCATTTCAAGCGTCGTCAATATTACGAATCGTTAGTTAAACAGACAGAAGTGAATATTGACTTTACAAAGAAAATCATCTTCAGCGACGAGACGCACTTTCACCCCAGTGGACTCGTTAACAAGCAGAATTGCCGCATTTGGACAAACGAAAATACTGCGATTGTTAAAAAACCGATGCATCGTCAAAGATTGACTCTTTAGTGCGGTTTATGGGCTGGCGGTGTCATTGGGCCGTACTTTTTCGAAAATGAGGTCGGCCAAGTAGTTACCGTAAATGTTGTTCGCTATCGCAGGATGATAACAGATTGCTTGTGGACAAAAATTCAGGATGTGAACCTGAACGATATGTGGTTCCAACAGGATGGTGCCACTTGCCTCACAGGCAACGAAAATATGACTCTTTTGCGCCAGAATTTTAATGGCCGTGTTGTTTCATGTCGTGGACATCTGTTGGCCGCCAAGATCATGTGATTTGACACCGTTGGACTTCTTTCTTTGGTGATATTTAAATGAAAACGTGTACGTCAATAAGCCAAGAACAATTCAAGAACTAAACTTCAATTATGTCCCAGAGTCATTGGAAATATGGACCGACGTAAAGAGGTATCCCCCCAAGAACCTGTTGCGAGCATTTGGCTTATATTTTGTTTCACATATAATTGTCATAATAAAAAATATTACGATAATTCTCTGAAAACTTTTCATTTTATTTACAATTAAAATCGTGCGTTTTGGTTGGAACACTCTTTATTAATAAGTTAACATAGTGCTTTAATAATATTAATAATTTTCCGTTGTTTCTACAAAATCATCAGTAAACTTTTTCCCAACTTCCTATTCTGTGCCAACACGTATACCTCATTCCAGCTCTATTTTTTTGTTCACTTCGGTATAAATTAATCTCCTCCCTGTATTAGCAGAACGGCTCAGGTTCCAGTCTATGGCAATTCTGTTAATATCGTTTGATTGCCTTCTAAGGGTATGTCCAATCCAAAGCCATTTGCGCCTGCTACTTTTTTTCGGAAGGAGCTGTAGACTTGCTTCTCGTCAAGTTGAATATACAAAGGATCTTGCGGAGACAATAATTTACGAATACTGTCATATTTTCAATATCACGAGTCGCAGCATTCCAAGTTACGCAACCCTGAAGGAGGCTAGATTTTATATTCAAATTAAATATTACAAATTTCGTAAATAATAAGAGATACGTGTTCTAGCCGGATCCAAGGCGTTCGAATGTCTAGCGGACTTCGTGTAATCCATTATCCATATTCTCACACGTCCTTCTGTTTGTGCTTAGGATGCTTCCAAGATAAAAAATTTTACCGAAATTTGCCTCTATTAAGTCCGTGACAATTGCACACGAGTTCTTGCCCCATTCAGTATAAATGTAGTAATCTTGCATTCAACTAAATACCAAATCTCATCGGAAATTCAGTCTTTCCCTCCATGTGTTTCCTATGGCCGAGATTCCAGACGACAGCTTTCGTATATATGAGCTTCATCCAGAGCTTTACAGTGCTTTACAGTGCTTTAGGATAGTTATAAATCGATTTTTAGCATATTTTACTATAAGGAGTCTTTAAGGAAACTTTTAGTAATTGAACTTAGCGAATCGAGTGGCCTTGTCTCATTAGAACATAGGAGTCACACAAGTAGTTTGAGAACAATCAATGTAGGACAGCGTAAGTTTATACCAGTTTTGAATTTGAGGAGATACCCAAGGTGATAGCGATTGAAGGAGACAAATGGATAGGATCAGCTTACCTGGGCAGTCTTTACAGATAGTTCCAAAAGGCGTTTAGATACTGAAGCAGGAGTCTTGATTAAAGATAAGATATTAAGATATTACCTGACAACCGCAGCATTTTGAAGGCTGAAATCTTAAATGTTCTTAAAGCAACTCAGATTACAATGCAGTTGAGGAGAAGGCTTAAATTTATTTTGACAGCCTGGCAGCACCAAAGGCTCTGATGTAAGCTGCCATAAGATCTGTGTATGTGCCCTAACTATAGTTAGTGACTGTAAATAGTCCTAACGGGCCAGTTGTACTCGTAGATATATGTCCAGAGTATGCTGAGTATCGGTTTAGCAAAAATTCTCCCTATCTATGGAACAATCAGAAAGGGTTCATAATTAAATTCTACAGTTCGTTTAGTAATAGGAATGATAGTAGGGTATCTAGTACTTTATGACTCAAAGTGGGCAGATCAGTAACTGAATTACTACTAACATAGAACTGAGCAGAAAAACACTTAATATTTTCATATTGACCACAACAGAACATTGTCTTGTATGATCAAGAACTTTTGTACGGGATAGCGGTACACCAAACTTTTGTAGAATGTGTGAGGAAGAAAATAAACTAGAAACAGTGACGGTTTGTCCAAATCTACAGATCTTACATTCTAGCAGTTTGGGTAGATGATTTTACGTTAGATTTAGTGACATACCTAATTCCGATCTTCCTACGAAATTGTTCAGCTCATAAGGATGCTGCCATTCTGCAGGTGATAACAGTACGCCTTCTCTGCGCCTTTAGGTTTTCTCAAAACGTTTTAGCTGTTACGTTTTTTAAAATACCTAAAAGTCTCAGTATTCCAACTCTTTCCGCGCTGTGCTTGTCGAATTTGCTGCATGAGCTAAAAAGATAAGCAAAAAAAAAACAGCTCTAAGCCAGCGTCTAAAGTTGAAAACTTCTAGTCCCGTTACATTACTTTAGATTATTAATTAAGGTGCAAGTGCTAGCTGTTCATAAGTTGTATAGGGAGTTTTGGACTTGACTTGTACTGCTAATGAAAGTTCCGATAGTACTCAAGAAACACGTTTTACGTTAAGATCTACATTACAGCAAGATTTTATGTATTTCAAGTGGAGTTGTTTTAAAGCCAATGGGTTACAGGAATTTTTGATCATCAAGCAAAGAATAGGTTGTTTCCAATGACATCCCGCTTGGCCTGAGATTCGCAATCAGCGAGGGTTCACTATTACCGAAGAATTTTTGAAACAAAGCGAAGCGTAATATTAGCAAAGAAGTTACGAAATTTATTTTGGATGGCCTAATACAAAAAAAAACTTTCTTCGCTAACTTTTCGCAAATTATTTATATGTGATGTTAAACTTTTTTTGCCAAACAAGAATGCTTAACAGGGCCAACAAGTAAACAATTTCTATTGATAAGCAAAAACAGAAGAGACCAAAAACTTCGTTCTCGAACTATTGCCAAACTATTAAAAACGAATGTTTTGCGATATCAAAATGAAATACTTAAAAATATTGTTACGACAATAAGGTTGCGCACCACAGCGTTTATTACATCGCTAAAATAAATAAACAAAAGCTGCAAGAACAACTATACGTGCTGTTTACAAATAACCAAATCTACAATAACAACCATTAGCAGAGACAAAGTAAATAAAAAATAACACAATAAACAAACAACAATAATTAAGCAGCAAAGAAAACAAATAACAGACAATAAACAAGCAACAACAAACACTAAGAGCTGAAAGAGGTAGATGATTACATACGCATGGCTACAAAAGAACTAAAAATAAATTAAGAGAAAGAAATGGAATCTACCTGAAATATCGAGAGGTTCGAGAGCTTTCGATGTGTTGTTTACTCAGCCATATAAAAAGCACATCGATGCGAACAGCAATCAGTTTATGTGTCGTAAACTCAGCGAGTACAGTTGAAGTAAAGTTAACTCAGCGAATGTGTTATTGGTGTGAAGAGAGTTTAAAAGGAGTAAACTCGTGAAGCTAGTAGTGAAGTAAAAAACCAGTTTAGTTGGAGCTAACTCAGAGAGAGAGTTGAGTGTGGATAACCTCTGGTTCAAAAGGATGTAATCGAACCTAAGTTGTAACTACGATCGGGTTGGAAGATCTTTAAGGAGAAAGATCTGTCGAGTAATTGTTGTTGTTTACAAGATTGTAAGCAGGCAGAGTAATAATAAGGAATAAAAATTGTTATTGCCTGTAAAAAGATTACAAGCAGTGGTGTACATAACTGTGTTGAATAAAGGATTTTTACATAAAGCCAAACACAAAATTTATTTTATTTTAACTGCAATCTACGAACTCAAAAAACACGTTTTTAAAAAGTTAAAAACATAACAATATTATCAGCGAATATTTAGTCATGTCGTCCAATTATTCGCTTTAGATACTATTAAAGTTTTGCTGTTGATATCACAGGCAATAGTCGTTTTCGAATGTTTTATAAGCGAAGTGTTGGCCAAACATTCAAAGGTGATGTTATTATCTCATGTCGTGGCCAAGAGGTAGAGTCTTCTGTACTGTTAGTGTGTTTGTAATATAATTTTCAAAAGAAGTTGAGCGGTTAGGGGAAAAAATTTTTTTTTCAAAGCTAACAAGTAACCGATTAATTTTTTTAACAGCACACATGTCTACACAAACAAAAATTTATCAAATTTATTGATAAAATTTTTTAAAAATCATTTACAATTTTTTTGTTATTATTTGTTTTTGATACTAAGCGTTGAGAAAACAACAACAACAGGTGGAATATTTTGTTTTATAATTTGAAAAAATACGGGAAATTTGATAAGATTTTATTTAAATAACTTCGAAATTAAGATCATTGCCATTTGATAGAAAACCCCCGAAAAATGCTTTTTTTCATTTTCTTTTAATAACAATTGATTTGAAAAAATACAGAAGAACCTGTTTTTGTGCTTCTTTTTATGTGCGATTTCTTTTTTATATCAATTATTGATATGTTTTTCATCTTATCGAAATGATTCAGGATGAAATCTCAAGGGACCATGGTATTATAAATGATGTGGCAGATATTTCCAATAAAAAAGAACCGTATAAAATGACAGTGGATAACATCTGTGCCGGATTCCAACTTTGCAATAAATTAAAACGTCATTTCCTGGCCATCGATAACAGCTCTGAAAAAGCTTTAAAATTCCAAAAGAAACTTTAATCCTGTATATCTGGCTATAGAGATATATGCAAGCGTATGATAAAACAAGCAACGTTGTAAGAATTGATTACCGTTTGCATGGTACTTCAAAAAATCGCAAGTGAGGTAATATCTTTTAATGATAAAAGCGATTATGAAGAATAATAATTAAATTGATTTTTATGTGTAAAATAAGTAGATATGTAAATAAAATGTTTATAAATATTCATGTGTGTACTTAATTAAATGAATTTTGAGTTATATAAAGCGTGGCATTGTTTTTGTCAAAAAAGTAATTCTTCTAGTTAACACTTGATGGCCTTAAAACCTTAGACACTTTTTTGGTGCCTAAGTACTTTCGCAAAAATAAACTCATATTTACTTATTCCAATATATGATTTTATGGTCCTTCGAACTAGATACTAATATTTATTTATATCGATTCAAAAAAATTCTGCTTTGAAAATCGGTTCTTCTGAAGCCAAAATATCTACCAAATCAAGAAAAATTATACCTTAATATTCGGGGACCCCGGTTCGAGCCCCAGCAGAGTACATGACGAAGGTTTAATTATTTATTGTGTTTTCGAACTTCCCTCCAGACAACTCCATCTAAAAATAAAGAGCCCCCCTGACCTTCCATCACATACCTTTGGCGATGATGACAAACATCAGACGAATGATCAGTAAAACACGCCACCTACTGGGAAAATATTACAATGCTAAGTAAAGATCACCACCAATTAGCAAGGATCTTCACCACTACGCAAAATCATATGGAGGAAGCTACAATGGATTAATCATCTACTTAGCTTGAAAGATCAAATTAATTAAAGAAACTGAAACAAACCAATAGATGCTTGATGAAGTCATCATATCTAACAAGTCAAGAAAAATTCCATTAAGTCAAAAATCATTCTGCTTTTTACAATCTAATATGGTCCTTCTGAACTTAACATATCCTAGTTGCAACAGCTTCAACTTTCTTAGTAATATGCCACGCAAAACTAGTCAGCCTGACTGAGAAAGTATTATTCGCAAATAATCCTTTTCTTTGCGAAAAGCTAGCGAAGAAAGTTTTTTTTTTATTAGGCCATCCAAAATAAATTTCGTAACTTTTTTGGTAATATTTCGCTTGGCTTTGTTCAAGTTCATAACTCCCTATGCAACTTATGAACTGCTAGCACTTGCACCTTAATTAATAATCTAAAGTAATGTAACGGGACTAGAAGTTTTTCAACTTCAGACGCTGGCTTGGAGCTGTTTTTTTTTTGCTTTTCTTTTTAGCTCATGCAGCAAATTAGACAAGCACAGCGCGGAAAGAGTTGGAATACTGAGACTTTTAGGTATTAGGTAGTCAATACAAATTATCTGGCCAAAAATGGACGGAATTGAATAACTGGGCAAGGTAACTTCCATGGAAAGTAAATATTGACGTTTGCATATCTTGAAAACGGCAAATGTGGGAATTTCTGAATTTGATCAAAATGACTTTGTAAATCGAATTAGATAAGTAGGCGTGGCATCGCTCATACATAGTAAATATTTAGTTTTGTATAGCTTGAGATAGGTAAAGCTAAACGTATCCAAATTCGGTTCAAAAAACTTCGTGAAAAATGCACATTATCAGTCAATAACTGGACGAAATTGATTTAGCGGGCTTAGCAGATAGACCGTAAACAGCTTTACAGCAGAACCGATTATCTTGAAATTTCTTTCTGGATATATAGACTATATGTTTAAAGTTGGACCGGATGGGGCTAAAATGGGGAAAATGGGTAAGAACTACTACTAAGATGACAGTTAAAGAAAATAACACAATTGTCGTGTGAATTTTGTGCAGAGGTAAAGGGAACCTTGGTGAACATAGATTTCCATCTTTTTATCTTTCTTTTTACGAGAACGGATTGACATTGAAGCTACCTAGCGCTAGATGGCAGCACAAACACAAAAACTTTTGCTTTTTTAGAAATCACGATCTCTCAAACGTCAGCTGTTAAAATTTTAGCCAAAATCATCGATTAGCTTATTTGTTGTAGTCGTTTGAAGTAAGCAACTTTTGTATTTCTTGGAAAATGGAAAAAAGTGTATTTCGTGTAGTTATTAAACACTATTATTTGAAAGGCAAAACGGCGAAAGAGACAAAAGAAAAGCTTGATAAACATTACGGCGAATCTGCTCCGTCAGATTATATGGTAAAATATTGGATTTCTGAATTTAAACGGTGCCGAACAAGCACTGCAGCAATACCATCGACAGGAAGGACAAAAGAGGTGGTTACTGAAGAAAATATCAAGAAAATCCTCGATATCGTTATGAATGATCGCCGGGTCGAAATACGTGAGATTGCTGAAATGCTAAACATATCATATGAACGTGTGTTCAACATTTTGAACATTTGCATATGAAAAAGCTATCGGTAAGAAGGGTGCCGCGTTTGCTCAGTGTTGAACAAAAACGAGTTCCACAGATCACATCACAGCGGTGTTTGGACATGATAAAGCATAATCCTGCTGATTTTTGGCGTAGATTAATAACTGTTGATGAAACATGGGTCCCCCACTACACACCTGAAAACAAAAATCAATCGAAGCAATGGGTGGAAGCTGGTGGAAGTGCTCCGAAGAAGGCGTAGACAGCGAAATCGGCTGGCAAGGTTATGGCCACTGCATTTTGGACGGAATATTGCTCATCGATTATCTTATAGAGGCATCCACAATCACAGGAGAGTATTGGATCAATTGGTTGATGCAATCAAGGAAAAACGATCACATTTAAACAAGAAAAATGTGCTCTTTCTTCAATTAACGCACCAGTTCACACAGCATTAGATACGATGCTAAAACTACGAGAAATCCACTTCGAATTGGTTGATCATCCACCTTATAGTCCAGATTTAGCCCCTAGTGAATTTTTCCTGTTTTCAAACTTGAAAAAATGGCTCGCAGGAAAAAGATTCATCTCAAACTAAGAAGTGATAACCGAAACTAATGCGTTGTTTGAGGATTTCCCAAAATCGTATTATTCAGATGGTATAAAAAAGTTGGAAAATCGTCTTATTAAGTGGATTTTTTTAGCTAAAAGGAGACTATGTTGAGAAATGAATGGTTTTTGAAAAAAAAATGTTTTTTTCCTACTTAGGTCACTTCAATATTAATCTGCCCTCGCATTTATGGCCTTGTCTGGCTTTCTTATAAAGTTCGTAGTTGATGTTATCCCCCTGAGGGGTCAACGGACAGATTTTGCATTCTCCTTTGACTACTATTTGGAGCATAGAGATTCAACAAACAGTTCCTAGCTTACGTTATTGCTCCAAATGCAATGTCTATGTCGTTCGGAGTGTATGGTCACACGATTACCAATTTACATTATTATGGAATTCTGAACGGCTATGGCACAAAGATCAATATTACTAATGATCCTAGGCTAGAACGCAACCAGCAGATTACGAAGTAATTGGATAATGTGTATTTGAAGCCGTAGCATTCCATGATTCACAGTCACAAAGCAGAACAGAATTGATATTCGGGTTGAAGGTTTGCCTAGAAATGTATGATGATCTCCAAACTTTGCCCTGGCGACCAATGGCTGTCAACACTCGCTTTTGCAATCCCGCTCCTTACATCTGCATCTCCCGTGCTGTCAATGATACTATAAAAGTAGCAGAGCTTATCCCTTGCTCTAAGGGAGTGCTTCTAATTTCGATTGCCTGTGGCTCTCTCATCATTTTGTTTACGTTGATGCGGATATCTTGAAATTTTCAAAAGCTACGTAGCCACGAGTACATCTATCCCTATGTGTGTTGGCGGTTTTTTACAATTTTGATGTTTTGTATACACGAATAGTTACTGTTCAGCTGTTTACAATGCTGAAAAATATACTATAATCTTTGTTATTCAATTTCGGATTTATCTTCCTACACATCACAAATATTCAAATAAGGAATTATAACTGCCTTGGCCATACCCTTATGAAGACATACAAAACCACAGAGAGGAAAAGAAGTGGCAGGCCAAAAACAAAATTAAAGCATCCGTAATGGGACGAAACCGGAAAATCATTTAATGATTTTCGATACAATGCATCGGACAGGTACAGATGGAGATTTTTGGTGGATATTTAATATTTATATTAAAGATTTCCCAACCGTCTGATTTGACTTTTTATTTTTAAAGATTATTCAAATTATTCAAATCACTCGAGTCACTCTATTCAAACAATTGATTTTTTTATTATTTTCATATAAACAAATTATTTACTCACTCGATTTGATTTGAATCCTACACTCAAATGCAAATATACTCGCAATAATTGAGTGAATCGAAAACTCGAACACAAATACGCACTCATTGTTGACAATACACAAAGTAACAATGAGTTGTTATGGGTAGCAAAGAGAGCTCTAGGACACAAAGGAAAACTGGTATAAATATACACAATATAACACAATTTTATTTTATTATCACTGAAAAGCAAACCTTGAAATTCTGTTCGATTAAACAAAATCGTTCAAAATTTTATAGAGCATCAGATTTGTAAATAAAGAATCGAAACCATTTCGATCGGAATGTGTGACAAAAAATAGGTTCTGATTCATGTTCGTGTTAATCAAAATAAAAAGTTGAGGTTCGGTTTCGGTTCATGGTTGGAATTGGGTTCAAAATTTAAAGCAGTACTAATGCTTTATTAGTATGGATTTTATTTGTTTTTCAAATTAAATTTTGGTTTAAATAACGCTAAATAATACCTATTTCTACCACTGCCGATCAAATGACTGGTGACATTTACATTCGAAGAATTTATAAAACTCTCTCCCTTTCCACTTGTAAAATTTTGAAGATTTCCCTTTTTACTCAATTTTGTGTAAAGATTGTGCTCTAGTTACTTTGTCGTTAAAAATACTACATATTTGATTAGTTTATTCCATTAATTTAATTTTATTAATGGGTTCCGAGCCTGAGGCCATTAATCACTCCTCACATGGTTTCAGCGGGTTCGTGCTCAAAGTTTTTATAAAGAGTGAACCCAAGCCCGACTGGTTTTCATTCAGATTCAGGTGAACGTGAGAAGTGCTTATTAGAAAAAAATATGGAACGAAACAATAAAATCAGGTTCAGGTTCAGGCTGGGTTTCGGTTTCAGTCCCGGTGATAATGTAAATTACTTTTAAGTTTTACTTTAAAATGTTTACTTTACTTTAAAATGTAAGTGCGTTTTTCAAAGTAGAAATACAAATAAAACAAAATTTAAAACTTTTTTCCTATTTTGTTGGTAATAATTGTATATTCAAAATCTTCATTTTTCGAATACCGAATTAACCGGTTAATTTAACAAGAATAACTGGTTAACTGAAATAAGTATAATTTTTATACGTTTGTATAATTTTTTATTGAAAATATGCTCATCGTTTAATTATTTGTATAAATTTAATAATTTTTCTATATATGACAACCTTGGACGTCTCACAAAGAACGTGAAAACCAACGTAGATCGAAAAAGATATGCACTCTTGAGCAAAAATAACCTTTCGCATCTTCTGTAAATAAATGTTAATTTTTATATACGGAGAATGATCAACTAGACTCATTGAAAGCCCACAAACCCACAAACGCCGGTTCCGAACGGCAGATATATTAGTTACTGAAGTTTTTGACAGCGTAAATACACATAACCAGTCGCCAGTAATGTTGTGAGGTGATATCGTTGTTGGAAATTGTCAGATGGTGTGGCCTGGGATTGAACCGACGACTTATTGGTTGGAAGGTGGGTTCTTAACATATCACAATACACACAGACGTACACACCATTAAATAGGTGCTGCATAAATTTACATACCGAAATCTAAGCAAATTTTCTTGTCGAGGCAATTAAGGACTCGTATATTACTAATAGATTTATTCAAAGTAAAACATTTAATATATGTTATCTTAGGAACCTAAATTATACTATAATAACAAACCTTTAATTCCATTCTCTACCAAGTAATACAACAAAAACTAAATTAGCCCCTTGAGCAGCTGTTCGAAACTTAAGCATGTTTCAATACTTTGCGTATTAAGCTTTGTTTTTTATGGCCTCCACACACCGTTTTGGCATAGTTTTATGAGATTTGTTAGAATTATTGTTAGTATTGATTGCCACTTTAATTTTAGTCTCTCCCATCAGCTTCTGCTTATTTTTTAAACGATGTGGTACAGCTCTACTCTGCCAGAATTAAAAACAATTCTATTTAAATTAAAGCACCGGTTAACCGGTTATTTGAATTATTATTAACCGAACACCGGTTTTCTAAGTGCTACTTTTCGAATTATTCGAAAACCGGTTTTTGAAAAAAGTCGAATAATCGATCTCCCTATTGTAAAGTAATTAAAAAAACGAACATTTAAAAAATAGAGTTTTTATAAGGGGTCCACCAAATAAATTTTTTTTTTTTTTTTTTTTGAAAATGCTATAAAAAAAACTACTGAATATTTTCTCAAATTTCTTTTTTTATTTGAAAGTACAATCCTTCCGGTTAATAATGGAATAATGGATCGGTCAAATTCTTAAGCACATTTTCGATTGTGTGTAGCTGTATTTCACCAAGGGCTTCATGAATATTGTCCTTTAAAGCGTCAATTGTCTCTGGCTTGTTGGCGTAACACTTATCTTTGACGGCACCCCACAAATGATAGTCCAACTATATAAAGTGTCAAATCGCAGCTCCGAGGTGGCCAAACGCTGATAATGCGATCTTCAAAAACAGGGCGCAAAACATCGAGTGTAGCTTCGGCTGTGTGGCACCTAGCACCGTCCTGTTGAAACCAAATGTTGCTAATATTCTCCTCTTCAATTTATGCTCATTTTCAAAGAAAAATGACCCAATTAAGCCTCTGGACCAAAATCTGCACCAAACAGTGACTCGTCTTGGGTGTATCGGCTTTCCAATGTATGCGTGCGGGTTTTCTGTGCCCCAAATGCGACAATTTTGCTTGTTTACATACCCGCCAAGATCAAAATGAGCTTCATCTGAAAAAATTATTTTTTTTTTCATTCTGCAACATTACCATGATTTTCAAAGTAATGTCACAATATTTCCCAGCGTTGTTCAAGCGTATACACAACCATATTCGTTCAGCGGAAGGATAAAACTAATTGTCTGTCAAATCAAACATGAGCTAAGTGTTACCATTCACGATAATTTCGTGAAAAGTTAAGAAAAAAAACGTTAGATGGCGGACCCTTTAGCTATTTTTCTGAAGGATGTAAAATTCAATTTTTTACATAGTATTTCTTATAATAAATTACTTGAGTTTAGCGTCCTCTTGCGGCTATGTAGAGAAGTTATCGAAAATAGGTCGTTTAGTATTATACTCAGCCGATAACTAACTTTCAAAAAATATATATTCCGTGAAGAATGATTTATTGATTTTTGTCTATGGGATAACGCTCTGTGCGCCGCCCCCTATGTAAATTCATCTAGAACAAGTGGATACTGCACCTTTAGGCATTACAAACATATGAACAAAACTTAGTATATTCCAAACTTCTAGCGCAGTGGTGTAGGGTATAAATATTCACATGAAATTAATTAATATACGCAATCTCCACAGAGGGAGATTGTTGTTAAACATAATTTTTTCTTGAAAATTAATCATTTATCTTTTACCGAAAACATCAATTTCGACATTATCTATAAAAATATATCTACAAGATATCTCTGTAAGCAGAAGAAATGAAAATTAAAATAAATTGATAAAAAAAAATAATTTTTGGCCGTGTTATAAGTAGAAAAACGCTGAATAGTAGCATCAGTTGTGGTAATTACGTTCGAAAGTCAACAGTTTCAAGATCGAAAAAGCGAAACGGAAAAGGGAAACTAACGAACTTTGTTTTACTTATAGAAAAACAAAAACAAAATGTTCAAAGGTAAAAAAATTATAACCTGACAAGCTATATTTTGAGTAAAAAAAAAATTAATTTTCTCTTTCTCTTTGCCCCCCTTTTCATTTTAGCTAAACTTTTGGTAATTTGTTCAGCGGCCTTGTTGGGTTTTTCTTTCGCCAAATCCTCAAGTATAGATGAGTTGTGTGCCTTGGCTCCGGGTACCACCATTTTACGTCCCAATACCTGTACAGATTGGATTAAATGTCCCAGTGTACGTGGTGCTAAGGATATGGAAGAGGGTTCTTGTGTATTTGGCTTATATTTCAATAAGGATACAGGCCATTGTGAATACAAAGATAACGTGGCCTGTCCTTATGAAGCGAAACCGAAAAATCGTTGCAGCAAGTCTGACGATGGTATCTTTTTAGCGGATGAGGAAAACTGTAGCGGTTACATTTATTGCAGTGGTGGTGAAGAATTAAAATCTACCTGTCCCGCTAATCTAGTATTCGATCCGGTTAACAAAGCCTGTGTCTATAAACATCAATATGCATGTCCCGATATTAAGCAATTTAGTGAAAGCCACCCCCTGTGCTTGTCACTTCCCGATGGTTTGTTCTTTGCCGATAGGTTGGATTGTACCAAATTCAGTGAATGTAAAAATGGCGCCTTACTTACACACTCCTGTAATAGCTCGTTTGGTTGGGACTATTTTAAGGGTATCTGTGCGCCCGTAGAAGAAGTTGAATGTGTACCCAATAGCAAGAAACCCGAACCAGAACTTAAGGTTTGTATAGATCGTGTGGGTCCCGTAGCCGATGGCTTATCGTGCAGTGGTTATTACTTCTGTAAGAAGGTAGCCAATGATACTCATGATCGTAAACCGGAACATTTCCAATGTTCGGCCGGTTTATTCTTTGATTCGACAACCATGTCGTGCCGAGACCGTTTGAATGTGAATTGCGGTTTGGATCGTTGTGAGGGTATGGGTAATAAGTATGTGAATGTAGCGGGTGACTGTAGAGCCTATGTTCTATGCAATAACGGTGTGGCCAATACAAAGGGTATCTGTCCCAATGGTCATTATTTCGATGAACGTACCCAAGGTTGCACACCTCAGGTTGTAAGTTATGCTGCTTGTGCTGCCAAGTAAAAAATATATAAATAAATTTATTTGAAATAAAAATTTTTTGTAAGTTAAGAGCACTTTAATCTGAAAAGATATTTGTGTGTTTGTATTAATTTAGTTTAAAAAAAAATGTTTAACCCTAGCGTCAACAATAGTATACTAGATCACCATTCACAAAAATAAGAACACAAAAATGTCATTATAGTTTAGATATTTTTTGCTCCGTTGGCTTTCCACAAAGCATTCATTGCTTTGTTTCATTGTCTCTAATCAATTTGATCTTTCAAGCTAAGTAGATGATTAGTCCACTGTAGCTTCCTCCATATGATTTTGCATAGTAGTGAAGATCCTTGCTAATTGGTGGTGATCCTTACTTTACTATTTTAATTTTTTCCCAGTAGGTGGCGTGTTTTCCTATCATTCTTCTGATGTTTGCCATCATCGTCAGAGTTATGCGGGAAGGACGACCTCTTCTTTATTTTTTAGATGGAGTTGTCTGGAGGGAAGTTGAAGCCTCTTTAGTAAACATTCGAATTCACAATTATTTTTCTCTGTCATGTCATCTGCTGTGGCTCGAACCTGGGTCATTGGTGTTGTTATGCGGACGCTCTAACCACTACACCACGCCACTCCGAATATAATAATTAATTAAAAAAATTAAGAAGGGTTAGCATTATTACAAGCTCTATAAACCTTATTATATGCAAAAACTAGAGGGACAATGTACTGTGCAATGACGTAAACAGCGGCCAGAGAAGAGTACCCGCCCCTCATTAGTCTCATTTTTGTTGAGTATGGCCTTCCAGTCCACCAAAGGATTCTTTTGGGGTCTACCAGTGGACCAGCCAGTTCATCGATTTTTTCATTCTTTGGAGTTCCTACATGACCCAAGACCCAGTTCAGTTCAGTTCAGTTCAGTTTACCCAGACATTCCCAAACTAACCTTGAGTCAACTTCATAGGAGCCAAGTGATGGAATGACGGTCTGACTATCAGCATGGCTATTTCCTATTTCCTTCTACATTTCGTCTCTAAGTTAAAGGGAGCGCATCCCTCAATTGCATAAACTTCTGCCTGGAATATGCCCATATGTTTCGAATATTCCCTCTTAGGACTAAACACTCAAGCGCTTGTAGCACTTTCCATCTTAGACTCATTCATGTACCACAAAACGGTCTCTTTTCAATCACTCCTATTACCCAGTCTTGCCCGAAGCATTTGCCAAAGTCGTAGAGTGTAATGATTCCGTCAACAGGGCACCCGAGTAGGGAATAATCGACTACTCTGCTACAGGATTTAACGTGACCTCCGCGTAGCCCCTTACCCAACTCATCTCCCATTATACTTGCCATTATCTTTATGTCTCTATTTCCTTCTGCCAAATGCAGCGGGCTAAGGCCTTATAGAACCTCGAGTGCCGCTGTGGCATGCTTGTGCATGCTAATCTTTGTATCTTATTTAGCTCTGCTTGGGCTGTTGGCGTGGTGAACTCGTTCTTACCGATCACGCTACGGCTCCAAATGTCACAATCGGTTTGACCATCATGGTATACAGCCAGTATAATATTCGTGGGTTACAGCCTCAAGACCTCCTTGCAAGTTCCTGCACACCATAAGCGCATGCGTGGCTTTTCTTAAGTCAGACTCCACTTGAGCTTTCCATGGCAGTTTACTATTCAGTATTTTCCTAAATATATAACCGCCTGCCTTGGTGGTATTTCCTCACCTATTACTTGAATATTCCTTTACATAGGAAGTTTTCTTTTCCCATTGAATGGTATTATCATCTATTCACTATTCTAGCTCTCTCTATATGATTTCACAAAAGGTATCCTCGGACTTACCCCTTGCTGTCAGAACAATGTCGTCTACATATCCCTGGCAGGCAATCAATGCCCGTCATAAAAGATAGTGTTTCTAAAAGTTCATCAACAACTAGACTCCACATTAAGGGCGATAGGACATCTACTTATGGGCAACCTCGAGTAGCGCTGACACATATATTGATGCTCCCTGCACTAGTTTTCGTAGATTTAGTACGACAAATCTCTGCCATCCATCTGGATATAGTAGGTACCGCTCCCCTTCCTACTACCACCTCTCTATTACTTCTCGTGGGTGGGAAGGATTATCAAAGGCCCTTTTTATGTATAGGAGACCACATACATCAATCTCTTTGCCTTCCAAGACTTTCTGTATAGCTCCTACTAATTCCACGACAGCCGTTTCCGTCGATATGCCCGCTCTGTAAGCGTGCTGTCCATGATACAGTGGTACGCGTTGCAGAACCCTGTATCTTATATAGTTGTCCACAACTTTTTCAAGTGTCTTTAACATAAAAGACGTGAGGCTTTGGATGTGTTAAATCCCTCATATTTACCTTCGAGATGAACGCTACTCTCGCTTTCCTCCAGGCTATTGGTGTATACACATGAACCAGACTACTGCACTCTTTATTTCCCGGAGACTTAAATGTTTGGAGCGTACATACTGACTGCCCATTTAATTGTCTCCGCTGTGCAAATACTGTCCGCTGTTTGCCATCTTAAACTACCAAACATGCTTTGCGGAAAATTCAGGATGGCATTATCGGAAATGCAATAGACAATTGCGCAAAACGCCAAGTGAGTCACACATGGCATCGACAACTAGATACCGAATTGGCCAGCTGATAAACAAAAATAGAATTGAATCGTTAAATCCGTATGCTACTTATAGTAATGAGAAGAATTTGTGTATATATACGACGAAGTTTACGATAGGAAGGTTAGGCAAAACTACCTCTTCACCCAATACACGGAGGGTGTTGTTTCAAGCCAGCAACAGATGGCAGCAAAGACACTGAAGTAAAGCAAGAATAGGGTAATGAAAAAACATAAGAACATAAGAAAACATAAGATATATAATTATCTGCTATTTTAAAAGCAAAAAACTATTTGAGTGGGCGTGGTATTCTATAACTTTTATAAGCTACAACCTACTAAATTATATCGTTTGAAGTCTTTTAAAATCATACTCGGCCAAATCTAATCAAAAAAACACTTCCCAAACATGTTATCGGCGTCAATTTCAATTAAGACCCGCCCTTCACAAATTCCACACAAAAGCTGAATAGCTTTCTAACCTATATTTCCCATTTCTACTTTTATTATAAAAGCATCAACTAAAATAATTACAAATAAATTAAAAATTATCACAATTATTTGGTGAAAACCCTTACACACTAATTTTGCTGGATTTCAGGCAGTTGTTGTATCCAAAACTTTAGTTGTCGTGTTCAAAACTTTAACTGTAGTTTCCGAATCTGCACTAGTTGTTTTAATTCCTATCGTTGTCAACACATCACTTTTGTTTGTAGTTCCCTCTGTTATAGCACAGGCTGGGTAAGATATCACTTCTGTTGTACAGAGTTGAGTCAGCTCATTAAAGTACTCACCACTAGGACATGCTGAACGGCCAATAATTTCACCATCTTGACATAGAAGAAAACCAGTACAACCATCATTATTAATATTAGCCATTTGTATATTTTTAAAGCCCAAGGTGACACAACGATTATGTGTGCAGGTTATATTGGTGCGTATAACACAGGCACCACCACTATTCGGATCGAAAAATCTTAGCAAAGGACACTTATTGTGTACTGGTTCAATACTGCCATCTGGTTGACCTTTACAATAGTAGTAACCATTACAACTAACACCATCTGATATAAAAACGCCAGATTTGCTACATTTAACATCGGAGGGAATTTCGGGTGCCAATGTGGTGACCTCATTACACTGTACATTCGAAGGATAGTCACATTTTCCGGTAAGAGCATTGAAATAAAATGTATCCGGACAAGTGCCATTTAACAGTTCACCACGCCAACAGGTCTGATATTCTGTACAGGAATTTGGTACTTTAATGAAAACTCCATCTGGTACTATATTACAATAATCTTCGGGTAAAATCTCCAATTCACAGGGAAAATTACGTATACAATTCAAAGTGTCGGGATTAAAATTCATGCCCGGTGAACAATTGCCATGTGTACCCTCACCATTGAGACAATAATAGTAACCGTTACATGTATAAGGATCAGCTACAAAACCATTAACACCCGGTGTAGCAGCACATGGATTACTGGAACAACATTTGACCGTATTTGGTTCCACACAGCTGAGCTTATTCCGATCATAGAATAAATTTCCCTCACACATACCCGAGATGGGTTTTTGATCTACACAGGTTATATATTTATTACAGGCGGATGGATCTTTTATTTTTGTATTATTTGCTATATAGGTACACAAAAGATCTGGATTAAATTCGTACGCTGCAAGGGTAGGTATTCCATAGAAAAAAAGAATAAGTGCCAGCAGGGTTAAGATGTAGTGTGTAGTTGTAGTAACTGTAATGGAAAGTTGAATTATAAAAAATGCTAAACGATTTAACCAAAATAGAAAACTGTTATTAAAATTCGATTTTTGTAATTTAAATAATTATCCTAAAATTTGGCGTCTTTTATAAGACTTTCACCGAACCATCATTTTAAATTGATTTTAAAATTTTACACAATTCCGAAATTAGTTCGAAAATTCGAACATTAACTAAAATTGATAGAAATTATTTCTTTTGATAGAAAAAAGCTAATGAATTAAAAAATATTATATAAACGTTTGCTTAGAATGCCAAAAATCGGAGGGTATTTAAATGTTCGAAATTTGATGTACAAAATACATTACTCTCAAAATTATTTATTTTTTTATTTTGTATAAGTTAAAATTAGATTGTGTATTTTTAATGTTTTCAAGGTTAGGTTCGAATTTTCAATAAATTAAACTTATTATTTTCCCAAAGAACTCTTAAAAATCTGTAATGAGCTTATAAACGATGTTAACTTCGAATATTCGAAAATTAAAATATAAATGCTGTTAACTATTCCTTATACTTAAACTTAAAAAATGAGAAATAAATCAAAAAAACAGTTTTCTCAAAGCATTGTGAAAATTCAGAAGGGATTTAGATTTTCGAAAATTCCAAATCAGAAAAATTCAAATTAAATTTCCGAAAATTTAAAATAGTGATGTTTCACAAAATTCTGTGATTTTATATTCTTATAATTTTAAGAAGACAATTAAAAATAGCTTCTAAAGTGTTTTGATAATTAAAAAAAAATTGAATTTTATAAGGAATTTTAGTAGGTTTTTCTAACTTCTAATCACTTTTCAGTATTAATCTAGTAATAGAAACAAACTAATTATGTTTTAAAGTACTTTTTTGAGCTAAAATGGGATTAAAATAGTACTACTAGAGAGCTATAAATAAATACTTTAATGTATATTTCTGCTGAAGGTAAATAAAGTAATGTTGTCGACATAACAAAGTTACTGTATAAGGGGGTGTTTTTAGTACACAAATGTGCTTAAGCAGAACACTTATGTTTTAAAGTACTTTTTTGAGCCAAAAAGGGATTAAAATAGTACTAGTAGAGAGCTCTAAATAAATTCTATAATGTATATTTCTGCTGAAGGTACATAAAGTAATGTTGTCGACATAACACAGTTACTGTATAAGCCCTAGGTGTTTTTAGTACACAAATGTGCTTAAAAATTTTAAAAAACAATCGAAATTAAAGAGGAAAAATTTAGTTAAAAAATATTAAAATATTTTTAAACATTTGTTAATTAAATTTGTATGAACCCTATATAGCTGTATGGCTATTGATAAGTTCGTAATGAACTTAAACTTAACAGTTTGTTGAATGATAAGATATGTTTCGTTTCATTTTCTCTGTAGTTTTTTTTTTTGACTAAATTACGTTTTGTTTTTTTAATCTTTTGACGTATATATACGTCATGGAGAGCCTTTATCTTTTTTTATTCTTTTCAAGATTATTAAAAATTGTTAGCATTTGAAACAAGTATTTTTTGGGCTTATTTAAATTAACTTTCCCCTATTTTTTGTGTCTTACATTCAGATAAAATTTTGTAAATTTACAATGAATTAAATTTGTATGAAACCTATATGGCTGTATGGCTATTGATAAGTTCGTAATGAACTTAAACTTGACAGTTAGTTGAATGATAAGATATGTTTCGTTTCTTTTTTATAATTCATTTTCTCCGTAGTTTTTTTTTTTTTGACTAAATGACGTTTTGTTTTTTTTTTTTTAACTTGGCACCACTTACACATTGTATGTATTTTATTTTTACGGATTTATTTTAAAATATTTTTTAATATAAACCTTTATATTTGTGAATTTTTTTAAAGTTATTTGTAAATTTTCCTTTTATTCTAAATATTGACTTGGTTCCTAGAATTCTGTTATTTTGCGACTAAATATTGTCTAAAATGGTAACAGACTTTAAATAATAAACAAAACAAATCAAAATTTCTATAAATTTCTATACCAAATCTTTAGTCATAAAAAATATTACCCTCTCAAGTCCATTCAAATGCCAATAATATCTTTTTTCCTTTGATAAAATTATAAAAAATACTAAATTTAACTTTATGAATACACTTTAATTATTAGAAAAAATTAATAAGTTTAAAAAACAATAACAAAAAAAATTTTAAAAACGATTAATTATGTATTTAGTACAAGTAGCACTAAAGTTGGTGTATAATATTCACTGAACAGTTGAGTTAAAACAAACTATAATAAGCCCCTCATTATCATGTATTTTTGTTAATTGTTTAAAGAAACCATCAAGTAAAAAAGTTCCTTTATAAAAGTACCAAAGTAGTAATAAGGAAAGTTTGTTTACCCTCAAAAAATTAGAAAAAGGTAAAACTGTCATTAATTCTTAAAAAGTACATTTCAAAAAGTACTAAAATTACCCTTTTTATAAACTCGTCTATTAATACTTCTTTTTCTCACATTTGTTTTAATTAAATAAATTTTTTAAACAGCCATAAAGTATTAAAATACCTTTAAAAAGGTACCAAAGTAGTAGTGAGGAAAATTTGTTTTCACTCAAAAATTAAAAAAATAATAAAAGTTATTTTAAGCTTGTGCTTACTTTATATAAAATTTTTCCTATTTGAATAACAAGGACTAATTCTTAAAAAGTACTTTTCAAAATGTACTAAAAGAACTTTTTTGTACAATATTTTTTAAAGAACTTAACAAAATTTATGGATTTATGATACTTTAAAGTAATTATACATTACTATCAGATACCTTATAAGACAATGTAAAAGCTTCCAAAAACTTTTCGTATTTGTTTAGTACTTTTTCTGGCACTTAATGTTTAAAGTCCAAAACAGATAATATTTATAAGGTATCTAACTACTAAAATGCTTTTAAAAGTCAAGTTTATAAAGAACTTAGAAAGCAATAACATGATATATTCATACCAAGCTGCTAGAGTCTTTATAAGACCTAGTACTAAACTACCAGAGCCTTTATAAGACCTATAACTCTAGTGATTTTATTGATACTAAAAGTGTACAGTAAAAACTTGGAGAATTTAGAAAATATATCAGCTATCAAAGAGCTTTAAAAAGTAATTTTTTTTTTAACTCAGGAAGCAATAATATGCTATTTTTGTACAAGACTAACGGACGTTTTATAAGAAGTAGTACCTAGTACTTAGGTACTATGTTTGGTACTAAATGTTTGAAATATCTTTACTATAAAAGTTTTTTATAAAGTAAATCTTATTTAAAACCTTAGGAGGCATGATATGATATTTTTGCACTAGACTATTAAACCTTTTATAAGGCGTAGTTCATAGTATTTTAGTACTTTTTTGGTACTAAATGTTTTTAGTAATATATTTATACAGTTTATAAAATATCTAAATAATTAAAAAGTAAATTTTTTAAAGAACTATGGAAGCAATTATATGATATTAAAGTCCCTTGTACTATAGTACTTTTTATAGTACTGAATGTTTACGGTAAATAAATTTATACAATTTTTAGAATAAATTTTAAAAAGGAGTTGAAAAGATAAAATTCGTCATATTTGTACTAAATTACAGGGGCTTTTATAGAACTTAGTATTTAAGTACTTTGGTACTAAGTGCTTAAAGTTTGAAACTATTACAATTTATAGAATATCTTAAATTTAAAAAGTTAACTTTATAAATATTTTAAAAACCAGTATTATAACATATATCTTATCGGACCGTTTATGAAATTTGGTGTCTAGGACCTTAGTGCTTTTTTGATGATAAATGCTTAAATTTCGAAACTGATGCAATTTATAAAATATCTTAACGCTTAAACTGCGTTAAAAAATTATTTTCATTTAAGATCTTAGAAAAACACTTATGTGCTATATTTGTACTAGACTAAAAGACCTTTTCTAAGTCTAAGTACTTCGTTTGGTACTAAATGCTTAAAGTTCGAAACTGTTACACTTAATAGAATATCTTAACTAATAAAATGCTCAAAAAAAAAAAATTTTAACGAATTTAGCAAACAATAACGTGATATATTACATGTGATATTAAGGTATGTAGCTCTTTAGTACTCCTTTTTTGGGTACTAAATGTTTACAGTAAAAAATTGATACAATTTTAAAACAAGAATTCTTTTAAAGAACGTGGGAAGTAATAAAGTGATATATTCCATGCGATATTAAAGTACGTAATGCTTTAGTGCTTTTTTTGGTACTAAATGTTTACAATAAAAAATGTATACAATTTAGAGGGTATCTTAACTATTCAACTAGTACATTAAAGAGTTAATTGTTTTAAAAACTTACAGACGAACCTTAACCATAAAGCTCAAAAATTCTCATGCCCATACAAAATGTATAAGACCAAGCCAAAGAGCGCGGCGCAAACGCTTTGCAGTTGGAAAATCTAATTCTGAAAGCGCGTAACGAAATGAAATTCGTTACAAAACAACTGTTTTTGTTTTGTTTTCATTTGTCATTTTGTTAAGTAAAGACATGTTAGGTGCTTTCAGGCTAATTTTGCGATTTTATCTCTATTTATTATTTTTACTTAGCGATTTTTATCAAAAATGCTAAGTAAACATTACTGTTCTTGGCACAACGTTGGCGCTTATATTTAAGTTACTCATTACAGCGTAAGAGCTGGGCACTAAATTATATTGCGCTTTGCGCGCTAATTTAGGTTGGTCTGTTAGAAAGAACTTATGATACATTTGCACTAGACTACTGGTACTTTTATAAGACCTAAAGTGGCACCAACTATTACTTAAAATTATAAAATCAGAAAAACTTTAAATATTTTCATTATATAAATTAAGGTAATACTCAATTCGTTTTAAGCCTTATAGTTATATTTCTAGTTAAACATTTGCCGAAGTACTATTTGGCTTAATTTTACCAGAACCAAAAATAAACAATTTTGTTTATCTGTATTTATCAAATGTTAATTGTGTTTTTTATTTATTGAATTTGTTTGTTTTTTGTTATTAATTTAAAGACCTAATTTGACATAACAAAATGATAAGCCTCTTAAAACCTATATTTGGCCCCTCACTTGTGCGTAACTTTATAAATTACTCTGACGTATTTCTTTCATATGGGTCTAATACTCATTATAATCTTCTATTTTTATTAATTATGCTATGCCAGACCCAAATGAAAAATTTTAAATCATATTTCCTGATTTAATAATTTATTTTTAATTATTTTATAATTCCAAATCATTTCAAAAATCTCAAGAGCCCCTTTTTTATAGATTACATATGAACATATAGTACAGGACGTTCATAAATCTTTATGTAGTTGATACTACATTGTACATATAAATAGTATGTGCTCGATTACGTTTCATGTGATATTTTTAAGTGTGGGATATTTAGGGGTTTTTTTTATTAGTCAACCACAGTCAAAATTGAAATATATTTATAATTTCTTTTCATAATTGATAATGGTTCAAAGTTTTAGACAAAAAAAAAAAAAAAAAAATATCCTGATAATTTATCAAAATTAATTTTTATTTTTATTAAATAAATAACAAAAATATTTCGAGTTTCGAGTTTTTTCTTTTTTCATTTCTAGAGTGACCAGTTAGCAAAAATTATTATTACATTTCATGTTTTATAGCTAATAACGAAGTTATCACGACGTCTCGTTTGTGCTACAACCAGTATGAATGAAGTCTAGTATTATTTATGCTTGCCGACATTATAAATTAATCCAGAATGATATGACTCTATCCCATCGTACATCTGGCTCATTCTTTCTATATAATTTATTGGAGCTATAATAGATCAATGATATCGAGACTATTACCAAATTGATTAAGCTTTTGGGCTGGTTTTCAGTGGAGCTTAGCCTCACGTGGTAGCACAACGCTAGCACAAGCTACCATTTCATTCTATAATTTCCCATATCAACCCTCTTGGAAGCATATGACTTCCACAAAGCATCTCCATCTTAAAGGCCCTCTTTGTCTTTCTGGGTTACTTGCCAGACAACAGGATGAGCTTGTAGCAGTGAGACTTAATGTCCTTGCACGGTGGCGTATCATCCCCTCAGGTATACTTCTTTATTCTATCTGAGAAACCCCGTGTTCTGGATAATATTGACTATGTCCCATTCGGACCAGCGCTGGACGAAGGAATTATTTCCGTGATTCCTAGCAGAGATGACTTGGCTTCTGATTCAGTCATCCCCGGCGATGCTGTAGAGATCTCACAGCGGAATTTTTTTCGATCTAAGGGTGTCTTTCCGACTTCCGGACTATTGCAGCATATTTCAAGCCGAAGTGATAGCTATCTAGTAGATAACCGTGGTAGATAGCCTTGTGCAATTGAATCGCAGGGGCGGTGTTCACATGACTGATGTATGCATTTTCTCTGATAGCCCGGTTACTAGATCTCTTTCGGACGTAACTTTTAGCTCCAAGCTTGTTTGGAACTGTCGTAATTCTCTTGGAATACTCTCACTCCAGTTTGGTGTTCATTTTATTTGGTTGAGCTGATGACTGGGCACACTCTTTCCGGTTTGTCTCTTATCTGTAAGGGTTGGTGTACTATTGTCCTGCGTTAGGCTGTCTATAAGGTAGAAGTACTTATTCGACGCTGATAGATCCAGAAATCTTGCTTCATTGCTAAATTCACCTGGAATAGATTAAATAGTAGACGCAATAAGTTGTTTAAATTGAATCGTGAGAACATCTCCTCTACTATGTCTGCCCTCACGTTGCATTTCATTATGGGTAGGCACGTGCAAAGGCTGCGCCTACCGGCGAAAGATTTCTGTCGAGGTTGTAGATCAACTGAAGAACAAAAAGAGCGTGACGTACTTATATTAATCACACTTGGTTCGCTCTTTCTCGATAGACTATAGGAACTATCAACCATCGATGTCAAGCTACTATCCAGATTCATTAGACTGTCGGGATGGGCTCCAACGTGATTTATGGGAATTATCGTCAATGTCGGTTAATCAAGACTTGGCGACATGTGTGATATCACAACGAGCCGCTATGTGTGCTCACGTATGCCTTGACCAAATCGAGGCTACCACTCTCTCCTGACCTAACCTAACCTACACTATACCTAGAGTTCCCTCAGCGACTTTGTTATATGTTGCTATGATATCTTCTCATGACTGATGTTAGAGGTCTATTTCATCATGTATATTTTTCTGGGACCGCTGCTAGATTTGATGATGTGTGTGATGTGTGCGGATTAAACAGTGTATACCTGTCAACTGAAAGGCCTTCATAAGGATTGAAATTTCTTGACAGTATCACAATAGACCACTGCGCCTTCCAGTGCAGACGTGAACTGCGGGAGAACCATTCAATCTAAGTAGAGATCTTTTAAAGATTTATTTATGGCAAACTTAAGCCTAAGCCCAGCAAATCCTTATTATCCCCTAGCAATAAAGTAAAATTGTAATCAATACATTCATGGAAATTTTGACTAACGGAAACCCAATAAATTTTCGAAATTTCACTTTAAATTATAAAAATAACTCTAAGTAATGCCTAAAATACAAAAATGACTAAAGAGGTGACATAATGGTATATATTGGCCGTGTAAAACAAGCAAAAAAGAGATCAATCAAATCGCAACTGTCAGATAAACGATTTTAAATCAATCCATTATAATGCCAACTGTCACTTAACTTTGTTCACTAGCAAATTTTTATTATAAAAACATGGTCAGCGATTATGTCAATTTCAGTTTTCTATTAAACTCGTTTCGGGAAACTATACAGAATGTGGGGTGAGTCTAGTACTAGCAGAGATATTTGAAAAGGAACAAAAAAGTACTTTTAAGTACTAAAATAAAAATATTTTAATAGAAAAGAAAGTGATTTGGATATTTTAGAAGTTCGATTTAAAAAATATTGGTATAATTTGAAAAAGTGCAATGTTTTAATAAAAAGGTGAAATATAACACTCTGTGACAAGAAAAAAAATACTTGGGAAGTGTTTGTGAAAGGCCGTACTGAGCATTAAAAGAATTTTTTTTTTAATTTTTAAAACATCTCCAAAACATAAAGCTACAACCTCCGCTGTACACTTTCAAGAAGTTCCAAAATGGTCTGTAAAGCATCAGCCTATACGTGAGACTTACTCTTACTCGCACTACACCACAACCCTAATCATATTACGTAGCTAGGCCTCAAGAAGAACTTTCTTTCAGATTTCTCTGTCCGTAGCAGATAGCTTTGGTGCTACATTCCTTCCGAGCTTGCCATCGTTATTCATTACAGGGTCGGCACCTTAATCCCCCTGTTAAGTTCAAACGCATTTCTGCGCATCTCGCTACCAAGCTAGCGTGATTTTGCACCTTTATTAGGTAGGTAGGTAGTAGGCAGTGGGGGCCTCGCTAAGCTAAGGCACACTTCAGCATTCATAGCAGACCGTTGTGATTCTACTTTGTCCACGTTCTAGATCCTGGTGATCGAACGGAAGCTCCGTACAGGAGCACTTCTCTAAATTAGATCGGAAATCAATTCGATAGTCTAATGAATGATCGATAGTTCCAATTAACTATCGAGAAAGGGAGATAGAGCTCAGTGTGAGAAGTCTTTGCCGTGCGACAGGCGTATCAGGCTTTCCTACTTCTCAGACGATCCACAGCCACGGACGTAGTCATTTGCAATGGTCTGTGAGAATGGATACAGCAAAGGAGATGGTTGATGATGGGTGCTCTTAATGTCCAACCTGAGCCAAGTGAGTCTGGCAATAAAGCAAGAGTCATCTTGCGCCCACGCTCTTTCAGCATCCAACATATACTTCCGCTTAATCACAAGTCCAACGAAGGTAAGAAGTACACCCATCATTACGTGCGGATGGATGTCCAGTGGAAATGCGTCCACATTAGCGAGCTCATCAGCAGCACAGTTACGCCGTATGTCATTATGTAACCAGGAACCCAAATGAGGTGTACACAAGGCTACCGTGAAAGTGTCATAAGGTAAACGCGACCTGCCTAGAGTTGAAAGTCATACCCGAGAGAGATTTGATCGAGAGATTTGATATATATATATATATATATATATATATATATGATCGATAGAAGCGATTCACTCAGCAGCTCGGAAAATGCCTATCACTCCGGCCTGCAACACACTACAATTGTCCGGAAGGCGAAGAGAGAGACAACAAGGTTACGCTTCTCGAATAATTCTACTGCTCACCCAGTTCTCTAGTCTAGATCAGTCCGTTTAAGCCGAATCACTGGGTATGATAGAGCCAAAGTCCCTAGTTACTGGCCCATCTTTGTGCAAAAGATATAGGTCGTAGTTCTAGCGTAGTCTTCATACGCCTGAAAGGCACAGTGGGCGGAAAATCAGCTCATACTTTTTTCTTAAATGTGTCTAGCATTCTCTTGTCATTTTCAGACATAGTCCACATTTTGGCACCTTACACAAGTAACGGCAATATTAAGAAGACTTATAGTAGCAGTTTTGTTTTTAGGACAAACAGCTTAGAGCGCAGACGTTTAGAAAGATCGAAACAGAAAGAACTGGTCAAGTTTATGCGTTGATTTATTTCTTCTGTTACGTTGTTATCAGAAGCAACCGATTATCTCTGTTTCCTGTTTAGTGTTGTTACTATATTGTCAACAACGCTTTGCATTTTTCGTAAGTTTCTGGTGATAATATCTGCAAAAAACCCAAAGCTTTTGTAGGCTCGTCGTATAAAATGTAAGTGAAATATCATTATTGGCCTTGCGTGTGACATTTACCAATTGTGGTAGAAATTTGAGAGTCAGTCTATCTTTTAGACCACACCGCAAGAAATAATTACATAATTTTCTTACACAAAGGCTTGTGTACACGGTAAAGAGTGCTGCCATACCTTTTAGGTTTACATATGTATTTTAACACAAATTTTTAAAGGAAAAAGGAAAAACGGCGATTAAGGCAATAACAAAAAAATCACTAAAAAAACTACAACAAAACAACGAAGAAAAAGAGAAAACAAAAAACCAGGAAACAATTACAAAAATAAGAAAATTAAAAGAAATAAAAAAAGTTGAATGAAATGCTTAATAACTTTATTAATTGTCCTCTTCATAGGACAATTGTTAGCGTTCAATTCACACGTGTTCTTACGCTCTTCTGTTTCGTCGTCAATGAGACATCGACGAATGCACACGTACGGAGAATGTGCGCAAATATCTTAAAAAACACAGAAAAATAAATTAAAAAGTTTCTTACGATATTGCTATTGGTTGTCTCTGAAACAGTAACGAATGCACATGTGTTGCGGATGCAAGTTGATTTTTTTTTAATTTTTTTAAAACATCAACTTTACTCTCTCCTAGAGTAATTTCCGTGTTCTCACTAACACAACTACATTTTTACTTTTGCACACCACTGCTCTATTTTAATTACGGAGGCCAAAAAAGGTTGTTAACCTTCCTGACTATTTTCATTTTTGTGAGATAGACCTATTTTAATCGTTTGGTTCTATGGTGTGAGATTCTTAAGATATTTTAAAAAGGCTAATAGGCCGTATTTCACTTTAATTCAAGCACACTTGTTGCACTAAGCGTTGAGCAATGAGCAATCGCAAGGATATTGAGATATTGAAACGTAGTCAACAAAAAAGTAATGAATCGATCTTACAAGCAAAGAAGATGGTCGGAAAGGTTAAATGATATAGAAAATATACTAAAAATTTTATAAATATCTTCCTGGTACGGCTGAGTAGGCCAGTAGCACAGCCATAGCCGCATTGCACTAGGAATACCTTCAATAGACAGAAAAAATTCTCAGTTAATTCTACTAAGTTCGTGTTTAGCTAAGCAGGTGATTGATGTTTTGTAGTATGTTCCAAAATGGCTGATGGTGATGCTGCCACCTGTCGTTGCCCAGATGTAACGCCCTCTGTATATGTTGGTAAACCTTACTCATCTATGAGATTTACTTTTTCCCTGTTTTTCTGTTTACCTTAGAGGTGGCGTAGCCTGAATTTTCTGTACCCTTTATTATAAAAAATTAATAATTAATCGGTCCTATCTTCACATATTTTTATTAATTTTCTATTTTGTCTTTCTTTTCTTTTAGCAAAATCTTTACTAGCCAGTATTACCCTTGTGTTTTTAGCACACTATGCAAATGCCGATTATGATGTGACTCAATATTGTCAACTAGTACCCGCTGGTACTAAATTACCCAGTCTTACTTCATGTCAAACATATTACACATGCTTGAGTAGTAGCCAAGCACAGTCTGCTAGATGCACGGGTGGCCAGATTTTTGACAAAGACTCTCAGACCTGTTTACCTGCTTCGGCGGGTAACTGTGCCATAGCCAATAGCAACAGCAATCCCTGTGCTAACAAAGATAAAGTGTGGGTAGCTGATATTTATACTTGTGGTGAATGGCATTACTGTTCAAACGGTGCTGTTTTGGGCAGTGGAGTTTGCCCCAGCAAGGAAATTTTCAATGAAACATCTCAATTGTGTCAATACGGTAAATGTTCTACTCATATCGAGGGTGGTGTAATAATTATCGAAAATATGTGTACCATCATGCAAAGTGGACAATTCTTTGGTGATTTTAACAGTTGCGATACCTGGCACAAATGCAACGGCATGACCATGCAAAGTGGTACATGTGAAAATGGTTTAGTGTATGATACTAAACACCGTATGTGTGTCAGAGATAATGGCAAAACATGCAATGCACAGGGACCCTCATCGACTTGCACAGCTGCACACAATGGTAATTTAACGGCCGATAGGAGTATCTGTTCGGTTTATTACCAATGTGTTGAGCATAATTCCAATTGGTTATGGCAGAGACATCAATGTCCCACTGGCCAATACTATGATGTTAGAATGCAAGGTTGTAATAGACGTCAGGCTGCTATGCCAATAGCTACCTGTGATCGTTGTGAATTCGCTACTACTACTTGGGTAAATGCTGTAAATTCTACTTGTACAGAATACTTGACATGCAGCAATGGTCGCGAAATTGCCAGCGGTTTTTGCAAAGCGCCAAATAGTTACTTTAACGAACAACAACAATTGTGTTTGGAAAATAGCAATAGCTTAGCGAACTATAGAATGCATAATGGTGCCTGTGCTTTACCCATCAATACACCAACCACTACTTCTACTACTACTACTGCTACTTTACCACCGAGCAGTCCAGTTACCGCCCACCCTGCGAACTCTACTAATGCTAGTAATACAACTTTACACACTACTCCGGCAGTACATAAAACAGCTCCAGTTACTTCCACCAACTCTACTACTAAAGCCTAAAATTTGTATACAAAAAACTTTAAACCCATAATTGTTATAAGAGCATAAATATTAAAAAAAAAAAAAAATCAATAAAAAATCAAGGTGGCAATTATAACAAAAGCCTATTTACTTTTTAAAGCTTCGTTAAGGACCGTATAGGTTTGTGCATGTAAAACTACGGTCAGATCTAAAACAGATCTACTTAAACAATTACTTCATAATTAACAATCATAACCAAGTAAGTGAATACAAACTTCCAGTCCATCCTCTCCTATGTACCATAAATCGATTTATAGTTTATAAGTTTATTTCTTACCAACAGAAAATGAGTTCTATAAACTTGACACTAATTGGGAATGGGATTATAATCCATGGATCTATACTTTTTATCCATAAACAAATCATTATTTCAATCTATATACATACATATATATAAGAAGACTATAAAATGCCTTGTAATTGATGTTCTCTGAAATGCATCAAGGGAAGGTGAAATCAATATCAAGGCTTTTATGTATGTATATGCGGTTTTTGTAGGTCAAATGGTTCACGAGTTATTGACGTTAAACTGAACCACTTTGTATTGTATTGCATAAGTTTCACTTGAAAACGTAAATTGTTACAGCATTTTAACTTTGTGTGAGTTAATGTATACATATGTAAAAATGAAAGCGTGTTTGTATGTATGTTTGTTTGTGCCTTATAGACAGCTAAACCGCTGAACCGATTTTGTTGAAATTTTGCAGTAATTTTCTGTACGTCTGACATACGAAGTGTATATTTATTTGTCTATATCTTCAAAATGGTAACAGAAAGATTCCCTAAGTTTGGTCTAAATAGATTCATAGTCAAGCCAAATTAGCAGACAAAAAATGGGTGGAATTATAATTTTGTTATATCTTGACAACGGTTAAAGAAAAAGCTTCTGGATTTGGTCTGAATGACTTCATAGTCAATACAAATCATCAGGAAAAAAGTGGGCGTGGTCGTCCCATACAAAGTAAATATTAATTTTTGTATATTTTGAAAACGGCAATAATAGAAGTTTCTAAATTAGGTTCAAACAACATCGTGACGAATACACATCATCAGTCAATAACTGGGCGACTGGATTTTATAAATGTGGAGAGCGACAACTATTAAAGCTTCGTTATCTATTCACATCAGCCAAAAAGCTGGAATTACAGAAATTCCGCTGGGTAAAATTTATCTATGAACAAAAAGTGTCTTTCTGGAAGGTAAAAATCATGGGATTTTGACCGGAAGGGGACAAATTGGGGAACAAAATGTAACTGAGATAGCATTTAAGAGAGCATTTAAGATAACAATTAAGACGGATTTAGCTCAGCACTCCGATTTTAGCTAGTATTGTATTAATCTCATAATAAGCTTGGTTTCTCTTCAAAGAAAATTTTGATGTGAAATTTAAAGCAATCAAGCTTCGCAACCAGCATAGATTGTTTTAGGGTCTGTAACACTAGAAACTAGAAATTAAAGACAAATTTGTCCGACTGTGGTATTCAGTATAACACTATAATGTTTAGTATCATATTGTAGTGTTCAGTATAATATTTTGGTGTACAGCCTTCTATTGTGGTGGTCAGTAACATATTGTACAGATTTAGTATTATACGGTGGCGTATAGTAGCATACTGTGATACTATACAGCATCATATTGTGGTGTTTAGTTTCATACAGTGCTGTACATCATTACATTCTGGTGTCCAGCATTCTATTGTGGTGTTCAGTAATATATTTTGATGTTTTGTATCACACTGTAGCATTCATTATCACACTGTGGTTAAGTAGAATAATATAGTAGTTTGATGCACAATATAATGATATGATATGCTTGTATAGTATCATACTGTGGGGTTCAGCATCATTATATTCTGGTATTCTGAATCATACTGTTTGATACAGTATCATACTGTGGTGAACAACATTATACTATAATTTACAGTATCACACTCAAGGGGGAACTCTATAGTTTCTTTTATGAAAGTGCACGGAATAGGTGAGGTTCACTCTTTTCGTGTGCTATTTTAAAGACACTGTGGTGTCGTTATGATAATGGCAAGACATTGAAACTACAGAGAAGTCTTCGCCACTTTATTATCAAACTCATTTCGGATCACAGGTCATTGGATAATCGGAGCGCAAGCGGAGAAAATGAGTTTGCCCATCAACCTTCCCTGCAGAATCTCCAAAAGCACCTCTTAGAGAGAGATAAATGTCCGGGTATGGCAAGCAGATGATTGCCATACTTTGGCGTGCTTTTCTTCAATGGTTTTCTTTTCCACATCGTGATCAGCTCAAGGTAGTTATGATTTTGTTTTTTCGTTTATTATCCTTTTAGGTGGTTTTTTTACCTGTGATCTTGGTTTGGTTTCAAAATGACTTTTTGTTGCTAATTGTAGTTGATCTCGTTTTGGTTAACTACTTACCTACCTACCTACAGTATCACACTATTTTTTTCACGAAGTGAAAAAAACTTGTCTGGCAAACAGTCACGCTAATCATATTTTCGATGGTTGGCCGTTCTTCGGTGAACCTGGCGGTCTCAAAAGTTACATTCTCCGCTTTTCGAATTTATCTGGCCTAGCTTTAATATCTGGGTTAGCTTCAATATTCATAATCTGAGATACAAATCCAATCGCCGTGTGGTTTTGCAATCCGCACACTCACGCAGGGTATAAAAGCATACGTCCATCTATCATTGTGATGGGTTTCCCACCTTGCTGCCATTCTCTTAAACATCGTGTACACTAGAGTGGTTCAAAAAAAAACCCTACTTAATTAAGCCGTGTGACTGGAATTTGACGTGGTAGTAAAAAACTATTAAAGGCAGATATGTAGCCCTTACAGAGCCAGTAATATAAAATGTACCGGTATATAAAATGTTACGATAGGGGGGTGACTGGCACAACTTTATTTTTTTATATGGAAGGCGAACCACTCTAGTGTACTCCTCTGATTGCCATATCTGCGACGGTATTTTAACTATTGAACTATAAAACCGACTGAACTCTATCTGCATCCATTCGAATATTATAGCAATTGCCTCTTGGGACACAGGCCTGCGTAAGCAAAGCGTCTCTTTAGCGGTGTATATAGTGGATTTTTGCGAATGCTTAAATTGATCCTACGTAGGGTGAGGCAGAGTCCACAAAATCGACAGAATTCTCTTCCAATTGAGAACCGCTAATATTCGACATTATTCGTGTGAACACGTGTTTTATCTTTTCAGTAGAGCTTACAGCTCAGTCTCGTTTTAATTATTACGACGTAGAGATAGTTTATTGCCTCTTGCTGCTCTTTTCTGTGCGCACTAACCAGTAACGCTTTTGTTTTTTTTGTAGCTACAGCATTAGTGTTCAGAATCATACTGTGGTGTCATTTGATTTAAAGTAGCCATAGACCTCTATCACATTACTATATCCTCGACTACTGCCTCAACACCCATTATGTTTATGTTGTTTATTACCTCTTGAAAAAAATAACGATTTTTTATAAACTAAAGTAATTGATTAATTTTCTTGAAATTATCAACAACAACAAAATTTCGAGAAAAATATTTAGTTTTTTTATTCTTTCTAACTCAACCAGCGCAAAATATAGATAAAAAAATTGAATATTTTCACGTTGAGTTTATACAGATTTAGATAAGTACTGGAAAGTGTTCATTAAACTTGTGGGTACAACTGTAGTTTAAAAATCTAATATCCTCTCACCTGTTGTTGTTTAAATAGAAATATATTTGTAATAAAATTTTCAACAACAATGGATTAATAGCTCTTTTACTTCTGTTATCGATTAACGAACATATGTGCTGTCTTTTCAGAGCAATATTAGTTAGTTTTGCAAAAGATAACACAATCTTTATGGATCTTTCTTTGAGCAGGCAGAGTAGAATGGTCTCAAGCAATGTCAGACGCTTTACTTAACTTAATTGACCTTTTATTCACTATCTAGTAACATAAACTTTATTGAGTCAACCTTTGACAGCTATGGCCGGACTCTCCCAGAGAAGATAGAAAACTGTTTTACTGTTTAGTCGTTGCTGGGGCCAACTGTGTAAATACCAAAATCAATGCGATCAAATCAAATTATAGGCAACGATTCGCTAGCTGAGAACTTTAATCGCATAAGCAAAGCCAAATGCGCATGTAAACTCCTTAATTCCGCACATATATAGCTCCTGAACCCTATATGGAATCCCCACATACATACTACATTGATCAAACAGTTTTCGGAACAACCGCCGTGTGGGGATCCCATCGTTCCGATTTGAGTTTCTTTTTTTTTTGTTAAGTTGGTATATCCGTTGTTGATATTTCCGCTAAAACTTAGCGTAATAGCTTGACATTTGCAAAAGCTACGTAGTCTAGAGTACATCTATCTCTAATTGTGTCGGCGGTGGGACGTTGCTTGTGATTAAGTTGGTTGTGATTAGGATCAGTCCCCGGCACTTCACTAAGTCATGTCCATAGCATATGGCTTCGAGTTACTAGTTACTAGTGTTTTTATCATTAGTAGAAGCGTTGGTGGACGCAATGTATTCACTAGTGCTTTGTCAGCGTGAGGTAAATTCCTAGCGCAGTTACTCACGTCAAGCGACTGACTTTACCACCACTTAGCAAGGATCGTTACCACGTTACCACGTTACCACAGCGATTAACGTCAGTTTCAGCTCATAAAGAATGTTTAAAACTTGGATTTAAGAAAAGCAGTTGACTTGTGTAAGCTTTTAGCCCATGTTTGTTTAGTTTGCGCAAACACGTGCTCTTTAAAACAAAAATACTTCAAATTAAAATCGTTTTAATCGCTTGAGTGCCTAAAAATAAAATGCAAACACTTGAAATAAAAAATAAAATTTCCCTATTCCAAAATGTTTAAATGACACGCGTAGTGATTTAAAAGAAACGCAGAAATTTTATACTGAGTCATAGTAGGAAGATAAGGGCACAAAATATACAATCAATAGACTTAGCCAAGACTAACGTATCAAATCTAAGGAAATCCCAAAATTTTTAATAAATTAATTTTAAATTAATTTTATCTCTTCTGCTCTATACGGTTCTATTCAGATAAACCAAATCAGCACCACAAACTGACGATTATCTCTGTTGAGAAGAAACGAAACCATGTTCGGTAAGTGCTCGAAAATGTTGAAGTAAAACATAAAAACGAAATTAAAATGAAGTTTTTTTTAATGTCCCAGCTAAAATCCTATTAACCAGTATTGCCATTATACCGTTCAGCCCAACGTCAATTGCTACCTACAGTGTTAACATTTATTGTCATCTTGTGCCGATCGGTCCAAAGTTTCCCAGTTTAGATGATTGCCAAACATATTACACTTGTTATGGCAATGAACATGTATTCGATTAGGATGCTCAAGGTTGTGTTGCAGCTAGCAATGGGAATTATAATGGAGGTCATGACAATCCTTGCCAGAACATGTACAGTGTGTGGGTAGCAGATAGTAAAGTGTACACTGTTTGGCATTTGGCTGTGGCAGTGTACAAGTCTTCTATAATAAAGCACAAAAATGTATGAATGGCCAATGCGGTCAGGGCGTGCTCGGTAATGATTGTGATATCATGCAAGATGATAAATTCTTTGGAGATTACAATGACTGTAACGTACAGTCATTGCCTGTACAAGTGTACAGGCTCAACACAAAAGCATGGTAACTGCGCCAATGGCTTGGTGAGCATAAGCAGATATACATATAATTCTTAACAATATAAATTATTTCATTAATTTGCTTACAGACTTATGATACACAAACTCGTACTAGCGTCTATGGCATTGGCAATACCTGCGGTAGTCCTGCGGTGGTCCTGCGGAAACTTGCAATGAGAAAATTGCTAACAAACAACTTCCTGATTCCGCTATATGTTCAACTTATTTCGTGTGTTTGAAAGAAAACAACAAATGGTTATGGAAAAAACCGCAATGCCCCATCGGAGAATATTTTAATCCCGGCACTAATAGTTGCTTAAATCGTCTTTTAGCTACTCCCGTCAAAACTTTCGATCGCTGTGAATATTCATACGCACAATGTGTGAATGCTGTCGATCCAGAATGTAAAACATATCTAATCTGCACTAATGGTGTTAAAACTGGCACTAATACTTGTCCTCATGGCATTTTTGATGAACAAAAACAAAAATGTACCCTTGGTACGGATCTAGCACAATATTGTCAAACAAATGGTGCTTGTGCAGCCAAGGCCAAGTGAAAAGGCGTTTCAAAACTAAAGTTATAAGCCGAATAGTATTAAAAAAAAAAAAAATTTAAATTAAAAAATTAAAAAAATAATGTTTAACTTAAATGAAATGCATATGTTATCTTTGGCTAAGTACTAACTGTTGTGTCTTTTATATTCGTTACTACTCTTGGTAGCATCTTTACCTGATTTCTTTCTAATCAGTATTTACTTTTCAGCTAGGATAGGTTAGGTTAGGTTATAGCTACCGGCTGACGATTTAAGAATTCACTCGAAGGCCCTATGACACACCCATTAAAGATGCCGAAAGGCCAGACATGAGAGAGTTCCAAAAACGAGATCCCCTTCTGATGACCAGAAAATTTCACTTCCCTCATTTGAGTCAACCAGTATTCTTGACGAAGACAATCAACTTCGACAGCAACACATCCCTAAGACAGTCCAGATCATGGAAGTGACATGCACCTAAGTGTTATAGTCTAAGCTACCATAGAGCGGGATAGCCATACAAAATGTATTGCACCAATTCTTTCTCCGCCTCATCTTGACAGCTCTTTCTCTGACACCCAGCTAAGCTGGTGGTGGATTTTCCTTAGCATAACTCCATGTATTTATTGCAGTAGTGAGTAACCCTGCATGTCACATTTTTTTTATTTTTTTCCTTTCTCAAGAAGTGGCGTTGCCTGATCTTGCTATGATGTTCGCTATATCAAGGGGATCAGAGTGCTTTCTGTATTGATTATTTGGAGTGGTATTGAATCCTTTTTTTCATACTCCAAAAGCCATAATAAAAATTCAATGTCTTTTCCTGATTTTAAACCTAAGATGATATCAGGTTTTTTACGCATGCAGTTTAACCATTACACCACGCTGCCTTCAATTTATTATAATTTTCCAAAGCTTTTAAGTTACTTTGTCTTAAGATGTTAGAGATGCTACTATGAATGTTATTAAGACCTGCTAAATACGAGAAATAATCCAATGAACCCTGCACATATCTACTTATGTTCTTCTTGAATCAGGTTGCTGTTTTCCAAGTTTTTTATAACCGTAAACAGCTTATGTTGATGTGTTTTTTATTGTACAATGAGAAAAAAGTTTATGGCTATTGCGTTAAGTTAAGCCACGTCCAATTGAATCATAAAATTTCGCTTCTACGATTACAGTTATGGCGTTACGCTAAGCCATGTCCAACAACACTGTTACATTAATACAAAAGGCGTTGACTGGCGTTTTGTCAGCGAACTTCTCTTTATTTCTACATTTACGATTATGGCGTTATCATAAGCCATGGCAACAAAAAGAATTTCATTAATATAAACAGCAGCGATCAGTTGACTGGCGTTTCGACACAGAGATTTACTTCACTACTATATTTACGGTTATGGCGTTATGTTAAGCCACTTCGACCAACATTAATGTATAACAAGCGGTCTGCTAACTAGTTTTTTGCGACAGAGCTTCTCTTCTATTCTACGTTTACTCTGATTCAAAAGGGCTTGGATATTGTCTTTTATCTGCTTATTATGACTTTCGGGAAGTGTTCCATTTGAAAATACATACCGCTAGACTAGCGAAGAGTCAGTGCCAAGGCCAGGAGAGAAACCTTAGTAATATACACCCATAAGCCTTACGTCCTTCCTATTGCAGACCATGGAGAGACTTCTGGAATTTCACATCAGGAAGAGTCTTAAACTTTCTTTCCCTCTACGATAGGCCCAATTTGCATATACGCTGATCTCTAAAATTGAAAATGCCTTTTCTGCTGAGGAAATTCCTTTGTTTGAAAACACTGGCTATCACTTAAGCGAAAAGACTATGGCAAAATAAGAGATTGCGCGATGATTGCCAAATGAGAGATCAAACGAACGAAAGATTTCCCTGGTGCGGGGCATGCTCGTGAGTTGAGAGATCACATCCGCGCTGGGTACTGAGTCGATCTTGGCTTGAGCCGACAGGGGCTATCCACATGTTAAAGTTCTGCCTCCGTTGCTTTGGTCAGTACTCCTAGACGATATTCTTTTTAAACTACACTACTGCGTTTATTATGGTATGCTATATGATACGCAGATAACCTAGCTTTCTTAGTTGTTGGAAAGTACTATGCTGTGTTGTCGGGTATCTTTCATTATTCCCTTAACCTTGGCCAATTCGAGTGAAGCAACAATTCTTCCATTTATTAGAACATTGAAATTGAGCCTGAAGCTTATTTCACCGCAGGGAAATGAAATTGGGTTGTCGAGAGAATTGAAATACCTGAGGTTTACCCTCAATTGGAAAAGGCATTTAAATGTCATTGTGGGTAAGGTCACTAGGGCAGTTTTGGCCTCCTGTGTAGTCTTTTCTACATGATATGGGTTTTTAAATCTGGGGTCATTTATTAGATGTATACCATGATTGTTAAACCTGTCGTTTCTTATACATAAATTGTACGACGGCCCAAGAGTGAACAGAAACTGAGAATTTAAATATACCTGATCATAAAAAGTGCAATGGGAACTTGTTCTACTGCACCTATGAAAGATTTTATCGTAGTTGGTAGCTTATTTTCCTCATAAGATCTGCAGTTTTGGAGGCTTTCAAATTGTTGACGCAAGGCGGGCACAACTTAGTAAAGCTCAGCAGTTGCAGTTTCACTGTCAATTTTGATTTTCGTTATATATGATTGTGGAGATTAGAACCATGGGGTCCCTAGTTCGACCACAACTGTTTACAGTATTATACGGATTAATCTAAAATGGATGGTAGTTGAGCACAATACTAAAGTCTGGGAACACATTTGCATAGGAACAGTGTTTTCTGAGCGTAGATGCAGGCAATTATCATTAATTTAGGACATGGATTCAGAGGCGCTTCGATAAATATACATATATTCCGACAATTAGATGGCCTGTTCTTCGGAGTATGTAAGTTCGAAATTGGTATACAAAAGCTTCATCAAAGACTGCACGCTGGCATTGTAGGTTTCCTGGACACAGAGGTGTTTTGGGTAATGACTTGTTGTACAAAAACCATACTGTGAAGAAAGATCGATGAGTGGGATCTACCCGTCGCACTAAGCACAATGCCAGGCACTGACGCAGCCGAAGCGACTGATTGGACCTTTAATTTATGATAGATAGCTGAGCAATATGGGCAACCGGATCATGAGAACGGAACATTACTATTTGAAGTATCACCTCTTCAACCTCAATCTTATGGTACCTGACGCGAAGCGCCATCTACACAGGAAGGAAGGGAGACGACAAACTATATTCTCTATGAATGTGTTGTTTTGCTAAATGTTCTACAGCGACCGTTTATGGAGCTATTTATTGGTTCATTGACATATCCAACACCGGCTGGATATTGTGGTTTTCATACGAAAGGTTGGGTATTATTCTGGATACTGTTCCGGATAGGTTGGCGAACGGTCGCCCGCGCATGTACATTCACTCCATGAAGGATTAAATGGATTAAATGGTAACGTGTAAGTTCTCAAAAATTATCACTGCCGACAGTTTAAAATTATCGCAAAAATGATGTGCTAATACCTGATTGCAAGACTTCAATACTTTAGAAAATTTTGCAGAAAACAAGAGGTTTTTCAATAAGAATCGTAAAATTTATATATTTTTTTTTTAATTGATAAAAAATACTTAGCCATAGTGTTGGCATGAAACTATACGACATACCATATCTAGAATGGGGAATTCACTTAGAAAATCATTTATGATTTTTGGGCAGTCATTTAGAAATCTAATCTATGCAAAACAGACAATTCTTAAGAATTTAATTAAATTATTTTGGTTATCTATTTATTTATAATTAAATAAAAAATATAATAACGCTTACGATAAAGTCAAAAGAAAAAAAAACTGGGTATATATAGACCGGTAAAATATTCTTCAAAGGCAGTCGAAGTTATTCAAAAAACTTACGAGGAACGAACCAAACAAATAGAGAGCAAATAAAACAACCATGATATGTAAGTATGATCCAAAATTCGGTAATAATCGCTAAAACCTATTTTATTTTACAGCTAAAATCTTACGGGCCTGTATGGCCATTGTACTCTTCTCAACGGCAAGTGCTGATTACGATGCTGCACAATATTGTCAACTTGTGCCACAAGGCACAAAATTCCCCAGTTTAGATTCTTGCCAGAAATATTACACATGCCAATCCCAAACTCAAGTAACCGTAGCCAGTTGTCCTAGCAATCAAGTGTTCAATAAGGATTACCAGACTTGTGTAGCACCTAGCAATGGCAACTGTAATATCGATCTTGGAAATCCATGTCAAAACATAAATGGCAAGTGGGTGACAGATCCCAAGGATTGTCGTGTTTGGCATTATTGTCAGAATGGTAAAATACTGGGTACTGGCAGCTGTAGTTCAGGACAAATTTTCGATGACAGGGCCCAAAGATGTGTGCATGGCAAATGTTCCTCGGATGGTTCCGGTACTGGTAATAATAACGGTATAAGTAATTTATGTATTATTATGCAAAGTGGACAATTCTTTGGTGATTTTGTCAACTGTAAAACTTGGCACAAATGTGATGGTCTCGAAGAAAAATCCGGTCCATGCCCGAATGGTTTTGTAAGTGTTTGGGACTTAAAAGTAATTCATTTAAAGCTTAAAAAAAATTTAAAAATATCTTGTTTTTTTTATAGGTTTACGATCCCCAACAACGTATGTGCATCGATAGTAAAGACAACACCTGTGGTGGACCAACGCAAGAGTGTAATTCTGACAGTAACGGTAAACTAGTGGCCAATTCAAAAATTTGTTCAAACTACTTTGTATGTACAAAGCAGGGTACCAAATGGGTATGGCAGAAAGAAACATGCACCAATAATAATTATTTCAATCCCGGTACAAACAGTTGCTTAAGTCGTCAGAAAGCTACTCCGGTATCAACCTGCGATCGTTGTCAATATTCATCATTGCAATGGGTCAATGCTGTTGATCCAAAATGTCAAAAATATTATATCTGTCAGAATGGTGTTGAAATTCGGAGTAATACATGCAAGAGCGGTTATTTCAATGAGCAAATGCAAGGCTGTGTCGAAGGTTCCACCCTTAAAAGTTATAGTGAAGATAATGGTGCTTGTGCAACAGAACCAACTGACAAACCAACTGACAAACCAACTGACAAACCAACTGATAAACCAACTGACAAGCCAACTGACAAACCAACTGACAAACCAACTGACAAACCAACTGACATACCGAGTGACAAACCAACTGACAAACCGACTGACAAACCAAGTGACAAACCAACTGACAAACCAACTGACAAACCGACTGACAAACCAACTGACATACCAAGTGACAAGCCAACTGACAAACCAACTGACAAACCGACTGACAAACCAACTAACAAACCAACTGACAAACCAACTGATAAGCCAACTGACAAACCAATTGACAAACCAACTGACAAGCCAACTGACAAACCAACTGACCAACCAACTGACAAACCAACTGACAAGCCAACTGACAAACCAACTGATAAACCAACTGACAAACCAAACGACAAGCCAACTGACAAACCAACGGACAAGCCAACTGACAAGCCAACTGACAAACCAACTGACAAGCCAACTGACAAACCAACTGACAAACCAACTGACAAACCAACTGACAAGCCAACTGACCATGAAAAAACTCCTGAAAAAACTCCTGAGGCTAAGTAAGCAGCATACAATATGTGTAACTTCCTTAGAATTTTTTAAATTGTAAAAAAAGTAATTAAATAATACCAACCATTTAAGCATTAAAATCGACTCTGAAAACTTATTATCATTTATTATAATCCAAATAGTATACCAATAATATGGATGGATGTCTGTAAAGTCAATTACTATCCATAGCCTAATTTGTTTCCGATAAATACAAATTTTTGTTCTCATAGACTAACAGTTTTAATTTTTTCATAAAAGTCCACAATTTGCTTTCTTCCTGAAAAGATTATTTTGCAAGCAGTAGGCCTTACTTACTAATGTGTCTATTAGGAGTAACAACCATTTAGCTTAGTAACCTGGTCTGTTGGCTTGCTTTGCATGCCAATCTTGTACACTTCATCTCTAAGAACAAGTTTTAGCAGATTTTTTTCAGTCTCTTCTACGTCTTCCTACAGGATCAAATTCGAATGATTTTGTTGCCGAAGCATTCTTATCCATGTGCGTTACATACCGAAGCCAGCTTTGCCATTGTACACTGTTACGTTTAACACTATCAATTTCTCTCTTTAGCTCATACAGCTCGCGCGTCTTTTATTTGATAGTGATATTGCGAATTATCTTGCTCTCAAACACTTCAAGAACAGCTTCATCTGATTGCGTAAATACCCATACTTTAGCACCATCTTTAGAAAATAATTTTCGTCTGTCGAGAGAGGTGTTCGTTTTTGAAAGTCTTGCTTAGCCCGAAATAACATCTGTTAGCAAATATGCTCCTTCGGCCGCACCAAAATACATAAAATCTATCACATCACAAATTGACCCAGTTTTGGGGACTTATTAACCTTCAGATCTACTTTTCCCGATTTCTCAAGTATCGAAAGCTGATACTACTTCTCGTGCAGTTCAATCGGCATATGCGAGAAACGTATGTTATTTGTTATAAATTGTGTCTATTCTGTTCACAGGTCACAAGCTATCACCCTGTCTGAAACCTCGTTAGATTTTAAGCATATCCGAGAGGCTTTTCTCAATATTAACCGAACACCTTATGTCGGTTAATGTTATCTTGCATATTGATCAGCTTCGCAGATAAACCAAGCTCAGACATGGTTTTAAAAATAGCTTATTATTATTATCATCGAGGTATATAAGTTCTGCGACCTTCAGATCTATTGTACAACCCTCCATCTTTACAGGTTTTCCTATAATATCTCCCTAATCTTGTCGATTTGACGAAGTTCAGTAAGTCGGGCCCTACTAATAGGCACCCGGAGACTTTTTTCTATAGTGCATCAGTGTTCCACATTTTCTCAGAATCACAGAATCTGAACATCGGACTTGAGACCAATCTCATTTTATTCAGATGTCCATTTAGCTTTTGACCAGAGACAGTATCCTCAGGTTGCCTCTGGACATCCTTATGTAAGATTCAAATCTTCTCCTGTTATAGTTATCCAACAAAAGTTTAGACTGTTTCAGACACGTACGACCAGAAAAGAGTACTCGCCTCTCATTATTCTTATTTCCGTTAAGTATGCCCTCCGAGGCCACCCTTCTGGCTTAAAAACAGCTTGACACGTAGTGAACTATCAAAAGCAGCTTTGTAATCAACAAATAGGTGGTAAGGTCGATTTGTGTTTCTTGGCTCATCTCCAGAATTTTTTACAATGTAAATATCTGCTCGGTGGTTGGTTTTTTAGGTCTATATCTCAAACTTAAGTTCTTAATCGTTGACTTAGTACTCCCGATAGAACTTTGTATGAAGTCGGTAGAAGACTTAGTTCCTGATTGTTGACACATATCGTTTTTTCAGCGAAATGGTACTATCAAATCAGTGTTTGCATCTTAACAATTTGGCACCACCAGCAGCTTTATTACTCCTCAGCACATATAACACTGTCGTTTTCGGCAGGCCGCCTTACGGTGTTAAGGTTGGTGTGGCAGTTTTAGACTGAAATGTATCGTAATCAGACCATTAGAACTTAAAGTCTTAATAACCAACTTTTTACCCCTCTGCCGTTACACTTGTAGAACCATTTTTTCTCTGTCACTCCTCTAGGAAGCAATTGGCTGTCCACCAAGCATCCATTGCTTTTTTCAATTTCAGTAATAAAGTTCATTTTCAAGCTAAGTAGACGATTAATATACTGTAGCTCGCCTCCATATAATTGTGTACTGGTAAAGATCCTTGTCAAGTGATGGTTGGGACTTTTGCTAACCATTGTAATTTTTTCCCAGTAGGTGGTGTTTTCTTCTGATCATTCGTCTGATGTTTCGCATCGCCGCTAGAGGTAAGCTGGAAGTTCAGGTGGCTTTTTTTCGATGGATTTATATGGAGGGAGATTGAAGTCTCTATTAAACACTTGAAACAACAAATATATTTTTATGACCACGCTGGGGATTCGATTCTGGTCTGCTTGTGTAGTATGCGTATACTCTAACCACTACATCACTCTAACCACTACTAAAAAGGCTCGCATAGTCCTATTAATCGCTCATCGTTACTATTTATAACTCCATTGATTTGTCGCTTCTTCTTTTCGTACTAAAGTCTCCCACGCGTACGATAATACCCATATATCCTCTTCGTATCCTGTCAAACGTATAATTGATTTTTCTTCTTCTTAGTATATTTCCTATAATGATCTTGAAACTAGACATTATTACTCGAACTAATATGGTTTTCACATTTGAATTAATCTCCTCTCCCTCAAGTAGACATATTCTAAGCCGTTCAATGATTTTTCATTGAAATTACGATGTTTGCAACGAACAACGCTTTAACGAACAGACAGTCATTGTAGCCTTTTTCCACTTTAATAAAAGCTCCTTAACATATGCTTTTTATTAAATAGGAAAATATTTTTGTTTTTAATTTAAAATATAAAATAGGTTCCTTAAAGTATGCAATATTCTTTAGCTTTAGCAATAATAAATAAAATAAGTTATCGCACTGTAAGACACTCTACACCTTATACAGTCAGAGTCAGAAAATAGTATACAGCTTCATTGTCACGAATTTAGTGTTTATATCAGCTATTTAAAATGCGATAAATTTAAACATTTTATGTCTTTTTAAAACAGTATTTAATGCTTTACAAAATCCATTAAAAACAACACCAAATTCTTACAACAACAAAAATATAGAGTTACAGGTAGAAGCAACCGGTTTTTTCACTTACTAATAACTTAGCTTAATAATAATCGATTTTAAGATTTTTAACGGATTTGGAAAGAAAAGAAACAAAATGGTGTATACTTTACCTAAGTAAACTTAAGTAATCTGTGTATATCTAATAAGCAAAAATATTTTTATGTGTGCCGCTGTGGCCTCTATTTGAATAAGCACTTCAAGAGGTTGTACACTCTGTTTTGACTCTGACTGTATATAAAAATGAGTGTGTGTCTGTATGTATATAAGTATGTTTGTTTGTTTATTTGTACCTAAGCAGCTAAACCGATTTTCTTGTAAATTTTATAGCATCTCTCTGTGTATCTGGAAAAAACTACATAAAATTCAAAAATTACAACTGAATGGCGCCATGCCCAGACAAAATAAATATTTATTTGTCTATATATTCAAAGTGGTAGCAGAAAGAGTCTCTAAACGTGGCCCAAATAGATTTATAGTTAAGGCAAATCATCAGTTAAAAAGCAGGCGTGGCACTTCCAGTACTAAGTAAATATTGATTTTAGCATACCTTGAGAAGGTTTGGAGCTAAAATTTCAGAATTTGGTCGGATTAACAACATAGCCGACACAAATCATCAGTTAAAAAGTGGGTGGAATTGGGCAAGTGGGCGTGCTATCTCCCATACAAACAAAATGTCGATATAAGTATATCTTGAGAACGGCTATAGCAAAAGTTCTAGCATTTAGTCTGAATGACTTAATAGTTGATACACATCACCAGTCAAAAAGTGGGCTGAATTGGACAAGTGGGCGTGGTACCTTCCATACAAACTAAATATTGAATTTATCATATTTAATAACGGTTTGGTTTGAATGACTTCATGGTCAATACAAATCATAAGTCAAAAAGAGGGCGGAATCGGACAAGTGGGGTGTTACGTCCCATACAAAGTAAATATTAATTTTTGTATATCTTGAGAACGGTAATAGTAGAAGTTCCTACATTAGGTTCAAACAACGTCGTGAATAATACACAGCAACTGGGCGAGATTGAATAAGTTGGCGTGGTACCTTTCATTCATACTAAATATTGAAGTTTGTACATGTGAAGAATGAGAACTATTTAAGCTTCTTTATCTTATCACATCAGCCAAAAAGCGGCTATTGCAGAAAGTACTCTGTAAAAAAGCTATCTGCAGTGACGTGCAAAAGAGGTAACATGATTTAGTTCTTTCCATTTCACACCCTTTATTTTTTTAAGTTTAAATAATCTGAGTATTTTTGTTGTATGGTATTATAGGTGCACATGTCCTCTTCCTCTAAAACTAATTTGATACCAATACAGCAACAACGATAGTAGTACTAGCAAAAAGTGTTAATAAAAACAAATTGCACAATTTTGTACCGTTGATCTTATTTTTAAAATCTATAAAAAGTCCAGTATCCTTTAGCTTTTTTTGAGCCTGGATGCAATTAAGGATACTGGATGTGTGTGTGTTTTTTTTAAATTATATATCTGGTATATCTTAGCAGACCTCCTTTGTTCACACCTACAGGTCGTTCATTTCTTTTTTCGGACTTGGATACTTAGCTAGCAGTGACTTGTTTTGAATCCACAAATTCTCAATCGGATTCATATCCGAAGATTGTGGAGGTCATTTAATATAAACAATCACTGTCCCACTTTTTTCACTACACCTGGTACTCGTAAATTTTGTTGCAAAATCGACAGGTACTATTCTTTACGCATGGTACCATCTATGACTACTAATGGATCTGCACCACTTTTCGAAATGCAACCTTAAACTATTATAAAGCCACCAGTATGATTTATTGTCTGTTTTAAAAGATCAGTAATAAAGATATGCAAATCAAAAGCACGTTGGGTGAAGTTTAATGATTTCTTTAGGCATTTTAATTGGAAATTTTGTTTCCTTGACGCAAATGTCGATGCCATGGTAGAGATGGTCGTTAGAATAATAAGGCTGGGGATGGGTATGTTTATTCCGTCCAAACAGATTTCGATTAAATCAAGAAATAAATCTTGGTTCAATCAGACACGCAGACTGGCTATCAGATTTAGAGAGAAAGCTTTCAGAAATTGGCGCAACAATAAAGGCGACCTTACTGATTCGCTACGCATACAGGCTAGATATTCGTGTACCGCAGTACTTAGGCGTGAAATAGCTCTTTATCAGCGTCTTCGTGCTAAAGTTCTTACTTTCTTGCAAATCTCAACGTCAACAAGTCTTCTTGGGCGGATGGTATACCATCATTGGTCCTGAAGCAGTGCTCTTCGACGCTTGCTCGTCCATTAGCCAACCTTTTCAGTTCGTCATATCACGCCGGCATTTTTCCATCATGCTGGAAAGTTGATAATGTAGCGTCAATCTCTAAAAAGGGTGAGGCAACCGATCCTAAAAACTACCGCCCCATAGCAGTCTGTTAGGCACTCTCAAAGATTATGGAGAGTATGGTTAATCATCACCTTGTAAATTATTTGGAATCCAACAATTAGCTAAGCGATCTGCTTCCGTAAGGGCCGTTCAACTGGTGACCTGATGGCGGTACTCTCCGAGTGGTGGAACAAATCCATTCATGGTTGTGGTGAGAGCAAAGATGTGACTCTAGATATTTCCAAGGCGTTTGCTAGAGTTTGGCATGAGGCGCTAGTATCGAAACTTACTGCCTTTGGTTTCGATAGTCACTTCTCTCGATTTATATCAAGCTTTCTCAGAGATCGCTCAATAAGAGTGGTTATAGATGGGATTTCATCCGACGAGTTCAGGATAAATTCAGGGGTACCGCTAGCCACTGTTCTTTCCCCAACTCTATTCCTAATGACTTTCGTCTTCTAACTTCCAATCCAATCACATTCTTTTGATCGTAGGCCGAGTCATTAGGAGATTGGGGCGAATGACACTCTCACGAGTGACTTAACGAAAATCTCCGAGTGGGATCGTGCGAATTGGGTTGATTTTAATGTGCTCAAGATCCAATGTTATTTTCTGACACACAGACGTGGTAATGTGGTGTAGTCTGTAACTATGGGTAATGTGGATATTGAAGAGTCAGATGCTCTTGATGTTCTAGACATAAGGATTCATTGTGATATGCGTTGGAACGATCACATTTTTAATGTGTCAAAGGAAGCATTCAAGTGCCTCGGTTTTTTAAGACCGTGCGAGACATACTTCACTCCATCTGACCTCCTTAATATTTACAAGACCTATATCCGATCCAAAATGGAATACAAATCTAATGTATTGGCCGGTGCTTCAAGGTCTAGTTTGGGCTTCTCGACCGCGTACAGGAGAGGCCGAAGATGCTTATTAATGACGGTAGTGTAACCAACTCTATTGATTTCTTAGAGCAACGTCTCAATTTGGCGTGTGTTTTATTGTTCTATCAATACTATAATGGAATGTGTTCTATCGAAATTAAAGAATGGCTCCGCATAATCATATATTTTAACGCTGTACTCATTGTTCCCGTAGAGCACATCCCACTTGTAGTTGATTGTCCGATGAATCGTTTGTGGAACGATCTTCCCGAGAAAGTTTTTCCTGCCACTTACGATATGGATGGTTTCAAATCAATAGTCCATAAACACTATGTAGGGGTCATCCCCTGAGTGCTGGCCTTAAGTTAAAAATAATCAAAAGCAACAAGCAATATTTCGTTTGCCGTGTCTGTGCAGCTTGGAATCAATAACCAATTAAATACGGACTCCGAGATACCATTCCATTCACCTTCTAAATTTGCAAAGTGTTCGTTTTGATTTTCATTACTCCATTTTCATTAGTCCGGTGATTATGTCTACCGGTCAAGGATTTAAACCCTATTCTCTTCAATAAACTCTCTGACTAACCTAGATGCGTGTTATGGGATCATTTTCGTTCCTAAGATGTTTTTGTGCAACAAATCGATCCATTTATAATACACCCTTTGATACAAGGTTTTGCGCTGGTGAACTTTACTGCACAGCGAATGACTCTGTAGCTTTTAAAAGATGACTATAAAGATACAAGTAGACATAGACTTCTGGTTTTACACTGACCTTGCGGCTCATATTCTATAAAAATTTTGGTAAACAAATGTCTACTACCTATCCGGGTTAAAGTCCCCAAACGCAAACGGAATTGCTAAATAGGCTATAGAATAGAATGTATAAACAGTGCTTACATGCTGTTACAATTTGAATACTACAATTCGCTGTCGTTGCATCTTTGATCGCATCATCTGCTTCTACCACAATGGCTATGTCATCTGCAAAACCCACTATTTTAACCATACAGGATAACTGAAGTCTTAGTACACCATCATACATGACATTCCACCACAGAATTCCCAAAGCAGATTCCTGTAGCACTGTACCTCTACCTATATCACAGATAATGTTCAGTTGCTATAGAACAAATACCACCGGATGGGCCATCTATCGGCTTAAATTTGAACCAGTGGTTATTTCGAATCTGGCAATGCTTACGGCATTCTATTCTGTCACAAAATGAAATGAATCGATTTACTCTTGAGCAACGTTAGGATTTATTGGAAATTTATTTCCAAAACACAGACAAAAAAAAATAAAAAAATATTCTTTTTGGATGAAGCTCGTTTTCATCTTAGTTGGCACGTTAATAAGCAATAATTGTCGTATTTGGAGCTCAGAAAAACCAATATTTCTTTGAAAATGAGAATGGCGCAACCATTACGGTCAATGGAGACACCTATCGCACCATGATAACCGATTTTTTTATGCCCGCTCTTCATGGTATGGATGTGAACTATTGTTAAGTATCAACAGGGTGGAGCAACTTGCCACACATCACATGCCACAATCGATTTATTGCGTCAAACGTTTGATGGCCGTTTAATTAGCCGAAATAGTAAGGTCAGTTAGCCGCCAGGAAGCTGCGATTTGACACCGTTGGACTATTTTCTGTGGGGCGGTCTTAAAGACAAATGTTATGCCGAAGAACCAGAGGCAATTGAGCATTTGATGACCAACATTCGTGATGTCATTGCCGAGATAGATACTTAAAAAAGTTCTCGAAAAATGGTACGATCGAATGTGGTAGTGATAGGCCAGCGGCGGCAGCCTTATGAATGAAATAGTATTTCATTTCGAATCGAAACAATTGTACTTCACAACACCCATTCATTGAAAAACATTTAACATTTTTACAATAACTTGTCTCATAACTCACCAATGCAAAAGCCTATCTAATCAATTAAACGCTGTCGTGATTTTGACAAAATACCAAATCTCTGTCATAAATAAATCTTTTCATTTTTGATAAAAGAAAGAACTCAATGCTTATAAACGAGTATTTTGGCAATTCTATTCAGTTATGCTCTAAAGCTCGTTATAAGCACTTACTAGTCTCGAACATAACTGGTCTACTCTGTGTTGTGTATGAACCATGGGAGGTAATTAATTAAAAAAAATATGTTTTTGAAAAACTAAACCGAATAACCATTTTTCTTATAACTTTACCTTTGCAGTAACATACCGCCTGGCCATTTTGCTGGGCTGCTTAGTTTGTTTTGCAAACGGCATTAGTCTACAATTGGATTCCGGTAATAATATTTGTCGTTTATTTCCGGATGGTGCCATTATACGTAAACCTGGTTCTTGTAAAGAATTACTCAAATGTCAGAATGGCCTAAGTACACCGCACTCGATAAATTGTAACGCCAATGAAATAGTCGGCTTAGATAAAATGACATGTGTCACCAAAAAAGATACTTATTGTACGCAAACTTGCCCGAAGAATTCACCAAAATGGATATCCGATAAGAAGAATTGCAATGAATGGATTGCATGCAAAAAAACTACCGTAACTAGTACCGGTATCTGCCCACCAGGGCAGATTTTTGATCAGGCACAACAGAGGTGCATCTATCGCCCGCGTAAATTTAAATGTGAACGTAAGTTTGATGTCTGTGATCTGGCCAAAGTAGGACAAAAATTTTGGGATGAAGTCAATTGTCACAAGTATTACGAGTGCGCAAAAAACGCCAAAACTATACATAAGGAATGTCCTATATCTACGTACTATGATGTACGCAGCGGTGAATGTATTAGAAAAGCTGAAGTGAATTGTTATAAACATCCGGTACCAGTAGAGGCTTGTGGTAATCGAAAACTAGCCATACATGATCGTTTTGTACCAGATCGTGCTACTTGTCGTGGTTATTTCTTTTGTAGAAATTTAAATAAAAATGGCACACAAATACCCGATGAACATCCTCCATGGGGTCAATGTCCTTTGGGCTACTTTTTTGACGCCACTTTAGAAGCTTGCCGCAATCAGAATCATATAAAGTGTTTAGAAGATCGTTGTGATGGTATTGTTAATGGTAAGGTTCTAAGTGAAATGCCCGGTTGTCAACATTATTTGGTGTGTGAGAATGGCATGACCAAAATACCCGAGAAATGTGAAGGCAATAAATATTTTGATCCGATTACTGAAAAATGTGTAGATACAAAAATTTCTTATCCGATATGTGAACCATAAAAAGAGTGAATAAATAGATTACAAACATAAAAAAGAAAAATTGTATTTTTTATTGTATTTTTAAAACAGTTACAGTCGGTGAAAAAGTTAAACACACAGTGTTAAGAGAAACAAATTTTATAACAGCTCGTCTCAGGTTTTGCACTGGATAAAAATTATTTTCTAAATTGAGCTAAATAGGAATGTGGCTAACATGTCAGTTCTTAATAGCGGATACGTCTTAAGAAATAGATTTAATCTTAATACTTTTAACTTCTACCTTAGACTTTTAACTTCTACCTTAGACAAGATTTTTTGTGAACATCTCTACAGAACCATTTATTAGGCCTGAGTCTGTGTCGGATCAAAAACCTTGGAGGGAATTTCTTGACACTGCAGTGTTCTACAGGCGGAGGTTTGGTCCAGATTTAACGTTAGTTCGCTACGCTGGCATACCCCACAGTACTAAAAGCACAAGTGAGTGCAATGCATATGATAGAAACTGCATGTGAGTACCAAATTCGAAGGCATGTTGTTTGGATATGACTTCTACCTTGGAAAAGTGCCATGTTACCCAGTTAAGAATGTAGCACCACACCGAACCAATGCTCTCCTCGCGATTTGGTTATAAACCACAGCCACCACTTAATTCCCACAAGATGAGCTGACCAAAGTCAGTCAAGGACCTAGGTCCCAGGTACTCCAGAATTAAGCTTCCGGTCAGATTTCGTAGCATAAATTATACTACTAGCAGCGTAAGTTACAAATGACTCCTGACTGGTAATCCATAGATATAGAGAGCAATGAGTCAGCGCACGAGTGAATACAACCAGCTTATTCGGTATTCGAAAAATTCGCCACTACCTATGACTAAAATCTTCAGTGATTACGAATTCAAAGCCATGTTATTTGGACATAGCCTCCTCTTTGGTGAGGTGTCGGAGACTATATCAACTCCTACCGAACTATAGGCCCGGCACCCGGTTAAAAATGTAACAGCGCCTTGCCATAGTTGGGCATGGACCAAAGTCACTGGGGCTACCTCCGGTCAGGCTACGTAGCATAAATGCTACTACCAGTGTAAGTCCCAAACGACTCCGAACTGGAGGCCAAAATGAAGGGTAAAAAATATCAAACAGCAAACAGGAAACATTTTAAATACAAACAGAAACCAGAAACCAGTAACAGTACGATAACCAGAAGCCGGTGACGAACTAAATTACGCAACAGGCCGCAAACCAACCAAACAAACAATGCATACTGTCATGTGCTAACGAGCCGTAAAAACCCATTATTAGAAGTGGAGGGAGTACTTCCCTTAACGTTCCGTCTTCTCCTCTCAAATACAGCAAGCACAAAAGCGCCCAACCTCCCAAGAGTCCAATTGTCCAGCAAACACCTACTAAAATCCCGAACTTCCTCAGTATGAGTAGTACCCATACCATCTTAGTTCCTATGCCTGTAGTTCTCAGTACCCATCCAGTCCTGCCAATACATTGCTAAAATGCAGGCTTAAGCCGAATCCTAATTCTGGGCGTTCCTGTACGAACGTCACGTTCGGTATAAACTCATATGTTACCCTCCGTCACTGTTCGTCCATCTTGTCTGCCATCTATCTACGAGGTACCCCTGCAAAAGAACGTTATATCTATCTCTAGCTATGTCAAGTTCAGAAACAGAAAGCCAGTCATGCGTTCAAAGTGGCAGTCCTTTCTTGATTCTATAGGCAATACTGCGACGTACTACCACCAAAACAAGAACCTGCAAAGAGTGGGTAGATATAGTCCGATACACCGGAACACATGCTAAAAGTGCAATTTTTTGACAAGTGAATATCCTGCGCTGTTCAATAACAGCGCATGTGCCTAACCCCCACAACAATAGCCTTAACATGTGTAAGATGAACGTGACAGCTCATACGCTCTTCTATAACTTTTACAGTAACATAGTGAATGCTGTTAGTGTCACTTCTAATTAGTGGTGGTCACTCGAGAGACAATGTAGTTTTAAGCAAAATCATCACCATCTTGTCCACTGCAACATCAACAGCAACTTCCCCACCCCACTCGCAAGCGATGCCGATAAAGAGGGCAGTGGACTGGTTGATGTGCTGCAAGATATTCAATGTGAATATCGAGATCTGTACGGGCAGTTCGTCTGCGATTATAACGCCTTTTACTGTGAACTCGACATCGTTGTTGGTATGTGGATGCAAGGCATCTCTAAATGGCGAGTATTCAGACCTAAATATTACCTGGGTGAGAGGCCACACAACTCCAGGGGAACTGTATTGCCAATGGACTAGCTAGAAGTGGATCTTTATTTGGAGAATTGAGCAGATTGACCACTACGATAGTTGTCGAGCAGGGCACGGCGACAGTGAGAGAGTGGCTTGATCGCAGTCCATCATAAGAGTAAGAGGAGGATTCGGTGGAGTATTTTCTGTGTCAGTGTCCAAAACTTTTGTATATTAGAACTGATATCCTGTATGCCATGCCAGGTTCATTAGTTTCGGATTTGAACACCACAGTTCGCCAGAATAATACGTACTCCTTTTTCTGTGTATCACAGTGGGATCAGACTTGTAATATGCATGCATTTGAACTTTATCAATGGTCGTTATTTTCTTGTTAATGCAGTGCACAACAGACAACATCTTTGATATTTAACGCCACCTACATTTCATATATACTTTCGCCGCAAATAATTATTTATCGTTGGGTTGTTTTTGTTTATTGCCACACCTTAAACTTAAATTGGAAATTTAAAAGATTATAATTTTGGCGCGCTACATAATAATGGTTTCCCCGAAGTTTCTTTTTGGCTCAATTGACACTTTCCACCATTTAAGAAACCTCTGACCGCGAATAAAGTTGTTGAAAATAAAAATAGTGTCAACATTAAAGTTGTTTTTAAATAAGTTAAATTTTAAAGTGCAATAAATAATTTAATTAAAATGCTTAACTGTAGTCTTTGCGATATTTGGGACTGAGCAGGATTTATTTTTGATAATCAGTTTTTAAAATTTTGTTGGTTTTAATTACTATTTTGGCTGAAATCAGGTACTTTTATTATTTTGTAGAAGTTTTTTATGAAAGTTCATATACCTTTCTTTGTATTGTTATCAGAATTTATCTGGTTAAAAATAACAATCAATTTGTATGTTCGTTCGGAATTTGTGCAATTTTCCCTTTAGTGCCATCTCTTTCTATGGGTAATTTATTTAATATTTTTATTAGCTCTTGTAGAAATCCTATTTAATGTCACTTTTTGTTTTTTTTTTATTAGATTTGGCACTTTATTATTAGTATAATACGCTCTCTATTTAATTACAGAAAATCTTTGATTTCTCTCATCTTATGTTAAAAACCTCCATCTTTGGATTGTCAAATTTTGGATGATGAGAGATCAGTACAAGAATTGTCTTGGTTAAAGAGCATTGTGAAAAGGAAAAATACAAAAAAAAAAAGTTAAAGTTCGGATCTGGTAAATTTGAGTTGAAAAATTATTAAAAACCGAAATTTTAAATGAAAAACGAGAAAAAATTGAGTCTGGCCAAAATTACAAGTGATTATCCTCGAAGAAAACAAAGGCCTGAAAAAAAAATAAAAGTGTAATATAAAAAGAGCAAGTATATGTGAATAATATGTGTTGGAGCATGGAGCTTTAATTTAATTATAATTCGCTTCAAACTAACACAAATTGTTAACTTATTTTACTTAAATTGATTTGTTAAATTATTATTTATGTAAAGGGTGTTTTTTATAGAGATATAGAACATTAAGTTGCAATAAAACAACGATGGATTACTCGATTGATATGAATTTTATTTATCCGAAAGATAATCTTGTCGCATTACATTTTAAATATGATTTCTGGCATATGATCGCCACGGCTGTCGCGGATGTAGTCCAATCTGGATTTCTAATTTTCGATGACTTTTTCCAACATTTGTGGCCGTATATCGGCAATAACACGGCGAATGTTGTCTTCCAAATGGTCAAGCGTTTGTGGCTTTACCGCATAGACCAATGACTTTACATAGCCCCACAGAAAGTAGTCTAGCGGTGTTAAGTCACAAGATCTTGGAGGCCAAACGCGTCTTTCAATAAATCTATTATGGCACCAGCTGTGTGACATTTTGCGCCGTCTTGTTGAAACCACATCTCCTGGACATCATGGTTATTGAATTCAGAAATGAAAAAATTAGTAATCATGGCACCATAGTTTTTGAAAAAGTACGGACCAATGATTCCACCATCCCATAAAGCGCGCCAAACAGTCAGTTTTTCTGGATGTAACGGTGTTTACACATACACTTAGGGATTACCTTCACTCCAAATGCGGCAGTTTTGTTTGTTGACGTATCCCTTCAAACAAATGTGAACATCATCGCTAAACAAAAAGTGCGCGATACGTATTTCGAACAGAACCATTAGTTTCGAAATAAAATTGCACTATTTACAAGCGTTGTTCAGGCGTGAGTCTATTCATGATGAATTGACAAACCAAACTGAATATAAATCACTTAACAGCTGTTAAATCGGTCGCCATCTTGAAAAGTAATGCCAACTTAAAGTTCTATACCTCTATTAAAAACACTGTGTTGGCCACAAATGTTGGAAAATGTCATCGAAAATTGGACGTTCAGATTGGACTACATCCGCGCCAGCCGTAGCGGTCATATGCCAAAAATCATATTTAAATTGTAATGCCACAAGATTATCTTTCGGATAAATAAAATTCATGTCAATCGAATAATCCATCAAGTTTTATTTATTTTTATTTATTGCAACTTAAAGTTCTATACCTCTATAAAAAACACCCCTTATATTATATACTGTTATAATTTTGTTGTATTTATTCTTTATTATTTTCAATTTATATACATAAATATTACATTTACAGTCGATTGTAAACGCTGTTAACATGAATTTTGCTTAAGTCAACATGTTTTGTATGATTGTTTTCAGTAAAAAGTTTTGTTTATCAACATTTCTTGTAAAAGATGAATCAACACCATTATCAACATCGAGCAACATCGGAAGATGTTTTAATGGCGGCCGGAGTTGTTTCAAGTAAGTTTGTTTTTGTTGATCTTTCTTTTGTTTTTGTGTTTTTTTATTCATTAATTATCAAATTGATATATTGATAAAATTATTTTTGCTGATGATTATCTTTTTTTCAATATAATTACTATTTTAATTAATTTATTTATTTTATTTACTATTTTGTGATGAATTTATAAAAATGCGGCTTTTAATATTATTATGTTGGCCTAAAGATAATAATAATTTCTGATTGATAATTTCATTTGGGTTCACAGCTTGTGTTTTTGGGATCATGATATTTTATGTGCAATATTGTATGGATTTGGTTATCATGATCAGTTTTGTGTGGGCAAGACGTCCCGATACGAACTAGTGCCGTTATACTTTATCATAACTATTTAAGCTCTGTGGTGTGCATATGTTGGCACGCAATTTCTTTTTTTAGAATTTATGATGTGATCATATGGCGACTGGTATTACAATGCTTCGGAACATCGGTACCCTATAACATCTTTAAGGAATATCAACCAATCATCCATATAGTTAATACATTATAGACTATGGACTCAGGTGAGCCGGATAAGTGTCTGGCTAGCCGTCGATACTAACTAACTACCTAAGTCAGGAGAATTTGATTTATATTGTGCTTATATCTGATGCGGATTGCGCGGTGTAGTGTTTAGAGCGTAAGAACACAACATCAGCGACCCAGGATCGAATCTCCAGTAGAGGATATGAAAAAGAAATTAATTGCTGTTTCAAGTATTTAGTAAAGAGACTTCAACCTCCCTCCAGACAAATCCATTTAAAAAAAGCCACAATAAACTTTTGACGACGATGACAAATAATAGACAAATAATTAGGAGAAAATGTCACCTGCTGGAAAAAAATTACAATGCTAAGTAAAGATCACCACAATCGCTTAGAAGAATCCTTACCACTACACGCAGTGATATAGAGGCGAGCTACAATAGATTAAGTATTTACTTAAATTGAAAATCAAGTTAATTAATGAAACTGAAACAAAGCAAGGGAAGTCAATATGCTCCCTAGAGGAGTGACGGAGAAAAAAATACCCACTGCAGTACGTATGTGAACACATATATTTTGTCTAGAAGAGACATCTATAGCTTTAGACTCGGTTGACTGATATTTTATATGATAATGCTCCATTTTTTTGCCAAAACATTTTTGCTTTTATTAACCAACCTCCGTAGTCTTATTGAGATCTAATATATTGAAGTTTAAAGACTGACTAATTTCTGCTAGTTCGACAAGTTAGTTTAAATCCTACAGTAACTCTATTCTATTAGTAAGTGAATTCATGTAGAAACTCCGTCTCTGCGATCTTTATTGTACAAAAGTAGAAAGTATTAGTAGACTCATAACGCAGTTTCCTAAACTTTCGTTAATTTAGCTCCGATATCGTAAGCGTAGTCAAGGTATTCTAGTTTTCCCCGAAGACTCCAAATAATTCCTTTGCTGTGGCATAATTTTTCAGCCATTATAAAAAACAAAGGTGATGATAATTTGAATTCTGTTGTTAATGGGGAATTTGGCATATACTTCAGTATATTCCAGTGCCGGGCAAATGGGATGGAGTGGCGGAGGTTGGCAAAAGCTTTTTCAAATCTATGTTTTTAGGTAAAGCGGCGATCCTTACTCTACAGACTGTGTGTTTGATGATCACTCCTAGACTGTTTGCATGGCTAACAAAGGATTCGATAAATTCCTTTCCCTACTCTTTCCTAGGTGAAACTTAGTGAAAACCCCCTCTAGTTTTTTTTGGCGTAAATAGTGACATACAAGAATAAATTTTAATTTTTTGTTATTTTCTTTATTTAATTTTAGATTTTTTCACGTTTTTTTTATTTTTATTTAGAACAAGCTGGGTAAGTTTTTATTTTCGTAGTACAGCCACCTTTTTCTTCATCAAAGAACAAATTGCCACAGGTGCCATCCGCAACCTTAACACCATCTTTGCACAGAGAATAATGGCGGCAACCATTTACACCAGCAACGACAAACGTCAGTTGACGCCCTTCACAACGATCATACGTACAAGTAACATTCAAGGGATGCAGGCACGCTTGTTTTGCTTCACTGAAAAATGTATCTTGCGGACATTGTAGCCAGGTGGGATTAGGATCTGGCTTCCCAGCACCTAAATTGGCACAATGGAAATAACCACGACAAGTGGCACCATCTCCAACCAGTTTATTACGTTTCGGTGAAAGTGTGCTACCGCAAACACCTGCTGGTAAAGCATGACAGCCAGCTATAGGTTCTTTTATACATTTACCTTGTGAAGCATCAAAATATCTTGCCTTATCGGTACAATTTTTATGTTCAAGTTCACCCTTTTTGCTATTACATGTAAAATAACCGCCACAATACGATTCATCCTTAAATTTAACGTCTTTCTTGACAATGGCACAAAAATTCAATTGAGTTATTTTGCAATTCGATTTATAACTGTGTATGCAATACTGTAAAGTCTCATTGAAATGTGTATTCAAGGGACATTGGCCATAAAGGGCCAAACCATCATCTTGACAATAGTAATAGCCAGAGCAAGATATTGGATCTCTAACAAATTTTCCAGTTTTATTTTGACACTGGCTATCACAGGTACTCTGATCTAAGCTTTTTACGCACTTATTTGTGTCTTTGTTGTAGAATGGTGTGGAACCTGTACATTTAAGACCCTTTATCGATTTAAAATTAATACAAATTAACTCTTGACTGCAATCATCTGGATCACGCAACTTAGTGCCATTGGCAAATAAGCGACAGGGATCAAGATAACGTTGAGCCAATATATTCAAAGGCATAAACGTCCATAATACAGCCAAGGGTAACAAACAAATGAATAAACGTTCTTTAAAAAAATAAATAAATAAATAAATAAATTTATTAAAAATTAAAATTCAAAAAAATATCAAAATTACTTACCGTTCATTCTTTTTTGCCTATCTTCGAAATCTTTTCAATATCTCAACTCTTGAGTGTTACTTTTAATACTAAAACCATTTTCGAAATTTGAATTTTATTTGAAAAAATAATAATTTTTTTTTGTTTTTGTTTATAACTCTTTGTTAAGATTACAGATTAACAGTTAAGGGTGATAAGATTTTCAAAATAAAACATTTTTTATAAAAGTCCAGTATTCGATTAGATTCTCTATGAATATCAATCATATACGACTGTCTTACTGGTGACTTAAATTTTACTAAAAAAGCGAAGGTGTTGGCCCATATAGTTATTCATACAAACGCGAACTATCAGTGGCACAGTTTAGTCTTCTCAAATTCTAGATTCAACCACCGAGAAGCTTTATTATTCATTAGAGACCTGTACTGGACACTTTTCGTTGTTCTTTTCTACTTTTCGTAATTTTCATTCTGTTGCTTCATATTATTTTTCTCAAGAAAATTAATTTCAATTAATTTCTTGTTGGTAACTTCAAAAGGGAATCAAAAAATTTAATATTTTTCAGTTGCCACTATGTAAAAGCAGACTCACTATCTAAAACCCGGAACAGTCCCGGGTCTAACAAAGAAAACATTTTTTTTTGTTCCAAATTAGCTTTAGTCATCAACGTAATCTCCATCAAGATCAATGTAATTATTCCAGCTCGGCTTTACCATTGCAATACCACTTTTGTCAAACCACTTATCTTTTGCCTCAAAATAAGCCTCAAGCTTCAGCAATAACCTCTTTACTCGTGCGAAATTTCTTACTTCTTCTGCGAGCCAGAGCCAGTAGTAGCTAAGAGCCAAATCTGCGAAATACGGTGGTTGCGAGAGAAATTCGAAGTTCAATTCATGTAGTTTTTCTTATTCTGGTTGTTCTTGTTTTTAGTCAACAGTGAGCATACGCGGCACCCACTTTGAACAAAAATTTTTCTCATAGTAAACTACAATATTAGGCTTCTTTTGATATCTTTATGATGTCAGTTTACTCACGCAATTTCACTATTCGATAATTTAAATCGATTTTGTGGATTATTTTGATGTTTTCTGGTGTTATCGGTTTCTCTACGACCACGTTTGAAATCAGCAAACCAACGTTTTATTATTGTTTCTGATGGAGCAGGGTACCCATAACACTTTTAAGCCATTACTTCGCTTGAACGGTATGTTTTTTCATCCAGAAGCAGGGTGTAGAAATTTTGTTTTTCTTCATCACTACTCTAGGTTGCATATTGGCTTTCCAGAAAGCATCCAGTTTCTTTAATCAATTTGATCTTTCAAGCTAATTAGATGATTAATCTACTGTAACTTCCTCAATATGATTTTGCTTAGTGGTGAATATCCTTGCTAATTGGTGGCGATCTTTACTTTAGCATTATACATTTTTTTCTCAGTAGATGGCGTGTTTTCCTGCTCATTTGTCCGATGTTTGTCATCATCGGCAGAGGTATGCGGGAAGGTCAGGAAGGCTTCTTTTATTTTAGATGGAGTTGTCTGGAGGGAAGTTGAAGCCTCTTTATTAAACATTCGAAACCACAATCAAATTTTTTCTTCATCATATCCTCTGCTGGGGCTTGAACTTGTGTTTTTGTTGTTATGCGTACGATCTAATCACTACACCACGCCACCCCCTTGCTTAGAATTATCGGAAAACACGACATTGTTTTTGATCCATTGTTCGGAAAATAACAAAAGTAGCGTCACTCTTGGCACAATAATGCTATAAACACATTCACGGCTACCGACCATCGACTACAAGTTGTCAAAAAAAAAACACATGTGTGCATATGTGAATAATTATTTTGAGCGACAACACGGCTACCGACTTATACTAATTTCTATTTTTCTTGGCGACAACAAACAGTTCAGTGCTGTCAATACAATAAGATGCATAAAATGGGCGTTTTAAAAACGCAATACATGACATACATACATTAAAAACGCGAAAGAAATTTATGTGGCACCACAGTAATGTTTTATTTGGGTTATGTTCAATATGTCAAATCAGATGTTTATTTTGTAGCTGTAGTCGTTAAAATAATTAAGTAGCTGGTTACTTCGCTACTTTTGTAGCCAGCATCCTTTGTAGTCGTGTGGTCGATGGTCGGTAGCCTTGAATGTGTTTATAGCATAATTCATAAACTAACTGAAAAAGAAGTGAATACAATAAAACAAGCGCCATCTATGTGTTAGGCCCGGAATTTCTCAGCCTATGTGCTAGTTATGTATCACATTTTTCCGCCATTTTATCGCCTTCCGATTCAAATTTAAACTATTAAGATGTCTTCAAATAAACACACACAATATTTTTATACAGTTTGTCAAGTAAATGTTTTCAAAGTAGAAGAAATTTTAAATTTTTACTTGCATTTGAGAATTGCAACAACAAACCTTTAACATTCCTTCTTTTTTAGCGCAGCATATGATGTTGTACAAAGGCCTTGCCTTTACAGCAATGGAATTAGCCCACTCTTTTGGCAGACTTGTATTCTCGAAATATTTTATTCAAAGAGAGTCTTTTGTTGCACGTTCAACCAATTTTTCATTGCTGAATGCTTTGTCACGTCTTTAACACACGATAACATAAAAAAATTCCATAAATTTCTTATTTTTGAAAACATTTATTTGACAGCCTAAAGATCGGGTAAATGGCTTTTTTGTTGTTGTGGGTCTCTTTGATTTAAGTTATGACTACTGATAGTTCTTAATGGTTACTGTAACGGAATGTGTGCAAAAAAACATAAACATGTTAAGAGTTTGTTGTCGAAGTTCTTAAATAAAAATAAGATTCAAATATATTTTTTTTTCTTTTTTAAAAACATTTATTTGACAAACTGTATGTACGAACTATACCTGATGTGCTTTGTTCAATACCCGTTTGTTCAATCTTTTTCGCTTTATGGCTGATATGGATATATAGCTAAGCTTTAATTGTTTTACTTCACATATAAAAATTTCTACATTTAGTAGCAATGGAACATGCCACGGTCATGTAGCCAATCTTGTCCATTTTTTATTCTGATTATTTGTTTTGGCTATAAAGTTATTTAGACCAAATTTAGAAAGAAAGATGAATGGTAGGTACCACGCCCACTTAACCAATCTCACCCAATTACTGACTGGTGTGTATTATTCACGACGTTGTTTGAACCTAATTTAGGAACTTCTACTATTACTGTTCTCAAGATAAAATAAGATCAATAGTTAGTTTGTATGGCAAGTACCACACCCACTTGTCCTATTCCGCTCACTTTTTAAATGATAATTTTTGTTGGCTATGAAGTCATTCCGTACTCACAACGTTTTGATATACAAGTGCTATTTGTTTTTTTTTTTTGTGAGTTAAGAAAATCAGTTTGGCCAAAAAATGGAAATTTATAGAGAAGGCTTTCGCTAGATTACTTTCACAACTTTCGACGTGGATTATCTCAAAAGAATGTGTTGATGAACTCAGTTCTTTGTATGGCGATAAAGCACCATCAAAAACCACAGTATATCGCTGGTATAGTGAATTCGGTTGCCGACGAATTCCGTGAAGGTCGTTCAAAATCAATCGCTGTACCACAAAACATCGATGCAGTACATGAAGTGATAATGTAAGATCGCCATGTGGCATATTGTGAGATTAGTTCTACTTGAATATTAGTTCTACTTACGATTTTACATACGATTTTACAAGAACAAAAAAAATTGCTCTCAATGGATATCCCATAATTTATCAATCGCTCAAAAAAAGGCTCGCTTCGATTGGTGTAAAGAAATGATTGAAAAGACATGTATATGACGAGTCATGAATGAGCCGGAAACAAAACAACAATCGACAGTGTGGTTATTCCAAGACGAGCTAAATTCAACAAAAGTGGATAAAGCGCAGTGGAACAAATGGTCGCCTGTTTTTTCGGCCGAATGGGACATGTGGCCACTGTTTCGTTTGAGCAACGTAAGACGGTCAATTCTGAGTGATACACGACCATTTCTTTGCCAGAAGTCTTCGGAGAAATACCTAAAACCGACCGGCGAAGACGAATCAAATACCGTGATGACACATCTCGTCAAAAAGGTGAATTTTTGAGCAGTCAAAACATCGAATTGATGTCTCATCCTCCATACAGTCCTGATTTGGCACCCAATGACTTCTTCTCTTTCCCAAATATCAAAGGTAAACAGTGTGGTCAACGATTACGAGTAGTTCAAGCATTCAAAAACCATACTTTGGAGGTGTCTCAAGAAAACCTGCTTTGAGAAATGGCATTGATCATCAATGGCGTTGTTTTGAAAAACAATACAGACATTTTGATTTAAAAATATTTGTTATTATTTGCTATTCCCGAAATAAATGTATATTCATTTAAAAACTGTAGCACAAGTCCAATATTCGTCAACCATTTACTTAATCTTTGATGTAGGGTACAAAAAATAACTGAAATAATAGCAGTTGCATAAATATATAAGTACATACATACATATATTTTAAGTTATGTTATGTTATGAATTATTAAGCGGGCGCAAAATAATATTTTTGTTTTTAATTATTTTTGGTAATCATTTAAAGCTCCATTTTGTAAAAGATCAACCGTTAAAGGAAATTTTTTTTGCATTAAATACTCTCACAAAGATGGCGTTATGGATGAAAATAATAAAATTTATTTAACGCGCGAGTAAATGCCGATCGATAATTCTAGAAATATCAACATAAAGTTAGTTTAATACAATCTTTTTATCAACCGAAATAAATTTATTGCCTATTCGTAATTAAAAAAAAGTAATAATAAAATAAATAAAAAATCACAGATTTATGACACCAATATTTATGTGAGATATCACTACTTCAGAAGGCTATTATTGTACAGCATAAACTAACAAAATTTAAAATTATTGTTAATAAATATTTTCATTTTCGTATACATAAAAAATCTTATCTTACTCGTAAATACAATGGAATATCAAAAAAATGTTTATTAAAGTCTATATTCATAACCTAACGTAGTGGTCAACATATATGTTGACTGAGGCATAATGGTGATTGAAGCAATGATGTATGAGCAAAAACGTTTAAGTTCATCTACAGCAACTACTTTTAAATTTTATTTAAATTTTCTCCATTACTGTTTATAACTTTTTGAGAAAATGATCTTACTATGCGGTTAGAAGTGCCATTAGTAAGAGATGGGGTCTTCGCCCGGTGTTGGTGTCCTTACTTAGAGCTGTATCGTATGGTGCAGAGCTTTGAAAAATGTCAGTCGAACGAGGCTTCTGGTGCCTTCAGGAGTTCTCCTTAAGTAGCGCTGGACATTATACATATTGGGCTTAACCTCTCTGGAGGTTGCTGAGAAGAGAAGAGCCATGTTATGCCAAGGCCACGCTATCTTCACAGTTGGCTCTAACATCGAGAAGGGTGGGAGTCTATCTTGCAGACAGCGACATTAAACTGTCCTTTAGACTCCCGGACGAGTATAGCGTTTTCCAGGCTAGGGTCTTTGCCGTCTTTAGGGCAACTGAGCGGCTTCGCAACTTGACCGCTGAAGGTGATCTTTTATATAGACAGTCAGGCGGCTATTAAGCATGGTTGGCAACCAACTGTGTAGCCCAATTAAATCCAACCGGGTTTTACAAAAAGGTATAATTTTAGCTTAGAAATGATGACATTTTAACAAATTTATCAAATCACTGCCTTCATCTTTCTCCCAGCGGAAGCAGTTGTAAGATCTAATAAAACCCGGTGTTTTTTAAAAAAGCCCGGGTTTTTGCCAACCCTGCTATCAAGGCGCTGGTTGGACGCCATTTAAGCTCAAGGCTGCAGAAGTATCTTTACGTCCCGTCTGGATGTGTGCAGCGTCAAGTTTTGCTGCGTTCCGACGTACACTGACGTGCGGTTAAATGAGACTGCAGATGAGATGGCAATAGGAGGCGCGGATAAAGGCATTTAACTAGCGGATGCGTCTGTAAGTCCACCGCTAGGTTTCTTTGGGAGCTTAATAGATAACTGGGCCCATCGTAGAATGGAGAATGGCTCTGATATAAACTTCATCGCTCTTTGTAGGACATGATGGGTCCTCAATCTGAGGAGGGAATCTCTCAGGATTCTATTTACGGCATTGCCAGGGTGACACATTGTCACAAACCAATAAACTAAAATGCCATAATAAAGTTTTATAATTCCAAATGGGTTTTTATTTTCCTAACAATATATTAGAAAAAGAGTACATGAAAGAACAGAGCCTTCTTGAAAATTCCATAGATCACCAAAATTGATTTTGTCTCCCAAGTTAATGTTGTCTCGAGATTCATTAACGATTTTTTATGTCATGTTCCTAAAACGCTTAAACCAGTAGCAAACAATTTCAATTTCAGTCGTCTATGACTTATGCAGGAATTTCTTACGCTATATTTATGACATATAAATGACAATGTCTTTATAACGAAAACACGTGTTGGAAATTGTCCCTAAAATTTCAAATCAAAAAGGATTTAAAAACAACAATTTTAAAAGTCAATTTAAGCTAACTCTACAGGAAACGTCAATAGTGAAATATTTGTGCTTCACTAGTGACATTGTCAGTAGTACTAGTACCACCAGCCAATGTAATCATCTATTGACATTTAACATTATCTAGTAATTGAGAAACCACCATCCAGTAGACTTTAGCACTATGGACGAGGTAGTTCTTTAACGAACATATGCAGATCAGAAATACACTGGAACTATTGTCACTCATAAAAGGAAAGTTGTCGACAATTTAACTAGTAAAGTCGTTGCTGAAAAAGGGGGTCTTAAATAAGCAGAGCCGCTGCAGTAGTAGATAGGACATACCGCATACGACATCCGCAAAAAAAAAACAATTTTTTTAATGTAGACATGTAGCATAGAAAATCCTGTAGCGTTCAACATATGTTAGTCATAACAGACAATATGGCGGGCGACATTGTAATAAAAAAGTATCTTTGCTTGTATCATTGTTACAAGAATTCATTAATTAAATTTTTGTTTTTTTATGACTGTTTACAACGTCAGTTGCACAATAGCCGAACATATGGAAGCCCAAGCACAGTATACTTTTCTTTTCCAGTGAGTAACGCCATGTTCAAAAGAATCACATCGAACTGACTCCGTAGGAAGGTTCACACGCTTCGAGCTGTGGAATTTCCACTCACGACATGACCAACGCAAATGTTGCGCTTTAATGCGCTTAATCACGTCAATGTCGGAATATACTCGGTCGGTGGGCATACTCGCTATTTAATACAACAGAAGACAGAGAAAAGTTCGCTTGAAAACTCCTAGAATCGCCTCATTTGTTTGTGTTATAACTAGGGGAGAGAAGAATACATCGACCGAACTCAATTTGGTCTTAAAAAAACTATGGGCACTCGAAAGCTTTGTTTTTCATACAGGTTCTTGATCAAGCAGCCATAGTAAAAAGATGGCAGCCCGTTTCAATATAAATTAAACAACCATAAGCAGCCATAGTAGGAAGATGGGAGCCCGTTAAACTAAAAATTAAGCAGCCATAGTAGAAAGATGGGTACCCGTTTTGGTATAAATTAAGCAGTCATAGTAGATAGATGAGAGTACGTTTTAATATAAATTAAGCAGCCATAGTAAAAAGATGTGAGCCCGTTTTGATATAAATTAAGCAGCCGTGAACAGTCATAGTAGAAAAATTTGAACCCGTTTTGGTATAAATAAAGCAGCCATAAGCAGCCATAGTAGAAAGAGCGGAGCCCGTTTTAGTATAAATTTAACAACCATAAGCAGCCATAGTAGATAGATGAGAGCATGTGTTAGTATAAATTAAGCAGCCATAAGCAGCCATAGTAGAAAGATGGGAGCTTGTTTTGATAAAATAAAGCAGCCATAAGCAGTCATAGTACAAAGATCGGAGCGCGTTTTGGTATAAATTAAGCAGCCATAGTAGGAAGATGGGTGCCCGTTTTGGTATAAATTAAACAGCCATAAGCAGACATAGTAAAAAGATGTGTGCCCGTTTTGGTATAAATTAAGCAGCTATAAGCAGTCATAGTAGAAAAATTTGAACCCGTTTTGGTATAAATTAAGCAGCCATAAGCAGCCATAGTAGAAAGATGAGAGCCCGTTTTAGTATAAATTAAGCAGCCATAAACAGCCGTAGTAAAAAGATGGGAGCCCGTTTTGATATAAATGAAACCACCATAAGTAGCTATAGTAGGAAGATGGGAGCCCGTTTTACTAAAAACTGAACAGCCAGAGTAGAAAGATGGGTGAGCGTTTTGGTATAAATTAAGCAGTCATAGTAGAAAGATGTGAGCCCGTTTTGATATAAATTAAGCAGCCGTGAACAGTCATAGTAGAAAAATTTGAACCCGTTTTGGTAAAAATAAAGCAGCCATAAGCAGCCATAGTAGAAAGGTGGGAGCCCGTTTTGGTATAAATTAAGGAGCCATAAGCACCCATAGTAAAAAGATGGGTGCTAGTTTTAGTATAAATTAAGCAGCCATAGTAGAAAGATGAGAGCCCGTTTTGTGGTGAAATTGAAAGGGAATTGGACATTACCAGCTTCTACAACCTGGCCAAACGATTGATTGTGAGCTCTGCTGTCCACAATTAACAAGATTGGAGCAAGCAATTCAATAAAAACGGTCAAAATCGATCAAGAGAAAAGGTGCTGTGTTTCATCAAGACAACGCCAGATAATACACATCTTTGGTGACTCGGCAGAAACTAAGAAAGCTTAGCTGGAAAGTTTTAATGCATTCACCGTATCAAAATTTACACATTCAGGTTATCATTTCTTTCAATGTCTGCATAACTCATGTAATGGTGTACATTTAAATTCCCTAGAGTCCTTCAAAAAGCATCCGTTTGAATCCGTTTTTCGCTCAGAAGTTGTACACTAATGGAAAAATTGCTTTACCCCGAAAATGACGAATAGTTATTAATCAAGACGGCAAATGCAATAGAAAAGTTTTCTATAGTAGTAACACTCATAACCACTCACAAATTAATATAAGATAATAACGATAGTCAGGACTGGTATTGAACCGAGGACCTTCTGATTGGTAGGCGGGTGTTTTACCTACCATACCACAGCGCTCATACATAACGACGGATAAAATTTTTCAAGAGGCGGCTAGAAGCGTGTTTTTATGGTATTTTGTGTAGAGGCTTGAATCATCCTTTTTATGAATAGGACGGAGTACTTCGAAGCTCCAATCTGAGGGCATGATTTCTGTCACCCAAATTGTGCACAAAAGTCAGCTTTCACTCTTATAAAGAACTTGTTCTCCTCAATTCTACCAGTATACCTTGATGAAATTGTATATTTACGATAATTGCATTTAAATTTGGGCTTCATACTGATACTGTGACAATGTTACATCGATATAACTGTTATAATGAATAAAGTCGGTCGAATATGAGAGTCTTCGATAATATATATTTTTTTTCTTCTCACTCTCTCTTCCTTTTGTGTCTTAAATTATAATTTTTATTATTATTTATTATATTCAATTTTTCTTGCGGATATTTGATAATAATCTTGAGTAATTTATAATATTTGATATTAAAAATATTTTTAACAAAGCTTGGTGTGCGATTAGATATCATTATTAAAATTTCTCTATTTGAGTACAAAAATTTGGCAAAAGAAATAAATTTAAAATTTATTTTAAAACGGAAAAACCTAGGGGGTCGATTCTAAACACCACCCTAAGTGTTATCAAAACAAAAATGAAAATAAAATTAATTTTGAATTGAATTAAAGAAAGTTAAACGTGATTATGTTGAGAAACAATTTTGATAGGGCTCTCTTGGATGACTTGTTGTTCAAACAAATGGAAGTCCAATATTTTTTTTTTAATAGCCTCTGAACTTTTGCAAAGCGTTATTGGTAAGGTACTTACTTACCTACTAAGCACCAAAAATATTATCATATTTGTTTCGTCTTTTAAAACTTAGGTCTACAAGTTTTCTCCGAAAGTAAAAAATAAAAGGCCATTAGTTATTCATTTAATGTTCTCATTTAGTGTTGTCTGTGACAATGTATGGAATTTTAGAAATGAAAACAAAAACTTTTTTTAAATGAAAAATTAATTAACAAATAGGGTATAGACTTTAAGCGAAACAAAATAGATAATAAAACCCCCCAGCAAAGAACATATATGGTATTTTTTAAATTCCAAAAATATTGTGCCAGATTCTGTAGAATTGTGTTACAGCTAAAGTCCAAAGTCAACTATCGAGTCCGCCATCTAACGTTTTTTTCTTTTTCAACTAGTGCTTATTTCGTGAATGGTAACACTTGGCTCATGTCTGATTTGACAGATAATTAGTTTTATCCTTCCGCTGAACGAATATGGTTGTTGAATCAAAAATCATCTTTTCAGATGAAGCTCATTTCGATTTTGGCGGGTATGTAAACAAGCAAAATTGTCGCATTTGGGGCACAGAAAACCCGCACGCATACATTGAAAAGCCGATACACCCAAGGCGATTCACTGATTGATGCGGATTTTGGTACAGAGGCATAATTGGGCCATTTTTCTTCGAAAATGAGCAAGGAGTGGCCGTTATAGTCAATGGCGATCGTTATCGGGCCATGTTGAACGAATTTTTGTTCATAAAAATTGAAGGGGAGGATATTAGCAACATTTGGTTTCAACAGGATGGCGCTACGTGCCACACAGCCGAAGCTACACTCGATGTTTTGCGCCCTGTTTTTGCAGATCGCATTATCAGCCGCAGAGCTGATGTCGTTTGGCCACCTCGGAGCTGCGATTTGACACCGTTGGACTATTATTTGTGGGGTGCCGCCAAAGATAAGTGGTACGCCAACTAGCCAGAGGCAATTGACCCTGACGCCTTAAAAGATAATATTCGTGAAGCCATTGGTGAAATACAGCTGCACACAATCGATAATATGCTTAAAAATTGGACCGATCGTGTAGGCTACTGCATGGCCAGCCGAGGCAGCCATCTGAATGAAATTATTTTCCATTATTAACCGGAAGTATTGTACTTTCAAATAAAAAAAGAAATTTGAGAAAATATTCAGTAGTTTTTTTATAGCATTTTCAAAACAAAAAAAATTTATTTGGCGGACCCTATATGACCAAAATTAGCGAACAAATAGGTCATGCTGCGATCTTCGGATCGATTACATGATCCCTCATAACTTTCTCGATAGGAGATTTCACGTTGATATACCTCACGTTGATATACCATACTGAAAACTGTGCAATGCTTGTTGGACGGAGAGATTCTCCCCGTGAATCTTCTGATGTCACCTCGACGTCTATCCTAGTCCACGAATGCCGCAGGTTTCTTGTGGAAATCTCGGTTCATTCGAAGGTAACTCTTATATGGGTTCCGAGACACAGGAATATCGTTGGGGATTGCGTTGCTGACGAATTGGTCAGGATGGGTACTGAGCTCGATACTTTCGAACAAGGGCCTATCATTGGTGTCCCAAATGCCTCGGTTAAGCAGGATAATCTCCGGTCAGCTTATGTAGACGCTTAATATCGTTGGCAGCATGAGGGCACGTGCGATATCGCCAGGCTCTGCTGGACCGACCTCGACGAAAGGTGGACTATATGTCTTCTTTCCCTAAGTCGGGTGGCCATACACCGCACAATAGCGGTACTAACGGGTCACTGTCTGATCGGGAGGCATGCCGATGTACTTGGCATTCCCTCGAACGATTTTTGCAGGAGTTCTGGTTTCGAAGACGAGGAGAAGACTGTCTTTCACTTTATGTGTCAATGTCCGGCTCTTGCTGCCAGAAATCGAGGTTTTTGAACTCCTGCTTTTTGTCATCTTTGACTGAAGTCTCCAGGATAAAGGTGGCCGCAATTGCGACATTTATTTTGGAGACTTAATGGTTTTGTATGGAAACTGTTTGATCCTCGGGTTGGCATTTGTGCATATGGCATCACAATGGGCCAAATATCTGGCCTAAGTGGGGACTCTTTCCCTTTAAAGGGGTCCACCAACTTACCTAACCAAGCCTACTATTTCAACTCATTACTTCCTAGTAGTATGTAATTGCAATTGTTTATACTTATTTAAATGGTTCCAAACCTCATTCGCACAGTTGTTCGTTATTCTCCATACATAAATAATCCATAATAAAAAATTAATACCCATTTACAGAAAATGAAAAAAAGTTATTGCTGCTTAAGTGTGCATATCGTATTCATTTTACCATGGTTTTGACATTCTCTGTGATTCGTTCAATATGTATATGTATACTCCCACATTTGAATTAATCTTATCAAACTTCACGCAACAGGTGTTACAGTTTTTTAAATTTCACTAGACTGATAGGAAATTCTTTTTTTGACGCCTATGATAAAATTAAGAAAAACCAAAAACAGACTCATAGCACATTTGTGCCAAGTCTAGGAAGAAATAATCTGCTTTTATTGCATTATTTGTATAAGAACAAAAAAAAATAGTTTAAAAATATTTTAACAATATTATTAATAACTGATGGCAATGCCTGAAAGAAAACACTTTTTTTGTGTTCAAAATTTACTTTATTCATCAACGTAATTTCCATCAAGAGCAATGCAATCATTCCAGCCCAGCTCTAACATTTAAATACCACTTTTGCCTTGAAATAGGCCTCAGTTTCAGCAGTAACCTTTTCATTCGTGCGAAGTGCGAAATTTCTTACTTCTTCTGCGAACAGCCAATTGTCGCTAGGAGCCAAATCTGGCAATACGGTGGTTGCGGGAGCAATGCGAACTTTAATTCATGTAAATTGTTTTGTTCTATTCCTTCGATTGGTGTGCCGCTGTGGTATGGTAGGTAAGATACCCGACTACCAACCAGAAGGTTGTCTGTTCAATTACCATGCCAGACCATCTTAAAAAAATAAAAAATAAAGTTTTTCGACACCGGTATCACCTCATAACATTAGCTAGTAACTGGTTATGAGTATTACTACTATTGCAATAAAAGCCAATACGTTTTTTTTCATATCTTTACGATGTCTTACGTCTTTCCTTTCTGACCTAGCTGACATCGTCGTTAGCAAGTGCGATGTTGTGCTGTCGGATATCTTGCAACGATACCTTAACCTTATATCTGCGTGGTGTGATGCAAAGGGATTGTCGGTCAATCTGGACTGAAATTGGGCTTAGGGCCTATTTCACTGAGTTGAGGCAAAATTAGACTGCCAAACGAGGTGAAATACCTGGGGATTACCCTCGACAGGAGACTGAATTGGAACGGACATTTAAATGACGTTCTAGGTAAGGTTACATGAGCAATGTGGGCTTGTCGTGGTCTTATCGCAGGACCTGGTTGGTTGTATACCATGATCGTTAGACAATAGTTTCTTATGCATCGATTGTACAATGTTGGCCCAAGACTGAACAAAGGTTTGCATAAATACATGCATGAGGCTTCAGTGGCAGACCTGTTTGGTCATAACAGGCGCAATGGGAACTTGTCCCCCTATAGACATGGAAGCTTTTATTGGTCGAAGACCACTGCATATCTTCATTATGAAATCTGCTGTTCTAGCAGCTACTGTTGGGGAGTGGGCTTCCTAAGGTCAACCCCGGCTGCTTACAGTGGTACACAGATGGATCTAAAATAAATGGTGCTGTGCAGGAGCGCTTCTATTAATAAGTATATATTATATATAGTAGTCAAGCGGCACTAAGGGCCCTATCTTTGAAGTATACAGACTAGAGATTGGTATTCGAGTGATACATGAATGTCAACACACTAGCATTTAAGAATATGGTAATACTTTGTTGGGTCTTTGGGCACACTGGTGTTATTGGAAACGAGCTCCCTGATGAATTAGCTAGGCAGGGCTCGGCCGCTGGTTTCGTGGGACCAGAATCGTACTGTGGTAGTGGCTGGTCCATGGCTAGGGTGATGATCGTCGAATGGGAACGTGGGATATGCTCATCATTTTTTATTCAATTATCGGGTCTAAGGCAGGTTGGCCTCCAGATAGGACGTTACTGTCCAAGGTATCACCTCTTCGCCCTCAATGTAGTGACTGATTCGGATTTCGCATGTGTAGGGAGGAGGAGGAGACAACATAGCATACTATCTGTGAATGTGTTGCTTTGCAAAATTTCGGAGGCAAACTTTAATGGAGACCTTTGTCCTGAACAGGTACGTAGGCTACCCTTTGAAGATATTACTGTCTTCATACACACTGCTCCGATTTACGCCTCCAGACTGATCGGACAGTCATCCGCCCAGGGGTATTGACATGCTGACGGGTCTGAACCTAGAGTGTTGCTTTAATGGTACCACACTGTCCACACGGTTGAGGTGCTTGCATATTTAACGACTTCGTTTTATACATTGATGTTTGGTGAAGAATTTGCGCCATAGCCACCCGGCATTATCCGAGCTTGGAAATATTGACTTCAAGTATATCTGTACCTAATGGTGTCAATATTCTCTTCTAGATGTCTCGTAACTTAACATCGGCGGCATATTAATAATTCTCTAGGTGCTTGACTACGGGGTCGACTTTCAAAGCCGATGGCACTATATCGTTGATGACGAAGATGAAAAATATGGGGGACAAGATACATCCTTAACTAATATCAAATGAATCTATAAATTTACCATTGTGTAGGATTCGGCATTTAATCTACGCGATAAATTTAACCCCGAAAAAACTTTTTTAATTAATAGGTCTATTATACTTTTTAGCATAACTAGCATCTGCTTAATGTATTTTATTATCTAGAATAAAGCTTGAAAGCTTTTGTTTTTTATTTTTTTTTTTTTTCGTTTTGATTTCACTTCTAGAAAGTACATTCCACTTATCTATATACACATATAAAAATTAGTTGTCCTATGTTCGTCATTTTATAACTCGAAAACCACTAAGCCGATTTACAAAGCAATACATGCGTTGGAAAGATGTACTTTCACTGATAGTTTTGGTTCAACTGGGCAGTGCCACGCCCATATAAAATTATTTACATGTCTATATTTTAAATATAACTTTGTGATCAATACAAATCATCAATCAAAAAGTGGACGGAAATGGATAAGTGAGAGTGGCACCTCCCATACAAAGTAAATACTGATTTGTGTATATTTTTGGAACGGTAACAGTGAAATGTTATTATTTAGTATAAAAACTTCGTAGTCAATCCACATCATCGGTCGAAATATGGGCGGAATTAGATCAGTGAGAGTGGCACCTACCATACAAGGTTAATATTGATTTTTGTATATTATTTAAGCGGTAAGAGTAAAAGGTTCTGAATTTGGTCTAAATAACCTCGTAGTCAATACACATTATCCGTCGAAATATGGGCAAAATTGAATAAGTGGGAGTGGCATCTCCAACACAGAGTAAATAATGATTTTTGTATATCTGGGCTAAAATGGCAGTTTTTAAACTTGGTTTATATGACTTGGTAGTCAATATAAATCATTAATTATAATGCCTTCTTTTACATTTATGGGGAATACATTTTATAGGTATACAACACCCTGGCTCCCAACAAAGCGGAAAGGTTCACTCAAGCCTGTAATATAACTTATCCTACTTATTTTATTTCCTCTTTGTTTTAAGTACTTTAATCCACATGTAGATGATACGTATACTTGAAATAAATAAAAGCCAATTAATTAAAAACATAATAATTAAAAATAAATAAAACCCATATACGAGTGCCCGCTAACACTCTCGTATTACGACAATATTAAGTGTATACTCGTATTTGACATTATCTTTGACAAAGAAAAAGTAAAAATAAATCAAAAAACTATTTTGTATGTTTTATAATTGTCAAAGAAATATATATACGCTCGTACTTTTCAAATGATAGATTAGATTAGGATCAACGAAAAAAAAATGTGGACAACGAATAAGTTTTTAAGAAATATATATTATAAGAGCATGGCAATAAGCTGGCAGAATCAGTTGAAGTTTGAAAGTGTTTAAGGAATACTTAAGATAATTAGAGAATAAAATGGAAATAAAGAAAGGTAAATAACTAAAACTGCGATTCAAATAAAAGTTAATAAGGTAAAAGAGTATTAAAATTGAAAATAAAAAAATAAACATATAAATCACAGTTTAAAATAAGCAAATAAATTAGTTTTTTATCAACGAATCTATTATGTACGAAAAACAAGCCATATTCGTAAATGGCAAAGCTTTCGAAAATTAAAGGACACTTCAGTCGACAGATATTTAACAGCTGACAGCCTTGCCAGTATGGTGGTTTTGAAACCACTAAATGGATAAACGATAAATAGTATTTTGCAAAAAGGACTTTGTCTACGTCACGTAAACTCCAATTAAGAGCAAGTAAATTAATAATCCTTTATATTTCCCCACAAATTCATACAAATAAAACTTATACATAAACAACAACAAATTCAATGGAACATAAAAATTGTATGCAAATATTATGGTGAAACAAATTATAAGGTGTGCTCAATCGAGACAGTACTATTGCCATACTCATTTTTGCCGACGTCACCCGTAGTCGTTTTGTCTGAATACAGTAAATCGTTGATAATCCGGAACTCACTAATTCATTCCATTTTGTAGTCTATAATCTACTTTACTTTTTTAAATGTACCCTGGATTTGTCTTTTTTTTTTTTTTTTTTTTTTGTATGCAATGAATTATTCAGATCAACAAGGTTTTACTGTAATAATATTTAAAAAACATTGAAATAATATTGTTTATATATATGGTTCGCATATAGAGCAATTAAGTTTGTTCAATTAGCATTTCACAACTGAAAATGCCTAAAAACATATCATTCGTGAAAACTAAAATTAGGGAATTTAAACAAAGTCATCAAATATATAATAAAACGTTAACTTTAAACAAAGTGTAAAATGTAAAAAAATACTCAAATTCAATACACAAAATATTTGTTTGCCTTTTTCATTTTAAAAATGTATATATTTTATGTCACTGTATAGTGTGCGAAATCCTCATAATATCATTATATTTCCAAAGAAAAGTTTTAACTCAAGTGCCGTTTTTTATTTGTTTAAAGTAAATCGTATAAAAAATATTCTCTTAAATTATTATTTTATTAAAAACTAATGATTTTAAAAAATGCCTCTTGAAAATATTTATGAATAAGGATTTTGAACACACTTCATACCGAGTTGCCTTTCCTTATTTTACATACTTTACATAGGGTTGCATTTTCACTTCGACTCTATTAATTGTGCATTTAAATACTAATTGAGCAATTTATAAATTGTGATTTTGTATGGCCTTAATTGCAGATCATCCCCTAACATTGGAGTATTTGGTCAGGTTATCGTCGAGATATCGCCCGAAAAGTGAAAAAAAATTCAAGAGCAACCTTTAAATGGTCTTCTGTGTCAACCAATCCAAAGACGGTCATTTAAATGCGGTCATACCATATCGTACATAATACCAAAGTCCAATTGTCATCGGAATCATAGCATTATGTATGCTTTATTTTAATTATACTTTTGAAAGCGGAAAACGATTAATCATTTATAACATAGCGGACACCAGTTTTGTGTTTCTATGTGATGACCTTCTGGCAGAATATTTTCATGAGTCTTCATGGTAATTGATTGATAGATATCTGTAAGGATTTCAGGCCGTTAGAAGTTTCATATTCATATACTTATGCGGAACGCACGTTTAAAGAAAATAAGTGGCGTATTGTTCTTAAGTAAATTTGTGGTAAATTATACGTTTAAAATATCCTGTCGTAAGCTGTATGATTAGTTTACGACGTTTCCAAAGTACAGAAAAGGCGAAATGTCCCCAAGTCTTGCAACGCCTAAAGTAAACTTTGTAGTATTAGTGGTATTTAGGCGTAGGGCCTTAGTATTTTTAATAGTAATAAACACTCGTACTAAATTAAAGTCAATTTAAAACCGTTTCTACGCATCTATGAATAAACCTCATATTTTTGTTCTTTTTTAGGAGAAAAATTTTTAAGTTTCTTCATTGTTATCAGTGGATTTTTCCTAATCCTTACTCAAGCTGACTTTGTCTCTTCTGCGGATTATACACACTTATGTCGTCTATTTAAACCCAATACACAAGTACGTGTTCCCGGATCATGTGACCAATATATGATATGTAATGGCCAGACAGCAAAAGTACTCAAATGCGATAAACAATTGAAGTACGATGCCAAAAAACAAAAATGTGAGGCCACCGTTGCTAATGCAAAACAATTATGCGAAAATCGTTGTTATAATTCTAAGGATGGTGTTTGGAAAGCCGATCCTACCAATTGTCGTAGTTACTACTACTGTCAAAATAACCAACCTCTAGTGGGTCATTGTGATATAAACTTTCATTTTGATGAATCGAAACAAATGTGCGTCTATACGAAGAATTCAAAGTGCATAGACGTTAATAATATATGTGAACTTGTGCCGGATGGTACGACATTTCGTAATGAGGCTAATTGTGCCTATTATTATGAGTGCAAGAAAGGTCAACATGAAAGTGTCAAATGCAAAAAAGATTTGTATTATAGTGTGGAACAGGGCACTTGTATTAGCAAAACAAGTGTGGCCTGCAATGCCCATCCCAAGGTTGAATGTAAAAAAGGTTTAAAAAACTATGTAGGTCTTTTACCAGATGGTGCCACATGCCGTGGTTATTTCAAATGTGCTAATAAGGGTAAAGTAGAAGATATCGATCCAATGTGGTATCAATGCCCCCTTGGAACATTTTTCAGTGAGGATCATCAAGCCTGTGTACATCCAGTCGATGCCAAATGTAGTGCAGATCGTTGTGAGAGTCGTGGCAATGCTTTAGTCAATAGCGGTAATAATAATTGCCACAACTATTTGATATGTGAAAATAATAAGACGGTAAAAGAAGTTATCTGTGATAACGATTACTTTTTCGATGAAATAATCCGTGCCTGTGTACCAAGAATTATTTATTATAAATGTTGCGATGTTCCCGATTCATATTTGAATAACACAAAGGTGAATTATTAAAACAGACAAATGAATAAAAAAAGTAAATTAATTTTCGGATTATTTTCAATGAAAATAAAATTGATTTTATATTTATTCTTAAGTATGTATTATTAGACTATAACTATTAATTATTATTAGACTATAATTATTAAGATTAAGGTTAAAATTTTAGTCAAAGCGTTTTTAATAAAACCAACGGTATGATACTCTTTTAGAAAATGGTGCCCTGTTGATTCAACTAGACGGCACGAGTACGTAAGAGGTTAAAGTCATCGCATGGCAGGAAATCACCCTATCGGAAAGCTCGGTGAGGTAGTTTCGAATTCTGAAGGTGTTTTAGAGAGTAAAGCGCCGAATACATGGAACAGTGACCCTTTTCTGCCATATGGAGAGACGATTTCTACAATTTGTTGGTACCATTGAAAATATTTGGCTTCAGAAAAGTACGACAGAATATTGGAGTGTCATTATATTATTATATTAGTATATAAGGATAAGCTTATTACCAATCGCATATAAGATCCTCTCGGGCGTAGTATGCAAACGCTTAAAGTCTATCTTAAAAATAGGATTATTGAACCTTATCAGTGAGGTATCACGCCTGACAAACCTACAACAGACCAAATATTCACTTTTATTACTCAACTCTTTACTAATAATCAACCACCTCCCACGCCCCTCTTCTTATCAATGTATTAATTTAAGCAAAATGTGTGTTAGAATGTTTGCCATCACCACGGTTTTCTTTACTGGTTTTCTTAAGCCAGTAAATTCCGATGACTGTTCGATCGTTTTCGTGTTTTTGTTTATTGGTCAAGTAAAAACAAAGTGTTTTGTTTGTGCAGTTCAGCGAAAGACATAAGTTCTTGTGTTTTATAATTTTTGTTGTTGCTTGAATAGTGTGCAGTTCATTTCTGCTTTAACACAACTTTATTTATTGACAGCCAAACGATAACTAACTGATGTGTAGGTAAAGCAGTCTCTCTATATACCTAATTGACGGAAAAGTCTCATATCTTCCATTTTTGTATCCGTTAATTCAATTGTAACGTAAAGATAGTCGATTTGACAGTGCTGTCAAATACGCAAATAAGCATAGCATTTACAGGGTGACACATAACTACCAAATATACCAAAATGTTGGCATTTTTATTTCCGTAACAATATATATATATATTTTTTTTTTAATTCAGGAGATGCCGGCAAATGAGTTATGCTACGCATAACTTGTTAAAACGTTTTGTATGTCATTTAATTTGAAATTCTTGAATGAAGTGAGTGTAAAAAAATTAAAAAGTAATAAATATGTAAATCAAAAGTTAAACACGGTTACGCCAAACTAATTAAACTTAATTTCAGCGGAAACCTTTGTATTTAGTGTGTTGTAGTACTATAATTTAATAATTTTTTAGTTCAAAGTAAATTTAATTTTTAGGCTCGGATAGATGGCGATGGTGTAACCGTAATGGACAATTTAGCACTAAAAAAACGAAACAAACGGTTTAGCATGGAGGCTTCTCCAGTGATAGAATGGGCTTATATGGTTACTATAGGAGTTGAAAATCTTCATTTTATAAAAGGTACAATAGATAAAGCTATTTATCCTAAAATTTTGAAGAATAATGTTAAGGAAAGTGCACACAAATGGGGTATTAATGATAATTTCAAATTTTATTAGGACAATGAAGCAAAGCATATGTCACTGATAGTGAAAAATTAGCTTCTCCAAAGTCCCGAACTAAATATTATTGAGTATTTATGGGATGAGCTTGAACGTCGAATGCAAAATCGTTCGTGGGCCACATTTGAGGAAGAATTTAGCCAGATAAGTCCTAATGTGTGAAGAAAATTAATAGAATTCGTCCTAAGAAGACTGCAGACTTTGAAAAATCAAAAAGGATATGCAAGAAAATATAATTGGCGTTTTATAAGTAGATATAAGAGTCTGCCCGACTTTCAATGTGAGCACTTTGGTTTGTTTTATAGAATTTTATATTACAGGTAGAAATTTCCTTTTTGTTTGTTTTTATTGTTCAATTAGTGCTTAAATAAATGTAATTAAAAAATTTAGAAAAAGTTTACTTTTGTCGCTTCAACGTGCATCTAAAGTTTTTGTAACGATTTGTACGACTTTCAACGTGAGCGACTGTATGTATAACATCTACTGGATTTCTTGTATTAAAGAATTTTTCTTTCAAAAATAAATATATATTAGTGTTTTAATGCTTATTGTACTATTATGTTAAATATGTTGTGAAAATATTGAGACCAATAACCTTTTTTATACAATTATTAATATGATATTATTTTTGTAAACTTATTCTACAATTGCAATGTTAAGCTTATTGAAAACTTGCATATATAATATTTTCAAGAGGGTTCCGTTTTGTGGTAGTCTTTTAGCTTAGTGTTTTTTAATAAATTCTAAAACATTTCTCAAGCTTAAGGCTTAAGCTTGATTAAGCTTATTAAGCTTATTATTATATTATTTTCAAGTCACTTGGTATGTTGGGTAAGTTTGAATGATATTGTAGTTTGTGTAAAATAGAGAGAAAAATAATCAATAGCAAGGGTGACATATGTGTCCTGTGTTATGTAGAATTTTACCAAACTTAGTAGAATATTTATGCAACGGCTTTTAATAAAACGTAAGTGAGATTATTGCTTTTGTTCAATTAAAAACACTTTTCTTCATTTACATATCACCTCACTTTATTTTCGTGTAGTTTTAATTAATTTTTAAAATATTTTTACGTTTTTACCAATTTTTAATAAGTTCTTACTTAGTTTACACGGAAACGATCAAAATGAACCACTATTATAGATAAAGGAGCTTACCAACACTTAATGTAATAATCTCCGCTATTAATACTGCTTAAAATATGCTAAGCAATTAACTACTACACTTTGCTGTGCTGTTTGTATCAACTCATTTTATATTATATTTACCAGCACCAGCATTATTTTAATTAACGGACACTTTTAATTTGTAATATTTTTACGTTTGCTAACACAATTATAAATAACACACATACAGTTTCAATTTACCGTCATTAATGTTAATTCTACGTTTAAAAACACGTGAAGTTTCAAGTTATTACTACATATGGCAAATTTATTATGGCTAAATAACGTTCACCAGCACTACTTATGACAAACAGCTGTTCATATTGTCATTTCTGTAGCGCAGAACAACAAAAAGTAAATAAAAAGCAAAGTGTACTAAAACAACATGTTAATCTTACGGAATTTAAGAGTTTTAAGAAATTTAACTAAAATTCCTATAAATAAGCGCCACCTTAGACGTTTGCCACAGCATAAAGTTGAATTTACAGCCTTACCTACGCCATCAAACTCTGAAGAAGCTCAAGATGAAGTGTCATCAGCTAAAAAGGAATTGGCCGCTTTAACCGGCGGTCTTGGTGTGAAGGAATTACGAGAAATTTTAAAACCCAACAAACGCAAGCAGCTTAGCAAATTTTCCGCTGACAATCAACTTACAGATGAAGTACTCCAGAGACAGCCTTTATTACCCACATATAACTTGGCCGCCTATGTAGACAAATCGGAACTGTTACAACAATTCATACAATTAGGAGTAGACTTAAGTGCCATAGAAAAGCGCAAAGGTTTGCCAGAATTTGTTTTAGGCCTTAAGCTAGAAGAGGATGTTAAGCCTAGACTAGTGTTTCTAAAAGATCAAGGTGTGCCAGTAGAAAGATTTGGCGAAATAATCACAAAAAATCCTTTAATATTTAAAGTCGATTTGGATGATATGCAGACAAGAGTTAATTATTTGGAATCAAAACGTTATACTAAAACACAAATCCAACGTATACTTACCCTCAATCCTTTTTGGTTAATGTTTTCCACGAAGCGTATCGATAAGCGTTTGGGCTATTTTCAAAAAGAATTCGCCTTGAAAGGTGATGATGTACGTTTCTTAAGCAGTAAAATGCCTCGTTTGATAACCTACAATATGGAACATATACGCAAGGCCACATTTTGTATACGTGAAGAAATGGGCTTTGACAAGGAAGAAATAAAATGTTTACTTTTAAGTAAACCACGTTTATGGATGTTAAGTATGCCATTTGTTTACATTTTTTAAACTAATTTCTAATATACTCTTACCCAATTCATAGAACCAGATGATCTTATAGAACGTTTTGCCTACGCTCATCAAGAAATGAAATTATCCCATCAAATGCTTTTGCAACAGCCGGAAGTTTTAACATCAAGAGAGTTTCGTTTGCGTGAACGGCATGAGTTTTTAAAAATGTTGGGCAGAGATCAATATGATCCTGAAAAGGACATGTATATATCACCAAAGTCTTTAGTTGAGGGCAATAATCACTATTTTGTGCGTAAAGTAGCCAAAAGTGATATGGAAACTTTTGAATTGTTTTTAAAAACGAGATAGAGACTTAAAAACTAGTTATAAAACAAAATTATTAAATTATTTTTAAACATTTGTTATATGTATTTTTAAGTTTACCAAATTATTTAAAACATTTAAAGTACAAGTTGTGTTCGAGAGAATAATTTCATTATATACCTAAATTTTCACAAGATATATATGTGCACATCAACAATAGGGCATAACAATCCAATTGAGATATTCGCTAACCGTTACCTGCTTCACTTTTTTGGGAGTTTCATTCGATAGTCTCCGAATTCTGTGCGCATGCTTCTGGAATTTACGTCAGGATGCGAAGTAGAAACAAGGTCCTCAAGTCTCTGGTCAAACACCCTTTCAAGAATTTGTCACATCACTTGAACCATACGATGTCGGGAATATCTCATACCCGTTATATAGTTCCTTATCCTGTTGTCTGCTATCTCCTGAGAAGTTCTGACAAAATAAACCGATTTTAAGCATACATAAGTATATAGTTCGTCTTTGAGTCAAAAGCGTGCAACGAATTATCTCGAAACGCCGCAGCACCATATGACATCCGCTGAAACATTAGAGAACTCATATATGACATTTTACATTTCGCTCATCGTTCTGAGGATATCAAAAAAGCCACTTTATTTATTTATTTATTTAATTATAACCGAAGATGTAAACGTTATAAATGTGAAGACGGTGGTTATTCTTAAGCAGATATTACGGAACGAATAAATAAAGCTCGAAATACATTTCGCTCTTTGCACAGAGTATGGGGAGTATGGCTTTTATGCACTCTAGAAAGAAGTATCTGGGTGCCTATTAGATTCTAAGTAGGGTGTTATCGCGGTTGGTACCAACCGACATCCTAAATATCGTAAGACATACGAGGTTGGGGGATATATTATAGGAAAACCCTATATAGGTGGAGGGCTATACAACAGATCGGATGATCGCAGTACTTTTGTACCTTGATAATAATAATAATAAATAGACATGGATTGACCATATAGTGATTCTGAGTTAGGAATCCGGAATATCATAGTTAGAAATGGTCATATCGTAACATAACATGGAACAAAATAAGGCACTTAACAAATGACCGAGTAAAGTAGAGAGATTTTATCTCGATTATTCTATTAGTAGAATGAAAAAAATTTATTGGAACTACATATTATTAAGACATGTGTTGGACAGGTAGACTTAACCTAAGAGTTTTGATAACACTCTTATTTGAGGACGAGCGCCCATCAGATCGCAGCAGTCCGGTGGACACATACATTTGAAGACCAAATAGTCAATTGTGATCATTCTAAAGGAGAAACTTTACTAATAAAGAAAGGGAGAAAGAAGTAATTTAAGATTAGAAAAGAAAAACTGGAAGATTTCTAAACTCCCCGGCATACAATCAATCGCCATGCCACAAGCAGTAGAGGTCTTTGGCAAACCGAAAAGGATAGTAGTAGGGTCAGAAAACGACAGGGAGATTGGAGTTTGAATTGGAAATTCACATAAGAGTTGATGCCTCTTGCCAGAGCCTAGAACAATGACATAAAAGGTGTTTGATAGTACTTACTGGGACTGATGAGAAAAAAATGTTAAACAAGTTGATTTTATTTAAAAAGATTTTATTGCGTTCTTTATTTGTTATTGTTGTTGTTTATTCAAATTAATCGATTTCTTTATTTAATATTAATTATTAAATAGTTTTATTAAATTATTATTAATAAAAATGAAATCTATATTTAAAATATGTATGTGTATGGATGTATATATATAAAAGTTTGTGTAGTATGTATATATATTTTTTTTAATTTTATAAAACGTATAAATAAAATTTAAGAAAAGAAAAATGTACGTTTATTTTTTATATTTTTTTCTTTTGTATTACAATTCATTACAAAAAATGTTTATATATGTACGTATTTCTTATATAATAATGTGTATTTAATAATAAAATATATATGTATGTATATATGAAAAGAAATTAAAATGTATATTTTATTTTAAAAAGAGAACATTTTTGATTTTTTTTTATGAAATATTGAAGAAAATAACTGACTGCCTGCAACACCATCCGCAATATATCTAAAGCCAGCGTTCATATACAAATTATATATGAAAAAATTTCTATTCTAACGCTTAGTTTTAGACACACTCTCGCACAGACAGACAACAGGCCCTTAAACTCCATTATAAGAGTTTTTACTTAATAACTATGCTATTAATAAAAAAGAGGGGGTTTTAAACCCTAAGGACTACCTACTATATGGTTTAAAAAATTTATAAAATTTTTGTTAAATTTTTAAAACATAAAGAGACAAATTTTAAAATTTTTTATAGGACATATACAGAATTGAACAAACTTTATAAAAAAAGAAATGTTTTAAAATTAAAAATTAAAATCAATAGGTTCTAAATTAAAGGAATTCAATTGTAGTTTTAGTTTTCGTATGTTTTTTTTTTAACCTGAGCCCATATTTTTTTAATAAAATTTTTATTTTTTTGTTTAGAAAAAAAAATAGTATAAAAATGTTTTGAAAGCATAAAAAAAATCTTATGATGTCATCGTTTTAAAGGTATAGATAGGTATATATAGTATGTATATAAAAAAAGAAATAGTTTTTGTTTTTATAAATCACACTTTATAAATAGATCGTTTAGAAAAACAAGAATGATCGCAAACAAACACTTCAGTCAATAACCACTCTAGTAAATAAAATACCACGTTTGCTCAGCCACAACCTGAAATTTAAATAAAAGTAAAAATAAATACCAATGTATGAGCTTACTGCTGCCAGAATCAGTATTGTTATGAGAATTTCTTGTCATAGAATCAATATTTTTTTTTTTTGATTAAAAAAAATTAATTCGCACACTTCGAAAAAACTGCTCTATCTGCATATGTCAACTATTTACCAATATTCTTCAAATAACTTTTTCTAATGGCTCGATGTAGACTTTTTTCATTAATTAAAAAACGTCATTTCCTGTTAATACACAAGTCCTTGCTTTCATCCTTTATAAATAAACATCTCTCTGAAACATTGGTTTTTGCCAATTTATCTTCGTTTTATAGTTGTGAAGGTTTTTAATAGTTGTGTTTACTTGCCAATTTTCGAATTTTCGAAGCATCATTCATTTTTCAGCGGTGCGTTAGAATAACGATCAAAATCATCGAAATTATTTAAGTGCTGTACACAAACGCATGCTTTCTGCTACAGTATTAATTGTCGTCGCCACATAGACATCAAAGGACTTGAACCAGGAATGACCATTTGGAAGGACCGTCCTAATTGGCTTGACCTGTCAAAAGCCTTCGATACGGTCAGCCAAGCCATTTTTTTTTAAGTTATACTACAATCCAGATTGCCCAAAAACAACACTAAGGAATAGATTGTAAATTATCTACGTGACCGTTCGTCGAGACAAACGCTCAAAACTATGTAGAGTTAACAAGATATACCCCAGAGCGGAATTCTTTCTTCAAATTCCCTACACCTCCACCAGGGGTGAATGTTATCTTCTATGTAGGCGATTGTACTATCCTAGCGACAAGCTACAATGTTGATAAATTATGAATTCTGGAAAATGGTTACCTCAAAGTACAAATTCCGACGGTGCAATAAGCAAAAATTATGTGGCTCATGTTTGATAATCTCTTTACTTTCAAAGCTAATGCCACTGCAATCACACCCCTATTTGCGAATTAGAGCCGCTAGCACTACTACCACTACTGAACACCACCTACACGAAGAAACGTAAATGAAACTAAAGCAAACTTCTTACACACCGTGAGTTGCCTTACCATCCGGCTAATGCCCGATATAAACCTCATCAAGTAAGAAATCCGGGCAGACGCAATCATACCCTGGGTTCAACAGTCTGAGCTTGCGTCTATGAAGTGCAGGCTAAAGGTATCAGGCTGCCATTCATTGTCAAGGGTGCCTGCGTCTCAAAACCTAATTCTCATCTTCAATGCAAAGTTAGAACACCTATCAGAGTCTTAAGGGGATCTCTACTCCGATTAAGAACCCTGAAGACCATATAGCCCGGTTTGCCCCTCCATGAGGCCACCACTCTACAACGAACCCTTAGCTGTACCAAGCCGAGGAAGAAACACATTTCATCGCATTCTACGAGTATCTCGCCAGCTTATCAACAGTGTCGTTTCTTAATTCTTTAACACTTTATCTGTCCATGAGTGACGTGAGGACCTTCTGCATGCTGTAACCAGCCTTGAACTTACATTACACCCAGTCCGGGCTCATAGCAGCTCGACTGTCCATATATATGACTCCCATCCAACAAGTAGCGTCTCAACTTTATCGCCATATAGACCGCAAAGACACCAAGAAATTAAAAAAATAAACCACAGCGTCCGTGTCATCCTCTGACTTCAAGCCACCCATGAAAATCACGTAGCCACCCATCAAGCTATCAACACCTAGCCATTGAACCATATCAAGAAATTCCATTGAAGATCTAATATAGATATCGCACACTCTGACCACATGGGACGCGAAACCCGGATATATCGTCCCATATGCTGAATAACAGACCGTTCTCAATAACAATGCCTAAATGTATCTTTTTTGGTCACCATTAACGCTTTCCCTGGAAAACAACTGATTATGGCCTATACATGATTATCATTACTCCGACCAGACACTATTGCAGGACACTGCGACACATGGGATCTAACGTGCTTCCAGTCTATAGTTTGTTGGGCAGATCTGCAGCCTTTTTAATGTACACCAGCAGATCTGCAGTCATAATGGTGAATATGTCACCCAGTGAGACCCTATGTTCACCTAAACATCTCCACCTTAACCTATTAAGAACTCCACATTCACATATGTGTTCCAGTCTCTGATGCTTATGAACACAGTCTACAAACATCCACATCTGTGACCGTCATCCTTTTCAGATGCGCTCTTAGTCTACAGTGGTCCGTAAGAAACTCCGTTAGAAGTTTAAAGTCCGGCCTGCTATAGTTAAAAACCTCAGAGCGACGCCTAAACTGTGGACTAATCGCCGCCCTAGAGTGGCGAGGTCCCCTTTTAACATTCCAGTATTCTAAGCATTTGACAATTTCCAAATCTTTTATTAGATTGAGAATGGTAGTAAGTGGTAATGCACAGCAAAGTTCCGGGCCGATATAGGAATGGCCTATACAGGGCTCGAATCAATTCCTTTATAGCTTTTCAATGACATATCATTTAGGTCTTCTAAAAAAGGAATCTAAACTAACTTTAAATATAAGACTGATAACAGAAGCGATACAAATGCTGATAAATACCAATACCGACTTGGATTCAACAACAACCCTGATTGTTGTAGCAGAGAAATAGTAAAATGAAAAGCATAAAGGCGTAAATTTGAATACTTACCCTAAACCTGCACCCAATAATAGTGATAATACATTCGATAATATAAGGGAATATAAAATTTCACGCGAGAATAAAGAGTTTTTACCCACTCTAGTTAAACGTATAGAATAACCAGACGATTTCTTTTTCTGTTGATTTTGTGGATGTTCGAATTTCCAATCTCTATATAAACAACAACAACAACAAAAGACAAAATTAATAAATAATTTTTAAAAATTACAAAAACAAAACTTACTTAGGTGGCTGTTGATCTGGTCGACTGTTCCATTCATCCAACCAATCAGTGTTGTCTTTTTGGGTTTCACCAGTCTGTAATAAAAGCAAACAAAAGATATGCGTTATAAAACTCTTTTGTCACATTTTAAAGCAGGTCCAACCTTATTCCAATAATTGATATAAACATTTTTTAGCTCATCCTCAGCACATAATTCAGTATTTGGACTATTTGGAGGAGATTTTGGACTAAAATTAACAAAGAGAATATGCATATATAAAAATGTTTTCAGATTTAAGTATAATATGCTTAACTAACCTGTCTCTTGGTGTATCACGTCTAGAACTTGCCAATGATACTACACGACTTGATTGATTTGACTCTTTTTGGGCCTCTCTTAACAAGCGTAGATATTCTTCACCATTTGCAAATGGTAATGGTGTAATTCTATCGGGACTTTTAACACCGGCCATGGTAGCGGCAGTACTCAATTCAATCCAAGATTCTAAAAAAGAAAAACACAAAAAATGAAAATGAAATTATAATAAATTTTAATTAAAGTCCGTCTTTACTTATATTCCTATAAATATTTATTTTGATGCTGATAAAGTAACATTATGCGGTCATATACCTTTAAAGACATAATAAAATATTAGTGTGTGTGTATATACATCAGTATATATATGATAAACAAGTCTTGAAGGCTTTAAGACGAATATCTTGAACGGTACACATATAAGATTGCAAAAGTTGATTCATTAAGAACAAACTGCATCGCAGATCAGGTTAACGATGGTTAAATAAAATTACTTGTTACGAAGCCGAAAAGAAATGGTTAAATTTGGAGCGCCAATTGTAGAAAACTGATCAGAATGCTTATAAGAAATCCTGGCTGGGCTGAGGAAAAAAGTCAACTAGACATCTAGATTATTAACCGGAATTTGAAAGTTTACGATTGACCTTTCTATTCAAAAAGATTCAAAAACAGTCTTGGAAGTACATGATAATAGACAAATGGTAGCAAAACGAAATCTACGCATTGAAACCAAGTGGACTGTGTTGTGGACAAGCTGGCAAACGAACCTAGTGTTATTATTTATTATTTTATTATAAGAGGGGTGGAGACACATAAATAGCCATGGCACTGCGATTTATTGAGCCAAACAATTCGTGATTAGACCCACTAATGCACAAACTACAGCCAGAAGAAAGCCTATGTAGTTATATAGTCAATTTCCATAGTCGAATGACTATCCACTAGCTCCGGAAATACCACCCGGAACGGTATATAGATGAACACCCTTAACCTTCCGTATGAAGATTACAACACATCCAACACAGGGGTTCGGTTTAAGCCCAAATCGCTATATTGGCTCGATGTGGTGTTACAGTTTTAACCGGATGCGGTGACCCATAGATCGGTAGGAGTTTAGATAGTTTCCGACACTCTACCAAAGTGGAAGTCATGTCCAAATAACATAGCTTCGTGGTATATATCATGTGTGGGGGCGTTGGTGGGCGCATTGTATTCAATCGTGCTTTGAAGACCGTGGTGTAAAGTTCAAGGGCAGGTACTCAAGCTGAAAAACCTGTTCAGGTCCAATAAATGGCTGCAAAAACTTTGGCCTACGAATATATGCCAAAGCAACATATTCACAGAGAATATGCTCCGTTGGCTGATATTCCTTCCTACACAGACGGTAGGTACGTGTCAAGAAAAAACGAACTTAAACTATCGCGGCGGCGCTATTATTATTCAACAAGGGAATCATATAAAATTTCTTCTATCTACTGGCTCCAAGTGCTTGTATGGAAAGCATCTTCACTCCCTGCCTGCCTTCTCCAAGTAAGACCCGCGCGAATTAAGCTTCGCCTCTGTTTCGTACATCTAAAAGGGAATTCACCTTACTTTGTGAATATTCTTATCTGGGAATAGGGAATGTGGTCCCTCTAACAACAAGATTAAGGGGCAACTTTTGATGAACATTTGACCATTTTGTCTCTGCCATTTTCGTCGACCTTTTCCCACTACAAATTTTTCCAATCGCAACGGGGCATTTTTGTTAAATTCACCCATCAGTTTAACCAACTATGACAGACAGTTGACTATAAAAGTCAGACGTTTCTGCAGAGGCATAGCACTAGACTACTTTTAGGTTTCTGGCCAAAACTCCAACACCTCCCATCTTTCGTTGTTTAGCAGATCTATCAGAGTATAGCAAAATATTTTTGTCCATTTTGCGGAGAGTTTCCAACAAGTATGTAAACGAGTTTCAAAGAGAGCTATAAAGAGTTACAGATTTGTAACATAACTATTGTGGTGCGAAGACGAAAATCGGTCAAAGATATTGCCAGAAAAGCGATCGAGTGATAACCTCAAGGCTGCCGTAGAAGAGGTCGACCAGCTTATACATGGCGAAGACAAATTTAAATCCAAACGTCAAGTATGCAAACTAGTTGGTATGAACAGATTCAGAGAAGGATTTTGTTGAGACCATATACTCCTTCCTTATAGGAACGACGGGAAATATATATATAAACATTGAACTTGGAACAAAGCAATCTCCTCAAAAGCCCGCATGTCGACTAAATTAATTCCCTCAATATCACAGTGACCCGGGATCTAAACTATAGTCAAATGACCACATTCGAGTACAGGCCTTAGGGCTTTTCTACACTTTACAATCAACTTCAAGTTCGTCGTACCTCTCTAAATTTCATCCAAACCCATTAGTAGATGGTATCCTAAATGATAGCAACCAACTAACCTCGAAACCCAGACAAAAAGATGAAATTTAGAAATTTGTTATGCAAATATGTAGGGTATCTGAGATTAATAGCAAAAAAGTAAAACCTCTGCACCTAAAAGTTGTTTTTATAAATTATTATTATTTTTTTTAATAAAAATGATGGCGTTTCGTTTATAAGCGAAAACAATTAAAAATCAATGCCACCAAAGCTCTGCCAACCCCACAGAGTAAAGTAAGAAAGAAAAGATGTTTATGACTACTGACAATGTCGAAGTCCTTTGTAATCACTTATTTATTTATTTATTTTTGTACGTGTGAGTATGTATATTTTGCATATACAGTGGTGGAAAATATAATAGAAACGACATGAAAAAATGTTTTTTAAAAGTAACGGTAAATTTTTATTTTCTACAATTTGGATAAGTGTAAACAAAATGTAAAGAATGATAGCGGGATTTTGTTATTGTATAAAATTTGAACTTGTTTACCCAAAAATATCACCTTTATTTTTCGTTGATCGCATAAAGACGATTTTGTGGTTGGAAAAAAACAGAAACGCATGTACATATTGTAAGAAATTTGTAAATGTAATATCATTGTAATAGCTAATGTAGTAGGTGAGTTTCAAAAATCAGAATATATTCAATCGTCCCTGTTTTGTATTCAGAGTGGAATCAATCCGAGCGGAATTATAAAAATTACTCGTAATCAAAAGTGCGGAAATTTGCTGCTCTTCATATTTATAAACAAATTTTAATTTCATAATTTATAGAAATTTTTGGACAAAGTTGTGGAAATAATATGTAAAATGAAAGAAAACATTTCAAATTATGGATTACACTCGATGTTTTAACAGGTCAGCGAAGTTTTATTAAAAAAAACTTGATTCGATTTGATTTCACTAACATTTTCCTACACGAAATAAAACGAAAGAAATTATTGGGAAATGGAATACAGCACAGCTAATAAATACGGAATATTCCAATTCCGAAAAAAATCTTTCTGATTCGGAATACAAAAGAGTACTGAATAAGAAATTATTGCAATATGTGAATTTGCCTAATAATTTAGCGTAGTTTTGAACAGACTTTGTCGTCGAGTGCATTATACTAACACAGAGAGATATATTAATTCCCATAAAATTCCATGAAGGAACATGGGGACTTCTCTCATGGTTGGTAGGCGGGTGTCTTACCTACCATACCACAGCGGCATAACACAGGCAGAAGACAAGGGAGTACTATAAAAAATGGAGTACTATAAAAAAGCGATAGATGGGACAAAATTCTTATACGACTCGCTAAAAAAAACATTTTTCTCATCAACGAAACTAAAAAAGGAAGCACCAGTGAGTAGCATAATAGTGTGCTATAGGCTTTTGGAGCAATGGTTGAAGGTACGCAATGCGAGAAAAGACCCTTCTTGATCAAAAAAAAAAAAAAAATATATATATATGAAAAAACTTCTAGACTTTGGCCATAAGCATTTATTACGAAAAAACTGGGCAAGTGATGTGGTCAGACGATGCAAAAATAAATTTATTTGTATCCGATAGGAAATATTATATTAGGCGCCTAGATAATAAGGCATATGATCCCAAGTACGCCAAGAAGACCGTAAAACACGGCGGTGTATCCATCACGATATGGGGGTGTTCCTTCTCTTCTGTTGTCATTCCAATATATTAGATTGATAACAAAATACTCGCCACAGACTACGTAAATATATTGCGAAACATAATGCTTCCATTTGCTAAAAAAGAGATGCCCTTGAGATGGGAGTTTCAGCAGGAAAATGATCCGAATCACTCCTCAAAATTGGCAAAGAACTGGTATGCTGTCAACAAGGTACCTCTTATAGAATGACCTTCGCAGTCATCGGACCTTAACCAAATAGAATACCATTAGGGAGTGATCAAGGGGAAACTGTAGGATTTCAGTCCGAAAAATAAGAACGAATTGTGGGGAAAAATCCAAGAAGGGTGGTTTTCCAAGAGCGTTTGACAAGAACGTTTGCAAAAAAATTTGTTGATTCCTTAAGATGCAGATGCAATGAAGTTGTGAAAAACAAAGGTGGAGCAACAAAATATTAAAATTATAAATTAAAATATTAAACAAAAAAATTAGAAGATGTGCCTCTAAAAATTGAATCCCTTTACGTGTTTCTATTATATTACGTTTTAGTCATATAATGTTTTAAAATATAAACGAAAAGAGGAATGATTATGTTTTTTCTTATAAACAAAATTGCATATACATTTTTTAAACAAAACTAAACTTGACTAATATACCTAAAAAAAAATTGGAAAAGATGTATGCGTTTCTATTATATTTTCCACCACTGAATTTTGTCTTTTTTGTTTCATTCATAAAAACGTAAAAAAATAAATTAAATAAGTAGTGAAGAGACGCAAAAACAAATTCACTTTCTTTGTTTAAAATATGAATAAAAAACAAAAACAAAACAAAGTGAAGAACCGAGAGTTAAAAATAATCATTTTTATCTTTTTGAATATTAATGTTAAGTGACCATGACTTGAGAATATTATCCATATTATAGAAGAATTAAAAGAAATATATTGCTTTTGTTGTCATTTTGAGAAATATTAATAAAGAAACAAAAACAAAAACAAGAAACGTAAAACACCCACCATTTTGCTCTTTGCTTACATAAAAATATTTTCCATTTCCGGTTATTGTTTTTCCAATTAAATGGTTATCATGAAAATTGTTTTTCTTTTTTGTAGTTTTTTTCCTTTGAATATACCGTGATGACAATGTTAATGACATTGCATGAGTATTGTGTAAGAAACGTATCAGTTTTTTTTTTCTTTTTTTAATGTGCAAGACGTACTTCGCCCTATGTGTACAACGTAATATTTACAAGACTTTTTATTTTTATTCTCCACTCCTCTAGGGAGCATATTGACTTTTTCACAGAGCATCTATTACTTTTTAGTAACCCATTTGATTTTTAAGCTGTAGCTTGCCTACATATGATTGTGTGTAGTGGTGAAGATCCTTGATAAGTGATCCTTGATCCTTACTTAGCATTGTAATTTTTTTTCAGTAGGTTTTCGCCAGAGGTAAGCTGAAAGGTCATGGGGCTTCTTTAGATGGAATTGTCTGGAGGGAGGTTGAGATCTCTTTATCGACCACTAACCCACGCCACACTCTAAAGCTAGGATCACACGATTGTCGCCAATGAACCATTATGACACAATTTCAATTGTGCTTTATTGTCATAAAATATCAAAATGATCCCAATTTATTGTGAAAAAAAAAAATTAAATTTAAATATTGGTACGTATTGCCAACTTGCATTGTCACACAAGAAAACAATAAATATTGGCGCATTTTTGATATTTTATTTGCCTCATTATTATCTATTGGGCAGACACACGATTGCCGTACTAATAATTGATGCATTTCGACAATCGTGTGATCCCAGCTTAATAAGACCTGTATAAGGTCGTAAAAAGAACACAACTATACTTCGAAATCTATTTTGTACATGCAAGTCCATTTTAGAGCTTATTAATGACAGCAGGCATCATAGCAACACCACCTTAATCAAAAACTTCCCGGCATTTATTCAGAAAATTAAAAATACAAGTTTATTCATCTAAATCTATATTGTCCCCTTCAAAGTAATCCGCATCAACTGCAACACACTTCTGCCAGCGCTTGATACAATCCTCGAAGCATTTTTATATTCGGTTTTCGGTATGTCCATCAGTGCTTCCTGCGATTTTTCCATTATTTCCTCTCGGCTGCTGAAACGCGTTTCCCGTAATGGTTTTTTAACTCGATCGAACAGAAAAAAGTCACAGGGAGCCAAATCAGTTGCATTCGGTGGCTGTTGGATGGTATTTGTTGCATTTTTCGTCAAAAACTTTCGAATAATGATGGCACTGCCCCAGGCTCGGTGGGGACTGCCGTGAATCCTTTGGGTTGATCTCACGACAGTTTGGTGTCCATCTCATTTGGGGTGCCTGGTCACAGGAACATTCCGGTTAATTATGTAGCTCAAGAGCTTGCTAAAGCATCGGGTTGGTGAACCTCTGTCCTCCGTTAGGCTGTCTATTAGGCAGAAGTATTTATTGGACGCTGAGAGATCCTGTGCAGATATTGATTCTTGCGTCACTGCTAGACTCAGCTGGCCTAGATGGGATGGCACGCGTACCAATCAGCTTTTTAAATTAGATCGTGGGAGCATCTCCTTTACCGTGCCCATCCTCACGGGGTGAATGATTGCTGCCGAGGTTGTAGATCGATTGAGGAAGAGAAGAGTGTGGCCCATTTTATTTGCCAGTGTTCGTCTCGAGCTAGACGTAGATTAATCACACTTGGCTCACCCTTTCTCGATGTTCTATCAGAGCTATCGATCAATGATGTTAGGCTGTCAGCTGGTTTCCGACGTGATTTCCAGGAATGTGCTTCGAAGTGAGACCTCTGAGTGATCGTCAAGAGCGGTTAATCAGGACTTTGCAACCGGCACAGGAGCTTCGCTTCATGTGTGGTATCACAACTGACTGCTATGTGTGCTCAAGTGTGCCTTGACTCAACGAGGCTACTACTTTCCCCTAACATAACTGTAGAACATTTGATAAAACCGGTAGCCCAACTTTTTAAAACAGTATAGAAATGGATCTTAAGTAAAGCTATTAAAGTAATAAGAATAACGGCATGGTATTCAGGACTCTTTGGTTTAAGGTGGGAAAATTCGGAACACAATAACACCTTGAACTGATATGAAAATGCTAAGAATTGTCATTATCTGTATTTTGCAGTTTTTAAGCGTTTGGCAGTTTTGAAGTTTTTTGTTTAAAAAATAAATTTTTCTGTAAATTGTGCAAATTTTGCAGTTTTTAAGAGTTTAGTTTGTTCCTTTTTTTTGAAAAAAGAAAAGTAAGTACGTACGCATAGGTGATATATCTGCTTCACTAATAAAACATCAATCATACGTACATATGTAAGTATTAACGTAGAATGTAATTGTTCTTTTGCCAAAAAGGATTTTTATTACTAAAACCACTGTGCCTAATAAATATAAGTTTTAGCCTTACGTAGAGGTAATTATATTGGCGAATTTCTGGTTTTTAACTTATTCGATAAACTAAACCGTTTTTGAGTTACGCGAATATATGTTGTGCAACTTCCTCCATTTTAGAAATAACAGTATATCTCGAAAACAAGAGCTAACCTTAAAAAATGGTGAGTACCACTGGATTCAGCGTATTCAAATCCGCTTTACCAGCCGAGTGTCCCGCTGGTCGTGTACCATGAGCGGCTAAAACTCGGTGATCGGAGCAGACAGCAATTACTTCGCTTCAATCATGCATTATGAAAAACGGCTGGAATATAAAGACAGACATGATTAAGTTATTCTTTTGCATGTCAACACACGACATCATGTCGCAAAAGTTTCAAAACAATTATTAGAAACGATAAAATCCCGCATACGCCGTATTCTATAACAGCCTGTTTGAATTATGGAGCACATTCGCTTTAAGCGCAAATTACCTTGTTCTACGGCTAAAAAACCGTGGACTCTTCGTTTTTTAACAAAAAGTGTAAGGGAAGCAAACGCAACACATATTCAACTCGTTTAAAGGCATTGCGATTTACAGCCTACATTTCAGAAACTATCTGGGCCGTATAAAGAGGTATGAGTTTATATTTTAGCATGTTACCGAATCACTTCCTTTGAAAAAAAAAAATACAAAATCGGCTTCAAAGTTGGAGCGCCTTGAAAGACGAGAATGTAAGCACTTATTTGTGTTGTAAATAAACTACGACATCCTTTTGGTGCGTTTTTTTAAATATAATACTCACTGGTTACCCAATGGTTCGCCAACTCTGTTGTCGCCTGGTCACTACATCAATATAATACATCACCAGATCTCAAGCACGATATCGTAGTTTCTAAATTTATTTTATAGTTTAGGTAGATAATAATTTAGTTCATGGTTGAATAAAGCTTTGTTCATATAATTTATAATAAAAACTCGTGTTTCCATTCAATGTAAACAGATCTAGGTGAAGAGTTAAACTGAATTATAGGGCACACATTGAAATGGTTTGTAGTTAATCAGCAATAAAACGCACTACGCAATATAATATGAAAGCTATTGTCGTGTTTCCGTAAAAATTATGCCTGGCAATTACATTAAAAATATAAATCAAATGCTACTCCCTTTTACTTTTTACCCTTATAAACCACTGAGTGTTGGTGTTATGGAAAAAAAAAATAATAATTGCGTTAAAGGCATGTAAATACAACGTCTAGACCATACTTAAGAATACTTCTTGTTAATTCTTTTAAAAGCATTTCTTTAATACTAGAAGTGGTGAATGTACAATAATTTCTAACTAAAATGTAAATATTTTTTACTTTGAATTGTATTTCATTTCTTTCTGCATTTAAATTTTATATTTTTTTTCTTTTGCTTTCATTTTAAATAATTATAGAATGTATTGTAGTATGTATGTATCTATATAAGTACCTACATATGTAGTAATTTACTATTAAATGCGTCACAACATTTCCTATATTCATCTGTCATATACACACAATGTGACAATAGCAACGAATATAGTAATTAATTTTTTATAATAAGACTCTTTAAATATTAAAAAAAAAACTGTTTCTAAATAATGATAGCCAAGAAATAAAATACAATATTTAATACTAAACCCTTTAAATAAAAATAAAATATTTGTTAATATTACAATTATAAATACGTATACTATCTACTAATTTTGTAATAAAAAGTGTGAGAAAAATAAGAAAGAAATAAACAATAAAATTTTCAAGTTTCCTCATTTCAAGTTTATTAAAAAAAACACATATGTATACAGTGACCAGCAAAATGTTTTAACAAGAATTCTTGCTAACTTTCAATTACCTACCTACCCTCACATTTGAGTATATTTATTTTGATTTGTTAAGAAGATTCCAGGTGGCGAACATCAGTGTGAATCATCCTGACAAACGCTGACAATGGTAAATCATCGATGCCATGGTGTCATAAATGACTTTTTATAGTCATCACCCGTTTATTAGTGAGTTCATGCAAACAATATCATCGAAAATCATATGTGAGGTGTAGCAGACAAAATCCTGTACCGTTTATCACGTAGACGAATCATAACAGACACTGCGGCTAAATTTTAGCTTTCCTTTAGTATGGTGACAGTACAATGAAATTGTTTGTGTGGTTGTCACGAGAATTCATAAAAAAAAATTCATTTGCAATAATTTCATACAAATTTTGACTAAAATTTTGATACCGATATTGTCACGATGATTCAGTGACGAAAATATCTTGCTCAAATACGTCACCGGCAACTAAGTGATTCACAACTAAAAAAAAACCATATTTCGTCAAATCAGGCAATTGATGAATAATGAAATATTTATAGAAAAACTTGGTGATTTTGAAAAATCATCCTGGTAATCCTTAATGAAAACGACTTTCAATTTTCCCGAAAATCACTGATCAAGTTTCTATAAAAGTATTGTCGCAGAGCTGTTATCCATTTAGAAACAATTTCCCTATAATTCAACACAGTTTGCTTTTAGATCGACACACTTTTCCCCTCAATATTCAATAGCTTTGATACCCTTTTTATAGTAAGAACTGTCCTAATTTCCTGTCACTCCTCTTAGGTTCATGACTCTCCAAAAATTATTCATTGCCTTGTTTCAGTTGAATAGTTTAGTTAATAAATCGGTTGATTAGTCTATTGTAGCTCGCCTCCATGTGATTGTGTAGTGGTGAAGATCCTTGCTAAGTGATGGTGGTGAGCTTTACTTGGCATTGCCTTACTAGCTGGCGTTTTCCACCGATTATTGGTGTAATGTTTGTCATCGCTGCCAAAAAAGTAAGCCGAAATGTCAGTGTGGCTTGGACCTTGAGCCAAAAAACAACAAAAAAAAAACTTAAATTGCCATCAGCTGCATATTTCACTTCCCCATTGTTTGCAAATCTTTTACCAGCAAGATATTTTCTTAAGATTGAAAATAGAAGACAATAGGAGGGAGGTGTGTGATAAAACTTTTGTTCTTGATTTTGGCTATCGTAATAGTGGATATGTGAACTGGCACATTGCCTAGATCAAACAATTTCTTTTACACGCAAATACGGCCTCTTTCCTTAATTTCACTTAAACGCTCCCATATTTACCACAATAATCGCTTTCGATTATATTTCCTTTATGAAGATAAGTAATAAAAATTGTTCCAGGTGCATCCCAAAAAAAAACTACATAATCTTGCCTGCAAATGAAACAGTCTGCTTTTTTAATACGATTCTTTTAATACAGTTTACTGTTTTTTAAGTTCTTTTGCTTTGGGTGTAAAATAGTGGTTACAAATCAACGCAAAAACTCGGCTTTATGGCAGTGACAAATTGCTAAACACTTTTTTGAGATAAGACTCAATTTTTGTTTTATTGTAAGTAAAGACGGCAAACACCTGCCAGGCAGCATTTTTAGCTCCAAATTATCTGTCAATATCTGATGTACAGCACTTTTTAATATGACCATCACTTCAGTTTCCTTCATTGCTTGACGACAATTATTCAATAACACTATGTTTCTATTATGGACTACTGATTTGGCCGTTCACTATGGTGTTCGTTTTGGCAGATAGTACGTCCTCGTTTACACTTAACCACGCAATATTTTATAGACGTAAAGGAAAGAGTAGAAGTTTCTAGAGTAGTTCCCAGCACGGCTTCAAATCCACAACACAAAACACAAGAAAATCAAATTGACATCTACCATCTTTTCGCCACTTTTGATAGCCTGATACAAGCTAAAGTCTTTAAAGCTATGTCCGAGTTTGGTGTTCTTATGAAACAGATCAAATTAAAATGAAACTAACTGGTATAAGATCGTCAGTTACAACGGAAAAAAAACTTCTAGGAAAACTGTTCTTTAACTAAAAAAGACTTCAGGTTTCATAATGTTTCTCGCATATGTCACTGACATCGGCATAATGTGAATCAATCACTACTACAAGCAACTGCAGCCTTTTAAGAAGACGTTCGAGAAAGTAGGTTTGACAATAAATTATATAGTGCGCTTTCAAACCTTGCTGGACTGGCCGCATCATTTCGACTGTTCTCTCTGCATAATTGGTATTTTTTGTATAATATTTGCCAATGAAGGAAAATTTTTTTCTCTCCATCACTCCTTCCTGCTCCCTATATTGGCTTTAAACAAAACATCCATTTTGTTTCAGTTTCATTAATCCAGTTAATTTTCAAGCTAAGTGGTTGATTAGTCTGCTGTAGCTTGCCTCCACACGATTGCGTAGTGGTGAATATGCTTGCATATCATCATATTTTTTTCCCAGTAGATGTCCTATTTATCCTGATCATTCTGCTGATGTGATGTCTTTAAAGGTAAGCTGGAAGGTCAGGGAATTTCTTTTTAGATGGAATTCTCTTTTTATTAAACACTCGAAACCACAATTAATTATTGTAATGAAGGAGAATTATTTTTGACTTATTTTGAAACCACCCGTATATGTATAATAAATAATCCCAAAAAATATAATGTGCTATATTTTTATCGCTCACTGTACATTAGTTACTATCTTTAAAATAAAAATGTTTTTAATTTAAGTATGTATACAGAATTTATTGTTTTTAACGTTAATATGTTTTTAAAACACAAAAACAGGTACAACACGTTGGTACGTGACCAGTGCAGCATCGTTTTATGGCTTCAATTGAAAATATTTTAAATTATTTTTATAATATATACCACAGAAAATATGTATATACTTACAGAGATATATATATAATATAATAATAATATTTTATTATTATAAATTGTATAAAATTTTATAGTAAAACGTCAGCTGTGTACATATCTTCTCATATAGCAGAAGATTATAAATTTGTTTATCCGCTAAAAGAAAATATGGGTCAAACTTGCTATGATGCATATACGTATATATAGTATGCACATGGTATAATATAATAAATATTATTTTATTTTTACTTTTTTTAAGGTTTTTGCTCCCACATTATAAAAATAATAAAAACAATATGAGAAAATTGCTATGACAATTATTGTCAATTAAAAATTATTTATTATTTAAAATAGTATTTAAAAAAATATTTCCAGAATAACTTGATTGGATAAAGAAAACAAATATATAGTGTACTTATTTAATGGAGCGAAGAGGAGAGGGTGGCTACATTTTTCATACTTATCAATAATTATTCGTTTAATTAAAGAAACCGCTTAAAAATATAATGTACGAGGGCGGATTGAAATTGAAGCTACCTAGCGCTAGATAGCAGCACAAACACAAAAACTTTTTCTTTCTTAGAAATTACGATCTGTCAAACGTCAGCTGTTAAAATTTTAGCCAAATTATCGAATCATCGATTAGTTTATTTGTTGTAGTCGTTTGAAGTAAGCACCTTTTGTGATTCTTAGAAAATGGAATAAAGTGTATTTCGTGTAGTGATTATACACTATTATTTGAAAGGCAAAACGGCGAAAGAGGCAAAAGAAAAGCTTGATAAACATTACGGCGAATCTGCTCCGTTAGATTATATGGTAAAATATTGGATTCTGAATTTAAACGGGGCCGAACAAGCACTGCAACAATACCATCAACAGGAAGGCCAAAAGAGGTGGTTACTGAAGAAAATATCAAGAAAATCCTCGATATCGTGTTATAAATGATCGCCGGGTCAAAATACGTGAGATTGCTGAAATGGTAAACATATCATATGAACGTGTGTTCAACATTTTGCATGAACATTTGCATATGAAAAAGCTATCAGCAAGATAGGTGCCGCGTTTGCTCAGTGTTGAACAAAGACGAGTTCGACAGATCACTTCACAGCGGTGTTTGGACATGATAAAGCAGGATTATGCTTTTTGGCGTAGATTCTGAAACCTAAAATCAATCGAAGCAAACGGTGGAAGCTGTTGGAAGTGCTCCGAAGAAGGCGAAGACAGCGAAATCGGCTGGCAAGGTTATGGCCACTGTATTTTGGGATGCACACGGAATATTGCTCATCGATTATCTTAAAAAGGGATCCACAATCACAGGAGAGTATTATCGTGCATTATTGGATCAATTGGTTGATGCAATCAAAGAAAAACGACCACATTTAAACAAGAAATAAGTGCTCTTTCTTCAAGACAACGCACTGGTTCACACAGCATTGGATACGATGCTAAAACTACGAGAAATCAACTTCGAATTGGTTGATCATCCACCTTATAGTCCAGATTTAGCCCCTAGTGACTTTTTCCTGTTTCCACACTTGAAAAAATGGCTCGCAGGAAAAAGATTCATCTCAAACGAAGAAGTGATTACCGAAACTAATGCGTATTTTGAGGAGTTCCCGAAATCGTACTATTCAGGTGGTATAAAAAGTTGGAAAATCGTCTTACTAAGTGTATTGAGCTAAAAGGAGACTATGTTGAGAAATGAATGGTTTTTAAAAAAAAAAAAATGTTTTTTTTCCTACTTAGGTAGCTTCAATATCACTCCGCCCTCGTATAAAGGCTTATTAATTAATATTTATGTCAACAAAAATAACATATCCAGGTAGATTTAGTGTTTTAGAACCTTTATATACAGTATGTCAGAAATGAATTTACACATTGAAGATAATTATGTATTTACAACTTCATCAGCAATAAAATGGCTCTTTTTGCTCCCTAACGCTAATTTTTTTGATTTGTTACGATAATATATATATCTTCCAAAATCTTAAGTAAAAAATAAGACAAACTCAATTTAAAACACATACGAAATTGACCAAAAACAAATTTTGCTCACATTAAGTATTGTCAACTAACTATTTACACAAAAATTAGAAAATGAGTCCACATTATATTTAGCAGAAAATAAAAACATTTCTCAGACTTTTAATATTTGGTATGACCTTCTTTTGCATTTATTACATATTGTAATAGCTTTTTCAACCAATTGACCAACTTTTTTAGGCCATAATCTGTCGGTATTTTCTGTCACTCTTCTATTATTGCAGTTTAAATGCTATAATGAACTTTGATCGGCGTTTAACCACTTTTTTTTGCAAAATACTTACAACATTTTAATAGGGTTCAAGTTGGGGGTTTGGCCAGAAGTATCTATAACTTTTCCGCAGTTATAATAGAGCCACATCCGCACTACATGCGAATTATTCTTAGAATAGTAGTTCTGATCAAATTTAAATTGTAGTCTGTTGTCCCTGAGGAAAACGAATTTCCAGGCCTGCTTATCAAATGGGTCTTTAAAACGTCTGGGTATTGCCGTGCATTCATTGTTGCTTCTATAAAAGCAAAGCTTCAACGCTTTCCCTTGAGACAAACCGCTAAGCCAATACTGACATTTTTCATCATGTTATTTTCATTTTGTTAAGGGTTTTCTCCATACGCTTGTAGGCCCATCCTTGTAATACTACACCTTTATAGTTTCAGCACAAAATACGCGGTCATAATGGTAACGAGAAAACGCTTTTCTATGTTTGCTGCAGACAATAATGATTTCTTATGTGCTGTTCTCGATTATTATTTATAATTTAAAACTGCCTGCCGAACCTTTTAATGACAATCAACAATACCACACTCCTCTTCAAGCTCTTTCACAAATGTTCCTGTGGAAATTTGTGGGTTTTGTGCGGTTATTGTATTAATAATACGCTATGCATGTTTACTTATTATGGTCTTAGGGCAAATTCTCTTCTTTAACTTCAATCTTCCACTTATTTTAGCTCGATTTTGTACACTGTACATTATTTTTCTTGCCACTGAATGCATTTCTCAGAACTCGGTTATACCCTCTTACAAATGATCATTATAGTAAATCAACTGAATGACGTTGTGAAATAACCTTTTTCGTGTCATCTTTGAAATTGTGTAATATTGAACTAAATGAGATTTGCATTACAAAAAATTATCACCAACACCAACACTGCTAAGCTGAGAAAATATTATAAGTGTTGTGTAAAGAGTTATTTGACACTAAAAAAATTAAGTAAAATTTGTTTTTATTGTATTTTTCTCTTAATTTACAATAAACTGGAATATTTTTGGTCATGATCCTTTGAAGATACGGAATAAATTATCTACAACAACAAAATATGTACGCAGTAACACACCCTGATATTTTATTGCCAATTAAATTTAAAAAAAATTGTTATGTGTAAACTTATTCTTGACATACTACATATAGTTTCAATTGTATCGATCCGAAATTCCAAGATATACTTAAGAAAAACGTTCTAAACCAAATACTGTAGGTATTGTGAATTACGTACATATCTGTATACATACATATGTATGTACATATATAAAAATAAACCGGATTTACAAACCAATACACGCGTTTGAAAGGTGTATCTTCAATTGGGCGGTGCAATGCCTATGTAACATTTTTATTTATATGTCTTTATCTTTAAAACAGTAATAGTAAGTGTTTCTAAATTTAGCCCAAATAACGTTGTTGTCAATACAAATCATGTCAAAAAGTGAGCGGAAGTGGATAAGTGAGAGTGGCACCTCCCATATAAAGTAAGTGTTTCTAAATTTGGCCCAAATAACGTTGTTGTCAATACAAATCATGTCAAAAAGTGAGCGGAAGTGGATAAGTGAGAGTGGCACCTCCCATACAAAGTAAACATTGATTTTTGTATATCTTTGAAACCGTTATAGTAGGAGGGTCTGAATTTGGTCTAAATAACTTCGTAGTCAATACACATCATCACTCGAAACAAGGGTGAAATTGCATAAGCAGGTGTAACACCTACCATACAATATAAATATTGATTTTTGTACATTTAGAGAATAGTTAGAATGGCAGTTTCTGAAATTGGTCTAAATGCCTTGGTAGTCAATACAAATCATTAGTATTAAAGTGGGCTAAATTGGGTAAGTGGGCGTGGCATCTTTCACACAAGTAACTATTAATTTTTGTATATCTTGAGCATGGTAATAGTAAAAGTTTCTAAGTTTGTTTAAAACAACTTCTTGGACAGGACACAACCCAAATTAACAACTTGGCGAGATTGTATAAGTGGGCGTGGCAGCTCCTATTCATACTGAATATGAAATTTTACAAGTGTGGAAAAAGGTAAAAGTTAATGTTTCGTTACCAATTCACATCAGTAAAAAAGGGGAGATATTTGATAAGCGAGAGTCGCACAAAGCACACCGCCTAAAAACTTTTTAAACATGTATTCTTATCCATATACATACAATATAAAAATAAGTTGTTAGATAAGATACAGATGGGGAACGAGCATAGCTTCAACGTGGTCTTAACGATCTATTTCTGAATATCAGAGCTGTATAAACATCTTAAAAAATTCAACGTCACTCAGTTTTACAAGAAGTAAAACATAAATGTGCTAATAATCTGCCAAATAGTATTAAATTATATATTTTTATTTAGTGATCAAAGTGACATGGACCCAATTAAAAAACGGTGTAGTCACGTACATACTTATTGACTGCGATATATGTATATATTTTATCTTTCTTCGCTTTATTAAATATTATTATAAACTTTGTGTTTTTTTTTAATAACTTTGATTTAAGTTTTATGCGAATTCGGTTAATGCGAATTTTCTTGGAACGAATTGATCGTATGTAATTACATTTTATTATTTTTTTTTATGCAAACAAGAAAAGTAATTATTTTTAAGTTATTTTTCCACAAACCCAATACACATTTCATATTTTTTTTTCTTATCTTAAAACGACACCAAATTGTTACATTTGGTTTCACAGCCCCTCTTTTTAAACTATATAGTATATTGTAGCAATATACCACGACCATATATGGTCTGGATTGGTATGTTGTTGTGATTTGAAGTTGATATAAAATGTTGTTTTTTTTTTCAATTCCAAAATTATATGTGTTGAAAAAAAGAAGAAGAAAAGGCGACTCATAAAAGAGCTCTGAAAGAAAATATTATCAAAGGAACTACACAAATAAAAATAAAAATAAAAGCTTCATGTACTAGTATTTTACAAATGAATAGCGTTGTAGTGTGACCATGAGACTTTCAACTGCAACAAATTGCAATTAAATTAAAGCATATTGAAACAGATGTCATGCTTTATAATGTGAAGTAGTATATAAAAAAGAAGAAATATGTATGTACACTCTAGTTTATTTAAATAACAACAGTGAGAGTAATTACTAAAAATTGACATTTCAAGAAAACTAACAAAAATCGTTGTATTTTTTTTTTTTTAATTGAGACCAGCCCTCAGGGTATGACCACCACTTATGCAGTGCATTATGCTGGTACTAGGAAAATAGGTTATGGGGAGGAGGATAGATTGATTGTTTGATTTGAATTTACCCTTATCGTAAAGTGACAAACTTCCGCTGCTGTTTACGCAGATTTTCCAGTCTTAATTGGTTTGATAAATAATAATATGGGATAATATAATAATATGGGATAAGGAAAGCCAAAAGATAAAGTAAAAAAAAAATTGGAGAGAAAATCGGAAGTGCTTGTGTTGTTTTCACTTACATCAAAAATCGGAATTCCTATGGGAAAAACATGAAAGGAAGACCAGCAAGTACCTAACGCCAACAGGCAAGCAAGCGTGCAATTTTAAGAGTTACATCTAATTTCTCTGAATCCAAACCAAAAATTAAGACGAAAGCCGGATTTTCCGTTATTTTTTGACTGTTGGGCGGTCGATTGTGATTGCTCCGCATATCCAGAGCATGAAACTTAAAAAACCCATATTAAAACCCATTCACAAAAAAAAACGATTGGATTTTGCCAAAATTCACATGACGTGTTATACCGAATGGTATATGTTAGTCTTTTCTACTGAAAAGATATTAAACCTGGATGGTCCTGACGAGTATAAATAACTCCTATTACCATGACATTAGAAAAGAGCATGTAATTACCAGTAATTCCAGGTGCCATATCACACTATGGCCGGATTAAACAACAATTTAAAACGACAAAACTGAACGCAGAACAGCACAAAAACGTTCTGTAACGAACTTTGCCGGAATACAGTAACATTTATGGACCTTCACGTTGGATTTTCAAACAGGATAACGCGGTAAAAGCCTGTATAAGTGACCAAAATGTGACGATAATGTAATCGAGACCGCTTGGGACATAATTTCCTTAGATTACTTTCTACGATTCCATTCCAAGTAGCATGTTTGAGGTTATAAAGCACCATGGAAGCAACATTCATTACTGAACGTTAGAGCACAGTTCCAACCAAATAGCTCTTAACAATAAAATCTAATTTAGTGAATATTGTTACGAAAATAAAAATACAACACTCTATTATGAGATTTTAGTAAATTTTGTGTCACCTTGTCAATTTGGCAGCACTGCCACACCAACCATCTTTACGTTACATTTGAATTAACGGATATTTAAATAGAAGATGGTCGATATTGCCTGAAGCTTCCAAACTGTAGGAAATTAGGTATATAAGAGACTGCTTTGCCTGCGCAGTTAGTTATCGCTTGGCTGTCAATAAACAAAGTTGTGTTAAAGCTGAAATAAAAGTGTTGTAGAAACGAATATTAAGTGTTGTATTAAGACAAACAGTATAAAAGTTATAGTGAAGTAAATAAAGAAACTGTAACATAAACAAAGGGGCTTAATTTTATTTTAACGCAATTTAAACGAACTTAAACGCCTTAAAAAGGTTAAAACGAAACAATATTTACGTTTTTCAAACGATCAAATGAACTCTTTTTTTCTGAGTTTTCCAGCAGCTTTTTTCAAACTTTAATGTATACATTATAAGAACATTAAAAAAATAAAAAATTATCGATAATACTAAACAATAAAATAAAATATCTAAAAAAAAATTATTGCACCTTTTTGTTTGTAGTAGCATATAAATACTTAACTGTTGTTATTTAAATGAACCAGAGTGTATAATAAAAAATATGTTAAAATTAAAAACTAAAGATTTTAAATATATTTTAGTAGGAAAGAATCTCTAGCTTCTAAACTCTTTACTCATATTTTCATGGCGTATAATTAAAAACAGACTACACTTACAGCAGTATTCAATAGTCCGAAATTATAGTCATTATAACAATATTTATGCACCACAGTTTAACTAGTGATAAGTCGTTTTCATATTTCGATATGTTTGTTAAAGTTTAAAAAAATTTTTAATATTGCTTTTCATCTTCAAACTCAGTAAGGGTTAAAATCGATCAACACTTTTTAAGCACAAAGTTTATGCGCTTAGGAGTTACGTTATCTATGTCAGATACATTGTACGTTAAGTTTGAAACAGTGCATTTTTCTTATATATTTTGCTATAAGATTACCAGATAACAATTCTAGACTTTTCAATCATTATATTTCAGCAGCAGTCCATATTACATTACATGGGACAAATATAAGAAATATGGTGGTACCCAGCTATAACTATAGCTACTGCGCAAATAACATATCAATGTTTTCTATAAAACCCTGCATTGGCGACCATGGTCGATGGTTAATTGATTGATTGATTTGTGCAACCCTATATATTCACCACATCAACTAAAGGTGAGGGAACAACTTCCCCCTGGGAACCCTTTCCTCTGAGCCGAAGTAGCAAGCACTAACAACAAACTAAGTGTTCAATTGTTTTAATAGGGACATCTGAAATTCGTGAGAATCTACACTAATCAGTTTTAATATTTTCTAAAATCTGTTGATGATATCTAAGACCACAGTGACTGGGGTAAATAGGCCCGTTAGTACTGGTTATACAAGTTAATCATGTCGATTTGTACAACATATCGCATAACCATCATATATTTTTTGTGTCAATAATAACAAATATGGTATTTTGGAAGGTAAACATCTGTCTTATAATTCAGTATTCGATAGACGCCAAAGTGCAAACATACATTTCTTTAATCGCTATAATAATTGTGCCAAAAAAAGATTTTTTGCGGGGGTCTGATAACCCTTTTTCATTTGAAGAAAACGGCTGCTGAAAGAAGAGAAGGAGAGCTCTGGTCAGCCGAAAAAGTTTAAAGATGAGGAAGCATTACTCGACGACGATTGTTGTCAAACGCAAGAAGAACTTGCATTATCATTGGAAGGCACACAACAAGCCATTACCCTACGAGTACGTTTAAAAGCATTGGGTCCCATATGAATTGAAGCCGAGATACGTTGAAAGGCAATTTTTGCATGTCGGAAATGATGCCTGAAAGAAGTCATTTTTGCAAAAAGTCATTTTTGCCACATGTTGCAAGACCGGTCAAAAACTGTTAGGACAAAAGTGGATGGGAAATTTTGGCTCACCCGGCTTATAACCCAGACCTTGTCCCTTCTGACTACCATTATTTTCGATCGATGCAGTACGCCCTTACTGGAATACGCTTCACTCCAGAACAGGGAATCAGAAATTGGCTTGATTCATTCTTTACCTTAAAACCGGAGCAGTTCTTTTGGCGCGCAATCCATATGCTACCAGAAAGATGGGAAAAAGTAGTGACTAACGATGGACAATTCTTTGAATAATGTGTCAATTCATTTCGTTATTATAATAAATGCATTTTTAAAGCAAAAACATCGACTTTATTAACTTGTACACCCATTACTATAAGTTCACTCTTGTTAAACAGTAACAGATTTTTATAACTACCGGAAGACAAGAAGACAAAGTTCAAGCCAAGCGAATTCAACCTCAATCCAGGATTCGATACTCCCTCTTTGGTATTCCATTGAGATACCCAAAAATAGCTTAGCTATTCGCTAAGCAATCAGCTATTTCGTTAACAAGATATTTTATATAGTTACCTAACCTTGGTGGAATTTATTTATAGTGGATAATGGCTAGTTGCCGATACGTAGGGCACTGGAGCGGTGCTCTATGTGCAATATAGTGGTTACAGACTATCCTATAGTCTTCTTGATGAGTGCAGATTGAGATCAATGCGGTCATAGGGCGACGGAGTTGCTCTATGATTATATCACTCCTGATGAGACTGTGGTCATTTATGTGGACAATCAGACTGAGTCTGACTGGGTCATAAGTCAGCTGAAGACTGGTGGCCTCGCACGGGAAAGCCATTACACCTCACTCCAGCTACATTTAGGGGCACTGTAGCACAATAGCTCTGTAAGACCCCTATTGAGTTATTCTGTTCGCTTTATGGAGCTATGAGCTTCGCATAGAGGTCAAGGGGGAATGCAGGGTTTTGAGGCTGCCATAGCCCGGACTTGACCGCTCAAGGACAAAATAGGTCCTATATCTGAGTAGAAAGCCTCTTGGGATTCTGATAGGTTTTCTGACTGAGCACTGGGTTGTGGGGCACAAGTACACCTGTTTTCTGCAGAGCTTCAGACGGTGGATTACATCCTTTGTCCTGTTTTTTAGAGACGCAGACTTAGGTTGTTCTGACAGGACTTTTTCAGAGGGCTTAGCTATGTAGCGTCTGCCAGAATTTCTAAACTAATGGGATTTATATGGAGCATCAGTGACTGGTGAGGTGACACCTGGTGTCAGGAGAGCTTACCTTTATTACTTTTTCTTTCTTCTTCTCTTTTCTTTCCTCTTCTTTTTTTGCTACTTTGGTTGTTCTTTAATTTTTTTTTTCATCTCTATTTTTCATTTTTTTTCGTCTACTTTTAATTCTATTTTCTGGGCGGCTTCAAATATGGAAATCTTTTTCTGGCTTTTGTAGCTAACCTAACCTATGAAGTTACCTTAATATATGTAATAATACGTAGAGCTCAATTCTCACATGAATAAAAGTAAGACAGCTCATTTTTGAGTTTCTCAAGAGAGCAGAATTTCTGACTGAACGTCGTAAATGTTGCTAAAATGTCAAAATAATGGGTCTGCCCTATAATGTTTTTATGAACTCATATATATATAAAATAAAAATTTAATTACAATTTTCTCAAAAGTAAATATATTGACATTTGGCTTTTAAGCACCAAGCCACAAATAAAATACCCTTAAATAGATGTGCCAAACAAGTAAAAAAAATTACAATAACAAAAAGTTTTATCTGTTTGATAAAGCAGTAACCATTTTTTTAGTGTAAATAAAACCAAACGCTTTATCAACACTGAAACAATAACAAAATCATGTATAACTGTTGAGGTGGTAATATGCGAAGAAAAGGAACAATAACAATCTAAGCAGAAAAAAAACAAAGCACTAGAATAATGATAAACAAACAAAAAAGGGGGCTGCCGAGTCTTTTATATTTTAACTATAGGCAGGATATATAGACTTCCAATGCGTTATATTTCCCATGGTTTATTCAAAGAAATGTAAATACAAATATTTAATTTTTATTTATTTTTTTGTTTGTTTTTGAGATAACATATATACACATTTAAGAAAGGTTTCTAATGTATTTATTTTTATTAAATAAATTTAAATACATAGTTAATAAAAATTTAAGCTTTTAAACAACACATGGTGTTAATGACACTTTTGTCTGTTTTAAGACAGTTTCAATAATGTATTAAATTTTAGTGTTTAAATTATACTGGAAAACATACAAACAAAACAAAACAAAAACAATACTGCGTCGTTAAAATTTTATGATTTTTAAAATACTTTTCATTCATATACAGACAGACAGCCATAAATGTACAGAGACAACTAACAGAGAATGACTAGTACTACTTCGTTTATAAAATAAATAAATAAAACAGTGGTATAGATAAGTTTAATGTACGCTTACAAAAAAAAAACACATTAGCTGTCATGCCATAAAAAACAATGCGTCGTCCGTAATAATACAATTGTTGCTGCATCCAAAAGTACTTATAATATAGGCGTACAGTCTGTTTGACGCGGCAAATCTAAACAAAAACCATTTCAATGAATGATTAAATTAATCATGGGTCGATCGACCTTTTGAAGAAAATGCATGCCGTATGCTGTAGCAGATAAAGACCACAAAAAAAACAATAATGCCCATAAATGATTAAAATTACCCCAAGTGGTTTTTCTGTACATAAAATTTTGTTGATGATAACCAGACAGATAACATAGAAGGAAAAAATTGGGTGTTAAAAAATTTCAAATAATTTTTAAAAGGCTTGCAGTCATGGTTTTTGTAAAGGTACTTTTATTATAAAGTTCAAGTGAAATCAATTAAATTGTTAAAAATTCTAACATAAAAATATACACTGTAAGGCAAAAGTAAGCTAATATTATAATAACAAGCTTATAATGATAATTTTTTTTTATTTTTTTAGTAACTTATAAAAAAAATTAACAAAATTAGAGACACCTATTCAATGGTAAATAGGACACTATAGATATGTATGTTAGGTAGTGAAGGCGGAGCTCGCGTTCCGTACCGAGACCAGAAGAGATCCATTGTTGAAACCTTCAAAAGAGCAGAGAAGAAAGCAGGTGAAAATAGGTAGACTAAAGAAAATACAAGAAGTATCAAAGTAGCAGAAATAAGCAGAAAGAATCAGTGAAGAAATAAATGCAAAATCTTCTGACACCGCGCGTCACCTCACTAGCCAGCTGATGACCGCTATAAGTCCCTCCAGGTCAAAAATTCTGGCAGACGCTACTTTGCTGAGACACTGACAAGAGCCATGGCCCAACAACCTTTCTCTGAATAAATTAACACTTTCATTCATGGGTCCACCAACGAAGAAAATACAACAAGGGTCTTACAGAGAAGTCCGTCACAGTGCCCGGAACCCAATATAGTTGAACACTGAGTCTGTCAGACGTTAGCCTAGAGCTAATATAGCACACATTCAGTGCTCCAATAACAGTCTAACTGCCTACATAAATGATCACCGTCCACCAGCAGCAATATAATCAAGGATTATCTTCGACGCCATACAGACAGAAAAAACCTGAGCATAGCAGGCACTGCACTCTTCAGGAAGTTTATGAGATAACTTAAACCACTATCCAGCAAATCGTGTGACCATCCATTATCCAATCATGAGACCGGTTAAAGTACTCCTATACATATGTTAATTAGTATCTTTAGGTTGAAGGCTGGCTATTTAGTGAGACACATGAGGTTATTGCGTCTATATGATGGCGAACCCTCATCGAGATAAAAGAAAGGAAAAGGATAAAGGAAAGGGAAGGAATTTTAGTGTCCTTATAACCGGGAAAAATATATAGGCGGACAATACTTGGTGGAATAATATCACGAAACTGGTTTGTTTGACCAATAAATTAAAACAGACTGGCGGTGAAACAGGCACTAAGGTGGTTGGTCCAAAATCCAAAGGGCACTGCTTATAGACATTGGTTTACACCATTTTCACTTGTGTTCGGGAGTGTCTGTGTAAAAAATCTAGGGGTTTGAATATTTATATGACCTTGCGGAATCCCTTAGATTATTATACGTCTCTTACATTTTTCAGGCGGAGGTTTTTGCTATTATGCAGACTTTTGAGATGCTGAGAGATAGTTTTCCAACATAAAGAGGAGATGAAGCTCCACAGCGCTAAATGTACTATTACTTTGATTTGCATTCCTGGACACTGGAACATCGTTGGTAATGAGTAGCCTAATGAACTTGCTAGGAGAGCCTCGATGGATGTGGAATCTATCATCTTCTACTCTGCTGCTCTATGACTGTAGTCATAGGGCAAATCTACAGTTTCTTTTGTGAGAGGACACAGAGGACCCTATGGCCTTGGTGTGACAGTGGCAAGACACTCAAACTAAAACTAAAACTCAATGTGGCTATAATCCCCTCTTCCCTTCCATTATCCTTTTAAGTGGTTCTTTACCTGTGGCCTAGCTTGGTTTTAAAACGGCACTTTGGTGCTTATTGTAGTTGATCTCGTCTTGATTCACTAGTCAACTTACCTACCTACCTACTTAGGATTTCTACGGACGGATTCAAATTGGTATCCGTTGTGGGGCCTAGTGTTCTCTCTGAATTTGCCAACTCTCCGGCAACCTTTAGATTACAGGAGACCTCTAGTGTTTTACAGCTGAAAGTTTTTGCGATCCTAAAGGCATGTAGATTACTGATGTATTAAACGTGTAGAGACCTCCAGCATACTTTAGAATAAGAAGAGAATGAACTGTGTAAATTCTCCGCGATATATGTATATCGAGATATCTGACCATCCTTGACCTTGATTTAAGATAATATAACCAAAAGAAATGCATTTTATATTGTTTGCTAATTTATCAAATTAAATTATATTTTCGATGCTGTCTACTTAATCAATCATTCATAGAACTTAATCGAGAGATCAGTTTTGTAATATTTTAAAGCAATATACTTTAATCAAAACTTATTAAGTTTTACATGTGATTTTTTTTTTTTATTTAAAAAAAAATCTGTCTCGGTATATTAAATTTCTTTACACAAACATTTTTTATTTATGTATTACTGAAACATGCATTTTACAGTGAGGACCATAAATTGTAACAAAAAAAAAAAAAAAATAATAACATTTGAAAACTTTTCAAGTAATTAGCAAGTTCATTACTTTAAAATATATTTTTCTTAACAATTAAACAAAAAAACTATTTTTCTCCTTCACATTAATTTAATATTCGTGTAGTATAAAACGTGTCTGTCTATCAACAATATAAGTATGTTGTCAGCAGAAGAAAAGTGAAATAACGTAAAACAAATAATTATTGTAAAATTGCTAATATACAAGCAAATAAATAAATAATTGATAAGAAAAAAATTGCATTATATTGCTTAATAATATGTTATTATTTATAAAAAGAACTTTTCCAAAAGTATTTCTGTGACGTTCCTACGACAATCAGATCTACGCTTCGGAATGAACAGCTTTCCAGTCAGCCAAAGATTGTCAACTCAGTAACAGCTGTACCAATCGGATTTTTTTCCCTAAGGATGAACTTCTAGCAACAGCTGAGTTGTTACGAAAACATCAACAACAGAATCTGCGTTCGCAATGATTATGCAGTCGATATCACAATAGACTGTGATGTACCCGACTATGGTCTGGGTAACAAGTTTGGGTTTATCAAGGGGACTCATTAGAAAGAGATGATAGAAAAACGGAGCACTTTATTGATATTGTATTAGGACTAAATTTTTTTTTAACAAATAGAAGTATTTCCGAGTTAAGACGTAATTTATTAACGTATGTGAAGATAAATTCGTTTTTGAAAAGCGAAGAAACCAAACATATTTTTTGTTAAGAGATTAACAGCGGCTATGGTATATACAACATGTAAAATATTTATCTTCAATAGATAAGTGTACATTTGGGGAAAATATAAAACTGCTCCCATTATGAAACGTACCCCTATAAGTGGTACGTCAGGAAACAGTTTCAGATTTGAGAAAATGGAATTTTAAAAATCACCCTTTTGAAAAATATGAAAATTCTTGGGATGATGATTGGCCATTTCTCTTAAATATGGAAGTTCTCACATATACCACTATATACACATGGTGGTACCAGGGGTCTAGTAGAGAGCGCATATAGTGGTATGTCTGAAATAATCACTGGATTTGAGAAAACTGAGTTGCATAAAATCAATTTTTTTTAAAAATTTAAAATTCTTGGGAGTATAATGATCGGTCATTATATACATATGCTGGCCAAAGGGGTCTAGTACAGAACCGGTATAGTGGTATGTCTGACTAATGAAATATAGTGTCTATTGTGGGAAATTTATCATTCTATTTAGTATATATATTATATATTTTAGTTTATCAAAAAACTATTTCATAAGACCATTATATCACCCATGAAGTTGAAAGAACTTACTTAATTTAGTTTGCCACTGCATGTGTTGGTGTCAATTTTAATTCGACGATACCAGTTAAACCATTACAATGTTTAATTTTTAAAAATTTCAATTTTTTCTGCTACGTGTTATCGTTTTTATCAATTAACCTTCTTTTAAATAAAATTTGATTGTTCCTTGGTGTTTTTTAAATGACTTTGAACACATTAGAGTCGGTGGTGGTGGTTTTTATGCTATCAAAGTGCGTCACATAGTTCATTTTCTATAGGCCACATGACACGGCAAGTGTGTATATCAGCAGCAATTGTCTATGAAATATAATGTTTTTGTAAAATTGCTTTACAGTAATTTAACATTAAATATATAAAAGAAATAAAGAATGGAACCTAATGCCTTGAATACAAATATAATTTTTCTGTTCAAAGTGTAAGATACTCAGTATCTTTGATGGTCTTACGCTAATAACCAATCGGTGTATATAACTTTCCCTGAATAGAATTAAACAATTCAGATATATTTTGTTAACCAATTTAATAATGCATTTCTACAGAGTGCATCTATGCACCTTATTAACAAATGATTTAATACAAAATTGACGCTATACTTGTAAAAGTTCTCCTCAATTTAAGTTTTACAATTGTTTTTCTCTGCCACTCCTCTAAGGTAAACTGGAAGGCAGGGAGTTTCTTTAGATGGATTTGTCTGGAGGAAGGTTGGTCTTTTTCACTTACCTCATGTAAACTGATATATTCATTCATTTTTGGAGGGTCACGGTTTATTGGGATAAAATAAGTAGAATCCTCAATTCGTGAATGTAGTATATCAATATATATTTATATTTAAGAGGCGATAGGGCTGCAATAAAGTATTTTTGGGATCTGACTTCCTCAAGGGTTAAACAAAATAAGTTTAATTCTAGTAAGACAAAAGCATTGATATGCTCAATATATTAATGATTGGCGGGATGCTCACCATGGGCATGCGTGCGTTTTGCGCGTATTAAGTAATGCCGACTATAATTTTCTATAACATTAATGTATTGATACCCAGCAGAAACGACTAAAGAAGGTGCCATCCACCTCTTAGCGGTCTTACACGAACGTATTCAAAATGTGGGGGGATAATGGTGGATAAGTACTCACATATACACATTTAACGACAAATGCAGTGTTTTATAGACTAAAGTATTTGCTATGAGGAGGGCATTGGAATTGATCCAAAGTATGACAAAGATCGTCCCAGAACGCAGAATGGCGTTAAGAAGATTGCATAAGATAATAAGACTTTGTTATGGTATCGGATCACTGTGCTATTTCAGGGAATGGGATGGTAATAAGTAGTTACAACATGTATCGGAGTCAGCGTACCGTACTCTTCGGTATTACCGACGTTATGTCACTAAATCGGCAAACTTGAAAGATTCTTTGCCAGGAGAGCTGGTCAACTCTGCTACAATGAACCGAAATGTATGGTTTAAAGGTCTGTCTCGCTTATCATTTCTAAACAAAGGATCTCTGCGCCTTTATCTTTTTTGACATTAAGAATCGATTTTTAGGTAAGCACGCGATTCATGCTCTTATCACACTTTCAGCCTTGGAGCCTATCACTATTCTCCATTCTGCTAAGGGTCTTGAATGGTGCGCCTTTTGATCTTCTTACTATACACGTAACATCTTTACGTCGACGAAATTCCAGTTTGTAAGATCTTTTTGATAAATATTTGAAAACATTTATCAAACCCAACAGTGTTGGGTGTTTAACTATTTTGATGTAAGTCTCTAATATTTTTCACCTATGTTATATATATGATATATAGTATAATAATAACTCGATCGTCTTTATATAAATCCCACCTTTTCTATTGAATTTTAGCCAGAATTCCCAATTTATTTTACACAAAATATCTTGCGCTAGATCTCTTCCATTCTTTCGGTAGTAATGACTTATGGTGCTGAATAGGTAACGAATTACTTTTTCATTAGTTGCTCTAGCAATACATTTGACATTATATAGAAGTCATTCGTTTAACAACAGAGGAGAACGCTTTGTTTCATTGTCATGTATAATGTCATATTCACACAGCCAGATGCGACTTTGCGACGTTTGGAAGGCTATTCAATCAGATAAATGTATATCTTTGTACTTGAGTATATAATCATCTATCCTTTCATATTGATATTAGCCAATTTTAGAAAATTTATTTAAATTCTTAATAGTCTGTAGTGTATGATTGATTTGAGTCAATATTAAATGTTTATTTTAGAACAAAGAAAGTTCGATACATACTTTCTAGTTATAAGTCATTTTGTACGCTTTCTGTTAAACAAACCGTCAATAATCAATAATAATAGCTATGTATTTGTGTAATTTTTTCCTAAAGTCATTAACCGCAATTTTTTTTAGATATTTAGTTAATAATTATTATTCTTGATAAGATGCAGTTTTAGCACCATTATGATAAAAAATATATTTTTTATACATATAGCAGGTAAATAAAAATATAATTCCTTAACACAAAAGACGCAGTTTGAACTATTGGATGTATGACTGAGTGAGTAAGTGTTTGTATCTGGAAAAACATGGAGGAAAAACGGAAAACAAAGGAATGTTTTGATGTTCTTTGTTTACCAGTGACGTCAATATGACGATATACTAAGGCGTACAAACGAAAACAATTTAAGTAATGTCTTAAGTGCGCCTATGAAATTCAAAAGATAGATAAATCAAAGCAATAAGGATAAAATATAAATAAAAAAGAGAAGAAAATAAAAACATGCTTGTTGCTATTTTTAGAGACATGATTTTTAATTTTAATACAAAAAAAGAGAATAAAAATTTATAATTAAATGGAGTGATTAAAAAATAATGCGCAGAAGTTTAGAAGTGTATACAAAAAGTAAAAAATATCAAAATCATGAGAAACGTTTTTAGAAAATAAAAGCAAAACACAATTCAATTTATACCTATATATTTTATAATACAAACTAGGTACTACAAAATATTTACGTATTTTGATTTGTAATAATAACTGTTAAGGTCTATTAATTTTTGCATAAATTTAACAGGTATTTTTTAAAACGCATTTTTCTGTACTTGAGTTGTAACAAAGAGACTAAATTTTGTGTACGTGATATTTGTTACGTATAAACAGGAGCTACCAGCCCCCTAAAAGAATTGCTATTGAAATATGATCCAATTGTGTTTATGAATCAACATGCGCGTACGAATTTATTTTGTATTTTACCAAAAAGAAAAACAATATTTTTTCACAAAATTCTGCGTATTTACACAATAACAACTTCCATTTTTAATATTTTAATTATAAAACTTGGTAATCATTTTAATAAATCGTATGATAACGTCTTTTTTGTTATTATAAATAAACTACGTGTCTTACCCCAACACACTAGTTTACAATTTAACAAAAGCAAATAAAAAACAACAAAAACACTACTCTCGTTTGTTTTGTTTTCCTTTAACATTGGTAGCTACGTTCACTACTTCGTACATGGAGAAAAAAATAAAACGAACAAAATGAGAACAAAAATAAAGCATACTCAGAGCATGTAGAAGGAAGGGAGAGAGAGAGAGAAAAACCCATAAACAATCTTTTAATTTCAAAATTCGTTGAAATAACAAAAAACAAGATACATGCATTTAGCCGCATCAATACAAGATTATCATATACATGCATACATACGTATTAAGAACTACAATATAAAAACAAAGAACGGAAAACAAAAGATTTTACGCCAGAAACAAAAACCAAATACAATAGCAACAACAAATCAAACAAGCAAAAGAAGAAAAAGGAACAAAAGCTGGCATTGTAAACAAAGCCAGCTGCAAAACAAAAAAACAAAACAAGATGGTTTGGAAAAAAGAAAAACCAAAAACAAATATGGCCGACTTCTTTTTATATTTGAAAAAAAAAGTAGAAAAAGTAGAAAAATAGCCTGCTTTAAATCTAGAAAAATACCATAAATAATATATAATAAACATACTAAACAACTTACCGCCCAGCAAATCTTCATTCATTCTAGGTGGGGTAGCAGACATTTTGTTAAAAAGTTAACTTTTTTTCACAGAATTAAACAACAACAAAGTAAATACTTCACACGTCTTTTTTATATACTTTATTTCTCTGCAGCACTTTCGTTTTTTTTTATTTTTATGCCATGTAAGAAAAACACGTATTGCGTTTTATTATTTTGTTATATTTTACGTTTATTTTTTCTTTTTTTAATGGTGTTTTTTATAAAATAATACTTTTAGTTTTTTCTTTGTCGTTATTTTATATATTAAACTCTTAAACTTGGCTATGATTTCACAATATTTTAAATTATTGTTTTACTGCTTTTACTATAAAAAACATTAATTCGCCGTCTTCCCACGAACAGGTCTGGTCGACTTTTATGAAACGAATAAAATGTTTTTGTATACGAAACTAAAACATCAACAACAATTTCTTTGTTTTGCTGTTGGCTAACAGTGCTGCTAACGCTAATTAAAACGCGAAAATATAAGAAACGGAAAATAACATATATATTAAAAAGTAACCAAGGCGAATTCAAACTAGGTGACCTTGGCTTGCTACGTAAGCAACAGCTGATAAGTGACTACATATCATTATTCGATTCGCCATTACTATTTTTTTACAACAAATATATGTGACACACACAGTTAATTTGTTTACTATTTGCTTACTACAGTGTTGCATTATTTTGACACAATGTTAAAGTCTGTCTACAGTGTTGTATTCGTTTTTCAAATGAGCCCACTTTGTTAAATTCGCCTTGAAAGTAACCCATTATTTTTAAAGTAACAACAAGCCCATTTTGACTAAAATACTTAAATACAGTATGGCAGCCTTGTGTTATCACAATAAAAACTCACATTATTTGAATGTCACATTTTGTTTACGTTGTCATATAAGAAAAAGCAACAAAAACAAGCAAGATTATAGTGCTGAAAACATAGCTAAAGAAATAAAAGAATATTAATTTTAATCTAAACAAACAATGTTTACTGAATTTTAACTTGTAATTTATTTACTAATCAAAATTAACTACTATTAAACGTCAGTAATACAATAGCCATGAAAATAGCTGATGCCTTAAGACGTTTAGATGCCTACCCCCGTACATTGGAAGATTTTAGTGTCAGAACCGTTTCTGGGGCGGCCGGTAATTATTGATATGGTTTTTTAATTTCGTTTCTTTAATTTGTACATTTATATTTTAGTGACCATTATTAGTACCAGCATTGTGACGATGCTGATCATTCTAGAGTTTATGGCTTACATGACACCAAATTTAACCGAAGAATTGTTTGTAGATACCACCCGTGGTCATAAATTAAGAATCAATTTAGATATAACTTTACATAATCTAGCATGTAACTATTTATCGTTGGATGCCATGGATTCATCAGGTGATCAACATTTAAGAGTTGATCATGATATCTTCAAGCATCGTTTAGATTTACAAGGTAATCCCTTAAAAGAAGTCGATCCCATCAAAGAAATTGTGGCTGTTTCTCCTTCAAACAAAAATACCACTTGTGGCAGCTGTTATGGTGCTGAAAATAATAGTACACAGTAAGTGTAGTAAATTATGAACAATTATTAATCTAAAATAATTTTTTGTTTGTGTTATGATTTAGTTGTTGCAACACATGTGAGGCTGTGTTGGAGGCATATCGTGTAAAGAAATGGAATGTTCAATTGGATAAAATCGATCAGTGTAAAGATCAATTTAAGAGATCAGACTTAGATGCTTTTAAAGAGGGCTGCCGTGTACAGGGTCATTTGGAAGTTAATAGGGTATGTTAAAGTAAATATATTATATGCCTTAGTCTAGAGCAGCTTTGATCAAACATTTGTAACTATATGGCCTCCATTGCATAGTTTTGATGTTTGTAAATTCTTTTTTAGTAATAAAAATTGCAAGTTCTGTCTAAAAATACTACTATTAAGTAGACTCTTTTGCAATATAGCAGATTTAAATGACGAATGTCCTTTAATATTATTTGCTCGAAAAGCGTATCAACACTGACGAAGTAGTTATTAATCAAATTTTTGGCAATTTCTGTTTGGAAAAACCTGTTATAAATTAATTTTTTCTTTTTAATAAAGTTTATTCCCTTTATTTACAGATGGCCGGTAGTTTTCATATAGCACCGGGTAGTAGCTTCTCCATACGCCAATTCCATATACACGACTTTCAAATAGCTGATGTTAAGCTATCGCATACTATCAATCATCTATCATTTGGTGATAAAATTGAATTTGCCAAAACCCACCCCTTAGATGGTTATAAAGTTATAACAGAGGGTAAGTTTACAAGTATTTTGTTTTATCAGATATTTTATTTTAAATTTATATTTTTGTAATTAATAAGTAAACTTAACAATTAGTCGCTAAAAGTATAATTTCGAAATTATAGCTAAAATTCTATAGCCAAATTTGTCTACAAATTTAGTACATTAAACCGGCACTATATTTGTCTAACAGCGTATACCAGTGCCTATAGCCATAAAAGTGCCAAAAGTACCGCCGCCCTGCAGCATAACTTTGCCAACATTGTTTATTAATTCACGTCCTCTTAAACCGTATCTGCAAAAGAAAGTACACATAAGAACTCTACATTATGTAATAATACCGGAAACCGGTAAATTTGTTTTTTAAGCTTTTGTTTTGTTTGTATTTTTGGCTATAAGATTTACCTTAAAGCTGAAAATCCACCAAATAGAGCACCACTAGCCATACCCACACAAAATCCTATGGTAAAGCCAGTTTTCATTTTCTCAAAACATGTGGGTCCTTGTTGACCAAATGCACTGCTGGGCATAGGCATGGCTGTTTATATGTTTTTTATAATTCCAAATCAACGTAAAGATTTAAAAATAAAATTTTTAAATATTATTTTTTTTAAATAAATATACAAAAATTTTTGTATTAATTTCGTTTGGATATTAGAAAATTTCGTTTTCAACAATTCTTCTTTTTCTTTCTATGACTTTTTTAACACTTGTACACATATGTTTTACCTGAATGGAGTTGCCATACTGAAGCATATGCTGACAAATGAATACTCAGTACTGTAAACGTTCTTTTTTATTTAAAAGAAAGGGCGTTTAATAACCGCTAAAAATCGTTTAAAAAGCAAGGGATAGTAAATAACCAATTGGCTAATCAAAGATGCTCCCATTGAACCCTATTAACCTTTGGGCTTAACTAAATTGAAAATTTCATTTTTCTGTTACAGAATCCAAATCGGAAATGTTTAACTATTATCTAAAGATTATACCCACAGTATATATGAAAGCTAATGAAGAAGCTCCCATATATACAAATCAATTCTCGGTGACACGTTATCGCAAAGATTTGAGCACTAAAGAACGTGGTATGCCTGGAATATTCTTTTCCTATGAACTTTCACCTCTAATGGTCAAATATGAAGAGCTGCAAAGGTAAAACTTATTGATTTTATATTTTTCAATTTAATTTATGCTATTTTTGAACATCTTTTTAGATCCTTTGGTCATTTTGCCACCAACTGTTGTTCGATTATTGGTGGTGTTTTTACTGTTGCCGGTATAATTGCTGTGTTTCTCAATAACTCTTGGGAAGCTTTAAGAAAACTAGAAATTGGCAAATTAAGTTAACGCCTACACTATTTTATAACTAAACCAAAGGTGCTGTTGCTGTCCTTTTAAACTTGGAATCTCGTTCTTTTGAAAACTACTGCTAAAGAGCAAAGTTCTTTATTTCCTTTTTGCTTCATTCAACTTGACAATTGCTTTCAGATACCCAAGCATTCCTTACATTTTTTATATCAAATTTTATGTTGTTGTATAAGCTTATTAAAATCCCGACTTTTTTATTTCTTGCAATAAAGTTTGTATTTTTGATTTTGGGTATTTAAGTAGTACGTTTTTCTATAGACAGAAAACATGAAGTATTTGAAAAATATTTGGCATTCATTTCAGTTTGTGTCTTCTGCCATCTGAGGGTTAACTATTTCCAAGCCTTGCAAAACGTAAATGCCAGACTAACGCTGTACCGGAAATCTGACGATTTACTATAGACAGAAAACATGAAGTATTTGAAAAATATATGGCATTCATTTCAGTTTGTGTCTTCTGCCATCTGAGGGTTAACTATTTCCAAGCCTTGCAAAACGTAAATGCCAGACTAACGCTGTACCGGAAATTTTACGATTTACTGCGATACTGCCACCATAAACCTGTTTCTTTTGTAAATTCTTTTGTAGTCTTACTAATACGAAGTTTTTGTCTTCTCAACTACGTAAACGTATTCGAACCGTACCAGTTTTGCCAATGGTACGACATGAGTAGCCCAAATCATCTTGATAGGCATATGTTATGCAAGTTATGCAAGAAAAAAGTTATGAAAAAATAGGTTGATTTAAAAAAAATGATTTCTTTTTCATTAAAACTTACAGTTATTAGTGAGAAAAATGGTATTTTCCTTTTTATTCATAAATATACATGTCTGAAGTACAAATAAGACCTCTAAAAGTCTACATACATATTCATTACATTCTTTACTTTTAGAGGACGTACGAATTTTTCTACGGGAAAAATTCTTATTCGATTATTCCTTGGAGTCACTGTACTCAATTTTAAATAAATTTAATTAAAATTGTTTATGTACATATTTTATTTAATTACATGGGACTGATTACAAATATGTTTACAATGGCTGGAAAAAACTCAAATCAAAAAGCAAAACAGATCAAATTAATAATCGAACACTTCAAAATTTCTAAACGTTGTTGTTAATTTGGTATTTTCTGGCTAGTCCTTTATTCTTGCGCATAGCCTCTAACTTTTTGCAATAGGAAGGGTCAATTCGTTCCCATTCCTCCTTAAGAGCGATTTTTAACTCATTGATGAGATTTTAATTAATTTTCGAGATATGCCCCAAATTCCTTATAACGTTGATATCAGGTTGTACAATAACCACATTAACGTATTATGTGCTTTGTGTCTCGGGTCGCTATCTTGATAAAATTTAAAATTGTCCGAAATTGCACAACGTTTGTACACTGGCTGCCAATTTTTTTTAATGGTTATATACTTATACTGTTCCATCATTCCATCAATAAAAATCAGCTTAACAGGATCCGCTGCAGACATAGAGTCCCAAATTATTATACTTCCTACCTACCTAAATTTTAAAAATTTATTTTTAAATAAAATAGAATTTTTTGTTTAGTTATACAATGTAGTAATAATAATAACAAATTCGATTTTTAATAATAACCATAAAAATATACATAGAGTAAGTACAACACACATAAAAGCAAAATTTAATTTAAAATAACAGAAATATTAATGTATTGTTACGTTTTAACCTTTTAACCTTTTAAAACGTAACAATATCATAATATAACCCCCGATTATGAAATTAATTTCATAAATTTCCATACGAAATATTGAGAGAGAATTTCTCAAATTGTAAGTAATTCTAATGGGTCCACCATCTAACGTTTTTTTTTTCAACTAATGCTTATTTCGTGAATGGTAACACTTAGCTCATGTCTGATTTGACGGATAATTAGTTTTATCCTTCCGCTGAACGAATATGGTTGTGTATACGCTTGAACAACGCTTGGAATCTGGGCCTGCGATCGACTTACAGAAGATTGACGCTTTAAAGGACAATATTCGTGAAGCCATTGGTGAAATACAGCTGCACACAATCGATAATGTGCTTAAAAATTGGACCGATCGTGTAGGCTACTGCATGGCCAGCCCAGGCAGCCATTTGAATGAAATTATTTTCCATTATTAACCGGAAGAATTGTACTTTCAAATAAAAAAAGAAATTTGAGAAAATATTCAGTAATTTTTTTTATAGCGTTTTAAAAAAAAAATATTTGGCGGACCCTTTATTTCTATTACCCTTTGTATTAACTCAATAACAGTGTCATCTCTAATTTTTATAAAACTTACATCAAAAGAGCTTGGCATACTTATTAGCTCTGAATCAAAATGTGTTAGATAGATAGATTGAACATTGTAAATTTATTAAATTGACCTCCCTAAAGTATGCTCTCAAGTATAAAAAATAAACCAAAAATAAAATAAACGAAATACAAGACAACAAACAAAACAATGGCCGCTCGCTGCATTGACTTAATATGCGAAGTAATCCGTAATCTCGTGCGAACATAGCATTAAATTGCGTTAAAATAAAATTAACACCACTTTGTTGTTGTTTAAAAGTTTTTATTTTCTCACTTTATCCTTATACAGTTTATCTTAATACAGCAACTTAATATTCGTTTATACAACATTTTTATTTACGCCTAAACACGACTTTATTTTATAACAGTAAAACGATAACTATCCCTGACGTAAGTAAAGTAGTAAAAACTACCAAAAATTTTAAATTATTGCAACAAACCTACCAAACTGTTTAAAAAAAAAAAAAAAAAAAAAAAAAAAAAAAAAAAAACTAAAAAACTACCAAGTTTGTGGACACATTTTAATTTTGAATAAAACACTGTGTCAACGCTTTACTCTGCTGTCACAAAAATGCAACAAAAATAATGATCTGTCAAAAAAAAATGTAATGTAATGTATCCACATTCAAATTATAATAAACGTCAAATGAAAAGAAAAAAAACAACTTTTTGACATTAGAGTACAGACAGTTTTGTATCAGCTGTTATTGTTTTTGTAAAGTGAGTCCACCCACTAATTGCATCGTGCTCATGTTGTTATGTATATACATATACAACACACATATATAAAAGCTAAGTTCACTGAGAATTTTCGTAAGAATTTTTGGAACTTTTAAGCTGGATTCACCCAAAACATAATTTTTGTTCCGAAACAATGGGTGAATCCAGCTCTACTCATTTTCGAAAAAGACCAAAAAGTGATGATACAATAGGATAAATTAAAAAAACTGTCATTGATATAAAAAAGGGTCAAAAGTGATACTTTAGTGTCACAACGGCAACGTTGCCTGTGTGGCTTGGCACCAAAAACAAAATTGTTCTATGCGAGTTATATCATTGGAATCCATCTTTGATGTTTGCTCTTTTGATTTTATATAACCACCATGTTCTCTTTGGTTGTGTTTACTTTAATTTTTATTGTCATACGTACATACATATTTTATACATGCACTTTCTATTCATCGTAAATTCTTTGTTTACACTAATCCTAATCCTGCATATACATAATTTTTTACACGATGTCGTTTGGAAAATATCTAACGTGTAAAAACAGGGTCAGATGTATTTAGTAAATTTAATTTATTGTTTTCGATTAAAAATGAGTTTCAGACCCAATGTGCCTTACAGTCGTTATTCTGTGCTTGCAATCAGCCGAATAGGAAACGTCACTTCATATAATTTCATCATGATTCACACTGAGTAGCAAAATTGCAAAAACTTGTATGGTTGTTGTTAATTGTGTTGGTGTGTTATCACTGTGTATACTGTGCTTTCTACATTTTCTTAACAAGAGAATATTTTAAACCATATTTTGCATATCAATTTAAGGCCAAATTTTTTTTCAAAAGATGTCAAAAAAATTGAATTCAAGTTTAAGGAAATCGTTTCCAACCCAAAAGAATAATATTCTAAAATATTTCTCAAGCTCGAAGATACCAAGGGCTCCTTCGGACAAAGAACAACAGGAAAAGAAGATACCAAATACTCCTGCATTCGAAGAACAACAAACAAAGAAGTTGCTGGAAAAAGAAAACTTATTAAATCACCAGAATGAAAAATCCCCGGAAGAAGAAAAACCTATAGATTCAGAGCATGTTGCAACAACCTCCACTAAAAAAAGGAGATGTTCAGTGCTTCAAGATACCAAAGATGAGGAGATAGAAGCCAAGAAGTGTAAAGAAAAACGGAAGAATGAAAGTGACTGTGAGCCTAGTGCTGATGAGGAAATGCCGTCAGAAAACGAAAACAAAGAGAATGGCAGTTTTATGAAAAACCTTCAACAATTTCGGCCTAACAGTGAGGATAAGACCTCGAAAAAACAGGAGACTGAATGTGAGGAAGTAACCACTTCCGAGCCAGTTATATGGCCTCATCACACATTCGAATTTTTGAAAGCCGATAAAATTAAAGATAAAGCAGGCCGTAGGCCCGATCACCCGGAATATGATCCATCAACACTATATGTGCCAGAAATGTTTTTAAATTCTTTGTCGCCAGTAAGACTTATTTGAGATTATATTTACACCTAACTATTATTTTCCTTTCCCCCTTAGAGAGAATGCCAATGGTGGGACCACAAATCCAAAAACTATGATTGTGTGCTTTTCTTTAAAGTTGGGATGTTCTATGAACTCTATCATATGGATGCTGATGTTGGTGTAAATGAACTGGGTTTTAATTATATGCGTGAAGAACGTGCTCATATTCGCTTTCCTGAAAATATCTTTGACAAAAAGGTATCTGTATTGGTAGAAAGGGGCTATAAAGTGGGACGTGTCGAACAAACCGAAACAATTGAAATGTCCAAAATGTGTAAACCTACCCATACCTCACCAAGTAAATTTGATAAGGTGATACGTAGAGAAATTTGCCAAATTACTAATCGAGGCACACAGGTTTTTGGTAGCCAATACAGCATAACACCAAACCATCAAGCCAACTATATGCTGGCCATAGTAGAACAGAAATTGGCAAATTCAGCTGGCTGCAGTTTTTATGGCATATGCTTTATAGATACCTCTATCGGTGATTGTTATTTGGGTAAATTTAAAGATGATACGAATTCCTCGCGTTTACATACACTTCTGTCTCATAATATGCCAGTTTTAGTTGTACTCGAAAAATCAAACATTAGCGAAAAAACCCAAGAGATAATGAGAAATGTGTTAGGTGGTGTTTTAAAAGAGTATTTGCCTAATGTGGGACCCTTGCAAAGTACAGCTGAGAAAACTTTAAAGGAATTGGCGGAGAACTATTATGATGGCGGTTATACGGATAAATGGCCTCCGGTTTTAAGAACTATGCAGGCAGAATACGATCATTTGGGGTTAACACCGCATAAAGAAGCTGAATTAGTATTAAAAGCTTTGGGTTTATGCATAAACTATATGAAAAAATGCCATATAGCCGAGAAAGTATTACCCATGGCACGTTATCATCTTTACCAGCCGCCAGATACTTTGTCTAACGGCACTACGAATCAAAGAGATCATATGGTTTTAGATGCCACTACTCTAATGAACCTACGCATTACAGGCAAAGAACATTCTTTACAATCTACTTTAGACCAATGCTGCACGAAATTTGGTAAACGTTTATTGCATCATTGGTTATGTGCTCCCTCATGTGTATTGAGTACCATTAAGGAGAGGCAAGAAGCCATAACAGACTTTCTTAATAATCCTGCTAAGCTCTCGCAGGTTAGAGACTTAATGGCACCATTGCCCGATTTTGAAAGACATTTGGCACAAATTCATCAATTTGGTAGTAAAATAGTACAGGATAAGCATCCCGATGGCAGAGCCATACTGCCTGAGATCTACAATACAAAGAAAGCAAAGGTAACAAAGCCTTTTTAGGTAAATAATCTTCTAATAATCTTAATATGCTGACATTTCTTTGTATCCCTTTTACGCCTGCTCTGCACCGGTTTTGAAATGATAAATATGGAGTTAAAGGTTTTTCTGTGCAGATGTGCACAATATCAATTTTATTTAAATCGGTCCAGTACTTTGGGAGTAAAACGACTATAAAATTCTTACTAACACAGAAAGAAAGAAAACATTTTTTTTGTGTAGTTACAAAAAAAAAAAAAAAACAGTCCAACAAACCATTCCACAAGCCGAATGTAAATGAGTTGTAATTAGATTTCTAAACTTACTATATATTATACACAAGCTATATTGTCGCAAGGGTGCAGTTTTCATTATTAAATAATTATAATAAGCCTTTTACAATTATATTCACGATACTTTTCTAAACTTAAAAGCCTTAAGCTTGTTACAAATTATTTCTAAATCGTTTTGGTTTGTTGGGAGAAGAAAATGCGTATGTGTGTATGTACTTTTATTCTATTTGTCACAAAATATATATATTTTTTGAATTTTTTTAAAAATTACTTTTTTATCTATTTAAAGAAAAATTTTTATGAAAAATTTTAAATGAAATGCATTTAAAACTAATTTTAAATATTATATAGGGTCCGCCAACTAACGTTTTTTTTTCAACTAGTGCTTATTTCGTGAATGGTAACAATTAGCTCATGTCTGATTTGACAGATCATTAGTTTTATCCTTCCGCTGAACGAATATAGTTGTGTATACGCTTGAACAACGCTGGGAATCTGGGCCTGCGATCGATTTACAGAAGATGCCGATTTTGCTAAAAAAAAAAATATCTTTTCAGATGAAGCTCATTTTGATCTTGGCGGGTATGTAAACAAGCAAAATTGTCGCATTTGGGGTACAGAAAAACCGCACGCGTACATTGAAAAGCCGATACACCCAAGACGAGTCACTGTTTGGTGCGGATTTTGGTCCAGAGGCATAATTGGGCCATTTTTCTTCGAAAATGAGCAAGGAGTAGCCGTTACAGTCAATAGCGATCGTTATCGGGCCATGTTGAACGAATTTTTGTTCAAAAAATTGAAGAGTAGGATATTAGCAACATTTGGTTTCAACAGGACGGCGCTACGTGCCACACAGCCGAAGCTACACTCGATGTTTTGCGCCCTGTTTTTGAATATCGCATTATCAGCCGCAGTGCTGATGTCGTTTGGCCACCTTGGAGCTGTGATTTGACACCGTTGCACTATAATTTTGGGGTGCCGTCAAAGATAAGTGTTACGCCAACAAGCCAGAGACAATTGACGCTTTAAAGGACAATATTTGGAAGCCATTGGTGAAATACAGCTGCACACAATAGATAATGTGCTTAAAAATTGGACCGATCGTGTAGGCTAGTGCATGGCCAGCCGAGGCAGCCATTTGAATGAAATTATTTTCCATTATTAACCGGAAGGATTGTACTTTCAAATAAAAAAAAAAATTGAGAAAATATTCAGCAGTTTTTTTTTATAGCATTTTCAAAAAAAAAAAATTATATGGCGGACCCTATACATATCAAAATAAATGTTAGATGCTAGCATGCGGCTGATTGTGTCAGCCGCTACTTACTCTAGTAATATATTATTATCCGTAAATAGCTCTAAATGGATAAAATGAATTAATAAAATATTGAATTACAGAATTTTATAATCATACTCAACAGTTTCCAAACTTTGTTGTCTCTACCCAACATGTTTACAGAGTCTAAATCAAAATTACTGAAAAGTTTAACACAATTAAAGGATAATGGAGGCATATTTCCAGATCTTACAGAACAGCTAAATTTCTTTAAGGTATGAGTGCTCATTATATTTTTTAGTGAATAAATATACTTTTTGTTTGTTTCCTATAGCAAGCTTTTGATCATGCCAAAGCTGCTGAAACTGGTGTAATTGCTCCCGAAAGTGGTGTAAATGAAGATTATGATAACGCTCAAATAAAAATCAAAAAAATTGAAGATCAATTACAAAAATATTTAATTGAGCAAGAGAAATATTTTGGTTGTCGCATAACATATTATGGTACGGATAAGAGACGTTTTCAATTGGAAGTGCCAGAATCTTATGCTAATAAGGCTGACAGTATATATACCTTAAAAGGCAAAAAGAAAGGTAAAAACCCTGCAAGTCGCTATACAACAGTAGAGACTATAAATTTTCTAAAAGCAATGCAAACGGCTGAAGATGAACGTAATACGGTCTTGAAAGATTTAACCAGACGTATATTTGAGAAATTTTCCCAACACTATGACCTATGGAAACAATGTGTCGATTGTATAGCCCATTTGGATGTCTTAGCTTCTTTGGCCGAATATGCTAGAACACAACAAGTAATTTGCGTGCCCAACGTAGAAGAGCCACAAAATGGCAAGCAGGCTTTTATAGAAATAGTGGAAGGCTATCATCCTTGTCTTTCTGCTGATACTTATATACCAAATGGCATTGTTTTAGGGTATCAGGATACAGCACCCTTATCAATTCTTACAGGTCCTAATATGGGTGGCAAAAGTACACTAATGCGTCAAGTGGGCCTTTTGGCTGTAATGGCTCAAATAGGAGCACACATACCAGCCAAGAATTGTCGTTTATCTTTAGTAGATCGCATATTTACACGTCTTGGGGCCCAAGATGATATATTGACGGGTCAATCGACATTTTTGGTAGAATTAAATGAAACTTCTTCAATTTTGAAGCATTCTACTGTTAATAGTTTAGTATTACTCGATGAATTAGGTAAGTTTTTAATTGAAATAAATGTTTTTCTTTTTATTTCTTTTATTATTATTATCTTTCTTTATTAGTATCAATAATACTTTGAATTTACATTTACGAGTCGTTTAAATAAAAAATTTTAGCTGTAAAATACATACATTTTTCATATTTTTGAAGGTCGTGGCACTGCTACCTATGATGGCACTGCTATAGCAGCTTCTGTTGTTAATTTCTTGGCTGATCTTAAATGTCGATCATTATTTTCTACTCACTTTCACAATCTTATTGAATTCATTCATAGAGATGCACACATTACATTGGGTCATATGGTAATTATGAATATATAAGTTTAAAACTATAGTTTTTTGAATTTGATATATTTTTGTTTTCTTTTGCTAAGGCTTGCATGGTTGAAAATGAAGATTATGATAATCCTACTCAAGGAACTATTACGTTCCTATATAAGTATACAGTTGGAACTTGTCCAAAATCATATGGTTTTAATGCTGCTAAACTAGCCGGCATGCCTCAGAATATTATAAATAGAGCGTACTTTGTAAGTGAAATTATTAGATCAATTATTGTATTCTTTTTATTAATTTAATTTATTTTGTTTATTTTTTACAATTTATGTTTAATTTTTTAAATTTATTTTTATTTTATTTTTTATATCTTATTTTTTTTTTAATTTCTTTTACAACATTTCGATTCCTTTGTATTCTTGTATTATATATAGCTTTCGAAAAAAGTTGAATCCATTGCTTTAAAGCGTAAAATAGCAGCCAAAATTGTATCAGCCGCCGCTGATGTTAAGTTTGACAATGAGACTCAGTGTGTGAATTTAAAAAATTTATTATTGCAACTACAAAAATGCCAAGTTTAATTATTTATACTACATATAATGTCTTCTATTATACAATAAGTTTTTCTCAATTGTTACGAACCATTTGTTTCTTTGTGCCAATCATTTAACCCATTCATGCATTTGTTGTTTGTATACACCAACTCTTTTTAAAAGCACATTTTTCATATTTAACGGTATATTATTTTGAAACAAAGTTATAAAAAACAAAATTCTATGCTTTTAGATCAGTCAAAACTTTGCTGAAGGAAAAAACTTTTGTGTACCAAATTATTATTTTCGATCGATGATGTTAATTTTATAAATAAGTAAATGCCTTACTTAAAAAAACTTAAGATAATTCAGTTTTAGTTTTTACTTAATAAGGAAATAAAATATAACGAAAAAAATAAACATTTTAATCAGACGATTTTTTGGGACTTAATTTTCACTGTTGTCTGTATGGAATATGGCGGAGTGAGTAAAATATCTAACTGCCTCGCAATATATATATGTAAGTATCGGTGAATTCCTTTACCATCTCTTCACAATACTAGCCTTACTAGTCATCATATTAATATGAGCAAGAAATTACAGTTTCCTATCTAAAAACTCACCTTAAACAACAAAGTTATTAACGGTCTTACGGGCAAGAGACAATTGCATACCCTAACGTAATTGCACCCCTGCGAGAAAAAATTCATGTTTACATTTCCCAAAATTGATATTCATCATTAAATATGCACCATCAACGAAAACAATAACTACGCTGCAGAACTGTCTCTCCAAAATCATCACTTGAAGCATAAAATAATTCAACGTCTAACAAAGGCAAAATACATCATGGAGGTCATTAAGAAACGACTAAAACAATAGCGGCCCGCAAGTTGGGGTTACATTACAACGACTAGCTGACGCTATTATGGTGAGGTGTAGAGGGAGACTGTTAAACATATTCTATGTAAATGCCCAGCCCTTATGAAAACTTCTTTGACATTATTGTTTATCGACATTCTCTATCAAAAATGACATAAAACTTTTTAGCACCTGCAAACAGTGTTTTTTTATATAAAGTATCTATCACTGTTAAATCTACGGCATGATTTAGAAAAAAATACCCTTAAATAAGTTATCTTTCACAAATTTATTCATAACTTTGGGACCACATAGTATATGCAGTTACAGCGACGACATTTCTCAAATATTAAATTGTACACTTTTATGTGACTTTGCCTAATTAAACTTAACACATGTTTCCAGAAATCCAAGCATTCCTTAAAATATTTTATACCTTTTTAAAATCCCAAATTTTTTATTTCTTGCAATAAAATTGTTATTTTTTATTTTTTAAGTAATGCGTTTTCCTACGGACAGGAAACCTGAAGTATTTGAAAAATATTTAGCATTCATTTCAGTTTGTGTCTTTTCTGCCGCCTGGGGATTAACAATTTCCAAGCCCTGTAAAGGTGTAAATGCCACACTAGACGCGGTACCAGAAATTTGACGTTTTACTGTTGTACTACCACCATAAACCTGTTGCTTTTGTAAATTCTTTTGTAAAGTCTTACTAATACGAACTTTTGTCTTCTCGTCTACTTGAGGTAAACGTATACGACCAGTACCAGTTTTGCCAATGGTACCACGTGAATAGCCTAAATCATCTTGATAGGCATCTTCCTCGATCTGTAAAATTAAAAATATTAAAAAAAGAAACATATCATAAAATTAAAACTTACATCACCAAAGTTCATTCTATTGGCTTGTTTACGGAACTCGGTTAAGGCATAACGTTCTTTCATTTTCCTAACTCTTTTGCCACCACGTTTTTTCTTACTACCTTCTATTGGTTTTGGTAAAGGTTTAATAAATTTAACTGGTGGCGGTTCCTGTAATTTATCCAACTTCTTTTCAATATCTTCTTTAAATTTCAAACCAATTTCTCCATGTATACTTTCATGGCAGGCATCAACACGGGCAGCTAAGACAGCCTTAGCCGCCACTAAGCGAGCAGCTTTACGTCGAAGATCTGGTGCGGTGTCTTGTACGATTTGTGAATAGAAAACATAGCCTGTATGAGGCAACATTTGAGTTTTAGAAAAGCCGGCCAAAGTTTTCTTTTGTGAACCCAAAACCTGGACATTACAGGCCGGCATTTTTGATAGTTTTGTTAGGCCACCAGCTATTCCCAATAACTTGGCGGCTGTAGAAGCTCCTTTAGATAAAAGTAAAATTTTCGAAATTATAAAAACATTAAAAACAGCTTAAGTAAACTTACCCACTATCATTGACAGATTGGGTGCTATAAAAGTCATGCGGCTTTCAACATATTCATAGATTTTTGTTTTGAAATTATTTAGTTCTATAGCCATTTCACAAGCTTCGTCTATTTGAGCTTTTTCGGAGGGTGTTAAAAGTGTTCTTAAAAAAAATTAAATTGTTTAATTTCTGATTAAAAAAGCATTTAGTAAAACATACCCTTGAGTTGTGGAAGCTGTTACTGAAACAATCATAATAGTGGCTTGTGTCAAAATGGCCTGTAATTTTTCATTATTTTTTACTTGATCCAAATCATTGCCTAATTCCTTCACAGCTAAAAGATACTCAATTTCTCCCACTATTAAGGAATCTAATTCGGGAAAACGTTTTTGATATTTTTCCTTGGTAAACTTGTGTATGATAGCTAATAAGTAGAAAAAAATGCATAAGGTTTCCAAAATCATATTTTTTGTTGTTAAACTTACAAATTTCATTGTCTATATCCACCGCTATGGCATTGGCTTCTACTATAAGACAATATTCCGGATCCGATTCTACACTGCCCAACATTTCGGCAGATTTACGCTGTCTCTGGGCATAGTGTTCAATTTGTTGTAATATATATTGTAACCTCTCCGAATCACGTAGTTTACATAGTTCCCGTATAGATTGGACCTTTACATCAACCTCCATGAGATTGATGCTGGGCTTTAGTAATTTTTCGGCAATTTCTTGTGCTTGAGCAGCCTCCTCGGCTGTCTCTTCCATGGCCAAATCATCATCGCCCTCATTTTCTTCTTCCAAATCGGCCAAAAGTTCATCAGCTAGAGACATGTTTAATTAAATTTTTTGGATTTTTCTATTAATTTTTTGGAATATTGTACACTGTTGGTATATTAAAGCAAAATGTTACATTTGTAAACAAAACGTTTAACTTGCTGAGCCGTGTACCAAGATAGCGTCGAAAAAATAACAACAAAAACGTCTTCTTGAAACGGCGTTTTTAGGAATCGAGAATTGAACATACTAAACGGGAATTTAACGAAATTAATATTTTTATGTTCATAAATGCATCACAGCCCTGCATCATAATATTTAGCGCCTTAAAATAACCTAAATTCACCATTTTACTCCAAATTTTTTTATACATATCAAAGGTAGTGCTGCCGCAAATTTATACGCATTATTTACATCATTTTATTTTCTGGTTTAAAAATTTGCCGTCGTGATGCATTTACGAACAGGTCCTATATTACATTTAATAAAACAAAAAACTTTCATAACACCTCGTCTACACCGGATATGATTGCTGTTATAATTATGGAGAACACGTACAGAAAGTTTTTTGTGGGCAATAAGTTCAAGGTTGATTCATACTGGTTACTAGCTTGTATAGGCAAAAGGATTAATTGATATTTAGTCAATATTTATAGAAAGAGGTTTTACCTCATTAGCGAATTTATTTGGAAGCAGAGCATTGCTTAAAAACCGTCAAAAGTTTTGAGCGTTTAAAATTAGTAAAAACAACCCATTAAGCATTAAAATAAATACCGTGGCATCACTGGCCGATGAAAAGAATTATTTGGCTTTTCTGACAGTGCCACGCAATTATTAACAAATTTTGTTGACTTTCTCAGTGAAATAAGAAAAGTTTTTTTTAAATAAGAAAATCTATTTGAATTGTTGAAAAAAATTAAATTTCGGCAAAATTTTTGGCAAGGAATCAAGCTAACTTAAAATGGGATCAGGTCATAGTGTAGAAATTCCCGGAGGTGGCACTGAGGGATACCACGTATTAAAGGTAAATGTTATTGAACTTTTGGGGAGTACGAGTATTCTGGAAATGTAAATATACATAAATGGTATAAATATATTATAGGTACAAGACAACTCACCTGGACAAAAAGCTGGTTTAGAGGCGTTTTTCGATTTTATAATTGCCATTGCTGGTACTCGCTTGGATCAAGACAATGACATGTTAAAAGAGTTGCTGAAACAAAATGTAGACAAGCCTGTAAAATTGGTGGTTTACTCAAGTAAAACACAAACTGTGCGTGAATTAACTCTAACGCCCAGTTCTGGATGGGGAGGTCAAGGACTGCTGGGTGTTAGTATACGTTTTTGTTCCTTTGAAGGAGCAAATGAACATGTCTGGCACATCTTAGAGGTACATCCTAATTCACCAGCTGAAGTAGCCGGTTTAAGGGCATATTCAGATTATGTAATTGGTGCTGATGCCATAAGACATGAAAACGACGATTTATTTACTTTGATTGAAACCCATGAACAACAGCCCCTAAAAATGTATGTCTACAATATTGATGACGATGCTTGCCGTGAGGTTACGATTAAGCCGAACTCCCACTGGGGTGGTGAAGGAGCTCTGGGCTGTGGTATTGGTTATGGCTACTTGCACCGTATTCCTATACAAGCTGGAAATGCTGCCGTAGCTAGACCGCCAACTACTATACCCTCGTCTAATATTGCATCTACGACAATGCAAACTGCACCACCAAAACCGGCAGTTCCATCAACAGCTCCAAGTACAGTTATAGCACCTTCGTTGCCTTATGTTCCTCCATTAAGTAACACCTTTGCAACAGCAACTACAGCAGCAGCTGCCACAACTCTTGCTACGCCTACGACCACACAGCAAGATACTACTAATAATGCGCCTACACAAAGTGTTTTCAAGGCCTACTTTAATCCTGACGACAATACACCTGAACTTATAACCAGTCCCGAACCAAATACCATAAATAACAATGAGGAAAAATCAAACGAATCAGTACAGCAGCCAACTGAACCACAAATTACGACTGAATTATCACCATCAGGACCAAATAGCACACAAAATGAAAGTTCAGAGCAAATGGCACAAACAATGCCAGAAACTGCAAGCTATGCCGCTGCTACAACTTTGCCACCACCAACAAATCTCTATATACCTGGTGTTATCGAAGCTCCTAGTATTAATGCCAATATAGCGCCACCACCAACGCAATTGCCATATCCCCAAGCAACTGCTCCGACTATTCAAAATGCGGCAAGCGCTATACCAATGTATTCTACTGGCTTACAGCAGTATATGTCCTCACCAGCGGCGTTATCTTATCCGGCAGCCCAAACCATCCCTAGCTACCCGCAAATGCAACCTTCAATGGGCGGCCTTTATCCAACACAAACAACACCCATGCCACCACAAATGACCGCTTATCAGCAGCAACAACAACAATTACAACAAACGCCTTTAGTACCCGTTATGGCACCAACTACGGTATCAGCCCCTATAGTGCCACCACCTACTTCGTCAAACATAAATCCCTACACCACTGTCCCACCTACTTCATCTGCATTTACAAATTAAGTTATATTGATTATTATGACAAGCCAACAACTATTTTTAACTTCCTCAGCTTTAAATCTATATCTTTGTCGCTCATATTTTCTCTCTTAACATGTCTTATCTTTAACGGGTTTGTGCTCTCATTAGGAAAATATATCAAAAATTTTTCATATAGCCGAGTATATAAAGTGTTTGAATGTATGTGTTTCCAAGCGATTATAAATTTAGAATTCTTAGAAGAAATTTATATGTATTTAATATTTTTTTTAGTGTAAGTATTACTATTCTATTTCAAACAAAATCGTTTATCGAGCACTTTAAAAATGTCTGGCTCAAGTACTGTTTGCTTAATTAAAGTTTTAATAATATTTACTTCTTATTTTTGCCTTATTGATTGACCTATTATTAAACTTATTGTTTGTTTTTAAAAAGAAATTTTTATAGTTATAACTTAAAAAAATTATGTTTTTTATTATAATTTAAACATTACGAATAACATTAACAACATATTTTAAAATCGTACTATACTACATTTGTATGTACTACTGCTATTATAAAATTATATAAAAAATACAGAAAGTCACAAAAATAATATATTTCTTTTAATTTTAAGCTGGTAGCGGAAATGTAGGAAAGAATTACCCCACATTTCCCCCTTACTAAATTTTAGTGTTATTTAAAAACAATTAAAATCGAAAACAACTTATTAGAAAATGTGCTCCGAAATAAATAAAGTAAACCGTAGGTAGGTAGGTAGGTAAGAGAGGCGGTACCGAAGTACCCCACCCAGAAACCACAGTAGCCCATTATAGAAAGACCTTTCCCTGGAAAGAAATAAAGAAAAGGAGTGGACGGAAAAAGAGAGAGGAAGACAGAGAGGGAGAGGGAGCAAAAGAAAGAAGTAGAAAAAGGATCAGAAAGAGTATACAGAAAGAAGCACAGACGCCCAAAAAGAAACGGTCATCACTGAAGGAGCCAGCTAAGACCTGACACAAAGCCCTCCAGGTTGCATATCCTAGCCGACGCAATATCACCAATATCAATATCGCAGTGATAGAGGATATGTTCCACAGTCTACGGCTCCCCTGTATTGCCGCAAACTCGATAGAAAATAGAGGATTCGGCTTCCCAAATCCCAGTTCTAGCCCTCAGAGCGCAGTGCCCAGTCACAAAGCTTATCAGAATCCTGAGAGAATCCCTCTTCAGATAGAGGACCCAGTGCCCAGTCACAAAGCCTATCAGAATCCTAACAGAATCCCTCCTCAGATGAAGAACCCATTCAGCCCTAGAGCGGTCGTCGTGGCCAAAGCAGCCTGAAAATCCCACAGTCCTCATTGCTCCTCCATTACTCCCCCACTCTACGACGGGCCCAGCCATCAATCAAGCTTCCGAAGAAACCAAGACGCGGTTTCACAGACGTATCCGCCTGTTCTATACCCCTAGCTGCGCCCGCTCTTGTCAGTTCATCTGCAATCTCATTTTCCTTCACGCCAGTGTGCTCCGGAACCCAGCACAATTTTACAGTGCACACATCCAGAAGCGACTTGAGGTTATTCCTGCACAATGCAACCAGCCTTGAGCTGACATGACAGTCAGCGCCCTAATAGCCGCCTGACTGTCTATGTAAAAGACCACACCATCCCCCTCAGCAGCCAAGTTGCGAAAACGCTCAGCTGCTCTGAGGACAGCGAAGATCTCGGCCTGAAAAACGCTGCACTCATCCGGAAGTCAGTAAACCGTAAAACGAGCTTAATTTCAATTTCTTTGTTCAATGGGAACAAATCTTTAAGGAACGAGGTAAGGTCGACTTGATAAACAGGACTAAGAGAAAGCAATAAATCGAATCAATAACAAAAGTAAAAAAGTATTACAAATATTATAATTTTGAATTCATTTTTCTTATATAAATAGCCCTTATTATGGTCAGCATATTCGTTGTGGTATTTTGACATTTTTAAAGAAAACAAGCAAAATATTTCTTTATTCTATTGCAAAAATGTCTGGTAATCACTAAAAAGGCGTTCGTAGTAGCGTTGTTGGTCTTTAAAAGATAAAGCTGTGGTAATTTGGACATAATTTCATTATTTCTAGTCTTAGTGACAAAAAAAGTAAGGTTAAGTCCGGAAGGTAGGTAAGAGAATAAGCTACAGTTATTAATGTCTTAAGAAAGTTGTAGGTATAATTGGCTATACTTTTACACTGGTACCAATAGAGTGTTAAGTAAAAATGTTATCCATTTAGCTAGTTAACAGTGACAAAAGTTCTTTGTTATACCACTGGACAGTTTACTTTTTCGACACACTTAAAGTTTTTAAGTTGAACATATTGTTGTTATATATTTTTTTCTCCGGCACTGCATCTATTCCACAAAAGATCTATTCAATCGATCTTAAATTTAGATCAAGTGGTGCCAAAAAGAAAACTGTATTTGTAGTAGTAATAGCAAATTCTTGAAGTGTGTGCTGGAGGGGAAGTTGAAATCTATTTATTAAACACACTCAAAACCGCAATTAAATCTTTTCATCAAGTGCTCTGCTGAGTATTCGGAACCTGGGTCACTTGTGTTGTATACCTGCGCTCTAACTGCTACACCACGCCAACCACAACTTAGTTACATACATATGTATATAAACCATTATTAAAAACTGTATATTTGTCGTTGTCGTTGGCGTATTTCACAATGTTTGTAATAAATTAAAGAAAAATTTTGTTTGTCTGTCTATCGGAAATTTAGGACAAAAGTGTAAAAATGAGATAAAAAATATGTAAAAAACGATACGGGTTTAAATACCCTAAAGATGAGATCTTCCATTTTTTCCATGATTATCTTTAATAATAAAAAAAATCTTTAAAGCTCAAATTGCATCCAATACACATTTTATAAAAAGAGTAACTCTAAGGTAGAAAACCATAGTAACCAAAAAAATTATTTAAATAAATAAATTGAAAAATAGACATCATAAAATTCGCATTATAATTTTATCAAGCGTCCGTTTTAAGTAACGTTTGAAAATGTCTTATTTTGTACTTCCTGAAGAGTTAATATATTTCATTGAAAGTATTCGTCCCTTTCCAATTAAGGATGTGGGCTCCACAAAGTGGTTTGATGTTCATGAAATGATTATTAAACTTAGTCAACAAGCGCTCCTAGAGGCAGCAGAGCATCGTGAAGAAGAGGTTAAGGAAATGTTAATAACACGGGATAAGTTAAAGGTGCTTATACATGAAGCTTATTGTATCTTTTTGTGGAAGACCAGAGTTTTACCGCATCTTTTAGATATTGATCCAAATCCGTCAGCCACTTTTTTAATTTATACTGTCTTCTATCATGAGGCAGCTGTAGTGTCTTTACTTGATATGGCACTATATCATGAAAGTGGTTGTGAAGCTTTGTCTGACTCCGCTATTGATCTGGTTGATTATTGTGCTCAAGGTGTAGCCCAAGTGATTGGTTTAGCTAGCATGCGTTTTCATGAAAATGAAACTAATGTTGATGTTGACGAGTCTATACTTACTGAGTTGGAACGGCAGAAAAGAGATATTATTTTCAAAATTGGTTTACGTTGTGTGTCTATTTCAAACTATTTGGCCGATAATGCTAATGCTTTATCACTTAGTGCCGCTAGAAGAATGGTAGTTACACACGATATGCCGTGGCTAATGGCAGATTTCATTAATTTTCGACCATGGCAAAGAAAGACAAAAAAAGGTACTGAACAGTATATTAATGAAAAATGGGTAATTGTTAAGAGAGAAGACATGGCTAAGGTTAATAAATATGAAGCCCAAGCTTGGTTTTGTTTACGTCAAATGCTTTTCAATAAAAATCTAATGACATCATATGAAATAAATGATGAAAGACGTAAACATTTTGCTAGAGTAAGTATTAATGCGTTTTCTTAATAATGTTGTTTTTAATTATTCTTATTATACTCCCAGTGTCAAGGACTATTACATGAGTCCCTTTTAGATCAACTACCACCACTTATTGAGCTAAAGCAATTACTATGTCAAATAACCATGTCTGGTACAAGCTCCTATAAAAAATCCAATTTAATTATGGAAGAAGTTCCAGTAATAAAGGAAAACCTTATTTGTGAAACTGAAGAATCTGATGGTTTTATAGGTATTGCACAATTACAGGAGAAAATATTTTTGAATAAAGATAAAGATCGAATATTTGAGATGGCTAAGCGTTTGAATGCTGCATACAATACAGATCTTTTAGCAGAACTAGAAGCAAAATCAGAGGAAATCGAAAAGACTATGAATGAAGACGGCAATAAAGAAACAACTAAAGATTACGAAAAGAACCATAAGTGTGGAAATTGTCTTGCAGATGCTGAAAAGAAATGTTCGAATTGTGAAAAAGTATATTATTGTGGCAGGTAATTGAGAATTTTATTTTTATTTATTATTAAAAAGTAATCGCTTAAGCTAGATTTATTTGTTTTCTTGCACTAAATTTATTTAATCTAAAGTGTTCAGTTATGTATTTTATATTTGCATAAACTTATTACAAATACTTTCTTTACATTAATAGATTTTTTACAAAGCCAACCAACAGTATTCCTACGTCCGTATTAATTATGAAAATCTAGCAAATGTCTAACATAAGTATGATTTTTAATATACTTGATAGATTAACAATTTTTAAACACAGTTGTTTGGCTCAAATTTGTGTATGTTCTTGAAATTTTGTTGATCTGAGTTTAGCAGACATTGCAGCAAATGTATTGAAAATCATACTTATGCTAGACACTTGCTCGATTTTCATTATGAATACAGCCACTAGATTTTATTTATTAAATTTATAAACATTTTACTAAATAAAACAAAACAGTGTCATATCTCAAAAACCAAACAATTTTTAAATTAATATAGAGAAAGCGTTCCTCAACAATTTCGTTAACACTTTTAACACATTTTCGAAGTTTAAAACATTTTGTGATAAAGGCCCCAACAATATATGTATTTAGCCTTGGAAAGACCTATTAGGTGAACTGATACTTAAGGCCCTCCAGAAAGGGAACTACATATATGGCTGAAAAAGCTTGTCTTTTTAAAAATTGGTAGATAATAGCATAGAAACCGCTTCAACAAAGGGTTGGTTGACCAGTTGCCAACTTTTAAATAAAGTTATTTATTTATATATTTTTTGTATACATTTTTTTCATATTTTCGTTAAGTCATAAGGAAGGTTCTTATGGAGAGAAAATTAAAAAATTCTAACTGGGCGCCAGGCCATTTAAAGTTAATAGTGAAAAGTTTCTAAATTTGATCCAAATAAATTCGTTGTTACTATGCATTATTAATCAAGAAGTGGGCGGAATTGTACAAATCCCATACACAGTTAATATTTATTTTTAAGAGCACAAGTGTAAATTTCTGAAATTGTTTTAAGTGACAACAATACACTTCATCCGTAAAAAACAGACAGAATTGGATAAGTAGGCGCGGCTGTAATAGTGAAAGTGTTTAAACATGGTCAAAATAATTTCATTGCCAAAACTACTTATCATTAAAAAAGTGGGCGATGTTAGTATAGTAAGAGTGGCACTAAGAAGTAATTTTTTATATAAAAACATTATTCGGCATGATAGTGATTCGAGTAGATCCCAGATTTGTTCTTATTTTATTAAATTAAGTTTTGAAATTCGAATATCGAAAATAAAAGAAATTTTTAAAGTTGCTCGAGCCCTTTTTAAAACTTATATAAGAACATGAAATTCCACATACCCTTGACTGGTTTAAAATAGTTTGACTTAATCTATGAGTGCTATATCAAAGCATTCTCCTTTACTTATTTTCATTTATTCGCCAACACTTGAAATTTTAAATATTTGTTTTCTTTTTTTTTCAAAAAAATATAATTTTGAACCCGCTAAAACCCAATATTTTTTTCTTTTTTAATTTTTTATTCTTAGTCGTATAGTCGTATATATATGTGGCCTTAGGCAGTTTAAATTTTGTACTTCATCTTTGGCGAAAGTAAAGTTTATCATGACGCTTCATATATCTAAAAGTTTCAACATGCTTTTTTCAAAATTACACTCTTCTGGAGCAATAACTTAGTTCCATTATTTCTCTTCATTTACTGATTTTTCTGAGACGCTACTATTAGTTGCCTTCATTAGCTGGTAAATCTGGCTAAATAGATAAAGTGATATGGAATCGTTTAAATTGTTTGGTATTATATTAAAATCAATTTTTTGTTGTTGGGAACTTGTCGCTGGCCTTGTCATTGCCGTGGCATGGGTTATTGAGGTTTTTTCCAGCGGTGTATTTGGATGTCTTTTCATGAAGCCTGCTAACCATTCAATATCTGTCGATTCATTTTCTATCCATGATTTCGGTATATTTTTATTATTTCTAAGAGCTATGAGATATACAAATTTTCTTATATCATTGCCACACAATCCATATTGAAGTTTTGCAAGCGTTTTAATATATTCGGCCAAAAAGATTTCTTCTTCATCAGTAAATATCTGTTTGTTGTTGTTGCTCATATTTGCATTATAAATATTATGCGATTGTTGTTGTTGTTGCTGTTGGACAGACAACTGATGTCGTTTGTAATGCCTCCACAAGGTTGTTTTTGCAATGGTATGTTTCTTAGCAGCAGTTTCAATGGTCATTCCTTTCTCAATATCCTCTATAGCAGACGATATATTTGTTATATTTAAAATTGGCCTTTTAAGGCCACTAGTACCTTTGCCTCTTGGCATAGTAATATTTTCACTTTCTTCGTTCTCTTTTTGTTTTGCTTTATTTGTTTGGATAGCAGTGAATGATGGATGTATTTACGAAAACAATCCCAAGTGAAATTGCTAAAAAAAAACAAGTTACATGCGTAAAATAAACAACCATTACCGTTATAGAGACTGAATGATTCAGAATTATAAAAACTAAGTTGTTATTGGTCCATTGCAAGGAAAATATGTATACGTACGTACATATCGCACTTGTGCCTCAATAGTGAGTCAATTAAAAATTTCTCAATTTGCACTTTTGGCAAGAGAAAATATATGCAGTGGCCACATAAATCCATTATAAAAATCTTACATTATTTTCTCTACTCTTTCGAAAAAAAACATGTTATCCCTTTTGTTAATATAATACTCCCTGTTTTTGTAATACAAGTGGAGACAATCAATTTAAGTGACTTATCTTCCACTTGTATTACAAAAACAGGGGGATAGTTTCATATTAAACAGAAAAGTTTTTTACCTCTACTGAAAATGTTGAGTTGATTCACTTTAGAGGTACAAGTGCGATATGTAACAAAAACTTTTATTTCTATAGATATTCTGAATAAAATTTAAAAATTTTTTTTTTATTTACTCTACACCATCTACTATAGGTGATTAAAGAAGTCAACCTACATTTTCGAAGTTTTTATATACTTTAACAACATCTTTTTAAGGTTGGCATGTACCAGTGTGTCGGCATTTTTGTAATTAAACCCAAATAACTAAGAATAACGGTAAATACATATGTATTACTGTGAAAGTTCTATAAAATTTTAAATTTTTTTAGCTCTCTTACAAATTGAACTTAGATAAGTAATAAAATATGTCGGCTACTGTTTTTCTAAAAAACTGTAAGTATTTCCATTTTTATAAAAAAATATATTTAAATTTATCTTTATAAATTTAAAAAATTTGAATTGTAATAACCAACCATTAGTCCTACAGCAAATTCTCATATGCAAAGGCGGTATGACTATGTTTATGTAGTGTGTGCACAATCCCGTTCCATTTGCATTTTCCTATTTATTTACGATCTGTATTTCGTTAATTCTTATCCAAGGGTCTGTGTTAGAGGTAGTGCTCAACCAGAATAAACGGTATTATAATTTTTAGAAATCTGGGACTAATCACGGCATTCTATATCGAGTCATTTTGATCGAATAAATTCTTTTTGGGATTACGGCATTCAATATCGAATTTACGATCGAGTGTAATTTCGTAAACGTTTTTCGATAGTAAAATAGCTATCATAAGCAAATAAAATATGTTGTATTAGTAGCAAATTCAACGAAAAGTTGTGGAAATGCTATATTTATTTTTAATTTAAAATACAGTTAATTAATATTAAACTTTTAGGATAGGTAGGTAAGAAAGGCGTAGGTAGGTAGGTAAGAAAGGCGATACCGAAGTACCCCAGCCAGAGACCACATAGTGGAAAGACCTTTCCTTGAAAAGAAATTAAGAAAAAGGGTGGAAGAAAGAGAGAGAGGAAGGACAGAAGAAGAAAAAGAAAGAAATAGAAAAAGGATCAGAAAGATCCTGAGAAAATCCGGAGAAACAGACGCCCAAATAGAACCCGGCATTACATAAGGAGCCAGCTCAGACCTGACATAAAGCACTCCAGGTCACATATCCTAGCCGACGCAATATCACCCAGGCCCGGCCCAGCAACCTGAGCCTACGCCCATAAAGAGCCGGGCAGTGACAGAAAATATCTTCCACAGTCTCCGGCTCCCCTGTATTCGCCGCAAACTCTGCAGAAAATCGGGGAGTCTGCTTCTCAAATCCCAGTCCTTGCTCCCAGAGCGCAGTGCCCAATCACGAAGCCTATCAGAATCCTAAGAGATTCCCTCCTCAGATTGAGGACCAATTCCGTCCTAGAGCGGTCAAGTCATGGCCAAAGCAGACTGGAGCCTTAGGACAAATTTAAAAAATATTAAATTAAATTTTTTTTTTGATTCCGATGAACACAAATACACGAGAATAAATAATTCTATTTAATACAACATTTTAATTTATTTATCAAAGAATAAACTCCTATTAGCGTTGATAGTGTTTTCTCTTTGCTTTGTTTTATACATAATTTACCTCAACATATATTGGGTTTTTTTTAACCCTTCTGACTATTTTCGTTGTCTGTAAGACACACATCACTTTTTTGTTGATTGTATTAAAACAGTAGAGGAAAACTCTCATTTTCTCAGTACTTTTGCAATTACTTAGTATACTTCAGTTTGGTGTGCTAAATATTAAATTTTTTGAATATCTTCGGAATTTTACCCACTAGACCAAACATCGTTTAAATGGAAATGCGTCTCAAAAAACGAAGTCAGGAGGGTTAAATTTTATGAATTCATCCCCAATAAGCATGTAATTTCGATACGATAGCAATTGAATGCGGTACCTTCATCTTTCTTTTAAGTTTTGAATACTATCATCGTATAAATTGAATATTGTAACTATTTCATCATAACAGAACTACAGATTGATTTTTTTTTATATTTTTCAGAGAATGCCAATTAAATGACTGGCCTAAACACAAGAAGGATTGTATTAAACAATGCATATAAACTCGCTGTCGTTTGGCATGGATTTTTGAAACTACCTTTTTCTTAATGTCAACAATTACTTCCGAAGCAAATTAGAGCACGCATCTTTCGCTTTTTTCAATTTTTTCTTTTTATCAATTTTTAATAATAAAAAATGTGTTATGCTGATTTTAACATTAATAGAAGTGTTTTGTGTTTTTGTACATCCTTGTTTTTAGCCATATACTTTATTGATGTTATTTTGGTGTGGGTTTTTGATAAAAACAAAAACAAGATGCATCGTTATCATCGAAATTCGTCGATGAACCCCATTCTCACAGACTAAGACTACAAATGTAAAATTGGCAGTTTAGCTGTTTTGTCTGAGGTGCTCCTTGACGACATCCAAAGCTTGGGTTTCCTCACCGAAGTCCTTGATGACAACAACGGAACAGCCGCAAACCTTACGGGGCTTGCCTTCTTTGTCGATTTTGCACAAACCTGACCATTCACCGAGTTTCTTGTGGGAATCGACACGGATCAAAGGGATCTGATGTTCGTGACAGAGGGCAGTAACGAGCTTCTTGTAGTTGGGTTCGTCAAAAGACTCAGCCAAGATACACAAAACAGCTTGACGTCTGTGAAAGGAACAAATGTTTTAGTATTCAGTCCATCATATATTTATTAAAAAAAAAAATTTGATGACTTACTTGTCCAAAGCCTTGCATGCTTGATGAATACCATGTACAAGACCATCGGCAATTAAAGATTTCTTCAAAACTTCTTGCAAAGCTTGGTTAATATCCATGGTGCCACCAACAGCGGGAGCAGCTGAGGGTACATCTCTACAAATGCACAAAACAAAAACAAAAAAAAGAAATCATTAATACATCTTATCCACTCACTGTTTTAAATATTCTTAGCACTAATTATCTTGTTTACAATTGGCGCTATTTTCTTTCAAGCCTTAACAAAATATTTAGACACTTACACATCAACGTCAGCCATATTTTAATGTATTTAACGTCCTTGCACTGAAATAACAAAAAATTTCACTCATTAGTCTCAAGATGTTCATTATATTTTATAATATTTTTTTTATTAGCCGCATAAGAGAATTTATTGCTTTCGTACCTTTTTGACAACCGGAAAGAAAGAAGGGAGTTTCGCAGCCCACTTCACCTTATTATTATATTTTTTCGTTAATTTATGACATTTGACGTCCGTACGTTCAGTGTCTTCGTTAGCTGGCTTACATGTAAAAGCTGGATGGTATGAAAATTTAAAGTATTAATTCGTTACATCCAATTGACCAATCCGTTAATTCGAATTTTTATTCATTAAATTGTGAAGCATAAATACTTCGAAAATGAAGTCACAAATAATAACTTAAAAATTAATAAGTAAATCGTTAATTTTTACTGAGTAGATATTTCAATATTTCATAAAAACGTAATCTATGTATGTATATATAGAGTTGGCAATTTAAAAGTTTAAATTAGAAATGCAATAAAACAAAAACGGTTTGAAATTTTGCCAAATTTGTTTTGTTGTTGTGAAGTACAATTGTTCCGATTAGAAATGAAATATTACTTCATTCATATGGCTGGCACGGCTGGCCTCACAGTAACCCATTCCATTGGGCAAACTTTCGATAACTTTTTCGAGTGTATGGGGTCGTATCTCGGCAATGGCATTATGAATGTTGGCCTTCAGAGCGGGCACAAAAAAATCGGTTATCATGGTGCGATAGGTGACTCCATTGATCGTAATGGTTGCGCTGGCCTCATGTTCAACAAAATATGGGCCAATAATGCCTTCGCTCCACAAACCACACCATACAGTCACTCGTAACGGGCGCATTGGCTTCTGTAAGACCATGTTTTTGTTTCTGAGCCTCAAATACGGCAATATTGTTTATTAACGTGTCAACAAAGATAAAAATGAACTTCAAAGAGGTTTAAAAGATTGTGCAGCCACACTCCAACCACAGACTAGAAAAGTTCATTGTAGAAAGTTTTTAGAAAATAGAAAGAGCAACAAAAAAAGAAAAACCAAAGAAAAAGAAAAGTATTAAAATGAAAAGAAAGAAAAAGGATACTCTAAAGAAACGGGCATCACCTAGTAATCCAGCCTATAACCGATATATATATAATCTTCCAGATCACAAACCCTGGCAGACACAACCTCACCTAGACCACTTAAAAAGCCCTGGCTTAGCAACCTTAGTCTGTGCCACTAGAGAGCTGGGCAATGACAGAGGATATTTTTCACGATTTCTGGTTCCCCCAAATCGACACAAACTCGGCAAAAGATTAGGAGGGCCCGCTTCCCATAGACCAGTTCTTGCTATCAGAGTGCCATGACCGGTCAGAAAACCTTTCAGAGTACTAAGTGACTCTCTTCTTAGATTAAGGACCCATTCCTGAAGACCCTACAGTCTCCTGTATCCCTCCATAACTTTTCCATTCTACAACGGGCCTAATTATCCCCTAAGCTCACGAAGGACCCAAGCGGGGGTCTGACAGACACACCCGCCAGCTCATCGACAATCTCTTTTCCAACACGTTCCTGTGTCCAGTAACTCAGCACAGCCTGACGCTACACATATTCAGGAGGGATGTGAGGGTGCTTATGCCTAGTAAAACCATTTTCGTGCTGACATAGTGCCCAGTCAGCGCCTTAATAGCAGCTTGACCGCCATCATAGATGGCCATACTATCCCCAGTGACTAAGTCGGGTTTTAGCTTGGCTGCCCTCCAATAACTTCTATCGCCTATCTTCTGCACCGCCACCACCAAACAGGTCAGACCCAGGATAATGCCCAGTGATGCCTGAAGAGTACTCCTAAAAGCCCCCGATATTCCCAGAGCGACCCATCTATACACCTTGTCCAGAAGCATCCTCCGACTGGCATTCTCCAGAGCTTTTCACCATACGATACATCCATAAGCAACAACAGTTATGGCTATGAAGTCATAGATCCATTTCACAAACTTGGGGCGAAGACCCCATCTTTTACTTATAGCATCTCTAACAACGGAGCTGTTTTTAAATCTATCACTACTATCAAAGGCCGTGCTGCCTCTAATTTATATGCATTATAGTATATAATTTTCTTTTCTGTGATGAAAGTTAGCCGAAGTAATGCAGAATAGTGATGCAATTACGAACAGGCCCCATATAGTGGGCATTGAATCTCTTACTCATGCTCAAGTCTTATCTCCTACGGTTTAGTTTCCTATTGAAGAAAACCGCTAAATACTTGGCCACATCAAGTAATCTTAATTCAACCCCGTTCAACCTCTCCAATTTATATTTTTTGGAACGCCTAAGAAAAAATTCTACCAAGCGGCAATTGGATGACCTCACTGACGGTCGGGAGAAACCTCCCCGTCACCACAATCACTACATCATCCGCGCAGCAATCCACCCTCCTTCCTTCAAACTAAAAAATTCCACAACTGGATAGGCGTTGGATCCCTTACCCTTTCTCAAAAGGGTATTTCCCCTTCAGTTTAGTTTCCTATCCAAGAAAACTCCTAAATACTTGGTTCCCTCAGATAGTCTTTATTAAACGGGGTTCAATCATGGTAGTCCAAACCTCTTCAATTTATATTTCCATGCATTCACATACACTAAAGTGAGTTTGTGAATTTATTGTTTTGACAATTCTATAGTACTCGAAGTTACTCTCTGTATAAATAATAAATATAAATAAGAACAATATTTAATATGTAGTTAAATGAATATTTTATTGATAAATTTATTTGAAAGTTTATAATAATAAATGAATTAATTATTTGCACAATGCGAAAAGTCTTATGCAAATACTATTTTGTTTTTATATGAAGCAAAAAAGTATGGTAACTCACTTGTTAAATGTTTATTGAAATAGTTTTACTTATTTGTGTTCTGTTGTTTAATTTTATGGATAATTATATACGAGTAGATAGATACGTTTTTCCAATATAATAAACATATAATCTATACCAATATTTATGTCTGTAATGCATTTTTTTGTATATAATTTTTATATTAAAATGAAATATATTAAAAAGAAAAAATGTGCCCGATATTAATCCAAAGTGATAATAAAAACACATTTAATTAATAAATTAAAATCGTAGGTATATAGTATATTATTAAAGTAAATTAACTATTTTAAAAATGAAAATAATTTTTTTTTTTAATGTAAAATTGTTCTCTGCACAATTTGTGCAAATTTGTTAAAATATTTTTTTTTTTAATAATTATGAAACTAAAATGTTTCTTTTGAAATAAATCAATTTCCAGTTGTATTGGCTACTGCAGCATTGGTCGATAATTGGCCAGGAACAGAGAACTGTGGCCGGAAATTAGCAAAGTTGCCAGCTGGACCACCAGTAAATGCCGGTAGAGCAGTGCCTTGAAAACCAGCAGGGAATTGTGACATTAGTTGAGCTAAATAAAAGAATATATAAAATTTTGATTAATAATAACATAAGAAAAAAAAAATATAAAAAATAAGTATTTTAATAAATATTTTTTTTTAATTTTTAAACTAAAATTTTCTTGACCTTCACATTTTTCGAGAAACTTCATAATTCCAGAGTTGTCGCATTTCTGGTTTCTTCTTGCGAATTGTCGGCAAGTTATTTTCAATGTCTCTTCGCTTCGGTTCGCAAGTTTTTTTTTTTTTTTTTTTCTATCAAGAGAGAGTTGCAACGTCCGCCCGTGCTAGACGGTGGATAGCGATCTTTTTATCAGCCCTATATGTTTACATCGAATCGAGGCTTTGAACAAAGCCAGTTATACTAATTGGAGTAAGGACAAATGTCATTCTCAGAATTAGTTTGACTTCTCCTAAGATCTTTACCCTTTGAGCTAAAATAGCAGTTGGCACTCACAAAAGTTCGTGTGTGTTCAGGTTAAGTAACCAAAAACCGAAAATACTTCTCAAAATACTTTTCTTGGTGGAAAAAAATAACGTACATGCGAAGTAATGGCTAGAAAAGTGTTATGGGAGCTCTGCTCCATCAGAAACAACAATAAAACTTTGTTTTACAGATTTTAAAAGTGGTCGTAGAGACACCGATGATGCTGAACGCAGAAGACGTCCAAATAAGGCGGTAACACCAGAAAACATTACAAAACTCACAAAATCGTTTTAAATTATCGAAAAGTGAAGTTGCGTGAGTTAGCTGACATCGTCAAGATATCAAAAGAATGTGTTGGCTTTATATTGCATGATCATTTGACTATGAGAAAGTTCTGTTTAAACTGGGAGCCACGTTTGGTCACTGTTGACCAAAACCAAGAACGTGTTGATGATTCTGAAACAATGGCAAAACTACATGAATCGCCAAATTTGTTTCCCAACGACTACTGGCTCTTCGCAGACATAAAAAATGCTCGCTGGTAAGAAATTTGGCCCGAATGAAGAGGTTAGCGCTCAAACTGAGGCCTATTTTGAGACAAAAGATAAATCGTTCTACAAAAGTGATATTGAAATGTTAGAGCGGCGCTGGAATAATTGCATTGCTCTTGATTACGTTAATGAATAAAGCTAATTTTGAACAAAAAGGTGTTTTTAAAAATATAAATTAGTTTTAGATAATTCACAAAGTAATTGAACTTAACAATGCAATTCAGTGAGACTAGTACAGTAGTTCAAGAGAGCCAGTTAAAGCTGGAGTTATAAATTTTGGAAAAAGAGCAAAAAAAAATCATTATAAATAATCAATTGAAACGAGCTTACTGAACGCATTATTTTATTTTTGTGTTTTTAATAACGATTTTGCAGTTTTTGCGAATGCTTAAAAGGAGAGTTTTTAAGTGCTGTTAAAAGATACATCTTAGAAAAGTTTATAGAAAATCAAAACGGAATTTACTACACAAAATTATGTTTAATTCTTAAATTAAATTATTGTTTTAAGAGGAGTAAATCTCAGATAATTAACACCTGAGATTAAACATATTATTTTCTCAAAAAATATAAGAGAATAAATGTATGTATGTAGATGCGATGCCGAAAAGTATAGAAAAATGCTTCATTTACAAACTCTGCAAAAATGGTATTGTTTTGTTTGAAGAGCCATAATTTAGCGCGTCTGATTTCGAGCCAACGGATTCAATTTTTAAGCTATTATAACCATATTGTTTTAATTTCTATTAAACAGCAGTAAAAAGTAGGAATAGTTTAGTAAAATTTAATACAATCAAAGAAAAAAAAAAGCTTACCAGCATTGGTAGCGTTACCAGCTGTTGCAGCCAAACGTGATAAAATTGATCTTTCTGACATTTGTAGCCGTTGTGCTACAGGTGGTATACGTGCAAGTGTTGCTGGTAAACGTGAAACATCACTCTTCATGTCGGACAACAATTCTTCCAATTGGTTTAGAACTTTATGCAGCACAGCATTAGCTGGCTTATTACCAGCCAATGATTCTTTACTCAAATGTTGATGAGACTCTGCTAAGCATTCGACCTCAGCAAAGCGTGCATTTAACGACATGGCTGGATGATTAGGATCCTGTGCCAAATTTAAGAATGCAGCCCTTCTTAACTGTTCCTCAATTACCAACGATTGTTCGAGTAATTTAAAGCGTCTCGCTAAGAATTTATTCTTAATTTCCAAGAAATTTCCTTTGCCAACATCCATTTTGAATGGTTCATTTATGATGGCAAATCGTATATCATTTTGTATGTCTTGCCAGCGACCATAACCATGGGTAACAATACCAGCCAAAAGCCAATAATCGTGACGACGATGCCAAATTTCATATTCACGGCCAGGAACGGCAGCTTTTTCTTCATTTAGCCATAAAGTGTGAAGTTCAGTAAAACCGCCATCAGCTATGTTAAACATAAATTTACGTTTTAATACTTCCAAACTTTCTTCAATTTTCGGTTTAGCATCCTTCGGATCCTTATCGGGAGATGATGCTGATGCTGTAGCAGATGATGTTTTACTGCCAGAGATATTTGGTTTTTCCAATTCACCATCTTCTTTAACTATTAAAACATCATCGTCATCGTCGTCAATGATTTCAGTGGTGTTGCCCTTGTCATCATCGACTTTAGGTTTAACTGTCTCTTTATCATCTTTTTTAGCTTCTTCTTTAATTTCTTTCTTATCGTCTTTAGGTTTGTCACTTTCTGCGCTTTCAGCACTATCGGTATTTTCGCTCTTTACTTCCTTTGCTTCAGATTCTTTATCTTTTTCAGATTTCTCGGTCTTAACATCAGTTGAGGCATCAGCTTTTTCTTCTTTTCTGTCATCGTCTTTATCCCCCGATTTCTTTTCACTCTCACTTTCCGTTTCTTTTTTAATTTCTTCATTTTTGTCCGCAGCAGTCATGTTTTTATCATCAGCTTTTTCTGAGGCTGGAGCGGGACTGGGCGCTGCACTTGTGGCTGGCGTAGCACTGGTGCTTGTAGTGGCGCTTTTATCCTCTGGTTTAACTGGATTTTCGGCACCTTCTTCTTTTTTGACCGGTTCGCAAGGTTTTAAAATCAACTCTGGCATGCTATAGTAGCCATTTATATGCTCAAATTCTTGTACTTTTTTACGTATTAAAGACATGACGCCAATGCGTGTTAAAACATGTTGTCTAGAGAGACCTTCCCTAGGAACACCATCGGCAAAAGTTTCTGCATTGTCTGCACCAGGTTCACACAAATGACGCATGAATAGGGAAACGTAGGCCTTAAAGTTGCGTTCCGATTTGCCTCTTAAATCACGCACAAGCCATTGCGAGTTAAAAGCATCTTGAGGTGGCATTCCATACCTCATTATGGCATTTAAGAAACTCTTGCGTTGCCTAGCATTAAAGCCCAATACTTCGATATTTCCGCCAACACGTGCCAAAAGTGGTGGCAATGGCCTGTCGTCACGTCGTTCGACACGTCTGCGAGCTTTACGCCCTTCTCCACCATTTTGCTCATCAAAATCGTCATCACCTCCATCTTCATCCGAGCCAGCAGAGTAGTCAGAGTTATATTCTGAGTTGTTATCTTGCCAATTCGAGTCGTCACGCGTAGTATCGGCAGCAACTACACCGCCATCGGTATAATTAACTTGTTTACGTACACGTTTGCCTTTGCCCAAAGTGCGTCCAACATCTTCTTGATGTTGTTCGTAGTGGTGGCGCAACAGTTTAACCCAGTAGGCCGGATCAGAATTTTCGGCTTCTTGCTTAATAATCTCTGTTTCTTCTTCCTCCTCTTCTTCCTTGGTGGCATACGAAGCCACCTTGAATGATGATAAGTATTCATTAGCCCAAGATTCCTTTTCTTCAATACCCTTATTGGAACGATCCAATAGCTCGGCCACCGCTTTATCGTCATAATGTATAGCTTCTTCTTTGTCATCTTCCTTAAAAAGTTCTTCAGTACCAAAACGTAATATATCATCTAACTCTTGCTTGGTAAAGTTAGCTCCTTTACCACCCATACCAGGACGTACCACCAAATGGGTTAACATCATTTTACGTTTGGCCACTTGGGTGACTCTTTCCTCCACAGAGTTACGTGTAACAAAACGATATATCATGACTTTATTGGCCTGCCCAATACGATGAGCTCTAGAGAAAGCTTGGATATCATTATGAGGATTCCAATCAGAGTCGTAAATAATAACAGTGTCGGCTGTAGCTAAATTAATGCCCAAGCCACCAGCTCGTGTACTCAACAAGAAAACAAATTGTTGGGCTCCGGGAGCATTAAAACGATCAATGGCTTCCTGCCTTAAGTTGCCAGTTATACCGCCATCAATACGTTCGTATTTGTAACCTTCACCTTCCAGAAAATCTTCTAAAATATCCAACATTTTTGTCATTTGGGAGAAGATCAAGACACGATGACCTTGTTCCTTCAGCTGCTTTAGCATTTTAGAGAGAAGAACTAATTTTCCAGCAGCTTTAGTTAAAGAATTTATTTCGTATAGGCCTCCAGCTGTAGTTTGAGCTTCTTCGGCAGCCGAAGGGAAGAGATAAGGATGATTACAACACTTCTTCAAGTCCATCATCACATTGATAAGAGAACAGGAGTTGCCACCGCTCTTTGAATTCAAAGCTTCATAGTTCTTTGTTAAAATAAATTTATAAAATTTCTTTTGAAGAGCCGATAACTCAACTCTTACAATGAATTCCGATTTAGAAGGCATATTCTTTAATACATCAGCCTTCAAACGACGCAACATGTGTGGTCCCAACATTTCGTGTAGACGTTTTACTTGTTCCTCTTTTGAGACATCGGCGAATTCATTTTGGAAAGCGTTTAGATCGTTGAATTTATCGCGGGACAAGAAATTAAGCAAATGGAACAATTCCTCCAAATTATTCTGTAAAGGTGTACCCGTCAAAAGCAATTTGTAAGCAATGTTATACGAGTTCAATATACGGAAAAATTTACTTTGATTCGATTTTAAACGATGCGCTTCGTCTACTACCAAAACAGCCCAATCAATGGAGCCCAAGCAGGCAGCATCCATAGAGATTAGCTCATAACTAGTAAGCAAGACATTAAATTTGTATTGGGTTGTGCGTAGGCGTGATGCTTTGCCACCTCTTATGGCCCCCTCTTCAAAGGACAATTCATTTTCACGTATAACAGCACGAGAATCTTTGTCACCCACATAAGTGATGCAGTAAAAATCTGGAGCCCACAACTCGAATTCTCTTTCCCAGTTAATAATTGTAGAAAGTGGTACTGCCACCAAGAAGGGACCCTTGCAATGGCCTTCTTTGTATAGGGAATACAAAAATGTTACCGTCTGAATGGTTTTACCCAAACCCATTTCATCAGCTAAAATGGTGTCTACGCCATTGCTCCATGAATAACGTAACCAATTGATACCTTCAATTTGATAAGCATGTAATTGCATGCCTGTTCCTTCCAAAAATGGTGGCTGACCTTCATACTTCTTCTTTAAATCTGATGTGGGCTTCTCTGGTGGTGGAGTATAACGTCTTACTGGACGATCTTCATCTTCAAGCTCCTTTACCTTACTCTTACGTCCCTTCTTCTTTTTACCCAATCGTTGTTCAGATGTGCACATTGCTCTCAAATCTAAATAGTAGTCGATAGCCTGCTTTAAGCCAGGTATATCATCGGATTCATCCTCCCAAGTTGATTTGTCATAAGGCAGATCACGCCACTTCACCAAATACATGGTAGTGCCATCTCTAGCTGTGCGATGATTGATAACACGCTGCACAATCAGCCACTCAGGCTTAACACCGTTCTTATAAAAGCGATCTTCCAAGTCTTTTTTGTACTGCTCGTCTTCATCTTCGGCCTGAATGCCACCTTTGGCCTTATGACGTTGTATGCGCTGAAAGCGAGAGTCAGCTTCATCTAAAGATTCTTCAAATTTAGGTGGTTCTTCCATATCATATTTACGATGGAATGATCTTATCATTAATGGATGATGAACTTCCATTTGAATTTCTGGTATCCATTCACAATGCCAATAGGACATATTGTGCCATTTAACGAAATATTCACGCATTTTAGACTTGGTCTTCTTTGAACCAGATTCTGATTGTTCTGCCCAGCGCCATGATATAATTTTCTCAGCTTTACCAGTCAACGGTGGACAACTGCAACGCGGACATCTCCAGTCACCATCTGGTATTGTATCCAGAGGTGGATTCAGACAGAAAGTGTGATATGCCGAAGGACATGAATCACAGCACAACAATTCACCACCATCTTTGCAAACTCTGCAGAACTCCTGATGCTCATCGTCATCTTCTTCTTCAGCAGCTCCACCATCAGCTTCACAGTGGGGACAAGACCATTTACCTTCTGGTGGCTCCTCCAACTCCGGTTCCAAGCATACCAAGTGATAAGCTCTTGGACAAGTATCGCATAATATAATTTCGCCACCTTGTTGACATACTTCACAGTAGTCCTGATGTTCATGTTCTCCTTCCTCCCCGTCCGGGAAACGAGAAGTCGTCTTAAGCTTCTTCTTCTTTTTAAATTTATTACCAATCTTAACTTTAGCCTTCTTTCTAACAACCGGTGTACCATCTTCGTTTGTTGCAGCTTGACCATCACCACCTGCGTTGCTAGTCGAAGCAGCTGCTGTTGAGGTAGTGGGTATATCATCAGCACTATCATCGGATTTTTGTAACATTTTTTCGAATTCCAAATCCGAGTCACGTTCAGAGGCACCTGATGCATCCTGATCCTCATCCGAACTACCGCGCTTACGCTTGCCAAATTTAATCTTCAAAGTTGGTACTTTTCCGGAACGTCTGCCCTTTTTGCCACGACCTCTGCCACCACGCTTACGACGACCACTAGATGATTCCTTTTCCTCTTCTTCTTCCTCCTCCTCTTCCTCTTCCTCGTATAAATCGTCCGGCTAAAATGCAATAGTTTACATGTTAGTGTTTAAACAAACAATTCGTATGCTAAAAAACAATAAACCTTTTCATTTCTCGATGATCTAGACGACCTAGGTTCATCAGCCTCCTCGCTTTTTGCCTGTTCTGCTTGTAAATTAGGGTTTGCCTCACAGAATTCACGCCATTTTGCATCTACCAACATCATAAGTTTTGGAGCTGGTACTTTAGCATTCTCCTTTTGCAAAATGGGACGTACATGTTGTGTAAACGCCTTGTATGTGGTTAAACTCTGTAAATCCGTTTCGGAATATTCAATTTCTACGTCGGTTACATTAAAAGCCGAACACACATCTTCAACGGAGGGCATGCCTTCAATAAAAAAAAACAAATTATAATTTCAATTGTTATACATAAGGAATTAGATGATTATAACATTACCCGATGAAGAAGACTCTTTTTCCTTGCTAGATTTATCAGCATCTTTCTTTTTGCGTCCTCGTTTCGATGATGACGATGTTGTTGTGTAATCGGCATCATCGTCATCACGCATATCACTATCATCTTCACTTTCATTCTTCTTGCGTTTCTTTTTCTTACGTCCCTTTTCTTCCCCTTTCTTAGTTTTACGTTTTTTCCCCTTTTTCTTTTTGCGTGTGTCTTCAGGATCATAATCGTCATCCTCGTCGTTCTTTTGGTAAAATAAATTAATATTTATATATTAAATTCACAAAAAATTGATTTCAAGAAATTAAAAATGTAAGTATCACCACCACTTAACACGGGTCTTCACCACTACACACAATCATATGGAGGCGAGCTACAGTAGATTAATCATCTACTTAGCTTGATAATCAACTTGATCACTAAAACTGAATCGAAGATCGATAGCTCCGATAAGCCATCGAGAAAGGGAGAGCCCAGTGTGACGTACACTGTAATTAAAATGGACCATGCTTCCTCCTCCTCAGTTAATCCATAGCCACGACAAGTCATTTGCAGGTAAGCGCAGCCTTAGTCCGTGCCTACCTCTGACACAATGGCCCGTGAGAATAGATACAACAGGGAAGATGCTTCGACAGTCTAGTTTGAACAGTTGATTGGTACGCTTTATATCCAACCTGGGCCAGCTGAGTCTGGCGATAAAGCGAGAGTCTATGCTCTTGCAGCGTCCAACATATACCTCGGTTTAATTGCCAGTCTAACGGAAGTAAGAAGTACACCCACCCTCACAATCAAGCTTATCAGCAGCACAGTTAAGCGGGATGTTGACTGAGCGCCATTACAACGGATCCACTCTGCAGTATGAAAAATGGCCATCACTGCGGCCTGAAACACACTGCAGTAGTCCGGAAGGCGAAGAGAAACACCAAGTTTGAAACCCTCTGAAAAATTCCACTGCCGTGTGTATAGACATCCATTGAATCGCTGGGGATGATAGAGGACCAATCTCTCCTACTATGAATCATAATACGGCATACCACCCGAAGAGAGCCTACCAACGATTACAAAAAGAGCCCTTGTAGAGGCGGTACGTAATGCGCCTGTGATCTGAATTGCAGCAGATCTCCTGATCTTATCAAAAAGTCTGACATTGCAGTCTACCAGCAGACGACTGTATACAAAAGATTTGTTTCAATAACAGCACATTTCGCACCCACTGCTCTTCTGCAGCAGTCGGGATTATTAGGATTCCGGACAATATGACCTTCCAGTTTCTTAGTTTATTTATTTATTTATTTTCTTTTCTTTTCTTTTTCTTTTTGTAGGATATAACTTCTGCTTAGGACGATCACAATGGACCACATGGTTTCCAAGTGTTTTGCGCTCATCGGTCTTGGATCGGTGAATGCTCGTCCTCAAACCAAACCTGGTCCCATTCACACTGGGCAACGTAAAGCGACATATCTTACAACCTCTAGTGGAAAGCATTGTATCGGTCTTACAAGAAAGGGTTCACACTAGGTCCAAACTCCCTGCACCATCCAAATACAATCCTCAGGGAAAAATTGAGCTTGTCCGACAGTGTCTGTGGGCAAATGCCAGACACTGCAATGGTGATATCATCCGCGTAAGCGTAAACCCTATCACCAGAGGAGGCAAACCTGATAAAGAGTGTGTTAGCCGCAGGGTTCCCGAGAAGGGGAGACAGGACTCTCTTAAATGTATGGTATGTCACCTTCAGCCACCGAATTCACAGGATTTGGCTCCCTGTGACTTCTTTCTGTTCAATCGAGTTAAAAAACCATTACGGGGACGCATTTCAGCAGCCGTTTCTAAAATTTTAAAAAATCGCCAACACACATAGAGATAGATGTACTACTGGCCACGTAGCTTTTGCAAATGTCAAGCTATGACGCTAAAATTTAGGGAGAATATCAACAACAGATGTACCAACCTAACAAAAAAAAAAAAAAAAAAAAAAAAAAAAAAAAAAAAAAAAACAATAAGACCGCCATACGGGGGTTATTTTGAAAACTTTTCGATCAAGGTAGTATACATATGCTATATAAAAATTAATGCGTGGCTGTTTGAAGACCGTATACAGCTAAAAAGCAGATTCTATAATGTATCTATAAAGGAACTGAAGGCTATCTAAACTGTTAAGATTTGTACCAACCAAAATGGTATAAAATGCGGAAAAAGGGTAAAAATGATAAATAAGATAATTAATATAATAGGGGCGGTAAAGCACTCTGGGTTTTAGGTATTATTAAGATATGAAGTCCACAGAAACCTTGTCGGTTATTGAACGATGCAAAAATTGCTAGTTATATAAGGGCTGTATTATAAGACGCGGACGCAAAAACGAATTCTACATCGATCGGCCTAATTAAAGATGTGTAGAAAAAATGTTTTATAAGAGATTGTTTGTTTTTAAATTTATTTTGTAAATACTTACATTCGGTTTTAAAGGAGCATCCGAGTCATTAGAAATCTCTGCCTGTTGAGCCGATTCATCTAAAGCATCTTCCTCTTCTATAAATAATTTAAAGATTTAAAAAGAAAACATATTACAAATTTGATGTATACCTTTGAAATAAGTACATATGTATGTACCATAAATAGTAGAAAAGTTTTCATGTGGCTTTAGTAAGGACTTACTGTGTCTTAAAGACATTTTTAAATTAAAATTATAACTTACAAAAGAAAAAAAAAGATATACTCGTATAACAAATTGATACTTTTAAATATTTAAATGTACTTACTCTGAATTTTTGTTGCCTTCATTTATTTCTTCTATATTATATTCGTATCGACGAAATACCCTAAAGTAAAGCAATTAAACATTAGTAAACACCACATTTAGAGGGCATTGAACTAATCTTTAAATGACAAAAACACCAATTGTTGCTTATAAACTACTCTTTGGCTTAGCTCAAAACATCACAGGGGGTTTATTGAACCGCACTTTTTAGCTAAATGTATAACACAGCTGTAACAGCTACATAGAGTGTGTACACCACACATACAGGCAGACTGGTAAGCAGGAAACTTTAAGAATATACACAAACAGACAGAATACGTGTATAAAAACAACAGGTGTGGGTTAGTAAGGAAAAAAGAGGGTATGCATTGATTCAGAGCATCTGGCGCATTGATGTTGCTCTCAAAGAACAATTATATATATCAGGACACAAGAATTTCCTTCTAGCAAAAGTTAAATAAAAATTAAAAATGGAAAATAAAATACATTTTTTTTTTTTTTTTTTGTAAAATCTTAGATTTAAAGCACAATACGAGTATGTTAAACGAATCTTTCTAGAAAGAAATAAAATATTTACAATTGTCATAATATACATGTATGTATATCTTGGCTGACTTTAAAAATTAGGTTGATGACATATTTTGAAAGAATATTCTAAAATACATAGAGATGGGATTCTACCCGGAATTTACCCACATATCGGGTAAATACCGAATAAATTCCTTTTTTGGGAATTTGGGAATTTCTAACAGCATTCGAAATACAGCAACTGGCAACTTCTTTTTGTCAATCAGCTAAAACATCATTTCAATACATTTCGCTGTTTGTTTTCTTAATACCAATAGTCAAGAGCACGATTATATAATTGCGATGCAGTTTATTTATGATATGGGTATCAATTTTAATATAAATTTAATGGTGGACCCAGAAAATTATAAAGCTAGAGAGGATTTGTGGAGTACAAATTTTTATAGCTCCATGCACTTCAGCAGCCACTGAACGCTCATTCGGCATTCAAAGTTTCATCAACTCAAAAAAAAAAAAAAAAACGAAACAAATTAATTACACATAATGCGAGAAAAGTATGTTTTATACCACATAATTGGAATCTCTGCAATAAACACATACGCTAAAAGGACACTTTCTAAAAATTTTACCGGCTGAGGATGAAATCATCAATACTGCTAATTCATTTGAAAAAGCACCTTCCACTTCTCATTTTGGTGTAAAACTGACAATGACAGTGACTGTGTCATCTCTAAAAATACACCATTATTAATTACAGCACATTTTATAAAACGATACGTCTTTTCTAAATTAAAATAACGATATATGATTTATGTACATTAGGGTTCTCCTTAAAAAATAAAAAATGCGAAATTGCACTGTTCTGCATAGCCAAAAAATAAGTTGTGGAACATTTAGGCAGTATAGGCCATTTTTTGTAAAGTTTAGGTCATAACTCTCACCAGAATTATTCTCTGCGGCTAAAAAATACATGGTGGAAAATTTTAGACTAATTATATCTGTGGAAGGCGTGCCGCATCCGCCCACAAGCTGTCAAAATATGTTAAATTCATATGAAACAAAATTTTGACAGTTTGCGGTAAGACTTCACCTTGATCAAAAAGTTCCCGGAATTTATTCAGAAAATTAAAAATACAAGTTTATTCATCTAAATCTATATTGTCCCCTTCAAAGTAATCCCCATCGACTGAAACACACTTATGCCAGCGCTTGATTCAATCCTCTAAGCATTTTTTATATTCGGTTTTCGTTATGTGCATCAGTGCTTCCTGCGATTTTTTCATTATTTCTTCTCGGTTGCTGAAAAGCGTTTCCTGTAATGGTTTTTTAATTTAATTGAACAGAAAAAAGTAACAGGACGCCAAATCAGGTGAATTCGGTGGATTTTGAATGGTATTATTTACATTTTTCATCAAAAAATTTCGAATAATGATGGCACTGTGCGGAAGTGCGTTATTATGGTGCAAAATCCATGAGTTTTCTGCTCACAATTCTGGTCTCTTTCGGCGAATTGATTCACGCAAATAATACTCTTTGTTTACTGTCTGGCCTTCTGGCAAAAACTTATGCACTACACCGTGAGCATTGCTTTATTTTTTTAACTGAAAACGACGTGTTATTTTGGTCTCGGCTCATTTGGTGAACGCCATTCACTTGACTGATGTCTGGATTGTGTGTTGTACTCCAGTAATGATCCTTTTGATGAATATGGGAGCGGATTCAGCCTCGCAAATCATGTGTTTTGCAACATCAACAAGGTCAAATTGTAAAAAATCGCCAACGCACAGAGATAGATGTACTCTTGGCTAAGTAGATTTTGCACATTTCAAGCTATGACGTTAAGATTTAGCGGGAATATCGACAACAGATGTACCAACTTAACAAAAAAAAAAAAAAAAAAAAATTCAAATCGGAACGATGGGTCCGCAGAATTTTTGATCTTAAAAAATTATTTATTTTTCTTCGTACCAAAGAAAGATTGATTTTTGTTTTTTAATAAAAAAAAAAAAATAAGAATAATAAAAAAGAATATAATTATCTTAGTTTAAATTTAGCTACTATCTATTTTTGATGAATTCAATAACATAATTTAGAAATTAGTATCTTAGAAGCCCTCTTGCAAACTATATAGTCTTACGCGGAAGAAGTGTATTTGAGAACATCTGAAAGTATATGTAGGTACTTTGAATAAATAATGTTTCATAACTGAAATATAACGTTTTTTATTTTAGATTAAAAAAAAGTATAAGAGATTAAAAAATGTGATAAAAAAGTGCAATCTAAAACGTGAACATCCTCGATAAAAATTCGTTCACGTTCCTGCGATTTCACTGTATCAATTTTACTATAAGGAGAATATCTAGTCACGTTATTTTTGAAAATAAAACTGCATTACAATTTTCATTTTTCACAATATTTTGTTTTAAATTTTATTTAAATATTTGTTTTTTTTTTTCAATGTTGTTATCCTTTTTCTTATAGTTTTGTCATCGTCGTTTAAGTTATTTTTTTACGGGAGTTTTTTTTTAATATATATATACTATTTGTGTTTTTTTTTGTATGCTTGTATTTAGTTAATAATATAACCTACATAATAACAATACCATATTTGTTATGATATACATATGTATATATATATATATATATATATATATATATATATATATATATATATATATATAGTTTCTTTTTTTAAGATTTTTCTTGATTGCTAGTTTTGTCAGCAAAATTTGTCACTTAAAAGGTAATTTGGAATAATTATTATATGTAGTTAAATAATATAATTGATTTAAGTCTAAGTTGTTTTCTGTTTAATTTGTTTTAAATTTTTCTTGCTTTCAGTAGTTGGTTGTGTGATACTTTATTATTTTGGATGTATTGATTGATTACTTAATACGAGTTGTATATAAAACATGTTTTGTCATTCAAATTACAAAAAAAAAAAATGTATACCTACTTATTAAAACATATTTTTAAGTATGTATTTTAAAGTAAATGTTTAATAAACTTTATTTGGTTTTATTTACAAAAAACGAATGAATTAAAATTTACTGGGAAGTGTTACTATTTTTCTTATAGAGGAAACCATATTTTGTTACATTCTGTAACAAATTTGTATTGAAGCTGCAACGTTTATAATGAATTTATGATCTTTTCGAGTTCATTACAACGTTGTATAATATACAGTATGCAAAACCCATATTCGTATACGCGATAAAAAATAAGAAAATTGTCAAAATATTCAACGCATAGGCAAATTTTTGAAAATTTCGTGTCTATTCATTGTTTCCATGACAAAATACAAGTAATATGTAGGTATCATATAAATCGACCGCTAGATGGCGGAGTGTACACATAATGGATAACAAATGCCATATTTTTCTTGTTGTTAACGCAAGTTTTAAATTCTATTTTATTTGTGTGGTTCCCCGTTTTTATTGTTGCAGTCTGTATTGTCATAAAATAGAGAAAGTTGGGAAAATTTAGCATGGACAGAAAATCAAGTGAGCTTTTAGATGAACAACGAAAAATAGTAATAGATCTACACATTGATGGAAAATCCTTACGGGAAATTGCCAAAATAATGAAACGCAGTGCTTCTACTATCCAATACGTGTTGTCGAAATATAAATACTGGATAATTTAAAAAATCGCAGCGAAATGTAACCCGCGCGAGTTAAAAAGAAGACAGTGCTCATTCATACCTCGCCAAATTCGCATTGATCCTTCTATAACTGGCGTTACACTGGCTGTAAGTTTGAAATAAATTTGGGGTTGTTTTTCAGCATCAGGAGTTGGGAATCTACATTTCATTGATGGAATTATGACAGCAAGGGACTATAATGTAAATATTTTAAAGAAAAATGTGAAGCAAAGTGCATATAAAATGGACATTTCCAGGGATTTTATCTTTCAACAGGACAATGATACCAAACATACAGCGCTGGATTCCGTACAACTGCCCTAAATACCTCAAAACGCCGCCTCAAAGTCCAGATCTCAAACCTATTGAGAATTTATGGTCAATTTTCAAGAAAAATTTGAAATATTACGACATTAGAAAAGTAAACGACCTGAAAGTAGCATTGAGGACGGAATGGATTAAAATTTCACCACAAACAACTTCCAAACTAGTGGAATCAATGCCAAGACGTCTCAATGCTCTCATAAAACAAAAAGGATATCCTACAAAATATTAATTTTATCTTAATTTTATTGAAATTGTTACTCTGTACGAATACGGTTTTTGTTATCCATTATGTGAATACTCCGCCATCTAGCGGTCGATTTATACGATACCTACATTTGTATAATTTTCTTATCCGTTGAATATTTTGTAAATTTTCTTATTTTTATCGAGTGTACGAATATGGGTTTCAATTAATCCGAAATACGTCCGTTGATGAATTATATTATGCGCTTTAAATGCATAAAGGTACGAAAAATCAGTTAAGGTGTTTGGCAAATTTCACAAATATATTGTAGTTTTACTACCAGAAAAATAGTATCGCTAACCAAAGTATTTTTGTCGCATAGTGTTATTGATTTATTACAAAATTAAATAAAACTTTAAAATTAATTCTTAAAACAATAAAAACAGTTTTAAGTTTTTTTTTTTTTTTATTTATTATGTATTTTTTATGGAATTAGTTCTTTAATCATGTTAAATTTTAACTTATTAAAAAAAATTGTGTACTAAAGTTAATTTCTTTTTTATATGGAGCCATATAAAAAGTATACAAAAAAAGGTGTTGAAGTTCTTATATCAGGCAATTATTTTACATACCCCTGAGACCGACATATTTCCATTTATTTTATCTAAACTGTAATCCATTTTAAAGAATGTGTGCCAAATTCAACAATTACTTTTCTGTCAATGGCCATTACCGTTAAAATGTCACTTAAAATCTGTGCCCTTTTCACCAAATTCTGATCGAAAATTTGAAATTGTTTTTGCCTTTGTGTACTATTTTGTAGAAATTTATGTGAAAATGTTATTTGCCTTTTTCACAACGGTGAATATTTAGTGGATTTTGGAACTGCGAAAAAAATTACATAAATAACTATGTAGGTAGGTAGGTAAGTTAACCAAGACGTGATCAACTACAATCAGCAAAAAAGTACCGTTTTGAATCTAAGGTAAAACCACAAGTAAAAGGATCACAGCCATCCTAAGCTTATTATATAAAGAAGATCAAGGGGATTCAGGTTTGCGCACAGCGACAAACCATTGGAGAAAGGTACACCAATATATCCATATGGTATGCCCGCCACATACGAACATTCGCAGAGAAAGTGAAAGATTGTTTTTAAATCCTTTTTATATGACCCAATTCTAATCAGATTAAACAGAAAAGTTTAATAAATTTTATAACTCAAATTAATAATTAAAATAATAATAAAATCATTTTTTTTGACAGAATATTTACAAAATTATTTTTGTTTTATGAAGCCAACCTTTTCATAATGTAATATTAATGCAAATATTGATAACACTTTGCGACAAAAAAAAAATACCTGGCAAGTGTTACTAAAGGCGCTATCGAGTAGAACGAGGATCCGTTTTTGGAATTTTCGAAACACCTGCAAAGTCACTAGCTGTGGTTAAAAACTGGTTTTTCGAACAAAAAATCTAAATCCGAAAAGAAACTTAAAATTGGAAAATATTTAGCTAAGTTACTTTACTAGCTTGTAAGTGCATGAGGCTCCGAAAAATTATTTTTTTTTTACACATAACTAGAGATTTTCGAGATGTTTTAAAAATTCCAAGAAGAGATCCTTGTTTTAATCGATAGCGTCTATCAGAAAAGTAGAATCATTTAACAGGTTCTACAATTTCGTCCTTTTTTGTCGCACAGTGTAATTGTTGTTTTTTTAATAATAAATGAGCAAAATTTTTCATAATTAAAAGTATTTACGAGTATAACATTTCTATTTTTTAATTAAATATTGTAAAAACTAGATTTTTCACTCAATATTTTCGTTTAAATAAGTATATTAGTTTGAATATTATTTATACTATTTTTCACCCTTTTATTATAACCATCAATAGTCCTATTTAAACCATATTTGCTTTAACAAGCTTTGTGTGAAATGAATTTTCTCTATTTTTTATTCGCTTTTTTTCGGATTTTCTATACATATTAATAATATAAGACTTAGATCAGTAAAATTCAGATTATAAATAAATGCATTACGTACACTTAGGGCGTTTTCTTTTCTGCCACAAAATATTGCACTTCGTTTGTTCTTTGCCATAAAACGTTGTCAAAAATTAAGAAATATCAAGAAAATATTTTTTAAGTAAACACACCACCCTTTCACTATAATAAATTTAAATACAAAATTAACACAAAATAAGTAAGGGCAACAAAGTGCAACATTTTTTTCCAGAAAAGAAATCGCCATTAAATAGGTTTATTCTTAGCAAAAATAATAATAATTGCTAAATACACTCAGACCTCGTTTTATACATCAATTTGTTCCAGAAAAATCGAATTCGCAAAAAACGATACACTAACTCTTTATAAAAATTACAGATTCTGTCCTTCTTACATCTGTAGTTTAACTAATAATATCGTTATTGGATAATAGCACTTCTATAAGTAGTTCTGCTTAATCATTATGTTTCAGATAATGAAATCCCTCGCCGCCAATCTGGCGAGACACGGTTTAAAGTTCCGATAATGTCGATATGCACGTTTCCAGCACGCAATTAATGGGTCGATTATGGATGGCAACAGGACTTTAGTTGCGTTGCCAGTTGCCGAAAATTGCATTACGTATGGCAACAGGCAACTAAAAATCTATTAATTCCAATTACTATTTAGACAACTACAAATTTCTAGCTGCCATACGGCAACGCAACTCAAATTCCGTTGCCATTCATAATCGACCAATAAGGTTTGCTGTCCTATTTTTGATGCTGCAAATGCAGCCATAATAATATAATCGGAAATTCGACATTTTTTCAACACTTCGTTTAATGTAAGATGGTTCACCTAAATATTATTTCGCATAAAACGAAGTTTGAGTTGTATTAGCACTTTCAGTTGGCTATCGAAAATACTTAATGCGAAATATTTCAAAAATATCAATTGCTAATCCTTAATATATTTGATTTGCTCTAGAAGGTAATCAAGATCCTTTTATTTATTTAGATAGTGATTTCAAAAATTCTTAACTAAATCACTTTGTTAAAAAGAATATTCGCTTTACCCAAAAATCGTCAGCTTAAAAAAAAAATTTCCTCAATGTAGTCTACAAAATCAAGTGGATAGAACTTAGCTTTGTCAGCTTTATTATTCAATAAAGACAGTATTTGCTGATGAAGGATGACAAACTGCACAAGTTTACACAACCAATATTGCAATGACATATTATACTCGTATATTAATTCCCATAACATTCCATGAAGGAACAGGTGGACTTCTCTCACTCAATGAGCTGCACATGACTCTATTTTTAGACTCATTGAATGATGACAAATATCAAAGAATTAAAATTCGAATTGCTTCATCACGCACCTTACTCGCCAGATTTTACTCTTTAGGGTTATTTATTATATATATTATAGCCAGGAAGTTTTCCGAAAGGCTCAACCTTGATGTTTTCTTCTGGATCCGCGGTAATAGCGTTCCTACCGATGATCTACATATATCTGATAACCAGGCGGTGATCAAATTTTTTTGGATGTGACCTTCAACGCTAAACTGGTCAGGGACTGACGTGATTTACTTGTGGCACTATCACAGCAGTTTTGTGTAGATCTTATCTGGTTTCCTGGTTACAGCTATGTCCAGCATAACGTGCTGCTGATGAGCTCGCTAGAGCGAGCATAAGTGCTAATTTAAGGAAGTGTTTCTATGCGATGCCTCTGTTTAATAACCAGAACTCTGGTGAATAGACTGGGGACACCGCGTTATATGGTATCAGATCGAGCCGCTATACATGCTCAAGTATGTCTTGGTTTAGCGAGGCTGCCACTCTTTCCTACCTACCTACCTACCTAACCAATTTACCCTACATGACTCGCATACAGCGGATCTATAGAACGTTATGCCACTACATTATCGAGTTCGAGAGGACCGGCGAGTCCTGGTACAATTATCCTAGTTATGGGGTTTCGAGGTACATATGGCCTGTCTACTCTGTCGAAAGACCCCTTCCTTACTTTTCATGAGCAAGTCGGAGCTGAGGCTGGCTACGGGCTTCATGACGGGTCACTGAAACATTCGTTAATTGACTTGCAAATAGAAGGGAATGAAGGAAAAATGGAGACGATCGAACACCCACTGTGTCACCGCCCTATACTTTTTAGTAAAAATAACATCGACTCTTAGATCATCAGATGATTTAGTCTCTTACCTCATTTTCAAGCATTGAGCCAGCCTACCCTATTCTTCCATTTGTACCTTAATTGCCCGAACCTTCCTCCTTTACAGTCGACTAAATTAACCACGTCTTCTGGGCTCCTTTTTTTAAATCTTTCGTTTTACATGTCTCGTACTTGCCTTTATTTTTATACAGGATGATTAAAGGGGGAGCGAAAGTCAATTGTAGATTGGATAACTTCCATGATTAGGAGCAGGATCATCAGCTTGTCTCTTAATGGTGAGGAATCCATTGTGATGGCGATTGCCTTCAGGGTGGATTGCTTTCTCCATTGTAATGGACGGTAGTTGTTGATGGCTTACTCACCATGTTTATTTATAGGTGTATCAGTGTAATTAGTTACGTTGATGACCTCGTTATAACGGTCGAGTACGTTGTATTATTTCATGAGGACGGTCCTGGGAGAGGTGAATCTCTCAAAAACGGTTGTTGTACCATGCGGCAATATTTTGATAGAGAAAAGCTGATGAACTACTATCATGAATAAATTAGGCTTCCGTATAACTAGGACAATGTCCTTGGAGGCCTTGATGGGGTGGTGCTTCAGATCTACATATGTGATGATGGTGGCGGTATGTTCGGCGGCAAAGTTTTTCGCCTAGGGATTCCGAAATGCGCCGGAAAGACCGCCTATTCTAGGCAGGGTGGTCGGTGGACCATCTACTGACCTGGATGTTATATCTTTGTATCTGTGCTTTGGCAGGAGATTCAGGGTTGATTCCCGGACCAGGATTATTAATCTCATGCGGCTTTAGTTCGGAGTGAGTTTATCTAAACTGGTATACCGATTGCTCCAAAATAACTGAATGATAACTATATTCCCTGGCAGCCAAGTGCCCTTAAGCTTGGCTCGAGTTGTATAACGTCTAGACTGGTAAATATTGCTACTATACGTTTCAAAAGTTTTGGCTTGGAATTTTTTGCGTTGATTTGGCTGGAAAGTCAGTCTATATTGATGCATAAAATATGTTCTTAATATAGTTTTTTATTAGGTTGACGAATTTGAAATCGCGAACATACTTCTCGATAATACTGAGTATACAAGTTATTAATGTCGATTTAGGCAACATATGGCATAACTATCACATATGGTTTGTGTCAGTAATAACAAATATAGTACTTTGGAGGGTAAACATCTGTCATTATAATTCGGTATTCGATAGACGTCAAAGTGTAAACACACATTTTTGTCAATCGCTATAATAATGTCGAATTTTGTGCCTAAAAAAATGTTTTGCGTGGAAGTCTGATAAGCTTTTTTCATTTGAAGAAAACGGCTGCTGAAAGTTATTAACATGCACCAACTAAAAAAACTTGTGAATGAAGTTTTGCACTATTCAAAAGTGGTGATTTCGACACAGAAGAAGGAGAGGACTGGTCAGCATTACTCGACGAAGATTGTTGTCAAATACAAGAAGAATTATTATTGGGAGTCACACAACAAGCCATTTCCATACATTTAAAAGCATTGGGATTCATTCAAAAGCAAGGAAGTTTGGTCCCATATTAATTGAGGCAGAGAGACATTAAAAGGCGATTTTGCATGCCGGAAATGATGCTTGAACGCATCGTATTGCTACTGGTGATGAAAAATAGATACATTAAGATCCAACCCCAAGCGCAAAAGGTCATATGTAAAACCTGGTCAACCAACCAAGTCAACGCCGAGGCCGAATATCCATGACGCCAAGGAAATGCTCTGTATTTGGCGGAATCAGTAGGCGGTTTTGTATTATGAGCAGTTGAAATCGAGTCAGACTATAACAGGGGACCTGTACCAAATACAATTGATTCGATCGAAGAGAGCAATCAACGAAAAACGACCAGAATATTCGACCAGACCCGAGGCCATAATCTTCCATAATTACAAAGCTCGGCCACATGTTGCAAGACCGGTCATAAACTATTTGGAAAACAGTGAGTGGGAGGTTTTGGCTCACCCGCCGTATAGCCCAGACCTTGCCACATCTGACTACCATTTGCGATTCGCTAACATGCCAAAAGACAAACTCATACCTCTTTATACGGCCTATATAGTTTCTGAAAATATAAGACGTAAATCGAAATGCTTTTAAACGAGATGAATATATGTTGCGTTTGCTTCTCTTAGATTTTTAGTTAAAAAACGGAGAATTCACTGTTTTATTAGCCGTGGAACAAAGTAATTTGCACTTAAAGGGAATGTATTCCATAATTCAAACAGGCAGTTATAGCAAAATGCCGTGTAAAGAAAGCCCGTATAAAGAGGTGTGAGCAATGTTCGGTGAAAACGGCGGATGCGGCATTTTATCGTTTCTAATATTTGTTTTGAAACTTGCGACGAGTTTGGATGTTGTCATGCAAAAGAATAAATTAATCATGTCTGTCTTAATATTCTGGCCGTTTTTCTTATAATACATGATTCAAATGCAGTAATTGCAGTCTGCTTCGATCACCGAGTCATACTACACAATACCGTCTTGATCCCACCAAGAGCGCAAAATTGCACTATAAATACTAAAACAACGAAACGAACGAAATTTGGAAGCAGTTATAAAACCCAAAACCCGGGGGGTTGGGTTTTTGCCAACCCTGCTAATGATGTACAATACTTGGAATAATGTATCAATTCATTTTATTATTGTAACAGATGCATTTTTCAAGCAAAAAAATCGATATTATTAACTTGTATATCCAATAAATATAGCTCTTCCAACATTTTTAAGGACTACGAAATTACAAACAAAGACGTTATAGAGTTCATAACATGATTCAATCAAACGGATTTTATATAAAAAAATGTGTTGAGTTTGAGAACGTAAATTTACAAAAATATAATCTGTACCTTTATAAACTTTCTACATTAGGATATACATAGTTTAGTAGCTTGGAAAATTATTTAGACTTATACAGTACCAAATTAAATGATGTATTTAACATACACATACTTATACATATAAAGCAAAATTTAAAAAAATGTATTTTTATTTATATTTAATATCTAACTTGATAAATATATCCTTTTTTTAAGTTAAACATATTTGTTTTTTGTTTTTTTATTATAAAAAAAATTTGTATATGGACGAAACAAAATGGATGTTTTACCACTGATAAATTTAACAGAAATGTTTTCTTTTTTAGTCCCACCTTTTTTAAATTTGTGTTTTTTTTTTATCATGCTGTACAGCCTTTACATTTAACTAAAATAGTTTTTTTAATAGTTCCTTTTTTTAAATAGACCTTTTAAGTATCTTTAATCCTTTTGAATAATGTATGTGTGTATGTGATTCAATTATTTAATAATTTGCATGATTTTTTTGTTTTTGTTTTAAAAAATAGGATTTTTTTTGTGTGTGTTATTTTAAATATTTGTTGTTTATCATTGTAAATAGTTGTTCGTATTTTCTCAATTTCAGACACTTCTTTTTGTTGTTATGACATTTTTGTATATTTGTTTTTAATATTACTTCTGTACATTATTAATAGTTTATAATAAAAAGTAAAATGTTTGCAAAATTAATTCTGTTGCCACTTATTAATTAATTCATTTGATTATAATACATTTGTGTAATAATTAGTTTAATAAAAATAAAAATTCGATTTTTATACCCACCTTTTAATTTTTGTTAGTGATATATGTACATACATACACGCATTTCTTTTTCATACTAATAAACAATTCCAATTTAAAAGTCAAGTTAATGTTTAGAACTAATATTTGTAGTATATCGATGAGAGATTGCAATTAATAATAAGTAATAATTTCTGGTCTATAACTTTAGTTTGTAAATTCTCTGTATGTATGTGTTGAGATTCATTTGGATTTTCTTATTCTTTAATAAAATAAATAAAAACTCGTTGAACCTATGTGAGAGGTAGCTCATATGGTCCATAAAAAATAAAGTGGCAATTATTTGTAGCGATAACGTAACCAGCATACAATCGCCACACAAAAAAGAATAAAAAGGAAAATTTCATTTCCTGTTCACAAATTTACAACTGGAAAGGCGGCAAGAGAGCCGCCGAGAGTTCTTCGAATGAAAATGTCTCAAGTTCGATGGGTAGATTATTTCAAAATGAAGTTACAGTGCATTTCGCTCGAATCAAAATTTTTGTCGTTTGCCTAATTGGATATTCTGCCTTTCGATTCTATTCAATTTCTATCGACTGTATATATCCTGCATTACGATCGTAGCTAAGTTCTTTTAAGTTGTTAATTTTGTAACTAAACTCTTTAGATTTTTGTTTTCTAGTCCAAAATATATTATTATATTATTTAATAAATACGAAATAAAGTTATACAAAATCACTTCACTTGTATTTTCTTAATGGACACCATAGTGTATGCACCACGTTTTAGATTTTTATTAAAATTTGCTTATTTTTCCGTTTGTGTTTCAAACTTTCCTGTGCTTTTGAGAACATTGTTGTTACCTTTTTCTTTTTCTTTCTACACATTTTTTTTTATACCATTTTTCGATCGAAACGAAACTGAAAAATGAGGTAATCGAAAAGAAGAGTAGCGGTGATTAATAGATAAAATCAGCATTGGATTTTAGTTTTTTCCTGATTCAATACTAGATTTTACAAAAACAATTTTTGATTGGACACAGCAGCTTATAGCTTTAAAGTTAACTCTAATAGACGAATAGACTTTTAATGTTATACCAAGCCGCCTAACACTGACCAAAATATATTTCAATCATCTTCGTAGATTTGTCTGACATCGGACGGTGAACAGCGTCTCCTTTATAAATTCCTTGTTTTATTTTCCCCAGCAGCTTAGGTAAATATAAAATAGCAATTATTCAAAGATCTATCTGCAGACATTTAAAAAGCTTTAGAAGTTTTCAAAAGCACAATACACTGCTGAGACTTCACATTGTACATATGGACTACCCGCTTCTACAACAAATTACTATAAAATTTGTATAATGTTATTATAGACTCCAGATATTGCAACTATGATCATCACTTAGAGAAACCAGAAATTCAGATATGATCAATTTGTATTTTTTTTTACAAAAGAGATGTATGTGTGCATGAAATTTATATACATATATAAATAAATAAAAAGTTGGTATTTTAATGAGTTGAAAATAAAGGAAATATGAAAAACGAATTTGATACGATCTATATCACACCTTCCGTTGATTCGTTCGTTTTGAACTTTCGATTCCTATCACATACCTGATAAGCTTTCATTTCTACTGTTTGATACTCAGTTATGGCAATATATACAAATTCACCTAGAAGTCACTTATTTCATTGCTTGCGAGTCCAAATAGCAACATTTTTAATGATTGCGATTTTCAGCACACCAATATTGTGATATGAAATCGAATCGTAATCGTACTTTGTTTTCGTAAATGTTAATATTTTGTGTACCTGTGTATGTTAAATTAAAGAAAAGATGTTGTTAAAGTTTTCGCACGCTAAATTATGAACAATCACAACTCAAAATTTTCAAATGTTCAGCAGAGGCAAAAAACAGTTTTCAAAACATTGTTTTAAAATTGAATTGATCGGATATGAAGTTATGGTATGTCACCGCTAATCGATCACAGTTTTGCTCATAAGGTTGGTTTGTTACGTTACAACTATGGCGTTACAATGTATCACGTCCAACTGAACCTTTAGTTGATTATGTTCAAGCAACACAAGTAACTTAACAGTATTTTACTAGTTTTAGAAGACAGATATGCAAAAGATTTGGTCTATGAATTGATTTATGCAAAAAAAGCGATTTTGATAAATTTTGAGTTGTGGCTGCATATGCTTTAGTGTGCGAAATGTGTATAGCTTTATACGAATGTCGGAACATGCCCGATAATATTTTCTGTATGATTTCATGACATTTCCCTACTTTATGCAACATTCCATTATATTCTTTTTACAAGGATATTTCTCCTATATTTTCTTTTAGTAAGAGACGAGAGTATTTTTTTTTTTTTAATTTTTCATACAAAATGAAAAACAATAAAATTGCTTTTTTGTTTATTTTAATTTGAAAACAGAAAAATAAAACAGATATTTTTGTAACTTAAAAATAATAAAATGATAAAAGGCTTACGTTGCTAATTATTACACAATTATTTAAAAAAAAAGTAAGATGTTACGTGTGTGGTTACAAACTTTTACGTTTTACACTTTAGTGTTCTGTTTTATATTTTTTGGAGTTTTTTTTATATTATTATTATTAATATATATTAATTAAATATAAGTTTATTATATATAGTATAAAAAAATTCTTTTTTATTTTCTTACATTTTTTTTTCATTTTTGCTTGCAAATAATGTGGTAATAAGTTCACTTATGCTTACAAATAATTTCAACATAATAGTTTTTTTTATTTTATTTATGTATTTAGTTTGAATTGTTTTTGCTTAAGGTTTTTTTCAATTTTTTCTTTTTTATTTATATAATATTTATATTTTATTTTTTTTTTCAAATACATAAACTAATTCATAAATAAAAGTTAATACCATAAAAGTAATAACAAATTATTAAAATTATTAAAGATGCCCTATTGTTCTATATTAAGAGTCTAAAAAAATTATGCTTTCATTTATTCGGTAGTAGAAGGGAAATCTGTTTTGTTTTCATTTTTTGCGAATATTTCATGTCTTTAATTCCTCCGAAATAAGAAATGATGGAGGAATGCATTTAATGCCTCTATTTTTAAAGAGAGTTTTTAAATCTTTTAATAATTGAACAACAAATTTATGACAGCATTTATAAAATTCACTGTCCAGTGTTTTTAGTTGTTTTTGTAATAGATTTAAGAAAAATTGTGTTTATCATAAATCTACGTCTTGAATGTCGAGATCTCAAATCCTCAAGTCCTTTAAGGATCACTATTTGCATTTGGACAATTTTTAAATTTTACATAATTTTTATATATTTTCGTTATAAAAGAAAATTCCACATCTTTGTTATAAGCGTTTAGTATTAACCCCTTGGAGTTTGACGTCAGAGTCACGTCATGCACATGTTTGTTATACGACCGAATGACGGGCATGAGACGTCATTTAAATTTAGACAATATTTATTAACATGACAAATTCTGTTAATTTCATCGTAGCTTGGTATCGGTCATAACAGAAGAGACAATTACAGTATTTCGGTAAACATTATTTGCGATAAACTGCCCCATTGTCAGAAATAAATGAATTCTTACGTAAAATGTACTGATTTTACATACTACTCCAAACAACCAAAAACTAAATCCGTACCCAAGGGCTTCAGGAAAATTGTAGAGACCCCTGTCAATTATATTATAAGAAAACTTCTTCAACCCTTATAGCTGTGTCGGTATGGAAGAATAGATTAAGTTGATTTAAACTAATCTTCTATATGGAGGAAGATATATAACATTTAGAGACAAACTCGAAAGAAATACATCTCTTTAACAAAATTTCATTTGAATTTCGGTGTTCCTTTTTTCGCAACTTTTCTTAAAAGTCGACTTAAGCTACTCTTCCACATGTGACTACAGATATAACAATTATATTACATGTAATTAATAACTTTCAAACCTGTCAATAACAAAAATTAATAATAAAAAAGTAAATGTATTTTTGGAATACGTATTAAGAACTGTCCTTAACAATGACCCTTATCAGATTAAATAATGAGGGGTGTTACAGAATCCAAGTCAGAATTGATACTTATCAGAAATAAAAATCGATTCTGATATGAATTGGTGTCATGAAATCGTCTTGGTTGCCCTAAAAAAAAAAACAATCTTCGAAACAGCTAAGGTTTTGTTAACATTTTTTATTGGTTATGTTTACGTTTTGTTGGTTTTGTTTTTGAGTTTTGTTAACATTTTTTAATTACATTTTAATAATTTAGTGGTTAATAAATTTTGGTGCAAAAATATTTTTAAACAAATTTAAAATGGGTAACATTTTTCAAGTGGATGTTTTGGATGTGTTGTGAAAAAATTAAAAGAAAAATTTGGAGAAATTACAGCAAAGTGTATTTATTTTAGTTTTATTTAAGCGTTTATTTTAACAATAATAAATCTCTTCAAGCAAAAATTAAAATATTTGAAGTATTTGGAAAAAATAAATAAATAAATAAATAAACGATGAAAACAAACCATTTCCTGATAACAATCATTATTCGAACATGAAATTGATAATATTAGATTCTGCTACACCGAAATCACTTTTTTGTTGATTCTGTAACACCCCTGAATAAAATTTGCTTTTTGTAAATATTTCGTAGAACCTTTAAAAGCGGTATAGTATAAGAATATTTTTTGGCAAATAGAGCAATAGGAATCAAATTTACGCAAAGACCTCTTAATAATTAGCTTGTTCTTTCAGACATTTCCATTTTAAGATTAAGCGATCAAAAATTTTTTGTGATATTTCTTTTCTTTTTTTTTTTAATTTTATTATGAAAATAATAGGAAGATTTTTTTTTTTCAAATTTACAATTAATAACAGAAATATGAGTAATTGAATAGAATTGTTATATTTACACACTCTATTCATCCAAATCCTGTTAAAATTAAACTAGATTAACAAAGTAACAAAACATAATATAAGCTAATCAAAAAAAAAGAAAAAAAAAAAACAATTCATTTTCGCTTATTATCTCTGTTAGGAAAACTAAATTTTGTTTGGATTGCGTTTCTTCTTGAACTTTCTTTTATGAATTAGTTTATATATTTCGATTTTTATTTGTTTTGCAATTTATATATATATATATATATATTTATATATATAATTAAAAAATAATAATAATTATTTTACACATATAAACCAAAGAAGTAGTAGGTGTGTTTGTGTGTGTGTGTGTGTTTAAGAACAATAATAATAATAATAAGAGTGGTTTGTTGTTTGCGGTCGGTCATCATCGATAAAACAAGGGGACATTGCTATGGTCTTGATCATTGGTCATCGTTATTATCATCATTGGAATCATCATCGGAATTGTCGTCATCGTCGTCGTCGTCATCAGAGGCATCTGAAATGTCATCATCTGAGTTATCATCATCATTCGATGATGATGAGGACGAAGAGTCGCTATCAGAGTCAGAATCATTGTTGTTGTTGTTACTATTATTATTATTATTATTATCATTGTTGCTGTTATTGTGATTATTATTAATATGATTCAGCAACTGCTGCGGCTGCTGTTGTTGTTGCTGTTGCTGATGCTGAAGTTTTCGCTTTACAGATGATGACGACGATGATAATGTGAAATTCGCTGCGGGTGGTGCTATATGAAATTGTTGCTGTTGTTGTTGCTGTTGATTCTGATACTGCCGATTAGGTTGATTACCACCAATAATTTCATTATTACCATTGTAAGAATGATATTGTTGCAGTGATGTTTCTTCTTCGTCAATTTGTATCGTTTCAGGTTCATGATGCTGCTGATAATGTTCTTCTTGTTGTGGCGGCTGTTGATGTTGATGATTTTTCTGATGATGATGATGATGTTTTGAACTCTTTCTCGTATGAGATGAAGAATTTTTAGGCAAGGCAGCAGCAGTATTATTAGTAGGATTCGTTACTACTAATGGTGGCGAATGATTACTCTCACCACTACTTTGTAACATTGGCGATAAATGAGCTGAATTATTTGTAACCGTAGTTATTGTTTGCTGTTGATTTTGTAGCTCTTGTTGTTGCTGCTGCTGCTGATGTTGTTGTTGTTGATTTGTAGCTGTTGTTGGTACAGCCATACCACTGGTCAATTTCTTATCGTAATCCATAACCAATTGTTTGATGTGTGCGAGTTTTTCATGCAAATAATCAAATCGTTGCTTATCACGATTTATTGCCTCCTCTTTGCGTATGCGATTGTATTCGGAAAGAATTTGATCCTTAATATTATAATAATCGGAGCAACCCTGCTGTACACGCGATAAACGATCAGCCAACTCACGAAACCGATGTCCGACACTTTCGATTTGTGCCAAAAGCTTACGATATTCATCGTAATCACTCTCAAATTCAGTCTTGTATTTACGCCTCTGTTCGATACTTGTTATAGGCGTATAGCTGCTAAAATCATAGCGAGGTGCATCTCCCGATGATGTGGAGTGGTGGTTGGTAAGCGAAAATGTCGAGGCAGCTGCGGCAATTTGTTGTGTAGGCGAAGAATGTTCTTGTTGTTGGACTTGTTGTTGTTGTTGAGATGAATGCGAGGCAGTTTGGGGTGATGTGTGAGCAGCATTTCCATACAAAACTTGCTGCTGCGGCTCTTCTTGTGGTTGGTGGTGGTGTAGATGATTATTTTGTATTTGTTTATTGTGCTTGGAAGAATGCTTCTGGGTTGGCGTTGATGATCTTGAATGTTTACTTGATGGTTCACCATTATTACGGCCATTCGATGATGATGAATGATGCCGCGATCGGTTAGAGGATGTATTGTGATTTGTCGTTGCATGAGATGGTGCTAGTAGTGGTGGCGGTACTGTTGTATAGTCTTCATTTATGTTTGGTATGACACTATTGCTGTTGCTGCTGTTGCTGTGATTTATTATTGGTTTATGAGAATGATGATTATTACTATTGTTATTGTAGCTTGGAGATGACTGTTGTTGTTGTTGTTGTTGTTGCTGTTGTCTCTGCACATGCTGAGGTGGTTGCTTCAACCTACTACTACTATTACTGATGCTACCATTAGAGTTTGATGAAATTTTACTTTCAGGCACAAAATTATTTGCATATGGCGTTGGAGAGTTTTTACGACGCATGGCTGATGATGATGATGACGTTGACGAAGATTCACGAGTACTACCGTAACCACTGGAACTACTAGTACTACCACCAGAGTTACGCTTTTCTTTTAAAGTTAATGGCGTTGTACTGCTGCTACTACTACTACCATTGACAGAGGTAGTTGGAATCTTGTTGTTATTAATGCTTGATGTAGTTTTACTACGTCCTACAAAATTTTGATCCCCACCCACCGTAGCCGTATGCTGTATGAAATCATCCATATTATTGAGCACATTAAATGTCAAATCAGAATTTCCAGAATTCTCATCGTTGCCATTATGATTGCCTGTATTATAATTGTGTGGAGAATATGCAGCAGCAGATGAGGAGGATCGTTGACTTTGATTATACGTAGAACCATTATATGAACTTGATCCTCCACCGACATTACCATTTCCTATAACCCCTGCATTAATTCCCATACCTATTCTTGCGCCAGCACCAAAATTGCTGCTATTTGCTGTTATACTGTTACTGTTGTTTCCATCTTTTTTGTAATGGCTTATGCGTTGCTTTTTCGATTGCATACCCAAACTTAAGGCCCCATCATACATGTCCGGCTCTAGACTAGTTCGTTTTACACCCCCGCCGCTACCACCATTCATCATTGGTGTTGTTGTGCTGCCGGCACCTACTAACGGCGGCGGACTCCCCGTATGTGTAGATGATGTCGGACTGTGACCTGATGTTGAACTACCGGCATCTGAGCTCATTGGTGGTGTTAGATTCTGAGGCTTACGTCTTTTTAATTGTTGGATTTCTTGTTCTGAAAAAAATGGCCAATTCTCATCAACATCGTTCCACATGCTCCGTCTTAAATTGTAAGTATTGTCACGCGACAATGTCGATATGTCTTTCAGTATCGTACTGATCAGTTGTCGTTCTCGTTGTGCCAAACCTTCGTTTTGTAGTCTTGCATAGAGTTCAGGTTTTTTAAAAGGCTTTAAGGCCAATAAGTGTATTAGACGTTCCCGAATTTTTCTTCGCGAAACATCAAGTGCCTTGCCATTCGTGGTGCCATTCGTTTTGGCACCCCCACCTTTTCCTGCATTCGCCGTCAATGAACCGTTGCCTCTGTTGTTTGCACCTTTCTTTTGCTGCGCTACTTGTATGTGATTATTGCCGTTCATGTTAAGACCAGAACCTGGTGGAGAATAACCACCTGTGGTACTAGTGCTTACACCATTTGACGATAACGAGGGTAAGTTGGAAGAAGGAAGATTTGAAGGGCTGCCGTAACGATTAATAACATTACCACTGCCGCCAACAGTACCACTGCCACCCATTAAAGAGGGATTTGGAGAAGAACGTAATGAGGCGGCACTCGACGACAAACGGGAACCGTTAACACCTCCACCACCACCGCTACCATTTACTGACGGCGGTGAATGTTGATTGAGCGTTGTTGCTGACAATTTACTACGACTATTATTATTATTACTATTGCTGCTATAGTTGTTGCTGCTGGTGCTGCTATTACTTAAATAACTACTGCTGCCATTAATGCTACTGCTAATGCTGCTGCCATTACTTATACCATTTAACGACGACGTTGAATTCGTACCATTTGTATAAGCTTGTATAGAGGCAGCCGACACGGGCCTTTTCACCTTTCGCCCAATATCTGTCTGATTAGGTTTAATCTCTCGTATACACTTGCTCTTCTCCGTCTCCTCGGCAATGGCCATTTTTGTTCTTGTCGTATCGTAGACATCATCATTGGCATGAATGCGCATACGATAATTAAGAGATCCCAAAACATCCAAATCAGCACCCGTCTGCTGTATGCATTCCAAAGAACCTTCAACATCATCAATGGCAAAGCAAAATTTGCGCCCATCCACTGGACCATTTGTAGCAGAAGAACCATCTGCTGTTGCTGCAGGAGGAAAGTGTATAACGCCAGCATTACCAATAAATTGAATTTTTGCGCATTGTCCTTTTTGTAAACGTTTCGATTGAGCATTACGCTGATACTCTTCAATTGCACGAAATGCCGAATCAGTAAGTTTAACGAAAATATACTCTTTGGAATCATCAATATTGCTACGACGCTGTGACATACCATATTTGCCGGACGTTAGAACAGACGGGCATTTTGCAGAAGCAATCGAATTTGTCATAACGCCTCTCAGCGTAACTGTATGTAGTGCGTACAACAAAAATAGTGATGCGATGATTTATTAGATATAATTTATTCAAGGTTCTCTACAATTGAATTGTGGTGGAAATAAATGGACAATATATTGTAGATTGGAGAAGTATAGCGTGTTTTAACTTAAAAATATTGTATATGTTTAGTAACAGGAGGTTGTTTTTTTTTTTTTAATTCAAAATATAAATAGAGATTTTGACAAATTGAAAGGAAGATTTTCTGGTAATTTCTTTTTTGTTTTTGGAAGGTTTACTTTTTCTTTAGATGATCTTCTAAAAAATAAATTAGATTTCGTCTTTTTTTTTCTTAATAAGATTGCAATGCAATAAAATAAATTGCAATATAGATTCCTTGTTTTGTTTTTTGCTTGTAAAAGTATTGTGTTTGACACAAACCTTTTTTTCTTTTTTTGCTGGAGTTTATTTCCGTTTTGTTTCTTAACTGTTTAGGAAGTTCTCTGCTAAAACTGATTCAATTTGACAATTTCGTTGCTTGCTAAATTTTAAGCATGGAAGCCTACGTTTTTGATTGTTGTTGATTTTGCTATGGACTGAATCAAGTATTGCGCAAATTAAGTTTGACTTTCGACGGGAGAATTTAAAATTTTCTTTTAACTTTTTGTTATGTTTTTTTTTGATTGACTTAGGCAATCTCTGTTAAAGGACGACGATGTTCAAAATAGGATCAATAATTTGTATATATATATACATATATATATATACATATATATATATATATATATATATATATATATATCTTTTACTCTTTAACTCTTTTTGTCTATATGTTGCTGATAATAATAGAATGTATCCTTTTATTGCGACTTCTTGGAGAGAATATATATATGGAGAGAGTATATATATTGGCTTTATACCCGCTGTTTGAGAATATTGCTGTATAGTTAGTAGGGTGGCGTATTGTTTGTTGTTGTTGTTTAGGCAGAGCTGTAATATTTATTAAATTTTATTTAATTTTTTTTTTGTGTTCTTTTTAAATTAAATCTATTATCTCCCGATTTTATTTTCATAAAATTTGCATTTTCATAGCATTTTTTATTAATTTGAAAATTTTTGTTTATTTTCTTGGTAATTTTTTTCTTGGGTACTATTGCATTTTTTGTTATAAGTATGTATGTATATTTATACATACATACATACATACGTATTTATATTGTATATCATATACAGAGACTGATTAAAAATAATGACGTGTGTTTTTATTTTGTTGGCAAATATTTGATGTTTAGACGTTTTATAGAGAAAAAAAAAAAAAAAAAATGTTTTCTGTTTCGTTAAATAATAATTTCAATAAATGAATTGGGTTAAGGTAGGCATGGATATTTTCGGTTTGTTGTATAATTTCTAATTAATTTTTAATAGTGGTGTGTGTTTTTTGTATGTATTTGTTTTATTGTTAAACTCGAAAATGTAAAGGTTTTTATTTTCATTTGTATATAGTATTAATATGTTGAATGCTTGAAGGCAATATACATTCACAGTAGAGTTTTAGGTAAAGCGACAAAATAATTTTAACAGCTATTTATTTAAAAACAGAAAACTTATGGGTGATGTTTTTCCTTCAAATATTTCCTCGAAAATATGATAAACAAAAATAATATTAATTGGCGTTTTAATAGCAAAGTAATTTTTTTTTATTGTTTTGTGGCCATTTTCTCATAACATTGTACGTACCGTAGCGCACACTTTCGACTTTACAGAGTGTTTAAATAAAAAGACCAAAATGACATTAAAAGCGAGTTATATTTTATCCTGTCAAAACAATTTAAGGCTCGTATATTACTAATAAATAGCTTTATTCAAAATGAAACTCTTAATCCTTATTATCTTAACACATGGGCTGAAAAGTCCCGCTGTAAGATGTCGCTAGTTTTATTGCATTCACCTCTTTTTCTGTTAGCGCTAACCTTCAAAAGAGAGCTGTTAGAATTTCATTAAATTCTATTAATTAGTTTCTGCTTCCTGATAGAAAAAAATGTCTTGAAGAGTGTTATGAGGACGACTCCGCTTCACCAGAAACAACAATAAAACGTTGGTTTGCTGACTTCAAACGTGTTCGTAGTAGAGACATCGACGATGCAGAACGCAGTGCATGTCCAAATGCGGAGGTAACATTAGAAATCATAAAAAAACACAAAATCGTCTTAAATGAATGAAAATTGAAGCTGCATGGGTTAGCTGGCATCGTAAAGATGTCAAAAGAACTTGTTGGCTTTATATTGCATGAGCATTTGACTATGAGAAAGCTCTGTTCAAAGTGGGTGAAGCGTTTGCTCACTGTTAACCAAAATCAAGAAACTACATGAAATGGCAACACTACATGAATTGAACTTCGAATTGCTGCCACATCCATTTTATTAGCCAGATTTGGCTCCCTGTGACTATTGGCTATTTGCAGACCTCAAAAATATGCTAGGCGGTAAGAAATTACACAAGAATGAAGAATTTATTGAAGTTATAATTTAGAATTAAGGTTAAGGAAAATAGTACATATATTACTATTAAAAAAGAGAGTCGTAGTATAGAAACAAATCAGTTGTTAATTTCATTTTAAAAAATATATTAAAAAATCCCCTTCAACCATACATAACTTAAAAAACTTCACTAATTCAAATTTCTTTAACAGTTCTTGTTTTTAATATTTGCTTTCTTTTCTAATACTTCGTTCTGTTTTTAAATAGGAATTTGAACTGTAAACAAAATAATGTCAATTTATGGGAATACATATGTAGATTCAATTTGAAAGGTATACGTATATATTTCTTATTTAGTTGTGGTATTATTGTACTGTGTTTTGTTTTTTCAAGTGGTTTCTCATTTCTTCGGCGTTTTATACGCACACACTCATAAAGGCACACAAAAAAAAAATTAGATGAAGAATTATGTCGTTTTTACATTACAATTAAACACACACACATATACTACATTTTTTCACATATACGTTATTTAGTATGTTAGTGTTTATTTGAATGTTACAATACTCTACAAAACATATGCATACGTATGTATGGAAGTACCCGCTCAAAATCTCAAAAATTCATATACCTATAAACTTTATACGAAAACAAAAACAAAACCACCATTCCTTTTTAAAAGTGTACGTGAGTTGTATCACTTGTCTAAGCTGATGATAACTTTTTTTATATGTACATACGTGTGTATTATATAGTATATTTATTTCAGAAATTTCTTAGTATAAGTTTATAATTTTGTTTTTGTTTCTTTTACCACCACAACTGTAATAACGCTGACGTTTGCTCAGCTGCTAGAAATTATTCAAAAATAATAAGAAAAACAAAAATCAAAAACAAGTTTGCAATTTTATATTGTTTAATAAAAAAAAGAGATTATTTTGATCTCACGCTCTCTGTCTCTTGTATATTGTATGCATTTATTTGCATGAAACTGAAATTCTCTGAAAGTTAATTTTGATAAACTATAAGACATAAGTTTACCCCACCTACCTAACTACCTAACCTCTCTTGTCATTTTTAATGCAATTTGTACTTATTTATGTTTATCCAAAATATTGTGTTTTGTATTTGTTGTAAAATGTAAACAAACTTTAATTTGAAGTACATGCATAAGTCAGACACTGACCACAGACTTTTTAATTGATTAGTGACAATTAATGGTTTTTTATTACAATTTTCGATAATATTACTTACTCATGAAAGTATGAGGTACTCGAGCTCCCTGGGTAGGAAAAAAGTCAATGCAAAATATATGTAGTTAGCGTTCTAGGGTTGAAACAAAAAAGATACGTTAACTTTTGTTAACGACTTCAGCTTTACATTATTTTTTGTTTTTTATAATATTTGTAATTATAATATATGTAGTTATCGATATCGATAACTATGGTTTGACAGCTGAGAATGTCACACTTTGCTGACGTTTTTGTTCAGTTTGACAAGTCATCTTAAATTATTTAACGCTTGAATAACGCTTCCAAATCGTGGAAATTATATTAAAACAAGTAAATCTGATTGTTAATAGATCAATCGTGCAGTTATTGATAAATTTCGCGACAACATTTACTCCAAAACACTTTATACGATGTCAATGACACATGCGACTAAAAGAAATGTTCTTAAGTTGTACTAGTTTTTTAGAAAACCAAGATGAACTGGAAACTAGCTCTATTTTTTTTTTTTTAAGAATCATCTTTAGCGGTGGGGCCAATTTCTATGTAAATGGATACGTTTACAAACAAAATTTGAGACAGTACCAATCCACATTTAATAGATGGTAAGAAAATAGCGGATGCATTGGCCAGAATGGATTCCATGACACCCTATATCGGCATGGAACCTTGTTGTGCTGCGCCACTTACTACCATCCTCAATCTAATCAAGGATTGGGAAATTGGTAGATGTTCGGAACACTGGAAAGGTCAAATGGAACTTTGCCACCCTATGGCGGCGATCAGTCAGCATTTTGGTCGTCGCTCTGAGGGAGTATGGCAAGTTAATTTTTTTCTGTAAAAACAAGTGTTCTCAAAGAGAACGCACTTAGTATATTATTGCATATTGATGTGCGCATCAAAAGCTAGTGACTTTTCATTTGATTGCTCTAAAGAAAAATTTATCAATGGTGCTATTTTTTTGACCAGCACTGTATACCTATTCCTACCATGACAAATGACATGTTGCTGTAGTTAGGGTAGGTTACATACATATATTAAGAGAGGAAGTAAGTACTGAATAATATATTTAATGAATTTTTAAATAAAAGTTGTAAAGGCAAATGACGAAATAATAATTTTATTTATAAGAAATTCCGACAAAACATTTAAAGCGGGTCACTTGACCCGGTCCTTGTAGCTTTACTGTTAACAGAAAAAGTAATATAATCACAAAAGATGAATAATAACTAATTCTACTATTTAAAGGGCATGGAATTGTCTCTTAAAAAACAAAAGAAAGAATTATTAAATTTCATAAAATTATTACAGTTAATAGAAATAATTAATCGGCAACACTATATATATAACACTGTATTAATAAATGTCATATCAATCAGAAGCAAAAAAAGTTAGTGTTTTCGGTTTATATTTTTTACTCATGCTTTGTAATTTCTTTCTACAATTTAATAAACTTCTCTTCTCACCTAAAAATATTCACTCACTCACTTAGTCACATTATGAGTTACTCTTTCATTATTTCTTTTTATTCTTATTTTCTATCTTATTTTGCAACTTATTTTGGTTTTAATTATAAACACATGTACATACAAACATACATACGCATATCTGTACATTAATATATACTTTTAGAAAATTATCTATCGTTTCTAATACAAAAAAATATAAAAACTTTTACTTTCTTTTTATTTTTTCTTCTTTTACATTTCTTGATAATTAACAACTTTCATAACAAGTTAACAAGAGTAAATATTATTAACAAACTACACGTTAGTATTCTTTCTGTATGAAAATCTATACAAACGTAAACATCTCGTCCCTCATCTCTTCTTTGTCACCATGTATTTGTATAAAATTGGGTAAATATCTGACTGCTAATTTATTAGTAGTTTGTATTAATATTTACATCATTTATATTTAAATAGGTATCTTAAGAACTTTGGAAATTTATAAAATAGATATTTAAACATTAAAACATATTTAAAATTTAAAGACAAATTTTAAATTTTACTATAATAATATAATTTTCATATATATATATATATATATATATATATATATATATATATATATATAATTTTCATATATATATATATATATATATATATATATATATATATATATATATATATATATATAATTTTCATATATATATATATATATATGAAAATTATATTATTATAGTAAAATTTAAAATTTGTCTTTAAATTTTAATATATATATTTACTTTTTAAAACATATATATATATATATATATATATATATATATATATATATATATATATATATATATATATATATATATATATATATATTTACTTTTTAAAACAACGCAATATAAGCCAATATTCATTTCTATTATGCAATAACTGTAAAATTGATAAGCTGATATAGGTAAATACATAATTGACGCAATTTGTTTGACCCCCTTCTCTTATAAAATGAAAAATTAATTTCTGCAGAATGAAAAAGAAAAGAAGTAAAAAAAATAATTGTTGGCCAAGCCAGCCAACACAGAATAGATTATTTTAAAATCGGTAACGATGTTATAGAGCCAACGGAATGGAGAAGTCAATTATAACTTCGGCGCATTATCACTTATGCGGCTATAGCTTGGTGGAGAAAAGCTGCTTCGGTATAACGGGTATAATGCGAACATGTCCAATAGAAGTCTTGGAGGCCAGGATTGGTTTAACACCGCTTTACATCCATGTGATGGAGGGTGGCAGCATGGTCGGCCGCAAATATTTATTGTCAAAAGATCCCGAAATGCGTCGGGAAGTCTGTATATTATACGCAGGGTGGTCGGAGAATCATCTTTAGTGTAGTAAGTTAGGCCTTTGAATCTGTGCTTGGCAGGAGATTCAGGGTTGAATTCCCGACCCGGGTTGTTTGTCTAATGGCCTTAGTTCAGAGTGAATTTGATCTAAATAGGTTTACCGATGGTTACAAAATGAATGACTCTTTCGGTGCTGGTGTTCATGGAACCAACCAAGACTTGTCGATCCCACTGGAAAAATCACTGTCTTACAAAACTGAGATTATGATCATTGCTATATGTGCGGAGATCAACCTGGACAGTGGGCTCACGGGTAAGACCTTTAATATATTCTCTGACAGCCAAGCTGCCTTAATGGCACTTGTCCCGAACCGTATGACATCTAGACTGGTCAAATATTGATATAATACGTTGCAAAAGCTTTCGCTTGGAAATAAGGTCCAGTTGTTTTGGGTACCTGGACACTGTAGAATAGATGGTAATGAAATAGCAAATGCATTGGCCAGAAAGGGGTCCATGACACCCTATATCGGCTTGAAACATTGCTGGCAGCACCGCCTACCACCATTCTCAATATAATCAAGGGTTAGGAAATTGCCAGAAGATAGGATATAGAATCTCAAGAAAAAATCTGATAAAAAGGGTGAATTTTTCTAAGGAAGGTTTAAAAGAATAGGCGCAACATCGGTGTTCTTTTTCTGTGAAGATAAAAAGAAATTATTGAAAGCATCTAGATCATGGTAATCCAATGGACTAAAGGATTGAATACCGAGCCCTCTGCCAATAATGTTCCAGTCTTTCTTAGTACTACCATTATTTGTTATAAAAAATAATTAAATACGGTACACAGTATGAAAAAAAGTATAAGCGGCTCAACTTTACCATTCTTGAAGAAAATAACAGAAACAACTTAAAATAAAAAAATTAAGTTTGTTTTATACTAAAAAGCTGTGCTCATATACCTAAAGATTTTTCATTTGATTTAAAGTGACAGCAGACGCAAAATGTTAGGAGAAAATGTTCTATTTGATTTTTTGTCAGAGCATATCCAATGAAAAGCTCAAGTCTTGTAGAAAGCGCTTATAGTGCTTTTATTAAGATTTCAATAAACATTTGGAGAATCACATACATTTTAAGATAATATCCAATTTTTAATGGTAATAGTGTCAAAAATAAAAATACTTCAAAAATGAATACTTTTTATGAAAAAAAAAAAAAAAATCAAATTTTTACCAAACCTCTATGGCAACACTAACGTTTTACCTTAAAAAAGCTTGAAAAAGAAGAGAGGTACAAATGCTCTCTCTCTCTATCTTTTGTTGTGCTCTTAATTATATTTCATCATTATCTTTCATTGCCATATATTTCTTTTAATTTACGTTTATTACCTGTTCCCTTTTGATTTTAATATATTTACTTCTACTTATATCATTTATTTTATAGGTATTCTTTTATATTTTAAAAAGTTTAATTGATTGAAATGCGTTTATTAGGTTCCCCAAGTTTTTCTTAAAAAAAAAAAAAAGTACCAAGAAAACTTTTTAAATGCGAAATTAATAATTTCTTCTCGACGTTTATGAGGATTTCCCCAAGTTTTCTTAAGAAAAAAAAAAAATTACTATGAATTTTTTTAATTTTATGATTTAAAATCGAGAGAAAATGTTTTTGCTTACTTTTTGTTATTGTTGTGTGTGCACAGATTTGTTTTTTCAATCTTGGATAAATTGTTGCTGTTGTTGTTCCAGTTTCTGCACACAACACACCGTTGACTGAGGTTAAGTAAAATAATTTTATAAAATTGGTTACACTTAACTTTGTGTAGTTGTTTTTGTTGTTATTATTATAAATTCTTTATTTTATTACGCTCCGCCTGTGGTTGTTATTGTTGCTATTTGTTGTTTGATGTTAAATTTTATTGGACGTGTTTCATATGTACATAGTAACTAATTTTTACTTTTTGGAATTATTTTTTTTGTTTTATATGTAACTTTTAATTCCTTTAATGATTCTGATATTATAAAAAGATGTTGGTTGACTTTGTTGAATGCCAGTAAATAAATGTTGTTGCTTTCTATTGCTGCTTTATATCTCTGACGCGTGTAATATGTTGTTGAAAGAACTAGATATAATTAAAAAAATATTTAATTTTATTATGTATTTTCATCACTTAAGAAACAATATTAATTTCACCAATTTGTGTCGTTATTCTTTTTCTTCTTTAGTTTATTACATTTTGTCTCGTTTAATTTGAATCATACACTATTGTTCCATATTTTTCTTTTTTTTCCTTACATTTTGTTTTTCATGTTTTCTTTGTTTCTCTTTTTTATTTGCTTATACTCTTACGTTATGGAATGTTTCGTTTTATTTAACCTTTGTTTTTGTTTTACTTTCTGGTGGAGACGAAAAAAACACAACAATTTTGCACTCAGCTGTTTTTTTAAACAAAAAGATCACTCGCGCATTTGTTTTTTCTCTTACTCAACGAAATTCATGTTCGTTAGATTTTTTATAAAGAAAAATCACAAATCGTTACTTTTGTCTTCTTTTTTCTATATATTGCTGTCAAATTACTTTTTTTCTTTAATTCACTTTTGACATTTTTCACTTGGTTTTTTTATTTTTCAGAAGAATTTTTTAATTTTCATTGCTTTTTTGCACTTGTAACACTTTTTTTTGGTATTTTATTTTTCTAATATAATTAATTTATTATTTAGAACTATTATTTAAGTGTATAACATATATATTTTTCCTAATATAAAATTTAGTTCACAAACACCATTGTCACCTTAAAGCAGCAGAAACCACTCTGGTGCCACCAACCACTACTAATTGAACTACTTCATTTAGTCAGTCTTTTTTTACTCGTTGTATTTTTCCTCTCTCTCTCTCTCTTTCTCAACAAAAACGACAAAAACCAAAAATATAAAACAGTGCAACACATACGTATATATACATTGACGTTTTTTTAATTTTTTCTTATGCTTCTCTCATACCACACAAATGAAAGCAAAAGAAAAATAAAATTATACTTGACAAAAGAAAAAAAATCCACCAAACCCACCACAAAAGTTGTTCGTTGGGTTTTTTTAATACTGTAAGCATGTATGTATGTGCACTTTTTTACTTTTTCAACCAGGATGTTATCGTTTATTACGTGGTTTTTAATAAAAACGAGTTATTGAAAAGTAATTTTATTAAAAATATTTATCCGATTTTAAATTTAGGATATACTTTCTTCCAACTATGTATGCATTAAAAAAATAATTATTAACTCGCCAATTTTTATTCTCTTTGTTTTCATCAAATATTCTCTAAGATATGTTGACAACAATCAGCTGTTGTTATTCTTTTCGGTTCTAATCTAAATAGGGTTACCAAGCCTTAGAAATTAGTATGAGCACATATACGTTTATTTGTTCATCTTGTTATTAAATTAGAAGTTATGTTTTACGCTTAAAGCTTAATCCTCTACTATAATCTATATTTTTTAGTAATTATACCGAGTTCCTATAAAGCTAAGTGTACATATAAAGCTAAATAGTTTAAATATACAAAATGTTCCCATTAGTATAATTCAATAATTTTTGTTTCTAGTTTTAATTTGAGAAAGAATATTATATGAATATGGTTCCAACAGAAAAGTGATGTTAACGAATTTGAGATATGCAACCAATCGTACACCTTCTCTCTTTGCATTGACATTTACTGCATAAAGGACAAAAAAATGTAAAACAGCAAAAAGAGCACGACGATATATAGACGTTATATAGGCTATCTATCCGTGAGTACTATAGGTCGATAATAACCAACTTTTTTGGCCTGAATGTGATATCAATAGATACATTGGCTTCTATGTATAACTATGATCCTTAAAGCCAACTTAACCCATGCCATATATTTAACCCATGTTATATTTCATACCTACATGCATACTAAAATCCATATGACTTTTGACCCATTTACACAAGAACTGGTATGCAAACATTTTGGAGCATCTAAGCATAGGAGCCAAAAAGAAAAAATGTTAGTAGATTAGTAAAAATCTCTAGCGACAAGTGTAAATATAGGACTATTTTATTACTATGTATAGATATTTCGTAAAAAAATGAGAGCAACCGAGCAAAGGCTTTGAAGATATAAGCAAAAAAATCTGGCGTGGTTACATTTTGCCTGAAAACGCTCATCTGTGTCTAGGTGTTAATGGGTAATATATTTAAATGATATATGTATAACGCACACACACAACACACAACACACTCTCTGTTTTAATAAAATTTAAAGAAGCGCTTAACCATTTTGTTTAATTTAAACAAAAAAGTTTTGAATATTAAATTCTAAGATACTTTTGGAAACGGTATTGTTGTTGAGCTTACAATAAAACAATTTCTCTTTTATTTACAAAAATAAATCCATTAAACGAACGAACACCTGATGTAGAAATGTGAACAACACTTAGTGTATTGATAAAGAAATCTGAGTCATTTTCATTAAAACAAGTCTCTGTGTGGATTTTAAGAGAGAGAGAGAGAGAGAGAGAGATAGTAAAAAGATGCACACAAGAGTAGAATAATTGAATAATAGCGTGTGCAAAACAGTCATTTTAAAATGCCTTAAAAAAACTGTTTTAAGGACTTTCAAAAAATAAAGGTCAATAAATATAATTTCAATAAAAAGAAATTGATATTAAAAAATATTCCTTTAAGTCTAGACATTTCATTTTTATGCCAGTTACAGATACATCAAATTTGTCAAAGGTAATTTTCGTTATCAACACATTAAAAATTCAGTTTTTCAAAATTATTATTTATTTTTATCAACTACCTTTTCACTTTTACTGAGGGAAAGAATTAAAAGCAAAACAAAAATTCAAATAAAAAAGTTTTTTTTATTCATCTTTAATGTTTAGCACGTAACCCAACGCAATGCAACGTGATAAGTGTTTTTTTTTTATAAAAAATCGTAAATGAGTGTGTGTCAGTGAGCATTATTTGATACTGTTGCTTCACACGCCTAATGGTGATGGTGAAAAAATACATTAAAAAATAGCAAAGTCAGAGCAACAGTTCCAACAACAAGTAACAAATAAAATAAATAAAAAACAAATTCACAAGAAATATTTGTTGTGTATGCTCTCTCCCTCTGCTAACGATGGGTGTAATAACGTGCCCCTTCGTACATTTTTGTTGCTATTTCTTTAGTAGTTGTTTTTAGTATACCATACACAATCACACATTATTATGAAAATAAGTGATAAACAGAATAATGACGAGACAGTACAGAAGAAAACAAACTCAAATAATATATATTTCAACGATAACAATAACAAAATAGTTACTAATTTGTTGACAGATAAAAAAGAAAAACAAAAAGAATAAATAACTTCAAGACGTTAAATAATCTTAAGTTAGACTTCTAGGATCGGTAACCAAATGTTAGAAAGATAACAATTAAAAAATTCTTGAATTTTTATGCCTCCTCTTTATTTTTGTCTGATAATACTTCAATAAAAAGAGAATAGCTGAGAAGTAATACTATATTTCTGAGAGTTGCTATAGTGTAGCACAAAGAAGACTTTTTTATAAAAAGCCGGTTTTCTCTATTTTTTCTAATATTTTTCAGATGTCATATAAATTTTTATACCGAAATCGGAAAGAGAAAAATATAATTGGTTAACACTTTGGTAATCTTACGAAAAATTATTGGATTACGAGTAAAACGATTTCGATCTAGATTTAATTTGTACAAGCTTCCTCAGACATTTACAATGAAATTGCTTCTCTGTTTTATATTTTGTATACGTGTAATAGGTATATTGAAAACAAAACCAATAAAAAAAAACATAATTTATAAATGAAAAGTGAATAATAACATTTGCTGCTCGTGAAAAGTTCAATGATTTATCCGGTAATGAGAAAACGTTTAAATATAAAATATGATAAATTACTATGATGCAAGTGATAATACAACAACATATGCAAATGAAAAAGAAAAACTTTTTTATATTTGTTTTATTATTAAGGTCATTAAACATTGATTTACTCAATTTTAAATAAATAATTAAAAACATGCATTTTAAAAGTATTTATTCGAATAAAATTAAATATGTATTATATACGAATATTATTACGAATTTGGAGATTTACCTGTTTTTGATACTTTAAATTTTTTGTTTGTATGTACAAGCCCTTTATAATAACCTTGAAAATAAATTTATTATGCTAAGTAAGTATACAAACGAATACGCTTTAATTGCTTCTAAGAAGCAATTAGACGAATAAAGAAATTATTGCAGCTGTTGCAGGGTTGTATCAATAAGTAATTTGAAAGAAAAATTACGGAAAATTTAATGCCTATACAAACAATTACATTTAGCAGGAGATTTACAATTAATAAGTACTTTGGATAATTCATCGAGGGAAATTTAAGGGAAATGCTTGCTTTTGCAAGTTTCCATAGTATTTGTGTCAAGTACCGTGTATTGGCACAATAAATACTCAAAATGATATTTTGTTCACTATCGATCTGTAGATCCATTAATTATATAATTAATTAATAATAATATAATTTCCTTAACAATATATTCATTAATTCCTTGGATCATATATATGTATACATAAAAGAAAAAAATACAAAGTGAAATTGCGTTTCAAAAAATTTTAACGTATTTACTGTTTTTGTCTAAATTAATTTTGTTCTAAAAGTTGAAAAACGTCATAGAATCTTTGTGCGAAAAACGAAGTACAAAAAAAAAACGTATGTACGTATATAAAACTGATAACGACGAAGTTATTCACGTGAACATAAAAATTATACAAAATATATATGTATGTATATATGTACATATATTTTGTTACAAAAAAATAAATGTTTGTGAAAAATTATGTGCTATCCAAAATTAAACAGCTACTCTAAGTAGGCTGCTCTCATTCTAATAATTTAATTAAACATATTTAGTTAAAATATTTTATATAAAAAATATTTTATACAAAAAATATTTTAAGACATTAGCTACCTATAGTCTTTTTTATTAATAACGGCATGTATATCTAATTGCTCATAATACTTTTTTTCTTTGCCAGAGTACCTGCCTTATACATAAACTCTACACCGTACATGGCCAGAGAAGCACTCCAGTGTTTCGTTTAGGAAGGCTTAAACAAGAACTCTCTGTCCTTTAAACCTCCCTAAAGGAATGTACCACGTTAAACAAAGTAGCTAAACCCCGGTGTGTTTCACTACCTCCTTCTTAATTATTATCTTAAATGCTATCTTAGATACATTTGTTATCCCTTTTTCCCATTTGCCCCCTTTAGGAAAATCTAACCATTTGTTCCTTCCAGAAAGGCACTATAGTTTCTGCTTTTTAGCTGTATACAGTCTTCAAACAAACACATTTTTATATAGTACTAGAGTAACTCTTACGGCATTGCCTGGAGCCATTGTGTTGTATACCTATAAAATGCATTTCTCATGAGAGAAATTTAATGGCATACATATGAGAAAACCGCCATCAGAAAAAGACAACTTTTGTATATATATGATATATGTATATAGAAGAGAATACATCTATAAATAGATAATTGATAATTCTCCAACTTTCATATATATATATATATATATATATATATATATATATATATATATATATATATATATGATACAACTTTTATTCAGTGTGATTTTTGCATTTCCTGCTTTTTAACTGATGTGGATAATTAACGAAGCTTTAATAGTTGCCGTTCTCTACTTATCCAATCTTGCCCAGTTACTGACAGATGATGTGTACTGTTCACGAAGTTGTTTGAACCTAATTTAGAAACTTCTAGCATTACCGTTTTCAAGATATAAAAAAATTAATAATTACTTTGTATGGTAGGTACCAAGCCTACTTGTCTTATTCCGCAAATTTTTGACTGACAATTTGCATTGACTGCTCAGTTATTCAGATCAAATTCAAAAGCTTTTGTTTTAATCGTTCTCAAGATTAACAGAAATTAATATTTAGTTTTGATGGTAGGTATCATGCTCCAATTCTGCACAGTTTTTGCTAGATGATTTGTATTGACTATAAAGTCATCTAGATTAAATACTGAAACTTTAGCTTTAGCCGTTCTAAAGATATAATAAATTCAACATTTTATATTGTATGGGAGGGACCACGCCTATGATAAATTGCACTGACTATGAATTTGTGTGCGCCAAATTTATAACTTTTTTTAACTTTTAAAATATAGACAAATAAATATTCACTTTGTATGAGCTTGGCACAGCCCTGTTGGAATCTTTAAAATGTATATAGCCTAGAATTCCTTTCAAACATACAGAGGGATACTGTACAATTTTCAAGAATACCGTTGTTCGGCCGTTTAGCTGTCTATAAAGCACAAACAAACAAACACACATTCATTTTTATATATAAGATAATAACAAATAAACAACAACTTCATTCAGTTCTTTGATAGATCTTGATGAAAGCGAGCGTGTATAGCTTTGCATATTAAAATTGTTTATTTTTGTTATTATTTACCATTTTAATTTTTTTCTTCCACGCACACAGCAAAAACTTCCTACTACTTCAAATACATTTTTCTCTCTGGCCACCCTTGCTCAACACACATCCCTTCTAATACTTTCTTGTTATTAATAGAGAGTAGGTACATATGCATTATTATTACTTACTTCTAAAATTATTAGCATGAAAATTAAGTGTGTATTTTAAACGACTGACGTTATTTAAAATGAAAAACACGACAAATAATAACAAACAATAAAAAAATATATATACACGTGTGATATATATACATTAAATATAATATTTGTCTTTTTTAGCATAATATTCCAATGATATGTAACAAAAATCCAATACAACACGTTTCATTCATTGTCGTCATTTAAATACTCGTCGTAGTAATTTTGTTGTTTGTGTTTTTTCCAGAGACCTCTTGCCATTATTTTGTAGTAGTGAGTAAAGTGAGTGAATTGTGTGTGGTTTGTTGCTATGCTCTTTTTTAGCTTATTTTCTATAAAAAATATATATTTCCAGCTTCTGCTACACTTAAACAAATTTTAAGACAAACATTCGTATGTGTTCTATGCTTGAAATCTAGTAAATGAATATTCAAAATTTAAAAAAAGGTTTTAAGTGTTGTATAAAACTTAATTAATTTAAATTTTATAAATATTAGAAATTCATTTAATAGATTACACAAAAACACTAAGGTTTAGCATAGTTTGCTGTCGTAGTTCAAAATTGTTGTGATAAATTAAATAAAAATTTAGAGAATCTTAGAGACTATGGACGATCATTTTTCCATCTTGGGTTTACTGCATTGGATTGCGCACGAGTTGACTCGTCCGGGATTCACGACGGCTGCAGCAGGAGCAAGGTGTTAAACGGCCTGGGATTTTCACGAATGTCTCTAAGACTGTGGAACACAATGGTGAGGAGGTTTTTATTGTTTTTAGGGAGGTTAACCTAATTCTTGACTCTGTTGCTGATGGCGAGAGTGTGGTCATCTACGTTAACTGTCAAGCTGCTAATTAAGACGCTGACTGGGAGCTGCGTCAGCTTGAACACATTCCAGAATATGTGCAACGCCAAGCTATGCTGTGTTCCAGGACACAGAGGCATGCTGGGGAATGAAATAGCCGATCAGCTAGCGCGGCGGATGTGACTGTCAGACCCCCGCTTGGTTTCTTTGCGAGCTTAGTGAATAATTTGGCCTGTCGTAGAGTGGAAGAGTTATGGAGGAGCAGAGAAGACTGAAGGCTTTGGCTAAACTCGACCGCTCTAGGATGAAAGGGGTCCTTAATCTGAGAAATAACTCTGCCCTCTGGACTCATAGGTTTTCTGACCAATCAAACCTCATTCTAAAAGCAAGGTCTGGGCTATAGACCCCAAAGTGGTTAAAGCGCAGGCATTCAACACAAGCGGCCCAGGTTCGACTTCAAACTCCCTCCAGACAAAGCCTACTAAAGAAGCCCTCCATACCACTCAGCTTACCTCTGGAGATGATGACAAATATCAGGCTATTGATGATGAGGAGAAAACGCCATCTACTGGGATAAAATTACAATGCTTAGTAAGGATCACTACCACCACTTAACTAGATCTTCACCACTACACACATATGGAGGCGAGCTACAGTAAATTATTCATCTACTTAGCTTGAAAATCAACTTGATTCTCCCCAAAGGAGTGACGGAAAAAATATGTGGCAATGTGGGGGAGCGAGAGACCGTGGAAGATTTGATTTATTTTTGCTCGGCTCTTCAGGTTGCTAGGCAGGGGTTTCTTTAGTAGTCTAGGTGAGGTCGCGTCATCCAGAATCTGTGACCTGGAGAGTTTTATATAAGGTATCAGCTGACTTACTAGGTGACGCCCGGTTTCCAGGGTGTTCTAATTTTTTTCCCATGTTGTTGTTCCTCTTTTATTTCTTTCTCTTTTTTTCTTTTACTTTTCACCTTATCTTTTCTTTGCTTTTTCTTTCAATTTCTAAAAGGCTTTCCATAATGGACCTCTCTGGTCTCTGGATGGAGTGCGATTGCACTGCCTTTCGAGCCTAACCTAATCTTTACAATCGCACAGAAAAGCATACATGCAGTATATAGGAGAATGAAGCTATTTGGGAACGTTGAATGGAAAACATTTTTTCTCAAAGCTTTAAAATACTTTGGGATATTTTCTCGTTGGAAGTACCAGTTTTTCCATAAATAGCTTCGAATTATCTATAGGTACACCTTTCTGAGCGACTGTATAATACTAGTATTTTAACCGCATATTTTTCACATTGTTGTTAAATTGACAACCAATTGTTGACAAGTAAATAAATTCTCACCATTTCAAACAACATACCTTCTTCCTCTCCCCTATGCATAAGTAGGTTAGCTAAACAAACAATTGTTCTACTTTTTAAACAGATCAATATTTGAAATAATAATCAGAATATGGGATACTTTTAAGGGAGCTAAAGTAGCAGAAATTTAATGTATGTGTGTATATAAATAATAACTTTTTTAATTAACTTTAAAGTATTTTATTTAGCATTATTAACTTTTACCACATGTTTTTTTTTTATTTAAAAATAATTTTATTAAAACATTTCACTCCTTAAGTAACCTAAATAACTATATACTGTTTTTCACTTTCATACCTATTATATAAATGTGAAACTACAAATTAAAAAATAAATTCATCATTAAATCAAATTCGATGATGATGTTCAACACAACAAGCAAACAAACGATGACTCAAACATAGTTTTAACGAAGAAAAAAAAAAAAAAAAAAACTCTCTCGCTAATCATTTTTTTAATGACATTGAATGAAGAAGAAGTATGTATGCACATGTAATTAAAATATTACCAAATATTTAATGTAAAAATAACACACAATAAAACTAAAAATAAATTTAAAATCAAGAGCACACACTTGATTAGTGGATAAAATGAAAACAATTGACAACAACATGGCTCTCTAGTAGGTAGATAGATGACGTGTATACACACATATACAGACAACAGACAGACAGTCAGTCACTGATAGTAAAGTAATGAACACAATTTTAAAACGTATTTTTTATCATAATAAAAAAAAATTAAAATAACATTGATTTCAATAAAGCGGAAATAGTGAACTTAATAAAGGCGAATAAGAAATAAGAAAAATAAAGTTGATTTTTGATAAACGTATGCATACAAATTGGCAAATACAAAAATAGCAAATAAAAGTAAAAACAAGATGTGAAATTAAAAAAACAGTTAATTTTAAAATGTGTTCGTAGAATAATTTAAGTTAAGAAAAGAAAAATTACAGCACAATTCACGATCTTGTGTATATGGTCTTGCATCGTAACGTTTGCAATAAATACATTTGCACTCGATATACCTTTGGAAATAAAGTAGCCCAATAAAGTCTACATACACCTTTAAAAACTGAACTTTACAAGAAAATGAGCAAAGATGGCTCTATAAAATATTAGTTAACAATAAAAATTGTTAACAATTTTCTTGGCGGAAATTAATTACCAAAAATTGGTATATTTCCTTTTTATTTTTTGCGTAGATCCTTATAAATTTTTTGAATGTGAGAACCCTATAGTTCTGTGTAAAGTTCAGTTTTGAGGGGTGTCTGTAGACTTTTTTGGGCTACTATATACCATAGTAAAAGCGTAGTTTAATTTGCTACACATACTTGCAACATTAATTTCAAAATAAAAACTGACAAGCAATAAAAAACAGAAAACAAATGAAACAATGACACCAAATATGGAGAACAATGTTAAAATCTTTACCACTAAGGACCTTTAACTCATGTCTGACCTCATTCTCAAAACCTTGGAAAAAATTTTAGATAGCGATATATAGTCCAAATACTTTTCAAATCTTTGTAACAGTACTCATCTTTCCTACGAGAGTGGTCGGTCCACCGAATCCGCACTGTGTTTCTTGGTGGGCTACGCTGTGGTGAACAAGCTTTTCTCGCTCGCAGCTTTCATTGACTGATTGTTAGGGCTTAGTGAAATTAGGCTCATTTGGTGAAAGGGAAAAAAGTGGTACCCTGCAAGGCGAAGATGTGTCGCACCTGCTGTGGAACATCGTTGTGGATGAATTGTTGAAGGAGTTGCAAAGATGTTGTTTTAAGGTCTTTGGCTGAGCGGCCAATCTGGCCACTATAGAGTTTAATAAAGCCTTCAAACTTGTCACAAAATGGTGCTTGTCGTGTGGTCTTCGCGAAAATCCTCACAAGATGAAAGAGATGCAAACAGATACCCATCTTTTATTTTCTGAGTCTTACGGGCGTTCAACTCTCCTTATAACAAGACGCCCATAGCGCTTTATACCTGTATGGAGGACGTAGGCAAAAATTCCACATGCCCAATACTTATTGACTCTATCGAGCCGTGGTGGAACTTGGAACTTTACGGTGTAATCGGGTCGTTTGCATGGCCATTCTAAGGACTGTTTAGTGCTTGTTAAGTGGCAGCAATCAAGTACCTAACGGAAGGCATCTAGACGCCTATTTTCCACCATGAAGGCCTGAGTTTCCTTATTCCGGAACAATCGAAAATAATTTCAATATGGGTTCTAGGGCACAGGGATAATCTCGAAAATTGTATTGCGGACGAACTAGCTGAAGCGGGTATAGAGCGCGAAATTTCTGAACCAATCGACTCGATTAAACTGAATATCTTGCAGACGATGTATAGGAAGTTCCAATCTCGTTGGCAGCAGGAGAGCATGTGAGGTATTGCTAGGCTCTGCTTGGACGACATGGATAGTAGTAGGACTTATTGCACTTTTTTCTTAAATCGCATGATGACATTCTACCATGGCCATGGAAATTTGGAAGAATTTTAATTGTATTGACCCAAACAACTACAAAAATTTAGCGGACAGTATGTCGCTTCGTATAGAGCAGCTTTTACTGCCAAAAGAGGCTATACAGAATATTAAACCTTAAAAAAGTTACAAAATGTATTAAATAAAGTAAACACAAAAAACAATCCCAATGACCTAATTACATAGGTTTTACTTCCTTTTCGGTAACGGTACATATTACAACAAAGATATTCAATTGTAGTTGAAAATAAGAGTGCTGTAAGCAATTTGACCATATATAATAATGATTGGGTTTTTAGCTTGGTTGTTTCAAGGGCGAAATAGACTATCAAGCAGATGGAAAGTGCATTGTAGTAGTATTGGTGAAATGTTTATTTATGCTTTTACCATACAGTTGTCAATGCAGTATTCAAGCATTAATTTTGTTGTATATTTTGTTTAGTGAAGTGTTGTTGTCGGACGAAACATTAATTGCAATATCGTCCAAGATACTCAATGTTTTAAAAATAGTATGGGCTTGTTCCAAACGAGTCTTCCACCCCAACACCACTTTTTTCCATATTCCTCTTTCTTTTCAAATCCCGTCTAAGTTTGTGCATAATGAATTTATTTTTTGTCGTCTTTTCTGTCTGTATTTGGATTTTGCTTCTTGTATTTTTCCATTAAAACTTCGTACTGCTGATCCTTAATAACTCTGTTGCTGTAATCATCACATTTTACATCCCAAAGCGCATGCAGAGAACAGCTCAATGACTTGCTTTTTCTTTGGAATTTTTGCTGTTTTTATGCCACAAATTTCCAAAAAATAAATGCATAGTTTTAGTTCTCCGATGCTGTTGATGCTATAAAATTACAGAAAAAATTTAAATTGATCAAGCAACGCCATACTCTTTTCAATCAGCTGTTTCAAGCATACTAAAAATCCAAATTTATATGACTTTGCTTCCAGCATTGCCGGTGTGATACATACATAAAAATTTCACTAATACTACTACAATGCAGTTTCCATCTGCTTGATGGTGTATTTAGCCTTTTACTTATATATGTTAAGAATAGCTAATCATTGAGATGGTTTTTTGTGTGACTGTAGATGATACTTTATCAGTATATTTAATCTCTTTGTGACATATTGCTAAAATTTAACAATTCTTTATTACCCGAACGGAAATAAGAAGTGTGGCATCTTTGTTTGGCATAGATCAGAAACAATGTGATAATAATAACAAAAAACAATCGTTGAAGCAAATAGACCCAATAAATGATAAAAATATACATACATATATGTATGAGAGAATGAATTAAAGTTGCAGGCAAGTAGGCAACGACTAGTTGTTTGATTGGATGGCTTACTGACTTGTTTAATAAGATCAACATATACAGCAATAAAATGACGGTTTCAACCTCAAAAACCAGTATAAAAACAATGCAAATTCCACAAGTAGAGACAGCACAAACTAAATAACAATAAAATACATGTATGTATGTTATATAGGAGAGAGAGAGAACAATATAAAAAAATATTTACTTCTACAATAGCAGTGGCAAAAAAAAAGAAGATATACATATGTGTTACGTTAATCAATGCCAAACGTGGATTTTCCAAAAAAATTAAAAACAACATTAAAAGTGGAATGTTATAGGAAGCGGTGGCGGTGGTATTGGTTTAAAATTTAAATCATTTTAAATAATTAAGTTGTTAAGAGAGTTGAAATAACACCAACCAACATACACAGCAACACAACAATTTTGAAGATAATGCGAAAGGAAATATTATTTATTCAATATTTCTAGGCATTTTACGAGTATCAAGGTAAAATTATAAATTACAAAACGAAATAATTTTTTATAAATTGAAATATTTTCCAAAAAAATAAAATAAAATCGCAAACCTATTTATTTCCCTTAAACCATATTATGTACATCTATATGTATCTATGAATACTCAATTTAGTTATGCACTTTAAAAAAAGCAATGTAATACACACTTCATACTATGAGCAACTTAAGCGATTTTCCAGTTTGCAATTATGTGATCTGGTGGCAACTGCCATGTGGCGGAGTAGGTTTACAACCCAAATAATGAGTTCCTCATTTAAAGATTATCGGCTGTTGATAGGATAAATCCATCAGATTATTTAGCTATTTGGTTTTTCAGCGTAATTTTTTTTTACTTTAATGAATATAAATCCTCCAACCCGTAAACGAAAAATGTGTACTGAACAGAATATATTGTTGCTGTATCGTCCAGAGTCAATGAAGATCGTCGTTGTCAACAATTCAGCTTTAATGATTCGACCGCAGTGCTATTACTGGTACTTTTTGCCCAACATGGAAGAATTGGTTTTGGTAGACATGTGGTTATAAGAAAACCATGCTACTCGTAACTTAATATCATGAACCTATTATTAGGTGAGTTTGATGAGCAATTAATCTCACGTTTCGTTGCAGTCTATTGGCTACTATGATAATGTCGTTTAACCTTACGAGACTATTTATGTGAAGACAAAATTGGCGGTGTCATCGGCAAGATGTCGGCCGAAACGCTGGAAAATGTATATCCAACTTGGAGCCCACGGATGGACCTCCTATGGCGTAGCCGCGGCCCACATTTACATGAAATGATCTTTAAAAAGTATATGGCAGGCATTCATTTATCGACCCAAATGGTCAAAAAATCGCACGTTAATAGCGATGGGGATTATGCCGCTAACTCATAGAAATTGTGCAACTGAGGACTATGCTAGGATTTTTAACATAGTCGGTTTTAATCTTAACATTCACTACACGAAGTCAAAACCCTATTTTGATCAAGGGTCTTTTACGATCAACATACCAGATGAATAAGTGTATGAAAACGGTTTTTCCTTCCTAAGGATTCTATTAATAATAATATATACACAAACATGCTAAAAATTCACGAAAATGTTGCCACTTAGTTTTTTCAGAACAGACTATGGCAGTGTCCTAAATGACAAAGATGCTTACTTCATAACGGACGAACTTTCACTAGCTGTTACCACTTTACATCATTACGGATCAGAGAAAGAAATTCGAGTTTCTTTTGAAAAGAGTAAACAACTGATATGTTAAATCCAGCGCACTCATCGGATCAAATTAAAGCATCAATGATGATAAAACCCTTTAGAATTTTGGAGAAGCTATTATGACTGGCACAGAATATTCTACGACAAGAACAGTCGATGTGAACAAGATTCACATTTTTTTCTAAACTTAACCGAGCGATTGAGGAAAAGAATCTAACAAATTTAAGAATTTGAGTTCACATGCATCCCCTCCTCCATTACCTTTTGAACAAAAGGAGTTAAATTATTTTCTACGTTCGAAACGAATTTGATTTGTTATGATCAGTAGTGACACGATTAAAAATATTTTTTATTATCCCTATCTATTATCTTTTATATGTGTACATTAAAGGCAAAGGTAACTTTTATTAATTTTAACGGAACCTGCTTATGTCGGTTTTTAGTTGCTGCTCTTATTGTAACTTATTTTCTTATCCAACTTGCTGTTGTTTATTTTGTTTTACTTAATTTATTATTATTTTGCTTTGCGAGATGATTCGCTAACTTTAAAAAACAATTATATGTATGTTCGATTATGTATATGTATAATAGACAATTTACAATAAAATAGCAAAAAAGAGCAAAAAATGCTATGAATATTTTAGTACATTTATATATATGTATGTATGTATGTGTGTACAAGTATATGTATTAGTATGAATAACTGATTGTCAGCCAGGTATAGGTAGGCAAGCAGGCAGGCAAATATGCGACTTGGGCAGACAGACAGCAACACAGACAAACTTGGTGTGACTGAATTTAAACTGCACTGCAGTTATGTGTTTCTCGAAGAGCAAGCAATTGCAGCAACAAAACAGTGATATTATTAATAAAAATAAATAAAATAAATTTTTAAAAAGACAAAAACCAGCCACAAAAATACCATACTTTCACTTCTTGTCATACAGAGATTTGAGTAGAGTAGTGGTGTATTTGTGGTACAAGTAGTTAGTGTTAGTATGCAGACCATACACATACATGTACAGTAAAGTTACGGTTATAACGAACACTGGTTATACAATTTATTTTGTGTGTAACGGTGTTTTTATAAATATCATATTGTTTTTATAAATAACACACATATTACCAAGTGCTTATAACGACAAACTTCAGCCATTGGTGACGTTCATTTATTAAAAAATCTTTAAAAGCGCTATTTTGGATACTTATCAGCACTAGAGAATACTTTACATCAAACTATTCTAGATGTTGATTTATATTAGATGTTCCTAAAACCATAGGCCCCCAAGAGGAAGTTTTCTAAATTTCATTGATATCTTTATAAAACAACGCATACTTTAATTTTGCTAAGATACAACATACAGCATGGTGAAATTACTTTTAAGGTGGTGTTTTACAAACAGCTGTTTTTTTTGTAGTTATTCCATAGCTGTCAACAGTTTTGTTTTTATTCATGATTTTGTTTGTATTTATAATTTTTATTTTTTTATAATTTTTATAATTTTTATAAAAATTAAAAAAATTTTTATAAAATGTTTGTTAAAAAATAATAAATAAATTATTGCAAACTTTCCTTCTAATTTGCTGCCGCTAAACGATTGGCGCATTTATACATAATTTTTAAAAATGCATCGCGAAATAGAAGCGTTGGTGTCTTTTGATTTTATTTACGAGTCATCATCATTATTTTTAACACTTTATTATTATTATTCGTCTTTTTTTAAATAAAAACTAAAATATAATTTCTTATTCGTTTATTTTCGTGTGACAGCTGCTTTTTTATTTCACCACGGGCCCTTTTGACATAAACTATTTAAAAAATACACTGTTGTTTTCGTATTTTTGTAGAGTGCTACCACCTTATGCAATTTCACCATGACATATGGAGTATTACTGCATTACATAAAACAAACTACACCACCCCATATTGTAAGGGTACAATAGTGTCGCAGAATTCGTTAAAATTAAATTCCACTGTAGTTGTATTTATAATTGTTCTTTTTGTTTTTGTTATAGTAGTCAAAAATGTATGTATAACAGACGTCAATAAGGTTGGGGGATGAAGAAGAAGGTGGAGGTAAAGCTTATTGTTGCTGGTTGCTGCTCTGTTTGTGCTCGTTTATTATTTTATTCAGTTTAAAAACATATTAAATACATTTTTATTCAATGCTCTGCTCTGCTGAGCTATATAACACAATACAAAAGCAACAAGAAAAATTATTAAAAAAAAAAAAAAACAAATAAAACCAACAACTAAAGAGCGCACACAATATATTATTATTATTATAGAAGACAAGAAAAACAAAAACAAAAACACAAAATCAAAAATAATCATGCAAAGCTTTAATGACCATTTACTTTGGACGTGATGTTGTTTACACACAGACAAATAGATAAAAATATTGTTTTTGTTGATTTTTTTATTGTAGTAGACATTTAAAAAATCATATTGCTGTCGGTGTTGTTCTTGGTGTTAGTGTTTTATTGCAGAAAAAAAGTTTTTTATTCATTTTAATTTATTTATTTGTTATTTATTTTTGAATTATATTATTTTCTTATTATTAATAATAGTGTGCTGTGTTATAACTGTTTATATAAACAAATAACAGGCCGTAGGCAAAAGCAGAATCGTTAATATAACTCACTCATACATACATTTATTCCTTACTTCCACCTACCCTCTTCTACTACCCTATTTTATCTATTATGACCTCAAAATCATTAATTTTTTCTTAATTTATTTTATATAGGTACATATATTTTCTTGTTACTTTTGTTTCAGACATAGGAAAGAAAGAGGGAGAGAGGAACATAAAAAAGAGATACAGACTTGACTCACAAATACATTGATAACAAGTATTACCGTTTAGTCATTTGGCAAATGACTGATACACATATTAGTGGTTATTTGTAACAAAAAATTATTTAATACAAGTTTTCATGTCGAGGAAGTTAATAAAAGTGACTGCAAAAAAGAACACTAAACAATACAAAGTTATATATATATGTATGTATCTAAACAACGAACACATTTATATATTTTGTGAATTATTTTGCCCTCAGAAAATAGATAATCAAAACAGGATTTTCATAAACTGCACACAGAGCATTTTCTAAACACTGCCAAAGAAACAAGTGTTTGAAATGTATACATAAAATAAAGGTAAAACAAAATGTTTAAGAGTGTAACGTAAAACTCAAACTTAGCTGCTATGTATATTATGCTTTATTAGAAAAATTGGGCTTTAAGACACCACCAGAGGTGGAAATTAATTTTTGCAAGCGTGACCATCAATTTCCAATAATACGATTTAAGTTACGCCAATCCTATTATTAAAAATTAATAAAAACAATATCTTCAACACTACTTCGGCCTACAGATCTAGTAAATTAAAGCTAAATTTTCTGTACGTTTATTTAAACAGTGGCAATATATTTTTTTTACTACCACGTCAGATCGAAAAAGTTTTCTCCTAAAATAATTTCCCAACACACTTTCAAAGTAAAACCAGACAGATTGTTCTTCATAGCATTTTCAATCTTTTTTTCAGATCACTAATTTATTGGACCTAAATAAGTTTTCATTTTATTTTCCTACAACATACGAACATTGTAAAAATACTTTAACACCGTGTCAAAATAATACAACGCTGAAGTAAACAAATTAACTGTGTGTCCGATATATTTGTTACCAAAGAAAAAAGTAATCGAGAATGATTTTGACATATACATAGTTTTATGTCAGCTGTTGCTTACGTAGCAAGGCAAGGTGAATTCGCATTGCTGCCAGACTGAGTGCTTAGAATTGCCTGGGCTGTCATTTATACAGTTTGTGTAACAAAATCACGATGGACAGATATAGCGTACAACAAAATGTGAAAGTAAAAAAACTGTTTTATCAAAACTAGTGTTGTTAGGTTTTCATCAGAAAATCATCTTTAGCGATGAGGTTCATTTCTTGATGTATAAGTATGTATGTCGAATTTTGGACAATAGTAAACCAAACTCCGAAGAAATGGAAGAACAATTAAGAGTATACATCTAGCGATCTAGGAGCTAATTGGCTAGAGTTCATCCTGCGATGGAACACCCTATCGGTTGTACCACAGAGCAAATATTTTCATGAGCTAGTGGATGGAGGTGATTTTTAGTGTGTTAAAGTTTCACACTATTGTCGAAGGTACAAAAGCTTTATACACCTCAAGGAAAAAGAATAACAACAATTTATACACCTCAAGGAAAAAGAAAAACAAAAAATCACTACTTGTTGAAGATTTTTGGCTAACGTTGTCAATCATGGACTTCTCTTAATAAATGAGCTGCACCCAATTGAATTATTAAACTCATTGGAAGAGACACACAGTTTAATGCCGTCTTCGAATGACAGACGCATCTGTTAAAGAATTTTTCTTTGCGTAATGTTAGTTAGTTAGTTACGACGGGTAGCCAGACACTGGTCCAGCTCCCCTGGGTTCAATATTGATACCACTGTGATGCCCAAATTAGGTTGCGTCCAAGCGGATCTACATGTCCGCACCCGGTCCGAACCGAATCAAACAGTCGCATGAACAAAAGAAGAAATCCCACTGATACTCACATCAGCTATTTCCGACATGGCATGCAGAAACGGACTGCCAAGGAGTGCAGTTCTAATATTTGAAAGATTTGATCATAATTAGTCCTTAGCTAATGTTATGAGGTAATGCTGCTGGGCTGAGGTTGAACCGAGGAACTCTTGTTTAGTAGAAGAGTGTCTTACCTACCATATCGCAGCAGCATTCATCGGTCGAAATTTCTGGGTGAACCACGTTAGCCAAGCCATCAATATAAACGGCGAGTGCTAGGTATATCTTTAGAACTGTCAATTTCTTTTGACCTTTATTGGATATGGATAACGACATGAAGTTTGAACAAAATGACTATCCTACGTACTACACAGTTCATTTCATATTATACATTCTACAAGGGGGATTTGTTGGCATTGTCATCTTACCGAGGCGATTTAACCGCGTTATACTTTTTCTTGGGAGTTTAAAACTGGTCTGGGCGATTGAACTGCACACTACATGCACTAAGGTGATGGAGAGTTAGATATTAGGCATTCCGATAAGCCATTTCCCACATGTTATATTCCATTTATAATGACATCGATAGGACTTTACAACGAGAAAAAGAAAATATGTAGTCACACACTTTATTTTACTTATATTTTAAGATAGGTTAGCGCTTAATAAAGGATCTCTTAACTCATTTCATATTGAGAAATTTATAACAATTTAAAGTTTAAAGGTTTAACGTTTAATTGCTTTCACTATTTATTTAAAGCGATATTTACTACGAAGAAACAAAGGTCCTTAAAAGGATCGCAGGTTCAAGATTGTTTGGTATCGCCCTGTGTCGAAAATAAACATAACCTATATTTGAACAGCTGTTTTGTTCTGTTTGTAAAAAACTACTCAAGTTGTAAGAATTGACGCAATCATCTGTCTTCATCAAAGATTTCATTTACGATTCAATTGGATGCGATATTGACATTTTTAGCAAAAAAAAAAATATCACTAATAGTCCGTTAAAAGCAATTCAGCCATAAGTTTAGTGTCATTGGTCTTAAGTCACATGATTAATGTTCTGGAAAGGCAAATACATATGTCCTTAGAGGATAACAGCAATAGTCTAAAAAGCATTTGCTACAGAAATTAAGATGAGTGGACTGTATAGACGTTGAAGGCATCAGTAGTGGACTGAACATTTGGCTTTGTTTACACATCGAAAATGCAGACCTACTGTCTGCTAAATGATCTGACAAAAAACATTTACATTCTTTGACATCAAATCCAGATTAGAACCTTTAACCGACACATGTGTGACTACAGAAAAGAATGTTTTTCCTTTACAATTCTAACAACAATCAGATTTCACAACAACCCCGATTAATAGCCGAAGTTTTATCCGAGCAAAAACGATTTAAGTCAAATATGCTTCAAGGCTGTCTAAAAAATATGCACTTTGACCTAATCCTTTGGTACGGTCACGTACGATTTATTAATTGATCTTTAAACAGTCTCAGTGTTGATTTATATAAAAATAAATCATTTATACATCTGTTTTCGCACAGGAAATATTAAAACAAAAGAAATAACACATAAGGAAAGTAAATTTTATTTATTTATAATTATAAAATACGTGGAATTTTCTATTGCTTGCTGGGATTTTCCTTCGACATTCGTAAATAACTTAAGCCTGTGCGAAAAAGAGAAAGAAATGCAAATTGCACAGAAAAAGAAACAAATAACAATAATATACCCTTTTTTACGTAGAACAAGAAAAGACAAGCGAAACAACAGAAATGAATTGAAACTGAAACTAGAGATGATTAATTTCTATTCTAATAGAATTTATTAAAAAAAAAAAAATAATAATAAAAAAACGGGACATATGAGGGAGGAAGATGAAAATTGTTTGCAATACTTAGTGGCTTTATATTTCACTTAAATGTTAAAAATAAAATAGTACTAATTTTCCATTTAAAGAATAGTTAGACATGCAGAATAAAGTTATAAAGAAAAATTATTTAAAACAAATTATTAAAACCAAGGTTGTTGTGTATACTTGGTCAATATGTTGTTTTCACAATGGCTGGCTGAGTTTTTTTTTACTTTTTGTTTCGTTTCTGATTTTATATACATACATATGTATTTTTTTTTTCCTTTTCTTAACGTATATTATCGTTATCGGTGGTGGTGGTATTAGTGGTTGTTGGCTGCTACTTATTTTTATACCATTTTTGCTTACTGTGACTCTCTGCGTATAATACACAAAACCAATTTGATAATTGTTGTTGCAGTAGTTGCTTTTATTATTGTTGCTTTTGATAGGTTGAAAGGTTTATAGCTTGTTGTCTCTTGTTGAGTGACAGTGAGAGAAACATAGAGGTGGCAGCGATTTGATAATGTGGTGGTTGCTGCTGCTTTGGTTGTTGTTGGTAAATTTTGGTGACTGATGAAATTTTTCTTTTCATTCCATTATAGGTAAAACAATATTAAATTAACATATTTTTTGCAAAAGATTTTCTTTAGCAAAATAGTTTTCAATTACTTAAAACCAAACAACGTTTTGCTTGAAAAAATCCGTTTCCACTTTATTATTAAAAACACAAACATTTTGCAAAAAAGAAATCCATTTGAACTTCGCGTAAAGCACGATGAGTTTTTTAACACGGGCGACAAATATAAGCAATTTTGTTGGTGTAAAAATGTATTTTTTGTTGTTTTTGTAAAAATCGAGGAAACGAGACGTATTGCAAAAAGTTTTAAATTTTTTAAAATATGTTTAATTTATGCGTTTTAACAGACACAAAATTGGGAAATTAATTTCAAAAAAGAAAACGACCACATTATTTTAATCAATCAAAAAATTTTTTCACTTATAAATGAATTTATCAATAATTATTACGCACTTGAAATTTCATGCAAATATTACTTTTCTTTCTCTCTAACCAATTTTTGTTCCGGCACTTAAACAAATTTTGATCTACAACACGTTTTCGAGTTTACTGCAATGCAATAATTTAAGGAATTTTGTTAATTTTTCTCTACAAGTTAATTAAATATTTTTTTAATTCTAAATTTTACGTTCATTCAAAGTCAAGAAATCACGTCATGGCTGCCACGTCCAAGCAACAATGAATCGTTGTTTCTCATTATATTCCTTGATTTTTGTCAAGAGAAATACAAAGAAAATAGCAGAGACAAAATGGTAAGAGAAACACTCGTTCTCATCCATAGAAAGAGATGCAATATTGTTTACTTTTTTAATGTAATGGAAAAATTTTCTATAGGTGGACATAAGAGCAAATGAAACAAATAGTGGTGTCTGGAAAACAGTAAAGAAAAAGGCTAAAGGTATAAGCAAATTTTTCTATTTTGCTTTGTGCTCTAATAACAGTATTATTAACATACCGGTATGAAATGGTAGAAAACATTTAACGATAAGAAAAACCAAGTGAAACGAAATTTGTGCTAATATTCCTCTACACACTAGAAAACTTTTGCTTAATACGTTTCTTTCGATACATTTTCTTTTTTATACAAAAACAACAAAAATTGAATTTAAATATAATAGTAACAGATACATTTGTTGTTTAAATAAAAGAATTGAAAAATTGTTAAATTCAAAATCATATGTTGTTTACATTGATTTAAGAGATAGTCATAAATAATAAACTAATTGCATTACTGTCATATTTACAAGTCCTTATTTTTGTTTTTATTAGAAGTTGGTATATGTGGAACAAAATGGAATGAGACAAAAACTAAACCATATATTTATAATCTGATCTTTTTTAAAAATCAAAAAATTGAAGTGATATGTTAGCAAGATCTACAGATACGAATATTGAGAGATTTTAAACGGTAACGTAACATGTCTGATATTTTTTATTTTTAAGGAAATTATTTAATGAAATCTTAATAACATCTGTGATCTTTTGGTTCCGTTAACAATGGTTTACTTTTTCCAGTAATCTTATATATAAATTTCAAGAATATTAAATTAAAATGTTCATAGATGAATAAAATGAAGAAATTAAACTTTACATAATAATTAACATAGAAGAAAACACAGTCTCTTACTAAAAGATGGGAACGTTAGCATTCAAATTTATAGGAATTTGTATTATATATACATATATATACATATATATATATATATATATATATATATATATATATATTTGTATTATATATATACATATATATATATATATATATATATATATATATATATATATATGTATTATATATATATATATATTTGTATATATATATATATATATATATATATATATATATATATATTTGTATTATATATATATATATATATACAACGCGTTCTTCTAAAACCCTCTTGTAATAATAAATTTCACCTGATTATTATGGCAACAGAATTATTTATGCAATATTTTACTTACCTTTAGCTAAATATAAAATTTATAAGAATTATTTTTGTAATATAAACATTATTAATAACTAAATATACGAAACTCCTTTTGTATATATTTATTTCTAAACAGCTGGTACCCCTTTTATTTACTGCAATAATAGACAACCATTCATATACTCATACTCCATGTAAAGAACAAAACAAAAACGAACAAAAACACCTATAGTTCTCTCAATGTTCTCTATGGAAGAGATACGAAAGAATGAGATAGAAAATAGCAATGCGGGAAATTACAAGAAATTGCGAAAAACGCAAATGCAGTTGGTGTTTTTTGTTCAATAGTACTTTTTAACAAAACCATGTTCATTTTTTATGCATTCTTTAATAAAGCCACATGATAAACTTTAATAATACTTTATAATTAATAACCAGAAGCCATTATATTGTTTTGAATGCGTTCTTTTGTTATTAATAAGGAAATAGGCCTCTTAGTCTTTGGTCTTCTTCTTGGCATGACCCACCGACGTGCTTTTTAATGTTCTTCCTTTATTTCTTTTTTTTACGAGGCATCAAAACTTTGGCTTGTCTTTTTGATAATCACTTTTCGTGCACTTACCCTGGAAAGTTTCCTCATTTTCTTCCTCTGATGCCATTGTTAATAGTTAAATGAACTTTTTTTTGCTAATTTTCCATAAAAAATTGGTAATATTTGCACGAAATTTTTATACACAACTTTTTTTTAACACACAACTAAAAAATACACTTCTTTTCACAAATGCGGCTTCAACAAATATGGCGTAGGCAAATAGCAAACGAATGATAATTCAATACAAACGAAAATGACATTTACAGAGTTGCCTTTATGTCATGTATGAACAAAAATAGAAAGAGAATAAATAAAACAACTTTTAACTAGTGTGTAATCGATAACAAATCGGAGTGTTTGACATTTTTCTTTGACTCGCGTAAACGTTTGCAGCAGCATTTTTGGTGTTGACTAGAATTTTCATTTCTACGTTTGAACAAATTTAATTACAATATAATTTTGTTCTTCATGGTTTTAATTGGTAAATACGTTTATGATTAATTAACAGACCATATTAATTGTGAAATTATGTCCTATTATACGCGCAAGGAGATTGACGAATTGCACGATGACATTGCCACTCTAGCTGACAACGCTACGTCCGATGATGAGGAAAAACGTTCGGTTGTATCTTCAATAGAACATTGTCTTCACAATGGCTATGATCGTCGCCGCATGTGTGAAAAATTGGAAAAATATCTTGATGCTAAGCAAAGTTCACGTTTGGTGGAGAAACTGCAAGATCGCCTAGATGAATATAAACGTAAGGCACGTAAAAGAAATGCTGGTGGTACCGAAAATGCGACGAAATCTGATAGTGCAGCGCCAGAAGCTCCAAAAAAATCACGTTTTGATGTCGTCATACCAAATTCAACTAATGGCGACAAGTCTATGGTAGCACCCGTATTGCCCGCCATACCTGTATTATCGTTACCAGTAGCGCCACCAACGCTAACTACCGCTTCGTCCTCGCTAAGTAGTAATCAAATCAAATTAATGATGGTGAATGCTCAACGTGAAATAGAGGAGAGAAAAAGAGCTTTAACTCAACTAAAAGCCAAAGATCCCTTACTAGCGGCAGTACCACAAATAGGTTTACCAGTTGCAATGGCTACTCAAGTACTTTCCAAACAGCCGCCGCCAGAGGATATAGACAAAGCAAAGAAAATAGCTGAATTGCAAGCACAAATACGAGCAAAGCTTTCTGGTTCATTGGCAAATCTTATACAACCACCAGCTCCGGTGCCTGATCGCCCAAAGCCACTAATTTTAGATGAGGATGGCCGTACTATTGACAAGAGTGGACGCGCCGTTAATATACCCACTTTAACGCCTACTTTAAAGGCAAACATACGTGCTCAGAAGCGTGAAGTCTTCAGTAAATCTCAAGCCTATGCGGAAAAGTCATCGTCACAAGAAGATACACTGAAATTTTTCGATGATCGTATTACCCAAAAGCCTGGTAATCGTAACAAAAGGGCTTTGCGATTCCACGAACCAGGCAAATTTCAACAAATGGCCGAACGCATGCGCATGAAAGCTCAGCTAGAAAGATTGCAAAATGAAATTTCACAAATTGCACGCAAGACTGGTATTAGCTCAGCAACAAAATTGGCATTGATAGCACCTAAACAAGATACACCCGATGATGTGCCATCTATGGAATGGTGGGATTCGGTTATTTTAACCAATGATTTAAATACCTTAGATGATGATGGTAAAATTAGCATAAGACATTCAGCTATTTCAAATTTAATTGAGCATCCAACACAAATGAAGCCGCCAAGTAAGTTGTGTTAATATTATTTTTTTACTCTTAGTAGTAATGTTTTTAGATAAAGAGAAAGTATTACAATGTAAGAAGGACTCATCTAAAGTCTGCATACAATTCCTATTTACATTTACACAGCGTAGGCCTAGGCCTTCAGATGGATCCGATGTAACAGACATTGAAAGCGAAGATTGGATGGGTCCGACGATACAAATGAGAACTTGTATGTGCTAAAAATTTTATTTCAATTTTTTTTATTGACAATATACAATCGAATGAATTTCAGTTTGTAATAACTTTTGTGCTGGGAATATTTTATTTGTAACCCCATAAACAAATTTGAGCCGTTAAACTGTTATCCAAAGCCCATAAATGCGATGTGAGTAGCTTGTACCAACTGTCACTTTGGTGGAAGCATACATATTGTATATAATTGTATCCAGCACAGTCTGACCTCATATTAATCCATTAGCCTTCTCAGGGCCTTCCTATAGCCACTGACCAGTATAGATCTCAATGTTTGTTATAGATTCTACCCCATTGCAATATTTCAAGCAATTAACCGAGTTGCCTAAAGAATAACCAGCATTTCTGCCTGGAAAACCCTGCAGTAGCTTGGTAGTCTTTACAGAAGGTATATATCCATATCCGATACTTAGCCTTTAGCTCCAGTCCTTTACCTTAAGCTTGTACCCGTACTCGAAAACTGCTCAACGGCCTAGCCGTTCCTATGCACTTGTTCCTCTCAACACATCCAAACGTATATCCTAGTTTCTACCAATGGTTTCTGCAGGTTTAGTAGGCTTTGCGCTCTTTCCTCGTTTTTTCCTCGTTGTTCCTCCTTCATGATAGTTGTTATCCAGGTCGACACCTAGGTAGGTTAAAATTCTCCACCTTATACTTCCTGATGAACAGAACAAGTTCCGTCTTCTCAGGATTAACTACCATGGCCTTATCCAGCACAAGATGTTAACTCCGCTAGCGCACTCGGCATGATCTCGCTTTTCGTGGAAGAAATTTCCATAATACTAGGATCACTAACACATGGGCTGAAAACCATAAAGAAAATAATAATAAAGAAAACACTTTTTTTGTCCAAAATTAGTTTTATTCTCCATCAAGAGCAATGCAATCATTCCATCGCCGCTCCAACATCTCACTACGACTTTTGCAGAACGATATACCTTTTGCCTCAAAATAGGCATTAGTTTCAGCGATAACCTCTTCATTCGTGCGAAATATCTTATCGGCGATCATATTTTTGAGGTCTGCGAACAGCCAGTAATCGCTGGGAGCAAATTCTTTCAATTCATGTAGTTTTGGCATTGCTTCGTAATCATCAACACGTTCTTGTTTTTGGTCGACAGTGAGCAAACGCGGCACCCACTTTCAACAGAGCTTTCTTATAGGCAAATGCTCTTGCAATATAAAACCAACACGTTCTTTTGATATCTTTACGATGTCAGCTAACTCAAGTAACTTCACTTTTCGATCATTCAAACGATTTTGGATATTTTTTTATGTTTTCTGGTGTTACCGCCTCATTTAGACGGTGTCTCTACGATCACGTCTAAAGTCAACGTTCTATTTTTTTATGATGGAACGGAAAACCCATAACACATTTCAAACCATAGCTTAGCTTGAAAGATATATTTTCCCATCAAGAAGCAATATGGAATTAAAACACGAAATTATTTTTGGTCAATTGGTTTGAAAATATCAAAAGTAGCGTCAGTCTTAGCACAATATAACTAATAATCATGAAATTTTAACAGCTGTCTTTTGAGGGTTAGCAATAACCGAAAAAATGTGAATGCAATAAAACTAGCGTCATGCATATATATGTTAGGCCTAAGACTTTTTAGACCATGTGTTATATTGTCCGTGTAAGAGCCACTCTTTTTCTCTACTTTCTACGTTTACCGCCAGCAGTCATAGAAGCGCTGATGGAACTCTTCCTTTGTGACTAGGACGTCACTGTCATTCGTAGGCACACCTCACCCAAGCCAAAGTCAGCATGAGAATTATTTACTATCAGGATTCTGTTAACGGGGGTTAACTGAAGTTATTTCCTATAATGCAAGCCCCCTCCTATATACCCGACCACGGTGTGAACTCGACAGATTTGGCCCTCAGGTAAACATGCTGAACATTACTCATAACGAGCGAATCAGTAGTGTTTCACAGATAGAGATTTATCAGACCAAAGATATCCGACCTTTGTTTTCAAAGTAAGATACTACTGGGCAATTAAAAATATTCTCGTTAGAATCCTAGTCCTGTTTTTACAAATTTTAAAATAATTACCTCTTCCTTTTTTTGCTTTACAACGTAATTTTTTTTTCAAAACAAAAAAAAAAAATAGATAACTACTGAATAATCGCTTTGTTAAACTAAAGATATAAATATTACCAACATTTTAATGAATCACAACTTATCTTTGCTTTATAGATGAACCACTAAAACCAGTTTATTTGCCAGTATTTCTTACTAAAAAGGAACGTAAGAAACTACGTCGCCAAAATCGACGGGAAGCGTGGAAAGAGGAACAGGAAAAAATTCGTTTGGGACTTGTACAACCACCGGAACCTAAATTACGTATATCAAATCTTATGCGTGTTTTAGGTACTGAAGCTGTACAGGATCCCACTAAAATTGAAGCTCATGTACGAGAACAAATGGCTAAGCGGCAAAAAGCTCATGAAGATGCTAATAATGCTAGAAAATTGACAGCCGAACAGAAAAGTGAAAAGAAAATACGCAAAATTAAGGAAGACACATCGTGCGGAGTGCATGTCAGTGTATACCGTATACGTGATTTACAGGATAATGCCAGCAAAAAGTTTAAAGTAGAAACAAATGCCAAACAACTGCATATGACCGGAACGGTGGTATTGTTTCGTGATTGTTGTGTTGTGGTAGTTGAAGGAGGGCCAAAACAACAGAAAAAATACCGACGCCTAATGATGCATCGCATTAAGTGGGAGGAGGATATGGTTAAGGGCCCTGATGGCCAAGAAGTTCCTAATTCTTGTGTTCTAGTATGGGAAGGTACTAGTCAGAGGCGACATTTCGGCGAAATAAAGTTTAAAATTTTTCCCATGGAAAAGATGGCACGAGAATTTTTCCAAAAACATCAAGTCGAACAATACTGGGATCTATCATACTCCGGTGCCGTTTTAGAAGCTTCCACAGATGAATAAATTCTGTAAAGTAGCAAATCAAGTTACATATTATGCCTATTTTGAAAATATAAATTTTAATATTTAGGTCTAAAATATTCAGGAAAACAAATTATCTATCTTCTTTACACAAACAATAAATAAGTGATGAAAATAAAAATCGTTGATTTTTGGATAAAACTACTACTACTGTTGTTCATAGTTATGATTTATTTTGTATTTCTGTTGAAGCCGACTGCTGATCATCGTCTTCAGTATTTTGTTGTAAAGCTATATATTTTTTAACTTTATTAACTAAAACATGGCGTATGGTATCCAACATTCTTTGGTTTACAGCAAGAGCGTGCTCACATAAACGTTCTAGGCTTGCAGGTAACAAGTAACCTTTTTGAAAACACTCCGATATTTGACCCACAGAAGACAAACTGGCTGTTACCACTATGCCATGCTCCTCAACTTCGCTATTATTGCAGGCTGCAAGGTTTAACAGTACTTCCTCAACATCGGCTGTAATAAAATTGAATTGTGTTTTAGACATTTGAATAATAAGATTTTATTTGTCACTTACTTTACCTGTAGGATTAATAAATTCTTGGTTTTTTAGGATGCAAACAGTTGAAGCTGTTATCAGATCATAGGTAGGTATGCCTCCTTCTATTAAAGCGGCTCCACAACAGTTAATGGCCGTACTTAAAGCACAACCATCATCGTCAATGATTAAAACTTTTATTTCCAACTGAAAATTGGCAAATTCATGACGACATATTACCGGTTCCAAAGATTTCTTCAGAGCAACACTCATAGAACTTTCCTTGCGTGCTATAACCTCATTATCCATGGCTGCAAATGGTGCGTACTTAACACTGCAAATTACTACACCCAAAGTACCGCTGTAAAGCATCAAAATAAATATAGTGTATGGTAACGCTAGACTTCTGAGACACCCACTACTGCTACTCTTACCATCTATTGGTTTGTTTGCTGATTTCCTTAGGCGGTTCTACCTGCGCCATAACCTTTGTATTGCCATATTCCATATAAGCTGAACCCTTTACATTCGACACGGCTCCCACCTTTAAAACTAAGATTTTATTTAATATAAAATTACATTTCATTCTAAAAGCTTTTCTATTTACATGTCGGCCTAGGCTCCAATTCGATAGTTTTTGGTTTAGCCAGTCTATCAAACATTTCTTGAGGATTCTCCCTAGTCTTATATAGGCCAAATTTTATTTGTGGTTCATTTCCCATTGATACAAACGACATTTTTTGTTATTTTATTTAAGAATTTAAAGAAAAAATTTTATTCACAGCGTGTTTTAAAATGTTTTTCTGCTTTTGTTTCTCGTCTTATTCTTTAATGAAGACACTTGTTGGTTGTCAAAAATCGATAACAAAAGCATATGTAATTATCGTTTTTATGAGTGCTGCCGTATCAATTCATATAGAAACAAAATTTAAATATTTCAAAAATAAATTCCTAAGATTCGCAAATACTATAATAAGATATAATATATGACACTATTAGTGACTAGTGAAGCTTGACCGAACAATAACTTTTTATTTTAACTCATGATAACGTATAAATTATTTCCATCCGTATCTTAACTAATGTCATTTGATGGTTAACATTGACAATGAAATAAACATCTGGTATGCTTGTGTTTTTGGAACTCACGTCATTTTTTATGGAAAAAATTTTATTTTTAACCCACTGTGTAACAAAACAGGCAATTGTTTTGAAAACAAATTGTGTAAGAATTCCAAAATTTGAGGTAAAAAAGAGAAAAATAGAAAGGGAACAAAATGCAGAAGTCAACTCTATTAGCCGAATGTAATACCAAAGAGCAAATGAGTGAACCCTGGCCAGCAGATGCTATACTCTACCAACCATACGAGGCTGAACAAATACTGTTGCCCGAGAATGCAAGCTGTTTGGCTGTTAAGGCGTACCTGAAAATGTGCAATTTGCCATTCGATGTCAGATCCTGCGCTAATGCCGAATTCATGTCTCCCGGTGGCCGTATGACGAAATTGCCTGTTTTAAGTGCTGGTGCTTTTGTAATAGCGGAATTTGAGCCGATAGTCAATTTTGTAGAGCATAAAAGTGAGGCTATTGGTCAATGGCTGGACGAAGATCAGAAGTATGATGTGCGTACTTATATGTCTCTGACTGAAAAGGTATTTACAATGGCTGAATTTTACATAAGTTTTATGGTAGACCGAGTTTACGAAGAGATTACTGCACCTCGCAATGGCTGTGTATTTCCCTGGCCTCTAAATAAAATGCAAAACTTTTCGAAACGGCGTTATGTGCGTAAACTACTAAAGGTCTATCAATGGGACGACCTAGAACTAGAGGATGTGATTGACAAGGTTACAAAATGCTGCGAATCACTACAAATGAAATTGCAATCATCAGACGGACCATATTTCTGTGGTAAACAGCCTTGTGAATTGGATGCTCTTGTTTTTGGTCATCTATTTTCGGTGCTAACAATCAATCTACCAAATATGGCTTTGGCACAAGTCGTGCAGCAATTTAAACCTTTGGTGCAGTTCTGCCAGTTTATCGATGATAAATATTTTCAAACTAAATCAGCATAAAGGTGGCTAATAACAAAATCACTTTTTGTTTCGCTTACGTATTGAAAAAATCTTTTATTTTAGTTTTTTTTTTTGTTAGTTGAACGAATATTTTTTTTTTAATTTAATTATACACAAATATTTTGTTAATAAATAAACATTATGTGCTATATATTTGAAGATGAAATCTGTGATATAAAACGATAGGAAATCAAATCTTTGTCACAGTCAGTAAATAGGTTTAATTATTGATTAATATCAGTCGAATAGGAACAGTATGTGGAATAACCTTCTCCACTGTATCTATGTTTCATAGACTTCGAAAAGCTTTCGACAAATTAAATTACGATGTGATTTGGAACTCTGTCATGTAGGAAGATCCCTCTTAAACTAATACGCTTTATTGAGGGTTTATATTGAAATGTATCTTACAGAATTAAACATGGTGAATTGTGGAGTAGGTCGTTGAAAGTTGGAACTGGTGATCGGCAAAATGAAAACTACAGGTATCGAAGCTACAGTGACCAAAAAACTATTCCTCACGAGTTTACAAATTTATTTAGTAATCAATAAAAAGTAATATAAATTCTAATAAAAAAAAGAAAACTTAGACTACAAAAAAAAAAAAAAAAAAAAAAATGCTCTCGTTCAAATTTTTCAGGTTACGAAGTTTTCCGGCTGTTTATTCTCTTCGTAAATAGTACAACCATGGTTGTCAAAAGTTTTCCTGAAATGTACCAAAATCAACTGTATCGCTAACCATTACAGTCCTTCAATTTAAATATCATACAGTATTTATTGATAAAGCTTTATAATTCCTGGAAAATTGTCTTTGTTTTATTTTTCTATAAGAAACTTAACATATTGTGATTAATTAACAATGCTAAAAAATTATGTATCAAAAAAATTCATACGCTTTGTTTACATTATTCCCAACGGCAACCATAATTACAACCAAAAACATGTATGTGACAAGCGTTACTAAATGTGCAGATTTGTCTGTATTTTGCAGTTTTTTAAGCATTGAGCAGTTTTGAAGTTTTTTTTCTAAAGTAAGTTTTTCTGTAAATTATGCAGAATTTGCCGCTTTCAAGATTTTAGTCCTTTACTTTCAATTTTGTTATTTTAATTACAATTTCTGAAATAAGAATTTCATCTCATTTGCTTAATATTTCTAGTATTTTTTTTAATTTTTGGCCACTGATCACATAGAAAGAGAATTCACACAGTGTATGCTACTCACAGAAATAAAATTGTGTTTCTGCGCAGTCGTTTTAGAAATATACATTTTTTTGGCAGAATAATAGTAGGATCACATTACCTATTACGTTAGTACGTACGTATGAGTGATATATCTGTCTAACTAATAAAATATCACATACGTACTTACTTACGTAGTAACGTATGTAACCCCAATGTTCTTATGCCAAAAAAATATATTTCTAAAACAACTGGGCAGATTAAAAAAAAAGTTTTAGCCTTATTTAAAGGTAATTTTATTGCAGATATTCGTTTTTAAGCCTATTCAACTAACTAAACTGTATCTGAATTACGCGACTATATGTTCTGCAAACTCCTCTATTTTCAAAATATCGGTAGATCTCGAAAATGAAAGCTAACATAGAAAACGGCTAGCACCACTGGATTCAGCGTACTCGAATCAGATTTACCTGCCGAGTGCCACGCTTGTCGGAAAAGAAGTGCCAAATTCGAGCACAGTGTTATTATATCATCTCATTTATTTATATAGCATTTAATTTGTTGTGTTATGATTGAATAAGCAATACACTATGAAATAAATTATCGAAATGTTTTTTATAATTTAATATATAAAAATTTTAAAATTTTTTTATCGGGTATGTTACACATTCCGATCAATTCCAGGTTTTGATTCTGCATTTACAATTCTTATAGACTTAGTTTTGTGTTCTCGAAATTCCGAACGATTTTGTTTATTTAAAAATAAAAATGAAAGTACAAAAATAAATAAAATGTGTTATATTTACAACAATTTTTCTTCATATCGCACACTAAATCATGAACAGTCACAATTCAGAATTTATCGAAATCGCCGTTTTTGCATAAATCAATTCACAAATCGAATATCTAACGACAAAAAATTTTTCGTTTCCATATCTGTCTTCTTTAACTAGTAAAATACAGTTACGCTACTTGTGTCGCTTGAACATAATCAGCTGAAGTGACTTTTTAACGCAATAGTTGTAACGTAGCAAACCAACCTTACGGGCAACACTGTTATAGATTAGTTGTGTCATACCATAACTTCATAACCGATTAATTTAATTTTACAACAAAATATAATTTTCAAAAATAATTTTTATCCGCTCTGAACATTTGAACATTTTGACTATTGAGTTGGTTATGGATGACAACAGAATTTTAGTTGCTTAGCCAGTTGCCCAAAATTGTATAATGTATGGCAACTTGCAACTAATCTATTAATTCTCGTTGCGATTTAGGCAACTACAAATTTCTAGTAACTAAAGTTCTGTTGCCATGCATAATCGACACATTAGTTTGCGATATGTGTTCTATATTTTCCGAGAAATAGACTTCAAAATTTTTTTGTTTGTAAATAAAAATCAAAACACAAAAATAAAAAAAAAATAAATCACTCGTAATTTTAGAGGTATGTCACACATTCCGATCGAAATGGTTTTGATTCCGTATTTGAAATTCCGATCGATATTGTTTTTTGTTCTACAAATTCCGAACGATATTATTTATTCTAAATAAAATTTAAAATGTGTGATATTGTGTTATATTTATAGTAATTTTTCTTCATATCGCTCATTTATTACAACAGTGTCATAACTCAAAAAACAACATTTTTCAGGAGAGCTGTTTTAAATTTCAATTTTTCATTACTTAGCATTGAAATGGGAATAAACACTTTGCGCCTATGCTCATAATTTTATACTAGTCGTAAAGAATTTTTCACACAATATAGATCACATATTTTAGAATACTTAACTAAAAAATCAATCAGCAATAAATGAGCGATATGTGTTATATTTCACCCAAGAAGTAGACTTTAAAAATTGTTAGTTTGTAAATAAAAATCAAAACAAAAGTTATTGAAAAATAAAATCACTTTCATTTCGAAGAAAATTTTCGTTTTATGTTTTCTGTATAAGCTAATTACGGAATTAATTCCACTTTCGATTGGAATTGAATTCTGTGGCAGCTTGTATATGAAGGAAAAAACCTATTTAAAGCTAGCATGTGGGTTTCATTACAAATTTCACGTTTCTTAACAACTTTCCGAGTAAGAGTTATGGTGATGTGTTGAAACAAAATGAATAAGAACTACCAATTTCCTAAAATTTTCCGAATACTTTGCAAATACACTGTCGATGTAGCTATCTTAAGCATTTGTGAAGACCCACAGGAAGCAACTCAATATTTAGAAGATTGTATTGTAAGAAGTAATAAAACTGCTTAATTAATGTAAAATGTAGATTAATATTTAATTTAAATTACTTGATATATATATAAAAAAATTACTAAATCTGGATTATTAAATTGTGTATAAACATTTAACAATATTTAATAAAAATGTACAACAGCTATTTCTTTCAAATGTGTTCAAAATAGGGCCAAAATTAATTTTGAAATTGACAAAATACATAAAAGGCCAACTTTAGTATTCATCGAAAAATGGAAAATATTTGTGATGACCATTCTCTCTGTAAAAATACAAAAATATATATTTAATACTCATGTTCACAATTAGCATGAAAGTAAGATTTACGAAACACAACAGAAATTCAGGCTTTCGAAGTTAAATTTCAACTTACCGAAACAAAGCCACATAGCGATGATTTTCATTTAAAGCATCAATTGATTTCATAATATGATCCTCTATTTTCCAATCGAATACTTCCATATTGCTCAATATGCGACTGGGTGTCACCGATTTGGGTATAACAATATTACCGCGCTGGACTTGGTAACGTATTAATACTTGGGCTGGTGTTTTTTCATATTTATTGGCCAGTCTTATTATCTAAAAAGACAAATAAAATTATTATAAAGCAGCACTTCAAAAAATGTATACGTAAACGTATATACCAATGGAATTTTCATTGGTGTTTTCTCATTCTCTTTCTTCCAGGCACGTCCGGGAGAACCCAAAGGACTATATGTCATAACGTTAACATTGTTTGATTTACAAAAGTTTATCAATTTTGTTTGCGTTAGCAATGGATGACATTCAAATTGATTTACGACCGGTTTTATTTTTCCACATTGTAATACTCGTTCCAGTTGTGCTTTATTGAAATTGCAAACACCTATTGATTTGGCAAGACCTTTTTCTACCAAGTTTTCCATTGCCTTCCAGGTATCAAGGTAATCAATATGAGAAACTTTAATGCGTTTACATGAATCTCTGGGAAATAGTTCTGGTCCCTCGAAATAACCCATAGGCCAGTGCATTAGATAAAGATCTAAATAGTCTAATTGTAAATCGTTTAAAGATATTCTTATAGCCTTTTCGACTACTGCCGGACGATGATATGTATTCCATAGTTTACTAGTTATGAATATATCCTCTCTAACAGAAAGAAAAACAAAAATTAAATAAAAAACAAAATTCTTTTAATACCTAGTATATATATACCTACCTTTTTACAATGCCTTCATCCAGTACAGACTTAATAGCTTTGCCTACAAATTTTTCATTTTCATAAAGATGGGCACAATCGATTAAGCGATAGGCGTTTTTAAAGGCAAATTTTACTGCTTCCTCAACTTGTTCGCCTGTACCCTTAAAAAGGCCATTAAACATTCAAAATTCTCGTTTTTATACTCGGTTTTAAAAATTCACTTACTCCCCAGGTACCCAGACCTAGCACAGGGATTTCTATGCCATTATTTAATTTAAGTCTTGGTATTACTTTGGGCACATTACAAGATTTAGGCAATTTTCTTCGTAACCTTAAAAAAACATTATTAATATGAAACTTTTTGAACATTAAACTTACTTAGCCCATTTTTGTCCTGATAAATGTATGGACCTATATGGCATAGCATATAACATTTGTAAGGCTTTCATTTCGTATATTTATAATTAAATCATTATTTGTTGTTGTTAATTTGTAATTTTTAAAATTTAGCCGAAAAAAAAAGAAAAATTTTTGTAAAACTTTTTAATTTTGTCTATTTTTAAATTAAAATTAATGTTTCAAGTCAAATTATGCATATCGAGTAGACCCATTATACCGATTTGTAATCGATTCTAATAAAATTAGCCAGATAGAGAAAAATGGAATTTAGCCTGAAAACGGCAAAATAGTAAAGTTTGCTAGCATATAAAGTAGGAGCAAAATATTAAATATTTTCTGCTGAAATAAAGGGAGGTCCAACTAAAACGCACGATGTTAATTGTAAATAAAACAAAACTCATTCAGAGAATTATTTTAATGTATATTTTTTATTATGATCGGCCAAATGCTCGCCACGGCTTCGGTGGCATATCTCTATCCGTCGGTCAATATTTTTAATGACTCTGAGACATAATTGAGGTTCAATGCCGTTAATGTGCCGAATTATCTCATCCTTTAGCTCTTGAATTCTTCTTGGCTTATTGACGTACACTTTTTCTTTTAAATATCCCTAAAGAAAGAAGATCAACGGTGTCAAATTACATGATCGTGGTGGCCAACTAAGATAGCCACAACATGAGATAACACGGCTATTGAATTTCTCGCACAAAAGATCCATTGTTTCGTTGGCTGTGTAGCAAGTAGCACCATACAGTTGGAACCACATATTGTCCAGGTCCATATCCTCAATTTCTGGCCACAAGAAGTCCCCTTATCATCTCGCGATAGCGAACACCATTCACGGCAACTTCGCTTGGCCGACCTCACTTTCGAAGAAGTAGTGTCCAGTAATGCCACCAAACAGTCACTCTTTGTGGATGCATCGCCTTTTTAACAATCACTCGTGGATTCTCATTTGCCCAAATGTGACAATTCTGCACACACAAAAATGACGAAGTGTATGAAATGCATTTTGATTTGAAGGCCCATTTTCGTAAAAGGCTTCAACAATCTTAACGAGCTGCTAAATTGTGTATATTTCCATGGTTGAATTTGTCACACACTGAAACAAAGAAATGGTAAACAGATCTCTAATGGAGTCTTACTTTTGTGGCAGATACAAAGGTACTTCGGAGTATGGGTCGAGAGTGTTTGACAGTCATGGTGGATATTTAATAAGCGGGATGATGAGTAGATGGGACGGCGGTATATTTCTTTTTTTCTCCATCACTCCTCTAGAGAGCATATTGGCTTTCCAAAAAGCATCCCTTATTTTGCTTTAGTTTCAGTAATCAAGTTGATTTTCAAGCTAAGTAGATGATTAATCTACTGTAGCTCGCCCCCAAATGGTTGTGTGTAGTTGTGAAGATCCTTGCTAAGTGGTGGTGGTGGTGGTGATCTTTACTTAGCATTGTATTTTTTCCCAGTAGGTGACGAGTTTTCCTTTTAATTCGTCTGATGTTTGTCATCATCACCAGAGGTAAGTTGAAAGGTCAGGGGTGCTTCTTTAGATGGATTTGTCTTGAGAGTGGTTACAGTCTTTTTATTAAACACTCGAAACTGCAATTAAACATCACTACATCACGGTACTTCTAGTACAACGTTACTTTTACATTTATACATATTACATTTATATCGTTATTCCTCTTGTTAGCATATGGCTTCCACAAAGCATCTCCATCTTACATGGTGCACCGCTATTGTTTTTGCTTCTTCCTATGTTAAATTGTTCTGTCTTAGTTTCTGAATAATGCAGTTGTTTCTTAGTCGACCACTTTTTCTTAGACCTTGAAGATTCCACTCGAGTGACATACTAGTGATACTATAGGGACTTTTTCGGATAATGAGACCGATCCACACCCATTTTCTTTTCCTCATCATTTCTCATTAGTCATGTACCACAGTTTTGTTTTACTTATGATATTAGACTGGAGTTTCACTGTTATACAGCAGAACTGATTTACCACATGAGTTGAATATTCTGAGTTTCTCCTTTGTGGCTTTATTGAGTCATCTGTTTCTGGGCAGATGTTTGTAGTCATTGTACTACCTAGAGCTCACAAACTAACTACAACTCCACTTGTTGATTCTCATGGCCTTGATTTTCTTAAAATTTAGTTTAAGTGCAACATTTCGAACCAATCTTTTAAGACCTCCAGTTTCGACTGTATATTGAAGATTTCAGGCCAGAGTAGATAAATGTCATTCGCATAGTCCAAATCTTTGAGTTGGCGCGAGCGTCTACATGTTATTCATCTTCCCTTTGAACAGACTTTGCTCCTTAGGTCATCCAGCACGATGGTGAACAGCTGAGCATCATTGTTTTACTCCAGTATTAGTGTGAAATGGTTGACTAATGTTCCCGTGGTGAAAAACTGAAAGTTCTGCATCCTCGTACTTAATTTCAATATTGATTTCGCCTGCGATGAGCTCGTATTCACGGTCGATGTCAGCTCCTCTCTATTTCTGACATTTGATTAAGAGCTTCTCCATCTTCTGCTCAGGCTTAATCTTTTGCCTCAAAATAGGACTCAGTTTTAGCGATAACCTCTTTATTCGTGCATTTTTTTTGAGGTTTGCGAACAGCGAGTAGTCGTTGAGAGCTAAATCTGGTGGATACGCTGAAACAATTCGAAGTTCAATTCATGTAGTTTTGTCATTATTTTGATTGGAATATAAAGCCAACATATTCTTTTGACATTTTTACGATGTCAGCTAACTTACGATCATTCAAAAGGATTTTGTGGATTTTTGATGTTTTATGGTGTTACCACCTCAATTGGACGTCCATTGCGTTCTGCATAATTGGTGTCTCTACGACCACGTTTGGAGATAACAAACCACCGTTTTATTGTTGTTTCTGATGGAGCGGAGTCCTCATAACACTTTTCAAGCCATTGCTTCGCTTGAATGGTATTTTTTCCCATCAAGAAGCAGTGTAGAAACAAAAAGACGAAATTATTTTCAATTGTTCTGAAATTAACAAAAGTAGCGTCACTCTTCGCACAGTGACTCAATTATGATGAAATTTTAGCAGCTATCTTTTGAAGGTTAGCACTGACTGAAAACAAGATGAAGTCAGTAAAACTAGCGTCATCTATATGTTAGGCCCGGGATCTTTCAGCTCATGTGTTGGGAGATATACACCTTATGCTGGTAGAAGGAGCCACCCACCTATGACTAGATGAAATGTCTGACACAATTATATTAATCGCTCTCCATTGTTGTTCTTAACCACACAACCGTGCGTCGTGACACCAACACTAACACCTGACAATAATAATAACACTGATCTCTGTATTCTAACCTACGACGAACCTATGTTAAAACAAATTAAACGTAGAAATTGGAGGTGGATCGGCTATACTAACAGAAAGAAGCACTACAGCACCACATGACGATGATACTTAAGTGAAATGCTGCGATTGTCTAAAGAATACCTAAAGATTAACGACACTCTAAGAACTCTTGAGTACAGTAAAGGTGAGATAATACTGATCCTAGACCTGCTAAGACCCATACTTCTATATTACAGCAGGTTTAGGATCAGTATTACCACCTTTGCCGTACTCAATTTATACTTTGAGCTCAAGGGCGTGCATTTCTGCAGTAATCACTTCTATACATGCTGCTCAGAGTGTAGAGCATTATTTATGCAATTGTCACAGTTCAATACGAAGTAAAGCTCTACACCCGTTATGTTTTGTTATTCTTTCGTCTGGTTTCGATAACAATAACATTTTAATTTGATTGACTTATGATGTACATCAAAAATTTATATTGATTTTGATTTATTTTTTTAATTTACTTTTATTACATATTTAGTCGCCTTTAAAGGAATTAAGTTTTATTTTTCTTTAAATTCAATATATATTTTTTATTAACGTTTGGAAAAGCATCAAAATCCATTAAAAATGGCCGCTAAAAAACCAGCTGACAAAAAAGCTGAAAAAGAAGAGAAAAAAGAAGAGGAAGAAGAGTTTATAATACCGGAAGTACCAAAAATAAAACTTAATGACGACAGAGATATACCAGTTCTTGGAATCTCAACTGTAAAAGTAGGTTCATTGATTTAGAGAAAAAAGCAATGGAAATTGCAAAGTTAGAAAATATTTAAATAAAAAAGATTTCAATTTGCATGTTGAAAACAGTTTAAAAATAAATGCAAAGACAATATAATAGAAGCCCTCAAATGGGGTTATCGCCACATTGATTGTGCTGAGGTGAATGGCAATGAGAAGGATATAGGCGAGGCTCTAAAAGAACTAATGAAAAAGGGCCTTAGAAGGTTGGTATTGTCCGTAGAGCACTGGTACTTTAAAACTATTTTATCGTCTGTGTTTTTTTTCTTAATTTAGAGAAGAGCTTTATGTGACAAGCAAATTATGGAATACCCATCATTCTGGTAATTTAGTGCGAAGAGCTTGTGAACTTTCTTTGAGAAATTTAGGTCTAAAGTATTTGGACTGCTACGTTATGCATTCACCGATGGGCTTTAAAGAGGGTGACGATTGTTATCCGAAAGATGAAGACGATAAAATTATTTTTTCCGATGTTGATTTTCTAGACACATGGAAAGCTATGGAGAGATTAGTACAGAATGGTTTAGTTATATCCATCGGTGTGGCTAACTTTAATGTAAGACAAATTAGTTTACTTTTGGAAAAAGCTCGCATTAAACCCGCTCTTTTGCATGTTGAATGCCATCCGTATATGAATCAACAAATTTTAGTAGATTACTGTGCGGCCAACGAAATAATGGTGGTGGCAAATTATGTTTTTGGCTGTCCTACAAGCATATATCGTATGTACAATAAGCCACCTCTATTTCATAATCCAAAAATTGTTGACTTAGCCCAAAAAGCTAAGTGTACTCCAGCCCAACTTCTTATACAATATCAATTACAAAGGGGTAATGTTGTCGTAGCTACAGCGGTAAATCGCAATCAAATGAAAGAGAATATTTTAAGTGTTAATTGCAAATTAAGCACTCAGATTATGGAAGAAATTGATGCATTGGATACTGGCACAAGGGTACAATTGTTTAATGAGTAAGCACTATGCACATATAAATATATTTTTTATTTTTTTTTAATCATATTTCAATGAAATATAAAATGAATAATTGGGCTTTTTCTTCTGCAGATGTAAAGGCCATCCACATAATCCATATGAAAAAGATTTGTGTTGATTTTTTAAATTATTTTATAAATTTTTTGAATTCTAAAATTGTAATTTGTTAAAAAATTTATGAAACAAATGAATAATTGATTAGCTTTATTCTCCAACCACAGTTATCGATATAACACATGGGCTGAAAAGTCCCGGGCCTTACAAAGAAATCACTTTTTTTGTTCAAAATTAGCTATATTTATCAACGTAATCTCCATCAAGAGCAATGCAATCGTTCCAGCGCCGCTCTAACATTTCAATACCACTTTTGTAGAAGTCTATCTTTTGCTGCAAAATAGGCCTTAGTTTCAGCGATAACCTCTTCATTCGTGTGAAATTTCTTAGCGAAGAGCAGTTTTTGGGGTCTGCGAACAGCCAGTTGTAGTTGGAAGCTAAATCTGGCGAATACGGTGGATGTAGAAGCAATTCGAAGTTCAATTATGTAGTTTTGTCATTGTTTTGATGCGGTCAGCAGTGAGCAAACGCGGCACCTCACTTTGAACATAGCTTTCTCATAGTCAAATGATGATGCAATATAAAGCTAACGCGTTCTTTTGATATCTTTACGATGTCAGCTAACTCATGCAACTGCACTTTCCGATCATTCAAGACGATTTTGTGGACTTTTTTGATGTTTTCTGGTGTTATCGTCTTATTTGGATGTCCACTGCGTTCTGCATCATCGGTGTCTCTACGACCAAGTTTGATGTTAGCAAATCAACGTTTTATTGTTGTTTCTCATGGAGCGTAGTCCTGGACGGTATTTTTTCCCATCAAGAAGCAGTGTAAAATTAAAACACGAAATTGTTTTTGATCCATTGTACTGAAAACACAAAAGTAGTGTCACTCTTAACACATAACATACAAACAATTTAATAGAATATTATGAAATTTTTACAGCTGTCTTTTGAAGGTTATAACTTACTGAAAAAGAGGTGAATGTAATAAAACTAGAGCCATCTATTTGTTAGGCCCGGGATTTTTCAGCCCATGCCTATGATATACAAAAAATAATAGTTTGTATGTATGAGAGATGCCACGCCCACATATCCGATTCCACCCATTTTCCAATTGAATTTGTATTGACACCAAGATAAAAATCAGTATTTACATACTTTGCATGGGAGGTAGGTAGCATGTCGACTTATCTGAATCCGTCCACTTTTCGACTGATAACTTATATTGATATACCTAGAAATTTAGGCCAAATTCAGAAAATCTATGGAATTAGACCTGTGCAACTCATGTATTGGCTTGTATATCGATGGAGTGATTCGCGAGTTATTAAATGATGAACTTAGGACAACTTATCTTTATATATACTATAAATTGCATTTGAAATTTAGACCCTTATTTCGGTTTACAAGTCGACTCAGTTGAATTGAAATTTTAGTTTGAATTTTATGGTTTGGTGTTATCGATGACAACTTATCCTTTTGTTTTGTCAACTGAAATTTCAACACAGCTTAGTTGAATGTAAGCCGTAATAGGGGCATTAATATCAAAATTGGTAAAGTAGGTTATTAGTTGAGAAAACACATTTTTGATAAGTTAGTATATATGTACATGACTTTGATTAAATATGAAGATATTATTGGTCAAAGTCAGGATTTATTTTTCATTATGACTAAACCCTATTGAGTGGCCTTTTTTGTACTTAAGACTTTATATTATGAACATTAATTAGTGTAACATATTAAATGAAAAAAATATATATTAATTTTAAGTTAAAATTCACTAATTTGCCCTGAATAAACGTTACTTATTTGAATCATTAACACTTAAATTAATATACTGTAACAATTGAGCGACTTCATTTAGACGCTCGCAAACTAATGCCAATGACGGCGTCGAAGCTAGCTTATAACGACGACGCTGAAACGTTTTTTAGTAGATCGCCTTTGATTTATAAATTTGCTGTTATTCACTAATTTGCCTTGATTATTTCTTCGTCTTCGTCGGAAGTGAAAAGTTAAAGTAAAGGAGCAAATAAGCACCCCGAAAAAATTATTTCAATATATATATTTTTCTATTGAAAAAGATTGTTTATTGTAAAATTAAACATTTTTGTTTGCCATATGATTATAAAGAATATCGTGAAATTTAAGTTTTACTTCAAAAACGAAGAAGGAAAAGTGAAATAATCAAGAGAAAAAAATAACAAAGAAAAACATTTGCTATAACAATATAAAAAAACGAAGAAGCAATAGAAAAAAGAAAATTACGTAGAAATAGAAAAAATAGATTTATTTTGTTATAAAAATTATTTGATAAATCCTTAAATAGAAAGTATGTTTTAATATAAACCAATGTAAAAAAATAGTAATTCCAAATAAAGTGCTTGAGAAATATATTTTTTTGTTGTGCCCACAGTAAAACCCTTGAAAATTGATTTTCCCCAAAAATACGTATAAAGAAAAAAACAGAGAGGCTAAAGAAAAAAAAAAGAAAAACAAACTGCACTTCAAGTGCACAAGAGCTATATAAACTGAAAGAGAGTGCATTCGTTGTGTGCGTGTGTGCATCTGTATATATTATATGAATTTTTGTGCGTAGTATGTAAAAAAGCATTACAAAAACAAATTTGACAACAAGTCCTCCTGTAATATCTTTTTCTTCTGTTTTGTTTTAAAATAATTTTCTTCATTTTCTTTTTTTTATAACAAAGAATATATATTTATATGACATTTTCTAACACTGTTTTAAGTGTATTTGTATATAATAAAGCAGCAACAAAGATACACGTTTTTGTATAACTGTTTATTAGTTAATTGACATTTTGTACTCTTGCAACAACAAGCACTGCTACAACAATTTAAGCTTAGAGAAAGAAGACATTTGTTATAACATATGCAACAATGAATATTGTTGGTGATTATGAATATAGTTCCAAGGATATGTTAGGCCATGGAGCCTTTGCCGTTGTTTATAAAGGACGTCATCGCAAGGTAAGTTTTTAATTATTATTCTTTAGAAATTTTTATTTATCGTTGCTTACATACGAGTATGTATGTATAAATTGTTTGACAATTGTAACTTTTTCTATTGTTTAAGAATGGTTGATAACTTTGGGTTTTTCGTAAATCATGAAAAGTAGAACATTACTAGGTAGTATGTATATAATAGGGCATAACTCAAAAACATGAATTTTTTAGTTAAGTATTCAAAAATATGAGGAATACGATTTGCATATGAATACCTATATCAATATTAAATAAAGGGAAAATGAAAATTTTCAACAGCTCTCCCGAAAAATGTTATTTGATTTATGACACTCGAAGCAAATGAGCCATATGCATACTTTTTGAAACGGATTTTTACTGATTACCAGCCTTTAAGCCTCTGATCCGGTGAAGTTTTGTTTATGAACAGAATTTAGTAGTATTTTTAACGATGTTTAACAAATGTGATTAATACAGGCATATTTTAATGCCTCATTTTTATGGCCCCCATTTAATTCAAAAAATTAGTTCCTACTTCTCTGTCTTTCATTCCTGCCTTTTGTTTTTATTTCAATTGTAGACTATGTAAATTCGTTTTACCGCATTTGCTTTAACATTCATTTTCTAAATATGCAAAACATAATAAAATTAAAAAAATAAGTGCGAGTAATATGCAAAATATGCTGATAATTTTGTAGAAAAAACAAAACAATAAAAACGCGATCAGAATTATTAGTATTGTTTTGATTTTGATTCGAATATAAAATACAGATTAAACTGAAAAGCATTAAAGAGAAAAACAATAAAACAAAAATGTTATTTAAATAAAATCTCCATAATTTTTTATAATTTTATTCACTGATTAGCTAATACCTATCGTTCTTCGCTACCTCCATCTTAATTAATAACTTATATACTATCTTAGTTACACCTATTGCCCTTATCTCTATTTAGTCTTCTTCCGGTCAAAATTCAATCATTTTTTCCTTCCAGAAAGACACTATAGATTTTGCTTTTAAGTTGTATACAGTGTTCAAACAAACAACTAAACATTTTTATATAGTATAGATATATACATAAATAGCTTTTTTGTAGTGTGATATCTGCAATATCGCCTTTTTTGGCTGAAGTGCATAGATAACGCAGCTTTAATATTTGTACCACGCCCACCTTCTAATTCTGCTCAGTTTTTAATTGATGATTTGTGTTTACTATGAAGTCAATCAGATAAAACTCTGAACTTTTAGCTATAACTGTTCTCAAGATATAATATAATCAATATTTACTTTGTATGGGAGATACCACTCTCACTTGTACAAATCCGCTCTTTTTTTACTGATGATTTGTATTGACAATGAATCTATTTGAACAAAATTTAGAACCATTTTTGTTAACATTTTAAAGATAAAGACAAATAAGTATTCACTTTGAACGGGCGTGGCACCGAGTAGTTGGAATATGCATTTCCCTTCCATTTTCAAGAAAATCGGTTCAGCCGTTTAGCTGTCTATAAGGCACAAACAAACGAACCAACAAACAAACATATATACAAACACAAATTCATTTTTATATATAAGATTGTAAATTAGAATATACAGTGACAATGAAAAGTATGTACACTCCAGAACATTTTACCATCACTGAACGGATCAAATTTTTTTGTTGTTAGTGCAAGTTTTGCAAAAGCACAATTGAATTTAAGGCATTGTGACGGCATCTCTATGGTTTTGTGTCGCATTTAGCAGACGATGTAGGACCTTTTCACAAAATTTATGGTATAATGAACCGATTTAAGTATAGAAATATTTTAGAAATTAAAACAAGTCCATATGCTAAGAGAATTGGACCACTTCGATGGGTTTTTTAATACGATAATGATCAGTATGTGTTTCTCATTAGTCAACTTCCACATTTTTGTGATACTTATGGTATAAGCCCAGAGTATTCTGCCTATGGTTCTGAGAGACTTATTGATGAATACCTGGAGCTTTTGCCGCATGTTTTTCGATACAAGCCAGCTTTCACTGTCATACAGCTGAACTGATTTAACACATGAGATGAATATTTTGAGTTTGCTTATCTATATATCTCTCTATATATTGGGTCCGCCATCTAACGTTTTTTTTTCAACTAGTGCTTATTTCGTGAATGGTAACATTTAGCTCATGTCTGATTTGACAGATAATTAGTTTTATCCTTCCGCTTAGCGAATATGGTTATGTATATACTTGAACAACGCTGGGAATCTGGACCTGCGATCGACTTACAGAAGATGCTGATTATGCAAAAAAATCATCTTTTCAGATGCAGCTCATTTTGATCTTGGCGGGTATGTATACAAGCAAAATTGTCTTATTTGGGGCACAGAAAACCCCCACGCATACATTGAAAAGCCGATGCACCCAAGACGAGTCACTGTTTGGTGCGGATTTTGGTCCAGAGGCATAATTGGGCCATTATTCTTCGAAAATGAGCAAGGATTGGCCGTTACAGTCAATGGCGATCGTTATCGGGCCATGTTGAACGAATATTTGTTCACAAAAATTGAAGAGGGGGATATTAGCAACATTTGGTTTCAACAAGACGGAGCTACGTGCCACACAGCCGAAGCTACACTCAATGATTTCCACCCTGTTTTTGAAGATCGCATTATTAGCCGCAGAGCTGATGTCGTTTGGCCACCTCGGAGCTGCGATTTGACACAGTCGGACTATTATTTGTGGGGTCAAAGAAAAGTGTTACGCCAACAAGCCAGAGACAATTGACGCTTTAAAGAACAATATTCGTGAAGCCATTGGTGAAATACAACTGCACACAATCGATAATGTGCTTAAAAATTGGACCGATCGTGTAGGCTACTGCATGGCCAGTCGAGGCAGCCATTTGAATGAAATTATTTTCCATTATTAACCAGAAAGATTGTACTTTCAAATAAAAGAAATTTGAGAAAATATTCAGTAGTTTTTTTATAGCATTTTCAAAAAAACAAAAAAAAATATTTGGCGGACCCTATACAAAGGTTATATGATTTACACTGACGCAAAGAGTAAAATAAAATGACTATTCATTTTGATATTTGTCGTTTTTTTAACACTGTACATACTTTTGAGATGGCGACTGATCAATCTCTGCATACCTTTTTTATGTATCTACAGTGGTATCTATATGTTTTTTATTTAACCAATGCTATAAAATTGCAGTAGTGGTGATAGCGTTTAAAAGGTAGAGCACGGTACCAACATTTAAATACATATGTTTGTACATAAATTTACCCTTTGTGAGTGATAAAAGATTTGTGGTACGAATAAGTGAGTTTCCTGTACTAATGCATTAGAAGAATATAATAATAAATATCAGGTAGTAAATGGTACAGCTATCAATATATGAAGACGGGTGTAGGTATACATAGTTGGACTTTCCTTAACTATAGCACTATTTGTTTGTAGAATAAGAATAACATGTATAATATACATTACATATTTTGGTAGTTACTGTAGTCACAATGATTCTTTGTTATACCATATGTTAATGTATTTGCTTTCATTGGGGTTTTCTGTTTTTTTTTTAATATATTTTTGTAATAATCCTAATTTTAAATTGTTTAGTATTGGTTTTTTAGGTTTATTATACTGTAGGAATATTGAAATATTTCGAGTTTTCTCATTTACTTTTTTTTAAACAATAATAGTTATAGTAAAGTACACAAAAATATAATTTTGTTATTGTTTGGTTTTAAGCACTTCTGTTTACTTTATCATCAAAACAACAAGAAATATACCAAAAAATAACAATAATAAAAGAATTTCCTTTACAAATGACCTCATTACGATGGTGTTTGTAAACGACAACAAATAACATAAATTGAGAAAAGAGAAATATAAGAAAGATGATGAAAAGAGATACAGAAAAACTAAAAATACTAGTTTTGAGTAAATATTTATAAGTTGGTGTTTTATTTGTTAGTGCGAGTAGTAGTAATTTTCGGTTAATATTTCATCAGCTGTTTATATCAAAAGTAGTTTATAAATAAACACAAGTTTGTTTTGCAGTTAAAGTTATAAGTTTATATATTCTTTTGTTACCTACGCCTTATTTGTCTTCCTTTGAGTTAGCCATCAGCTGTTTAATTATGTATCTCGTAAACCTTTTTTTCTGGTATTAATTACTATTTTTTAAGGTTTTTAATGGAAATCACTCACTAGTACAAGAAATACATATGTATACATAAGTATATATACATATGTATAAATACATATGTATACATATGTATACAATATGTATATATATACATATGTATACATACATATATATACAATATGTATATGTATACATATGTATACATACATACATATGTATACAATATGTATATGTATACATATGTATACATACATACATATGTATACAATATGTATATGTATACATATGTATACATACATACATACATATGTGTATACATACATATGTATACATACATATGTATACGTGTGGCTCATATATTATTTAATATAACTGATCTTTGATAACAAATATACATATGTATGCACATATGTGGCTCTTTTTTTGTATTTAGGTAGGTAGTCAGAATAGCAAACTCAAAGATATGTACTTTAATATACAAAAAAACATATTTGATAACAATATTTTTAAAATAATATCTATTATATAGCTTCGAAACAAATGAATATATGTATATACACACATGTATACATATATATGTATAAAACTATGTACACATTTTTCCTCACCATGATTATTATGACCAATAATTTACAAGAAAATCAAGTTTATTTTATACCTCTTCTTTCTCTTCTCTTTTTTTGTAAAATATTACACATATACACACGCACACGGGCTACACAGCGCTGAGTGTGTTATAAACAGCTGTTTTTTTTATTTCATCTTTTGTCTAAGCGATTGTGTATGTGTATGTTTTTTATTATATTACCATAGAAAATCTGTTTACATTTAATAGAAGTAATTATTGCTGTTCTCTTATTTGGTCTCTCATTACACAGTGTTACCACCTATTTTTTCTTTCTTCTATAATTTTTTTCTGTATTTGTTTCTTGAAGTTAGTGACTTTTTAAAGATTCTTTCATGTAAATGTTGTCCGCAGCTATTTCCATCATTTCGGTCGGTATTTCACCAATGGCAGCTGTAATTTTGTCTGCCACTGTTGGAATTGCTCACCAAACTTGCGTGCTGTGTGGCATGTGGCAATTTCAAAAAAATTTTCTCAGTGTATAACAAGTAAAACCTTTTCTATGCATGATTTCATTATCATTTGTTATTTATTTTTTTAACAGAGAGATGGAAAGAAAGAGGGTAACTGATAAAGAGAAATATAATTCTAGTTTTTCTTTTTTTCATTTTTTTTTTTCACTTTTGTTTGAGGGATTGTAAGTGAATGTATAAATGTGTGTGATTTAATTATTATAATCGAAACAATGGAAAAATATAAAACATCTCTGAAAACAATACAAATTATGATAAATATCTATTTGCAATTGAAAGCGAGTAAAAAAATATAACAATAATAATTGTTGGTTAAACTTTTTCTAAGTTTCTTTTTTACGCTTGATTATGTTGTTTTCTTACTTAAAAAAGAAACAGAATGCCCATCAGTCTGTCTATATCTGTTTATTTTTAAATTAACAGCTTTAAAATGTATATTCCAATACCGGTCTACAGTTTGTTTAGCAGATCTGCTGCCTTTCTAATGAACACCAGCAGATATGAAACCATAATGCTGGATATATTACCCAGTTAGTCTATCTAAACATTTTTATCTAAACCTGTCAAAAACCCCACATTCACCCAATATGTGTTCCATTGTGTCTGTTGTCTGTGAGCGAAGTCTGCAAACATCCACACCTGTGACCACCATTCTCTTCAGATGTGCTCTTAGTTCACAGTGGACCGTAAGACACTCCGTTAGGAGTTTCAAGTCCTGCCTGCCATACTTGAAAACCTCAAAGCGACGCCCAAGTCATTAGTTTTGAAGATAGTAGTAAGCGTTGCTGCACAGTAAGACTTCATACCAATATAGAATGTCAAGCAACCTTTTCTAGCCAATGCATCTGCTGTTTCGTTGTCACTTATCCCACAGTGTACATGTGCTAAAAACAACTGGTCCCTATTTCTAAGCGCCAGATTTTGTAATGTATCGTATCAATATTTGACCATTCTAAATGTCATAATATTCGAGCCGATTGCCCCTAATGCAGCTTAGCTGTCAGAGAATATATTAATGGTCTTACCATTGAAACAGCTGGCTAGTTTGGCGATGGCCATGGCGATGGAGATGATCTCAGTCTGGAAGACACTCAGCGACATTCCCCAGTGGGATTGTCAATCTTAGTTGGGTCTATGTTCGCTAACAGCAATACAGCAATCTCCGACCACCCTGCGTAGAATGGACAGAGCGCGACGCATTTCGTGGCTCCTTGGTTAACAAATTTGCCGCCAAATATGCTGCCACCTTCATCACATAAATGTGAGGTGGTGTCAAGCCGATCAAGGGCTTCAAGCCCGCTTTTAGATATGTTTTTATTGCTACAGTTATACCAAGGCAGGTGAGTCTCTTTATCTTGCCTAATTTATTCATGGTTGTAGCTTCCTCAGCCTTTCTCGATCAGAGAAACACCACATGTACCAACGTAGAAAGAACGACGCCCAAAATGTTCTAATCACCTTGTTTTTTTTATACATTAACTTCATATGTTTATCTCATACTTTAACGTAATCGTACATAAATATATATGCGCTAATCAAATATTATCTCTTTCTTATTACAAAGTAGAAAAAAGGAAAATAAAAATAAACGCTATCAGTATGTAATCCAACTCTGTTTCATTAAAGCAAAAACAGATAAGAACTGCATTTAAATATTTAATAATAAATATGTCTATTATTATTATGCTGATAAATATTTAAAAATAATTTACCTTATGTATGTACATATGTATGTACTTTCATTTTTATGTAACATTGATTATAAAATACAATATAATTTATTTAATATTGCATATCATTACCTTAAATGCTAATGAACGTAACTACACAAAAATACAAAATCGAGGTTTTGATTGATTATGGCTCGTTTTATCAAACTACATGGTCATGCACAATTTTTGCCTCTTGTTAAAAAGTGTAGATATATCCATTTGCATTTAAGGTGACGATATACGTTTTTGTACATAAAACTTATTATGTTTTTGCGTTATAATATTGACAGTTCATAAAAAATTTATTTTTTTAACTTTAAATAACTTATGAAAAGAATTCTAATAAAGTTAAATCACATGTTCTAGGTGGATATTTTTTTTATTACTAAGTGACAGAGTAAACAAACGAAATGTGAAATGTAGGAATTTAAGTAAAATGAGTGGTATCGTTTTGTTGGATTATTAGATTTATATTAGTTAGTAGGTTATAAGTGCATAAAGGTACGAAAACATGATTTATTTGACACGTAACAAGTGACGCCATATATTTTTCTTAGAAAAACGAAACACTTTCCGACAAGTGTGACAGCTGACGGGTATACCTGATTTGAGTACGCTGAATCCAGTGCTGCTAACCGTTTTTATATGTTAGCATTTGTTGTAGAGATGTAACAGGTCAATCAATAAGTGCGTAGGATAACTAAAAAAAAGTTGACAAAACTCGATTTTAATATTCGACATAATTGCCTTCAAGGGCGATACAACGAGTATAGCGATTTTCCAACTTTTCGATACCACCTTTTATAGTACGATTTCTCTTTCTCGTCTAAATATGCCTCAGTTTCAGCGGTTTCTCCATCATTGGAGCAAATATTCCCTTGAGATCCTGGCTGAGGACGCAAACGGGAGAATTCGGTGGATGGGTAGGCAATTCGAAACCCAATTCATTCAACTTTGCCATCGTTTTCAACGATTTGTGGCACGATTTGCAAGCTCATGCGGTAAATGTAAAATGTGTAAAATGGTAAAAACACTACCATCTAATATCTTTACGGTGCCAGCTAGCTAGTGCACCTTCAATTTCCGATCGTTCATAACCAATCTATGGATTTTTTTATGTTTTCTGAATTAACGGCCCCCTTTGGGCGTCCATTGTGCTCTGCATCATTTGTGCTGGTACGACCACGTTTAAATTTAGCAAACCACTTCTCTACCATATGTCTCGATGGAGCAGAATTGGGATAATATTTATTAAGCCATTGTTTGGTTTCCACTGTATTTTTATTTTTTTAAATAACTAAAGTTGCTTCACTCAAAATCCTATAAATCATGAATCTATGGTCAGATTGCTGTCAAATTTATAAACGTATCGTTTGAAGGTTAGTACTAAATAAAAATCATATGAACAAAATTACCGTTGTTTTTAAATGGAGTAGGTTTGACTAATTTGAAAACGGTTTAGTCTATTGAATTCACAAAAAAAAAAAACGAAATTACGTATGAGTGATACTTTATCAGTGAAGCGCATACATCACTCATACCTACCTACTTACCTTAGTATCTACTGTGGTCTCACTGTTCATCTGCCAAAAAAATTTTATTTCTAAAACGACTGCACAAAAAAACGCAAAAACTTCAAAAACGTTCAATGCTTAAATAAACTGTAAAACACAGATAAATCAGCACATTTGCTGTATGTAACTCAAGATTAAGGAGATGTTTTGAAAATTTTTAAAACAAATTCCTATTTCACTCGATGGCGGTTATCGGAAAAATAGTATCACCTTTGAGGTTTTTTGTCGCACCGTGATATCAACTTGAGGTACTTGTTAAAGTAAAGTAAATTTCGTCAATATAAAGATTCGTTGCTCGGTTGTAGCTCATTTGTTCTTAAGCTCCTAAGGAAAACCGCACTGTGTCCCCATTATTTTTCACATGACTGTATATCGAATAGTGAAGCACAGCTGCAAAGATGGAGGGAACATTTCGATGAAATTAGCAACGCTGCAGACACCGCTGAAGACATCAAAATGTACCATAACAAAATCCTTTAGAAAATACATTGAACATAGCATGTATCTGTTTGAATGATATAAAAGAGGCAATAATAAACTTAAAAATAACAAAGCAGCTGGCGAAGATGACTTACTAGCCGAAACCTTAATAGAAGACATCACAACCGCAGCTGAATTACCTCGACCTCATATCAAATCATGGGAGAAAGAGGGGCTGCCATCAACTTGGAAGACAGACATTATTGAGAAGCTACCAATAAGTGACGCCTTGAACGATTGCAATAACTGGAGAGGATTCACCCTGCTTAACACCATATACAAGATACTAGCAGTCGTAATACAGGGAAGACCTCAGAGCAAAATAGAGAACATATTGCGAGACGAACAGGTAGGCTTCGGGCCAAATAGAAGCTGTGTAGACCAGACAAATATTATACGCATCACTCTTCGTCGACTTCAAGAAAGCCTTCGATCCCATCGAATGGACTGCCATACGGTAAGCATTTTGAAGCAAAGATGTACCCCAGAAAGTACGCAGAATTCTCTGTGCTTCACAACTGTAGCATCAGCCAACCCCTCAATACTAACGTTGAAGTAAAGCAAGGATGTCCACTTTCACCTTTACTATGCACCATCGTACTGGAGGAGATTATGATCGAAATCTGTTCACAGAGGAGAGGTATAACATAGAGCCTCTCACAACACCTCGAGGACCTGGGTTATGCAGATGATATCGGGTGGGTCATCTATCGGCTTAAATTTGAACCAGCGGTTATTTCGAATCTGGCAATACTTATGTCATTCTATTCTGTCACAAAATTCAGTGTATTATCTCTACTAAACTAAATACATTGATTTACGCTTGAGCAACGTTGGGATTTTTTGAAATTTATCATCATTTAAAATCATCTTTTCAGATGAAGCTAATTTTCACCTTGATGGGTACGTTAATAAGCAAAATTGTCGTATTTGGGGCTCAGAACACCCAAACGTGGTCTTATAGAAGCCAATGCACCCATTACGAGAGACTGTTGGCTTGGTATGGCTTGTAGAGCGCAGGCCCATATTTCTTTGAAAATGAGGACGGCGCAACCATTACGGTCAATGGTGAATACCTCCCGCGCCATGATAACCGATTTTAGTTTGCCCCCTCATCATGATATTAGTGTGAACGATGTTTGGTTTCAACAGGATGGTGAAACTTGTCACACTCGATTTATTGCGTCAAACGTTTGATGGCCGTCTAATCAGCCAAAATGGTGACCCCATTCACTCGAAAAAGTCTTCGAATATTGATCCGATCGAATGGTATAATGTGAAGCCAGCCGCGGCAGCCATATGAATGAAATAATATTTCATTTCTAACCGGAAAAATTGTACTTCACAACAAAACAATAAATCTGGCAAAATTTCTAACCGTTTTTGTTTTATTGCATTTTTAAATTTAAACTTAAATGACCCACCCGATATTTGTCTACTCTCACGCAAGATCGCCAGAATACAGTCAAAATAAGAAGACCTGAAAAGCCTGGTTCGAAATGTTGGACTGGAGATAAATATAAGGAAAACCAAAACCATGAGAATTAACAACAATAGCACAAAAACATCCTATTACAGGGCCAACCAATTGAGTATTTGGATAGCTTCTGCTATATGAGAAGCACAATGACAACAAACGGCGGCACAGAAACAAATGTTAACAACTGGCTTAACTCAGACGACTGCAGTCAGTATAGAGAAGCTTATGCAAATCCAGGCTCAGAATATTCAAAGCATGTGTAAAGCTAATTCTGTTGTACGGCAGTGAAATCTGGCTTGTGTCTAGTATCTTAGAATATGCAAAATATTCTGGCCTAACACTGTAAGCAACATATAACTATGGAATTTTCCATACTGAAGCAGATAAGGCAAAGGAAGTGTAGATGGAGTGGCCACATCTTAAGTAAAAATCACTATAGTCTTACAAGGATAGCGCTTGAGTGAGACACTCAAGGATCAAAGAACCGTGACCACCCAGAAGTAATTGAAGGTGCACAATTATCCAAGAACTTAGGCAAAACAATCTTACATGGGAAGATGGAAATGCTTTGTGGAAGTCCTATGCTCCCAAGAGAAATCTAAACCAATTAAATGCAATCCTGGGATTACTGCAGTTTAGCTTATTAAGAATATACCAAAAGCAGACGAAGAGCCTAAATACCAAAATTATCAAGAAATCTTAGATCCGGTCATGTCAGGTTACTGTGCGTAAGCTCTCGGAAGAATTCAGTTTGGCAAGACCACGCTAATGTGGTATTAGGTCAAAGATGGCCCAAAGAGAAAACAATTTTATTACGCAAAACGACATACATCAGCTGTCATCAAGATCTATTACAGAACTGAATGAAATTGTTTATTTAAATTATCTATTGGTTTTCGTTCGGCTGTATACATATACGGAGTAGATAATTCTCTAGCACGGGAGTAGGTATATGGCCATGTACGTATTAAGTCCACCCTGTATCCGTGAAATATATCAGGAGTTCATTAACTCTGGACCGGTATAACTGACTAAGGTTGGCTAGCTATTCCCACAGGGAAGGTGGAAGATAATTTATTTCTTTTTTTATGTAATTGCAACTGCTACTTATTTGTTATTACGTGAGCGAATCTATAAGCGCGCTTCATTCGACTTTCAAGCTTTTCTAAAAGGGAATGTGTGTAGACCAGTGATGGGAAAGGGAATTTTCGTTCGGTATCAAAACAAATTTTTGACAATGAGAGTAACAAATTTTATAAAACAAAATAATTTTTCTATGAGTTGCTTTACAAAAAAATTGAATAATTGTGACAACTTTCAAAACATTTTCGAAAGCAAAGAAGCATTTTATTCTGAACTAGTCATAAGTCAATCTGGCAGTTAACATTGGCGCACTTAAATCTAAATTGTAGGTCCCGTTGTGTTGCCATGTGTCCATCACTGTACCACGACAGATCGTCTGACTGTAGTTAGACATTCATTCGCCCTAATGAAGGCAAAGATTTTGTCTATATCGTACGTTGTTCGTCGAATCTCCTCCGAACAAGCACAGAAAACCTCAAATCGTCGAATTCCCATACTTTGAGCATGTCTTCTAACAGCCCAACAATCACAAATAATTCAAAAAGGTGTTCTAGGCAGCCTAAACAGCTACCCCGTTCTTTGGTAATTCAAATGTGGCCAGATCCTTTTGGACTCATAGCAGATGTGTTGCTTTTCCAATCTTTAGTTCGTCGTTGAATGTATCGCTATGTCATCTTGTTACGTCCGGCATCCATGTAAAATTCTCGACATGCTATGCACACTACAGGGATCTTATGTAAAAATTTCTATGAATATCCGTAATACCGGAAAAACGCGCGGCTGTATTTCTGTGGCTTCTTCTTTCATATCGGAAACTTAAAATTGATTAATATTCATAACTCAAAATTTTGAGGTGCTTTGAATATTTCAAAAACATGTTCTGGACGTACTCGATAGCGTCTTACATTACGTCCGAGCTATTTAAACTTCATTTTTGGTACCAAAAATAAATGAAAACCAGAAAATGCTGAAACAAAGAAATGTAAGAAACTTAGAAATAGGAAAATATTTATGAGGGTATCAAATCTTTTAGGGGAATACTACTATATTATTTCAAGTTAAATAGTATCAAAAAAACTACGATCGTATCAACTTTCCCATGATTGATGTAGACCATTTTTTATTTGGTGAACAAATTTCTTTTATAGAATTTGTAACATTTATTTTCTGTTACACTGTATTTAGTAGAGGAAATGTAAGCACACATGTAACTTGTGCATTCGTTTCGATTGAAAGTGTATTTTAAAAAAGAATTACTCGTTAATATACAGACATGTGGGGACTTTATTGTTGAATATTTTTAAAACGCAAAATTCTATGTTTTTTTGATTTCATTTTCTATTTTTTCGTCTAAAATTATATTTTAAAAATTTATTGTTGTTGCCATCGTTGCGGCTGATGTTTTTTTTTCATTTTCGAACACGTGTTGACATTATGTATGACTTACAATGAAATTGTCTAATACAAGTATACCTTCAATACTTTGTTTAAAAGTGTGCATTCGATGTGGTAATTATTTTGTTTAGCTTTTTAAATTATAAATGTGTAACAATATAATTATTCTAAAGCGAATCAATTTCAATTTTAAATTGTGCCAGTTTTCAACATAAAGTGTTCAGATAATGAGAACAGTATTGGTGTTTTAGCGTTTTTTAAGTACGAAATGAAATAAGTGAAACTGACATGAATGAACTGAGGTGGGAAAGTCACGGACAAGCTCTGAATTCTCTTTTTTTTAACTGGAGGCCAGCACTCAGGGAATGACTCCTACTCGTGCAGTGTATTGTGCTGGTACTAGGAAAATAGGTTGTGGGAAGGAGGATAGATGGAGTAGTGTTTATAGGATATTGATTTAAACTTATCCATAACGTAAGTCGCTTTATTTTGTCAGAACACGTTCGTAACGAATCGTGAAGTTGGATACACTGCCGTCATTAATGAACACTTTCTGCAACAACTTTCAAACATTCATCCACACATCTATTCTAATGATAACTCACTCATCAACTACCCACGTACCCATCCGTTCACCATCCATACTTCTATTTAATCCACCCTACACTTATTCAAATATTCATCCACACATCCATGCATTCAGCTCACACATCAATAATTTTCATGTCACTTTACACAACAACAACTTTTTCTCTCTTTAGGAATTTCAGTCGGGATACAGCCGAGCTGCTACAACAACAACAACAACAACAACAACAACAACAACATTGGGTTTTTCACACATTAAAACCGACCCCATTCATAGATTTTCGCCAACTGGCTTTTGAGTGTGTCATTGATATTATGCATTTTCGTTCGACTCTACAAAACGCTTGACATACGATCAAAAGAATATGAACGACAAATGTTGTTGTCATCTGAGAAAGAGGAGTAGCTGGCATAGGAAGTCAGAAGAAAGTCGTTAGAGAAATATTCCCTAATAAGAAATAGAGTATGTGAAATAACAGAGCCTTGCGGTACCCCTGAATCTATTCTGAACTCATCGGATGAGATCTCGTTTATAACCACTTTTATGAGCGATCTCTTAAGAATTTCGATGTGAACCAAACTCTATCAAACGCCTTGGAAATATCCAGAGCCCAATCCATGATTGGATTTGTGCCACTTCTCGGAAATCACCTGGCCAGCAGGTCACCAGTAGGTGACTAAATACTGCATTGGTTTCTAATTACACTTCACAAGGTGGTAATTGACCATACTCTCCATAACTCTGGAGAGTACCGAACAAACTGCTATTGGGCGGTAGTTTTCAGTCTTGGTAGTCTCACCCTTCCTACTGGCGTTACATTAGCAACCTTAAAGTATGGAAATATTAGCTAATGGATGCGAAAGTGTCGAAAAACACTGCTTCACAACCAGTGCTTGTATGCCATCCGGCCCAGATATTTGCAAGAACCTTTTTTACAGCACGGGCTCGAAAGTATATACTAAGCATAGTCAATGATACACTTAAATCCTCTACGGTAATCAAGAATTACTTTCAAATAATGCAGCCAAAATGTTTATCTTTTCAACCAGACTTGTGAACTGAATCGAACTAGCGCTATCCTTCAATATTTTAGCAGAAGCTGCTCGAAGTCGCTGATCGTAAAGTCTTTTGCGCCTCTAAGTACCGCCGAACACAAAGATCTCGCCTGTGTCCGTAGCGAATCAGTAAGGTCCATCTATTGTTGAGACAATTCCTGAACGTTTCCTCTTTATTCTGACTGCTCGTTTGATTGAACCAAGATTTATTTCGTTTGGTATGGAATAAGAATATACATCCACAGGTTTATTATTTTTACGACTATTTGTGCCATTGAATCGACGTTTAAGTCGAGGAAACAATTTTTCCAATAGAATTTGAAATATCCAAAGAAATCGTTGAGCTCAGCCAACTGTACATTTTCGTAGACAAAAATAGGGGGTCCCGTAGCTGGGGCTGAAACGCAGAAATGGTACAATGATCAGAGTTACCGAGAGGTGCTAAATCTCAACTGCATACTTTTCCTGATGTGAAGTGAGGAAAAGGTCGAAGGGTTTATTTTAATGCCCACACACTATATTATATGTATGGATGTGTAGGTTCATTCAGTAGTTGGGCCAGGTGATTGTGCACGGAATTGTACGGTCAGAATAGCGTAGCGTAGGACATTTTACATCGATCGAAACAAATAGTAGTCAGAAGCGACTAGGTCTGGGCTATAAGACGGGTGAGCCAAATCTTCTCATCTACTGCTTTCCATATAGTTTTTGACCGGTTGTCATGATGGAAGATTATTGCCTCGTGTCTAGTCGAATAATCTGGTAGCTTTTCGTTGATTTCTCTCTTCAAATGAATCAACTGTGTTCGGTACAGGCTCAACAGCTCATAATACAAAACACCCTTCTGATCCCACTAAACACAGTGTGTTACCTTGGCGTCATGGATATTTGGCTTCGGCGTTGATGTGGCTGGTTGGCCGGGCTTTACATATGTCTTTTGCTCTTGGGGTTATCGTAATGTATCCATTTTTCATCACCAGTAACAATACGATGCAAAAATAACTTCTTTTTGTAGCGTTCAAGCATCATTTCCAATTTCCTTGCATTTGAATGAATCTCAATGCTTTTAAACGTAGGGAAGTTGCTTGTTGTGTGACTCCTAATGATAATATAAGTTCTTATTGTGTTCGACAACAATGTTCGTCGAGTAATACTTCTAATTACTCCTCTTTTCGGCTGAACAGGCCTCTCCTTATCTTCTGTGTCGAAATCACCACTTTTGAATCGCGGAAATCATCTTTCACGAGTTTTTTTAATTCGTGCATGTTGATCGTAAGCTTCTACCAACAATCGATAACTTTCAGCAGCCGTTTTCTTCAAATGGAAGAAGGTTATCAGAATTCCCCGCAAAGCATTTTTTTAGGAACAAAATTCGACATTATTATCATATGCACACATGTGTTCTATTTTTGACAGCTTGTAGTCGATGGCCGGTAGCTTTAAATGTGTTTTGTTTATAGCATTAAGAAACAATAATTTTTTTATTCTTATTATCATATCTTCTTTAATTTAATCACTTTTTTATTTTTGTGGGTCAAGAGCAATAAATAAAATAAAATTAATAAAATGCACGTTTGAAAGAATACATATTTTTTAAATTATTATTTTTATATACAACGCTACTCATACAATATCGATTTAAAAGTGTGACGGCAAAACAAGCAAAGTAAAAATCGAAATTAAATAATTGCTCAATCAGAGTTTAAAATACAATCTAATTAATTGTATTTTTTCTTTTATTACTGGCTAAAACATGACGTACTTTGATACCCCTATCTTATTATCTTAGTTATCATTTTAATCCTTGTTGCCCCCCAGCTTAAACTCAAACATTGAAAATAGTCTATAGTTCCTTCTAGAAAGACATTGTACCACAAGCATATACCACAAGCATATAAGTTAACCCGTGGATCAAACAGTCTATAGAAAACCATTTTGACTCAAAAATAAATCCCGCAATTACGGTGATCTTCATTTTAGCCTTGCGACTTAGGGAAAGAAGACATTTAGTTCTCTTTATCGAGGTGATATCGCACTTGCACTTATGCCTCGCCATACAGTGACTGAAGAATGTCCAGCCGAACCAAGGCAATCGGGACACCAATGTTAGGGCATTGTTCGAAAATATTGAGCTCATCAGCAACGCAATTCCCGACGGTATTACTGTGTCCCTGAACCGTTAGGGAGGGAATTTAAAAATGAAATAAAACAAAAACGGTTTGAAATTTTGACAAATTAAAATTTTTGTTGTGAAGTACAATTGTTCCAGTTAGAAATGAAATGTTAATTCATTCATATGGCTGCCGCGGCTGGCCTCACAGTATCACATTCGATAGGAACAATTTTCAAAAAAAATTTCGAGTATATATGGTCGTGCTCAATTGTCTCTGGTTAGTCGGCATAACACTTTTCTTTAACGGCGCCCCACAGAAAATAGTCCAATGGTGTCGAATCGCAGCTTATTGGCGGCCAACTGACATCACCATTGCGGTTAATTAAACGGCAATCAAACATTTGACGCAATAAATCGATTGTGGCATGAGATGTGTGGCAAGTTGCACCATCCTGTTGAAACTAAACATCGTTCACATCAATACTAGAAGAGCGGACATAAAGAAATCGGTCATCATGGTGCGATAGGTGTCTCCATGGACCGAAATGGTTGCGAAATATGATATATGGGCCGAAAATGCCTCCGCTCCACAAGCTCCACCAAACAGTCACAAATAATGGGTGCATTGGCTCCTGTAAGACCACGTTTGGGTTTTCTGAGCATAGGTCTTGATCGCAGCTTCACTGTAAGAGTAAAGCAGAAGATTTTCGGGGAAAATTCTGCCACTCATCAAGCATTGCACAGCGCTCAGTATAGTCATAACCTCCACCTGAATTACACTGCAGTGGTCGGGCAACATATGAGACAGTCTAAATGTCACAGCCTACTCTGGCCAGCATATTGTGAGCGTCGGTATAGCCCTGAAAAGCATTTTAAGCAATCTCCTGTTTATTAGACCAGCAGTCTCTCTTTGGTATATCGTAGTCAAATCTCCTATCGAAAAATTATGAGGTACCCTATTACGGAACAGATTATGTCTGTGATCCCCAAGGATCGTAGCGTGTCTGTAGTCAAAATTGGGCCAAGAGTTGATTGCATTTAGCCTTACTGTCGCCAGCTTAGCCGTTTGTTTCAAAAGAGAATCGGTGGTGAGCCAGTTAATATTGTAGCAACTAAGGCTTTGGTTGGATCGAAGCAGAGTGCATTGGTGAATAGGACAGCTGCCTACCTGCATACCTTGTCTTATCAGCCTACAATGACACTCATACTTGCACACTATCCACCAAATATGAACGCCATAAATTAGAGTTATGTTAGGTAATGATGGCAGGCTTGAATCTGTGCGGTCGAAAATAGTCCCCTTTCTGCACAAAGAGATATGAACGCCACCGAATCTCGGTATATTAAGTACAGGTATAAAAGCACCATTCCGCAGGACAAGCACAACTCCGCAAGTAGTTGGTACGCATAACCAAAGACCCTAAAACCACATCGATTCAGATTCTTCAATAACCTCTCTACAGCGGTGTTCCATAGCAAGGGCGTAAGAATCCAATCCATCTCTCTACTCCGTTGCTTAATTTATATCAACATGGATTCCCAACTTTCTACTATGACTGCTTAATTTCTACTGAAATGGGCTGCCATCTTTCTACGATGACTGCATATGGGTGCTTAATTTATACTAAAATGGGTTACCGTTTTTCTAATATTGCTGCTTATGGCTGCTTAATTTATACTAAAACTGGCTGCCATTTTCTTACGGGTGCTTAATTTATATTAAAACGGGCTCCCATCTTTTTACTATAGCTGCTAATGGGTGCTTAATTTATACTAAATTGGGCTCCCATCTTTTTACTATGGCTGCGTATGGCTGCTTAATTTATACTAAAATGGGCTCCCATCTTTTACTATGGCTGCGTAGGGGTGCTTAATTTATACTAGAACGGGCTTCCATCCATTTACTATGGCTGCTTATGGGTACTTAATTTATACTAAGACGAGGTCCCATCTGTTTACTATGGCTTCTTATGGCTTCTTAATTTATACTAAAATAGGCTTCCATCTTTTTACTATGACTATTTATGGGTGCTTAATTTGTAGTAAAACGGACTCCTATCTTTTTACTATGGCTGCTTATGGGTACTTAATTTATACTAAGACGAGGTCCCATCTGTTTACTATGGCTTCTTATGGCTTCTTAATTTATACTAAAGCAGGCTTCCATCTTTTTACTATGACTATTTATGGGTGCTTAATTTGTAGTAAAACGGACTCCTATCTTTTCACTATGGCTGCTTATGGGAGCTTAATTTATACTAAAAAGGGCTCCCACCTTTTTAGTATGTATGCCTACGGCTGCTTAATTTATCTTTTTAGTATGTATGCTTAAGGCTGCTTAATTTATACTGAAACGGGATCCCATCTTTTTACTATGACTGCTTATGGGTGCTTAATTTATACTAAGCCGAACTCCCATCTTTTTACCATGGCTGCTTATGGGTGTTTAATTTTTACTAAAATGGTCTCTCATCATTTTACTATGGCTGCTTATGGGTGCTTAATTTATAGTAAAACGGGCTCCTATCTTTTCACTATAGCTGTTTATGGGTGCTTAATTTATACTAAAGCTCCCATCTTTTTAGTATGGGTGCTTAATTTATACTAAAATGGGCTCCAATCTTTTTAATATGGCTGCTTATGGGTGCTTAATTTATACTAAAACGAGCTCCCATCTGGTTACTATAGCTGCTTATGGGTGCTTAATTTATACTAAAATAGGCTCCTATCTTTTTACTAAGGCTGCTTAATTTATAACAAAGTGGCTTTATCATCAATTTTCAAAAGTCTCAATATTTTAATCAATTTTGAATGCTTACTCAGTAAAGTTCAAGAAGGCATCCTTTTGGACATACAGTATGTTTGAATACACATGCTGACCAAAGCCGTCTAGTACAGATATTTTTTTTAATTTTTAATTTAATTTTTGTTTTTTTAAATATTATTAAGCTACCGAAATAAATAGTAGACTACACAGTGGGTGAATCAGAAATTCACAACAAAGTTCAGTCAGTTTTGGCGTTCCATTAATTATGTGTGTATCTTGACATTGTTTGTTTTTTTTTTCAAAATGGACATCATTTTTTCAAATAGAGATCATAATTAATAGCTTCGCCAGGTTGTAACAGCTAATAATTCCCTTCCAATGCTACCAAATTTTGATATCGAAATTTAACTTCTTAAACGAGAGACGAATCAGAGAAATGGCCTTGTCAGAAATATAAGCTGCAATGTCAGCTTCTAGAGAAATAAATATACAAAACAAAGAAAATCCAGAAATTAATTTACTGCATTTGTAACTGCTGTTGCAGCAATAGGTCTGCAAAGATATGGCGTACCATCAATAATAGCTGAATCAGTTCATGACTATAGTTATTTTCATTGCTTATTGCCTGGCCTTATATACACACACATGTTCCATTTAAATTACTAACCCCCATATTCATAAAATTTAAAACGAGTCTGAAAGGTATTTTATTTCAATATTTACATACAACATGTTATTAAAATAGATTTCGAATACGTTTTATTTTTTATGAATATGGGGGTAAAAATATAATTTATAGATTAATTCATTTTAAAAAGCAGACATTAGGCACAAACCATTTCAGCTTGTCGTTGTTATTTTTTCTGTTTATTCAAAACGTTTAAAAATATGTTTTCACAGCTTTTCTTTTATTGTAGGCAATTCTTAAAAATAAAACAAACATGTGTGGAGTATGGATGGTATTCCCGTATAAAACATGTGTTAATATTTTATCTATCCATTACAGTGTTTGCTGCTATTGTTGTCTTTTGTCCCAACAACCGTAAATAAAAATACTTTGCAAATGATTAAACAGACGAGTACTTCTCTAAAATTAGACGCAATATAAGTTATTTAAAGAACACATATGTTGTATGTAGTACTATTGCAAAACGCTGCCCGACAGTAAATCCTCCATACAGTGCGAAAGAAAATTTTCCGAAGAGTGCAGCGAAATATTGTTGGTTGGGGTTTTCTTTACTTTTTTCAGGTATACAGTAGATGTCTAAATGCTTTGAACACAGCCATTCGGAAGAATTTCTATAAGTTGGGCTAAGTGGGGCATTAGAGAGGATCCAGCCGCGCTATCTTAAGTCAAAAATATCTACAATTAAGACACAACGTAAAGAAGGTTGGCTTGGCACGGTATATACGCCTAGCAATCAGCTTCTTTAATATGAGTCTTAACAAGTTCTGCGTGTAATCATTCTATCTAGTTTTGAAGCAAACTTTGCTTGAAAACCTTTAACGAATGATGTATACAAAATGCGATGTATACAATATGCTCTCGATGAATGCTTTCGATGTCCTCCGCTCCTCAAGAGAGTATATAGGCTTTCCACAAAGCATCCATTGCTCTGATTCAGTTGTAGTAATTAAGTTAGTTTTCAGGCTAAGTGGATGAAGATACTAAGTGGTGGTTGTTATCTTTACTTAGCATTTTAATTTTTCCCAGTTGGTGGCGTTTTCTTCTGATCATCTGATGTTTGTCATCATCGTCAGAGGTAAGCTGGATGGTCAGGAGGGCTTCTTTAGATGTATTTGTTTGGAGGGAAGTTATAGTCTCTTTATTAAGCACTCGAAACCGCAATTAAATTTTTTTCTTCATGTCCTCTGCTGGAGTTCGAACCTGGTCCACTACTCCACGCCACCTAATGGATGCTTACAATTTTCTCATTTTCGCTATCAGGAGACAACAACTGCTGAAGCCAGAGGATAAAATTTTCCTTGTGCCACTTACGTAATAGCCTGAGTAGTCAATATGACGTAAAATCCGGCCTGGATAAGTACGGTGTTCCTGTTTAAAGTTAAAGATCTGCGTGCCCTGGGCCTCAATATTGCTGATTCCACTCGGTTGAATCCACATTTGAATATCACATTCGTTAGCCATCTTGTAACCACCTATGGTCTACGCCCCACTACTCCCTTGTCGAAAGGACTCCTATTTAGGGTATGTATTAGTACTCAGCCCTTGCTGGCCCTGAGCAAGAAATAAAAAGGAAAGTGTATATAGTCTCATTAATGTACATACATTGGTGGTCAGCTATTTAGGGGCAACAGGTGTTTCTATAGTGACACGACTATTTAAGAATCCTTGGCAAATGTTTTTGAAAGTATATCGCGGGTAAAGTTCTTGGTTTGTTGATGCATCCGAACCAAAAAAATTAACTTGGATTCGTGTCAGTATACAAACACTTGTTGCTCATAAATAGCTGGCCACCAGTGTATCTATGGAATAAATCTATTCTTGTATATTGAAGAAAACGTTGAAAGGGGTTCTAAAGTGACTATATACGTGGAAAGCCAGGCGGCGGCACTATTGGTTTTGACGAAACACTAAGTAAATTCTAAGCTGGAAATTGAGTTTAAGAGAAAACCGAGACTTCCCGATCACACTGCGAAAATCGCTGAGTGTGTTTCATGTGTGAGATCATGACCATTGCCATATGGGAGGAGATCAACTTGGACAGTGGGCTCAATGGTAAGATCATTTATCTATTCTCTGAAAGCCAAGGTGCCTTAAGGGCACTTGACTCGAATGGTATGACATTTCAACTGGTCAAATATTACAAAAACCTTCTGTGCGCACTACTTACTACCATTCTCAAGCTAATCAAGGATTGGAAAATTGTCACATGCTTAGAACTCCGGAATGCTCAAAGGGGACTTCGCCACTCGAAGGGCGACGATCAGTCACTTTGACGTTCATAAGTATGGCAGGCCGGAATCAAAACTACTAAAAAATTTTTTACGAGCCACTGTAGACTAAAAGCTCATTTGAAGAGGATAGCGGTCGGCGATGTGGTTGTTTGTAGACTGCGGTCTAAGGCATCAAAGACAGCGGAACACATATTGTGTAAATGTTTAGTTCTTGATAGGCTTAGGTGGAAATGTTTTGTTAGACATAGGGTATTGCTGGGTGACGTATCCATCATTTTGATCTCAGATCTGCTGGTGTTCATTAGGAACGCAGCAGCTGAACAAACTATATAGTAGACCGGAAGAGGCACAGTAGATCCTTTGGGCTGCAGTGTCCTGCAATAGTACCTAGTCGGTGTCATGATAATGATATTGGGGAGAATAATGGATTCCTGAGCTAATGATCTAACTCGAAGTGACTCAAAGCTGGACAAATCCTTGAAGAATTCTTTCTAAAGGAATTCTCTCTCTCTAGATAGGGCAATCTCTCTCAAGGGGAGTTCACTCTCTTTCTATGCGAATTTGAACCTCTCTCTGCTAGAATTCCCCTAGAGTCTTACTTAGGGCCATTAGGGAATGGTCTATGGACAAAAGAGCCATACACCTAGAAGAACAGATTAAGATTGTGTGATATCAAGGACATTGTGGTTTAGTCTAAGATTGGCAGATCGTTCTTTTAGATATTAATCAGGACGATACAAAGATTTTTCTGGGTAGAAATCGAAAGTGCCTAATGCTCAAGCTAGAGGTAATGATGAGCATATGGGACAACAGCACGTCGGATTATGCAGGTTGTGCGACTGCTATATGTTGAGGAGATGGTATGAAATCGGTGATGCACTAACTTTGGCACTGTTTAGGCTTTCAGCTCAGTAGGCTAACAAACTGTACATACTACGATAGGTTAGGTTACCAGCCAGGGGCTTGATAATCATCTGTGGTTAGTAATGAGGATTTGTTGGCTTAGGGGCAGTCACTTATGATTTTGTCGTCAAATTGGTCTATACTATCTTTACTTGATTTTTTTTGTCTACTTTATCTCTCTTTTCCATATATGTGTCCCATTTTCTGCTTTGAAAGAAATCCATAACGCAGCGGTGCTTCTATTAATATACATATATTCTGATAGTCAGGCGGCAATAGAGCTATTTTTTCGGAGTACATAGACTCGAGACTGGTACTCGAGTGATACACGAATTTTAATACACTGACATTTGGGAACAGGCGTTACCCTTGTTGGGTGGACACACTAGTGCTATGGGGAATGAGATCATTGACGAACCGGCAAAGCAGGATTTGGCCGTAGTGTGGTACTAGCTGGTCCACACCAGGGGTAAGATCGATGAATGGAAGCATGAGTCAGGAGAAGCAGCTAATGAGCCACTTCAACTACAATAGGCAGTTGCTCCAGATGGGCAAGCAACTATGAGAAGACTTATTGGCTTCCTGACGGGCCATTACAAGCTTTAATATCACCTCTTCAACATCAATGCGGTATCTGATTCAGAGTGTTGCCTGTGCAGGGAGGAAGAGGAGACGACGGAGCATATTTTCTGTGAATGTTTTGCTTTGCCAAATATTCAGAGACGTACTTTGATGGAGCCCCATATTGGGCCTGAAGATAATAGATCTTTCTAGGTCGCAGTGCTATGGCCAGTTGATTCTCTCCCACCCCATTAATGTTAAGGAAATGAAAACAATGGAGCACTAACTGTGTCATTGTTTAGAGTTTCAGTGCAGTAGGCTAAAGTGGTTTGGGTGCCACAAACTGAATGAACTAAATGAGGTGGGATTCGTAATCAAGATTTGTTGGCTGAGGGCAATCACTTATGATTCCGGTGTGACACTGGTCTGTACTATTTTCATTTCATTTTTTGCCTTGTTTATCTCTCTCCCAAGTGGTGGCGCAGTTTTTCCGCTCTACCCTTCGCAACTTAGTCTAACCTAAAGCTAACAACTTCTTTCAAAATATTCATGAAAATTTAAATTATTCTTTCCTTGTTTTTGCAGAAACATTTTCCAGTTGCCATAAAATGCATCACCAAAAAGGGTCTGATCAAAACACAAAATCTTCTTGGCAAAGAAATTAAGATTCTAAAAGAATTAACAGAATTGCATCATGAAAACGTGGTGGCACTATTGGACTGCAAAGAGTCACAGGATTGTGTCAATTTAGTAATGGAGGTGAGTGAAAAAAATAAAAGATAAAATAAAACCATAACCTATTTACGCGTATAAGCAATGATATGATGAGTCACATTACGAGTTATTTACTGATTTGTTTTGTTGGGAAATGACATCTTTAAGTATTTTTCGGTAAACAAAACAAATTGAATGCAAAAAAAAATTATAAAGTACGAGTGCGTAGCTAAAAAGAAAACATGTACGAGTAGTTGTTATTATTATTATTGTAGGATTTTGTTTTTATTTGTTTATTTACTTTCTCGTTGTTTTTTTCTTTCATCAATTTTTATAATTATTTTGTAAAAAGAACAACAAATTTTTAGCAGCACATTTTTCGCGTATAATTGCTGTTGTTCTTCTGTTTCTCCTTTAAATGGCTATTAAATAAACAAACAAACAAATTATACGCCGAGAGGTATTGGGTGCATATAAAAGTTTTGTTTAAATGTATAAATTTATTAATATTGTTGTTGTTTTTGTTGTCTTCACACATTTGGTTCAATGGACTTTACTTGATTTTTAAAAAAGTGAAAAGTTCATATATTTCTTTCTTTTTTTTCAAATAAAAATGTTCTTTAAATTGCTTGTTAAATTTCTTTGCCCATAATTACTACGAGTATCTGTTGGCTTTGTGTTATTTCTAATGAGAGTTCAGTTCGTTTTTAATTCAATTTAAATTTTAAAACTCTTTTACTAACTGCGAAACTTATAAGATTATTTTTTGCGCAAGAGACACAAATTCGCTTAAAAGCTTTTATTAATTAAATTTGTTATTTTTTTTTAATTGTGTCAAAGGAAATTTGTAGTTGATAGATTAATATTATTAATTTATCTTAAATGATGAATGTAATAAAACGGAAACTTTTCAGCCCATTTGTTTGTGTCCGATTCGTCGGTGAAGATAAAAATTAAAGAGAATTTTTCTTTTATTTTATTTATTTTTCTATATTTTTTATTTTATTTCATATTTTATAATTAAGAAACAAACAAAACACAAACAGTTCAGTAAAAAACATAAAAAAACCGAAAAAAAAAATAATAATCAGTACAATCCTAAATCTGGCAGTCGGTGGAGACTCACTGCTATAATCTTTCCAAAAGAAACAACGTCTCGAACTCTTCTTTACTTATAGAAATTATTATACTTTTCTACTTACAATAAAGTTACGTTTGGTGAATTATGTACTTTATTAGTGTGTTTCACTCACGAACTGTATTGAAGACTACTAAAACAGCTGCTTAAATTTAGTACCAAATTTACCAAATTTAAACCTTCCAGTATATGTAATCATCAGGGTCAGTTTAAGCCGCCTAAACCTAATTTTGATTTACTTTTTTCCATTGAAAATTAGCTAAAAGTTTCTTGGGAACTTTAGATTTACGAACAGAATTTGTTTTTGGGTCTGCAGAATATCTTTAATTTCAATTTCTCGCTAAATACGTAAAACTCCTATCCAGAATACCTAAATGTTTATTCCAACACATTTTCTTCATCTTCACTCTCCGATGCTGAACGCTGTATAACTTCAGAAGCAGCTTTATCAATCTGCTCATCTTAAAAAGTAACTTAGGTGATTTACAATAATGAAAACTTGTTTTCAAAACGCAATTAAAACCTCGGATTTATTCACAAATTGCGACATGGAAATTATTGGACATTTAATTACAAACTATTCAGTTATACTCCGATATCGCGAGCGCGCTTTTAAGCTCATTGGCATTGGCTCATTACTTATTTTTTGTAATAATAAATTTTGCTCCCAAATTTTTACCTTTGTCCCATCATTTTTCTCGTAGAAGAAGTAAGCATTTTTATATTTTGACGGCACTTTACTCTGGAAAAGTTGGATTTCAAAAGAAGAATCCGCAATAAAATTTTAAAAATTTCCACTGGAAAATTTTTCGTCGTTAAAGGAGTAATAACTATGCTGGAAACAAAGTATTGGATTGGATGGGAAAACAGTTCGTATCATTTTTGTATTTTTATTTATACAAACATCAATCCTTATAACAATAAATGAATCAATGTATTCACTGTTGTTATTTAAGACCTCCTATACCTAAACCTATTTGTAGATATGCATTTTCGCTAAAAAAAACGCGCTGTCTGGTACGGAAGAACTTAATATACCAGTTTTTAAGCTCTTCTTCATTGCCGTAGGTAATACTTCTATGGTTCGACAGAAAGCCGAAAGGCCCAAAGAATAAAGTGGATGCTGAGGGTCCTTCAATTCAAGCTTTATGAGTGCGAATTTAACGACACGTGTTACATAGGGCCTGGCTGGCCTTTCTACCTATAGCATTTCTTCCCTCCTTTATCCTCAACAGGGTGTTGTCTTTCCAGGTCAATTTTCTGTCCAGGTACACACTCAAATATTTGACGCCATCAGATAAATATTCAACCCCATTTAGCTTGGGCAGTACAAAATTCTTCAATTTGTAGAAATAAATTGGAAAAGATAAAAGAAATATTACAACTCAATTTTCTTCAATTCTATTAAATTGTATACCAAAATAGTTTTTCTTTACACAAAAAAAGTAGCTTTAACAAGTGTTTAAAAAAAAATTAACAAATTTAAACAAACATTACTGATAAGAATTTATATGAAAGTCGTACAATAATGAAAGTAGCCTTGACATAACCGGGTGGTAAAACAAAACAAAACAAAATAAATGTCGGTCAAAGACCTATTTGTTACACTCACAAATATATAAAATAAAGTGAAATAAAAAATTTATTTATAATGCAATGTCATATAAACCCAAAAAAGAAATACCAAAGTACATGGTATACAAATTTACAAGGTGCATTAGTAAATATGAAATTCATTTTATTGTATTTATTTAAACTTGACCATATGTCGTTATAGTGTATAATACGAGCTCTAACCACTATTAATTCGTACACCAAGGATTTTTTACAAAATCAACATTCAAGCCTATACATTTAGAAAAATAATATTGACTGCGCCACAAAGTTTATATTTTCTGAAACGTTATTTTATTACCTTTAAACTAAAAAACAACAACTTTACATAATAGGATAAATGTTTTGAAAATACAAACTAAAGCCTAACTTCATTATTTTTACACAAAATTATTTATATATAAACTCACCGAAAAAGAATACGACCGGAATACGCATTTTTTATGCTATTTTGCCAAATATTTGACGGAAATAAAGTAACTGTTTTTGATCGCTACAATGCGAATGTTATATCGATGAAAAGTGAGCAGGTGTCGAAAATGTTGCTTGTTATCTCCTGGTTATTCCGTTATACGGAGATAGGCCAGTATACAGCATGGAAATGGACGTCGACGCCACACCCGCAGTGGACGACCTGAATATAATGAATAGCGTGTCAATGTGCTTTTGAAGTATGACTATCGCTTAATAAGTCGTGAATTGACCTAAAAAATTATAATTTTCTGAAAAATTGAGGGAGGGCCCGGGTGCGCCTCACGAGCTCAACGAAAACAACATCAAGTATTGCGTCAAATTGCTTCTCAACACCTCGCCCGCCATTAAGCAACACGCGGTCATATTTAGCAATATTTTGGCTAAAGCCATGTATCTATTTGGTGAATAGTAAAGTCTCAAATACACTCTTAAAAAATATAAAATATTTAAATTCGCCATATTTTAAAATGTTAAAATAGACTTAATTCCAGAGAATAAGGTTGTTTAGTTTCTTTTGACGTTGACAAACGTTTCGCCAAATATTTGTCCAGAGTAGCAGTACTTTAAAAAATTCCACATTCTTGAAACCATTAGTCTGTTTTTTTTTTTCAACTGACGTACCGGCCAGATCTAGCATTTCTAAAATATTATGCGTAGCTCTCTGTAATGCTTCTTTAATTCTGTTGTTAGGTAAGATGGTAATACAATACCACACAATTTTGTGGTAGAACTGTGCATACGTTACTTTCTAATGATAGTATCGCGTAGATTTATCTGTAATTTGATTTTACTTTAAAGCAATTTTCCCAGTAACTTTTTTTGAATAGAAAAAAGTATTATTGAACTATATATTTAATAGAAATACAGAGACTAGTTTTTAGACCACAAAAAAGAAAAAATATATATAAAAATAAAGAACTATAATAACAACACAAAGAACACTTTTAAGAGAAGAACATTGAAATTTTAAAACTAAAAATTAATTTTAGAACTTATATATTATATAAAAATTATTACTTATAATTAAATACTATAATAATATAAAAAACGAAATGTCATAATTAAATATTTGTTCAATTTTGGAAATGCCTAACTCTATAGCTGTGGGTACACCACAATTATAAGAAATTAATATCTTTTGGATTGTAGTGTGTGGCAAGTTTAATTACATTTTACTTTATGTCCTACTCTAGTTTATAAAAAAAACGGAATAAATATGTATTTACAATTCTTTCTGGTAAATGGAAGTTCTAAACGAGCTGTTCTGTTTATTGTATTATTGAATAGACCTAAATTCTAAGTTATTTTATTTAAAGGAATCTCCTCGCCCGGAGAACCAGCTTCTGCATTATGTTTTTCGTCCACAGATTTTTTCGTGCGGCAACATTTTGTCTTAATACCGCCCACATCTTTACGGCATATACAGCCAATAATAATGCCAATAACAGAAATGACCATAAGACCTAAAGAATAGAAAGAAAATTAATTAAAGGAAAATGGAATTATTCAAAAAGTTTACCTATTAACATATAATTAATAGCCTCTTGTGAAATGGGAACTTGATATGGCTTTTCGCTGTCATCGTCTTTAGTAGTTGGCACACCCGCTTGCAAAACTTTTTCGGTATCCGCGGTGGAATCCAATATTACAGTTGTATTGTTGTAAGACATGTTGTTAAATTCTGTTTAAGTTTACATATAAAGGGAAAGGTTGAAGAAAATTGTATAAACATTTTAAATACCTTTCGTACTTACCGTGGTTGTGGTGTTCTTTTGCTTTTTGTTCTCTATCTTTTCCACCGTTGGCCTTTGACGCTGACGTTAGCAAAGGTTCTGTATCTGTTTTAGTTTTTCTCTTTTTTATCTCTTCCTCTAATTCCGGCTCTAATTGTGGCTTTTTAAAGGGCGGATCTGTTGCCAAGATTAGACTGTCATTGTAGGAAGCACCCAAAACTAATTCATAGCAGCTAACATCGAAGTGTTTAAAACCAATATTATCGATAAATTTCAATAGATTGCATAGCTCCTCTGTACTGTTTGCATCCAATTCAGGCAGACGAAGTTTTATAAGGTTTTTCAGCGGCACAAATGCTCTGGTATTGATTTTCTGTCATATGAAAAAAGTAAATATCAAAAACAAACACATACAGCAATAACAACAACGACAACAACAATGTTAAAGAGAAAGAGTGTGTATAAAATAAAACGTCAAATAATTTGAAATGTAAACAATTCGATAAAAAGCTTTTTGTTTTGTTTATGTTTTAAGCAAGAAAAGCTTTTATCAAATACGTAAATAATAAAAGTGTTGCCAGATAAAGATAAAGGTGAAAGTTGTCGTATAAAAAAATTTTGCCCATATGTACGTTATACTTATTTTTAAAGCAAATCAAACAAAAGCGTTTAATTTAAGAAAAAAAATTAAATATTTGAAAATATAAAATAAAATGTTTACACTTTTCCTATATTCTGTATTTTCAAACTTTATTTCGTTTGGTGAAAAGTTTAGAATACTTTTTAAAAGTCCGATGAAATGAAAATAAGGGATATAAACAAATTATAATGAATCACGAACTTCACTATAATGAATCAGTAAAACACTCATTTTATAGAAACTATATTATAGACTCTATTTTCCTTAACTTCCTACCTCGACAAGGGGATGAAGTATGTCCATGTAATATCACGCTACGCGTGTTCATTTAACGCTGTTTCAGTAACTACTAAAAGCAAGAGCACAAGAATATATGTGTATTTAGAAGGAACAAAAGTCTTTTGAAATGTTTTATGCTCTGTTAAGCATTTTTGATCGACAAAAACGAATTATTTTGTTTCGAAAATTCTTCGCTCATAGCGTACAATAGCTTAATGCGAATCTCTTTTTACACAAAACATTAAAATGTTTATACTTTTAATAAAATAATAAATTTCTACAGATACTAATGATGCTTATTACCCATTCAACTCATCTCTCAGAAAGCAATTCTCATGAGAGAAGTAAGAAAATACAAATAAGAAAGTTATTAAAAGCAAAAGTCATTATTCTTTAGATATTAGATATCGCAGGCAAATCTTTGAGATTGAGAGACGTATGAGTTCTTTTTCGTTTCGCTTCAATAGTCGTTTTCGAATGTTTTATCATAGAACTGTTTGCCAAACGTTCGAAAGTGAATGTCGTGGTCAAGAGGTAGTGCAGAACTTCAAGAGTAAAATTTTAACATGTCAATTAATGGTAGAAATATTGTCAAACCGATACTCAGGACTTATTCTTAAATAGCTTTTTAAAAAGACTAATTTCAAAACTTGAGTATTATGGTTTAAGACAGATCTGGAGTATAATTGAAAAGATCGTAATGTTACTCGAACTAAGTTTCGGAAAAAATTGCAAGACTACTAATTTGCCATGCCTTTCATTGTGCTTATTTATTTATTTAACGATAATCCATTGCATCGTTGAAACTAAAATAGTCCTTTAATTCTATTTGTTAATTTTAGCATGTGATTTCACAACATTCTCTACCTTAATATACTTTTTCACTTACCTTTTTAAAATCATTCAAGTCTATTCTCAAAGCTGTCAAGCTGGACGTATTCTTAAAAGTATCATCATACAATTCAGACCAAGAACAATTGCGACAATTTAACTCCAACAGAGAGGGTTGATTTAGAAATGAACCTTCATCGGTTAAAACTATAGAATTATTACTTAAATCCAATGAACTTAAATCGGTGGCCCCGATAAAAGTATCAGGATGTATCGATGTCAATAAATTATTAGCCAATTTTAATCTTTGTAAACGTGGTAAATCTTTAAATATCTAGAAAAAAACAAATAAATTATTAAATAATATTTTATATATAAAAAAATTAAACATACCTCACGATCTATTTGTTCTATGGCATTATAATTCAAATTGATTTCTTGTAATTTTGTACGATGTGAAAAATCAGTTTTCTTTATATCTTTAATTTCATTGTGACTTAAATCTATAATGGCGGCTGTGGTGGGTATATCGTGTGGTACTTGTTTTAGACCAGCATTGGAACATTGTATGTACTTGTAATCTTCTAGACAAAGGCAGGCTTTAGGACAAGTGGGTTCTACCACATGATTACTACGTTGGGGTATGTCTATAGAATAAAATAGATTATGAAATTTTTGTTTTAAATATATATTTTTTTAAATAAAACTTTAAATTACCAAATAAATTAAATATGAATGAAGAAGTTTTAGTAGTTGATATAATAGGTTTTGATGTGGTTTTTATTTCTGATGAGGCTTGTTTTGTATCTACGCTATCGTCATAATAATCATCCTCATAGTCATCAGGATAATTATCATCATAGGTTGTTGTGCCATTATTTGAAGCGGGTGCAGCTCTTGTATGATAGAAACTAAAAAAAATGAAGTAAAGCATACATTTTAGTAATTGGAGTAGTCTTTTTTAGATTAGAGTAAATAATTTGATGTTATTATTAATAGTATAGTTTAAAATCAATGCATCAATTTATTCCCTTAACTCTTTAAGGAGCATAGGGCCTCTGGGAAACATTTAAATCGTATACGGTTCTACGGCAATCTCTTCAACTCATTACAAAAACGTGGATTTCAGTCGAGCATGAATCTGCAGACCTCATTTAAAAGAATATTGGTGAGAGGATGCAGACAGACAGACGACCATTGCGAAGAACTCTACATTTAAAGCTATCGTAATGAGCTTTTAACAAAGTTATTAGCACCTAAGCATCGTGGAGTACACTCCAAATTGATACACGGTTGGTACTATCAAAGGCCGTTCGAAAATCAATGAAAGACAGATGAACAAAAGATTGCCATTCATTTATCTGTTTCACTAAAATACGCAGGATATTTATATGATCAATAAAATGATCTATTAGCACTGAAGCCAGCATGTTGCTTACGAATAGTGTGATGAAGAGTTGTGTTGATGCGACTGAGAAGAATGAATGGCAGAATAATGTGCTGTAGTCATTGCAATGCGGAAGATCACGCTTTTTAGGAATTTTAATTAGGATGCCCTCCAACTAGTTAGCAGGCAATTTATCTTCACGACAAATACTGTCAAAGGCCGGTGAGAGTAGTTTCTCCACTGATTGGATGCAAGCTATGAGTATCTCTAATGGCGTCTGTGCTCTGGGCCTTTTCTGGCTTAAGATTTCTGATAGCCTTCGCGATGTTGATGCTAATATTTTCAGCATTATCATCAGACATATTTGTAGCCACTCCTCTTAGAATGCTTTTCTTGCAAAGAGCTTAGAGTTAACTTACTTTATAGCAGTGTGTAAAGTCGATTATATTTTTGGAATGCATTTTTTAGTTTTATTACAGGCATATAAAACTGAATTCTTGTCTTTAAATTTATAACAGATTTCCACCTAATGTTAAATCGTTACGAATTGTTAAAACAATTCACAATAAAAACTAAAGAAACAAATATTGGTAATATTTGAAAATATATTTTCTTGAAAATATAAGCTATAAAATATTATTTATATTATTTTAAAATGTATAAATTTCAATTGAAAAAAATATTTTAAAGTTAATTTCTGACAAAAATTGAGCGGTTTTTATAACTCAAACGTTTTATCTTTAAAAAATACTCACATGTGGAAGTGTTTTTACAATTTGATTTTATTTCTTTATAAATATTTCTTTATAAACAATTGCTGCACTTATAAAGGTAATTTCTAATTGTTTAAACAAACTTACATTCAATTATTTATGATATTCTTATAAGACAATTCTTTATTATTTATAATTAACAAACTACATGTCTCTCAATTACAATTGCAAATGCATTATTTAAAATTCTAAAGTCCAAAGTTTAAGTCTTAATAAAAATGGGTACGTCATTAAAATAAAGGAAAATTACGCTTATGAATAAGTTGTATAGAGAGCACAATATATGAAGTGATTTATATTATTAGAAATAAAAATTAATTTCTAGGAATGTTTTGTTAGGTTTTTTTTTTCTTTTAATTATAAATTTAGTTTATTTTTAACTTTTCGCAATTGAAGAGCTGAGACTGAAAACTCTCAATGAAATACAAATCAAGTGATTTGAAGGGTTACCCTATAATATGCTTATGCTAACTTAAGTTACTGTCAAATTCCAACGGAAACTCGGTGAAATATTAAAAAAACTTGCTAAAGATCTTTTTAATTTTTGACGTTGAATTTTCTTCGGGTGTAATACATGACTTTTTAAAATAATTGTCCAAATTTTCATTTTGTCTTGCAGACGTTTAATAATAATTAGTCCTAACAGGCAATATCATCAATAATGATTAGTGCTTTATTTTTGTAAAAGTCAAACCGTGCATCGTTCAGCATGTGGTCGACTTATAACAGATAATGTAGCTAAATTTCAGCTTATATAGTGGCATAACAGACAATGTCGCTATATTGCAGCTTTCTTTAGTATGGTGCCATTACAATTAATTTTTCACACAAAATTCTCTTTGAAATTTTCAATTTACTTTAATTTCTTACAAATTTCGACTTGATACTGATATTATGACGATGATTCATGAATGAAAATTGCAAACTAATAATGTCTCTCAAATACGTCACTGGGATATTAACTCTTAATAAACATTTTACACTTTAATTTCTATTTATTTTATTCATTAAAGGAAAAAAATTTTTTTATATATCGAAACAAATGTAGGCTATATAAAATTCGGAAATTCCACTTGAGCGGTGCCACGGCCATGCAAAGTGTATATTTATTTGTCTATATCTTCAAATTGATAACACAAAGATTCTCTAAGTTTGGTCCAAATAGATTCATAGTTAATGCAAATCATCAGTCAAAAAGTTGGCGGAATTGTGCAAATGGGCGCGGTAATTCCCATAGAAAGTAGATATTGATCTTAGTATATCTTGAGAACTGTGACAGTTAAAGTCTCAGAATTTGATCTGATTGACTTCATTCATATTCAATACAAATCATTATTCAAAAAGTGTCGGAATTTGAAAAGTGGACGTGTTTTCTCTTATACAAAGTAAATATTTATTTTAGTATATATTCTTACAGCAACTAAAGTTGTGCAACAAAAACGATATTTACTCCATTTTTCACACGTCAAAAAAAAAAATGTGCAAGACAAAAACTGCCACAAAAAAGAATGAAATTTAAATACCTAAGAAATAATGTTTTTTAATGGTGCTGTCGAGTACAACAAAAATCATATTTTGAAAATTTCGTAACAGCTCCAAAATCTTGGGTTGTGGGTAAACACATGTAAACTTAAACTTACCTAAATGTTAACAGATTTTACAAATTTTGGGGGTTTTAAGAAAAGAGAAATAGATCTATTTATAGATGTATACTTCACATTTTTTGTTCAACTCATTCAAAATTTTTAAAGTTTAGAGATGTTTTTACACAATATTTTTTATAGGAACCTTGTTGTTTTTGCATTTATTGTAGTATGTTTAGTTATGAAAAAAACAATACTTAATTTTTTTAAATCGGATGAGAATTGACGGAATTATAGCACCTATTGACTAAAGCCTATATGGTAAAGCATCTTTAAAACTTTTTCTTTCTTTTTTCCATTTTGTGTTTATATGTTCAAATGCTTTTTAACTTTAGTCCATTTTTCGTCTGCTTACATTTGCTATTTTGACAGTTAGTTCGGAAAAACTTTCGAAAAAACTGTTTTGAAAGGTGATTAAAACTGAAACAACTTATAATGAGGTGTTTCGCTCTTAGGTTTTTGCATGACGTATATTGTTTCACTCATAGTTGAGATATGAATTGCATATGAATTTTCGTTAGGTCTAGAGTATTACTTGTTTTATCTAATTTTGTCATAAACAATTAAAAATAATATAATTCGAAAGCCTTATAGAATAACTTGCCCTTTTATTTAACCGCTCAACTTTGTTTTCTTTAAATTTAGCTTATGAGTGTTATAACAATAATCATTTTTTTTTTTATAATACATAATTTCTTTTATTTTTTAGGTGATAAGAAATTGTGAAAGAACACAAATAAAAAAGAACAAAACTTAACAAATTGTTTAATGATAAAGTCAATCAATTGTATAATCATTATTATTACTATTTAAGTTGATAGTGACCGCTTTTCTAATTTTCAATGGTGATAACATACATATGAGTTTTTATATGAAATATTTTTATTCTTTGTAATTATAAAGAAAATACAAAGTCCAAACGAATTTTTTTTTTAATATTTTGACCACACGCATGGATATATAAAAAAATTTTATTTAAAAAAATTTTGCCTAATATTTTATCACTTGTTATTGTCGACTTCATAAAGACTAACCTTCATATTCATAAAAATTAAAATAAAGTTTGTAATGTATTTTATTTACGTTTTTTTACGATTTTTTAAAATAAATTTTGAATAATTTTTAATTTTTTATGAATATGGGGGTAAAAATGTAAACAATGCTTGAAAATTTTAAATCACAGCCTAAAGAAACTTTTTTATTATACGCTGCGGTATATATCTTTTAATACAAATCATTTGAAAACAGTTTTTAATTAGGCCTCCAAAAGTTTAACTTATTTTTTATAGGAAATTGTTTTATGAATTTTGCTAAACAAAATTTATTAAATTTGTTGTATTCTACGGAAACTCCTAAAGAGTTAATTAAGCCCATTCACTCATTTATTTGAGTAATTAACTGAAATAGCAAACAATTTTCAAAAGTTATCTTTTTTATGAATCATCGCTATCTTATCAAAGTAAAGCATAATGCCAGATGTTTTGGACTTAACGTGCACTTACAGTGCAGATGTGTTCAAAGAGTCTTTATGTTTTTGAAATTAATAATTTGAATATCAAACATATGCATTAAAGACTAGAAGAAGGGCTAACTAATCGTAAGAATTTAACTGGAATTAGCTAGAATTGAAAAATAATTATTATTCTATTTAAACACATTAGTAAATTTTATAGAACAGGTTTTAATATCTATAATATTTAAGAAATTTAGTTACGGATTTATAAAAAAAAACTTTACAACTGTGCAAAGATGTCTGAGGGCTGCTTTGTCGTCTTGTGCACTATCTATTATAGCAATGCACTCGAGTCAAATTAGTTTTCAGTATATTAAAGAACATTAATTTAAAATAGAATACTTTGATTGTAAATTAAAAAAAGTTAAATGCATTAATCTAATTTTTAACAATATTTTTTCAGTTTTTAGACATTTAAAACGTTAGCTGTAAACCCTGACAAAAACTTCATATTCAAATACCCAATACCAGCTACAAAAAGACAATTGACTACCTATAAAGCATGTGTTTGCTATCATGCGACCACATATAAATAGATAATTTTTTAATTAGTACTGCAAAAACAAAAAACAATAACAACTATAAGAAAAACAATATAAGGAATAGCTTAAAACAAATTATAAAAAACCCTAAGGGGTATTTTATATAAAAAATGGGGTCAAGGTTAATAATAGCAGGCAATACTTAGCATAGTATATAGAAAAACATTAAACATTTTTATTTAAAGTTTAAATTGTAATAAAACATTTGAAGTCAGAAACAAATAGGGTGCACTCGGGATAACGTCATCTAATTAATGGCGACAGTAAACTGCAAAGGTTTCAAGCAGATTTTAAATCTGTTGTCTTGTCTTCAGAATACCTATTATAAAATCAAAAAACTAAATTGAAAAATTCTTTTTGATTAATTATGTTTTTTCAGACGTTTCAAAATATATGGTCCCATATTCCTTATTTCCTCATTTGAGTTATAGTTTTTAAATAATAACAACAAAAGCAACTGTCTATCACCAACTTGTAGTTCTAAACTTCAAGTTCATAAGAGAAAGAAAATAGTTAAAGTAAATAAAAAATAGGGACAGGTTGGACAGCATCGACATTGGTAATTTCTCTCATCCGAGTTGGCATGAAATTTAAAGCTTGTGGTCTCTCCAGCTGATATTTACTCTTACTTCATGTTAATTAACGTATCATTGTCATTCTTTGTCGAATTTGGAGATGTTTCATTAGTGTCGTATCTGGTGATCCGGGAAAAATAGGCAGCAATATTCTAAAGAAGCTAAGATATGCTGAGAGTTGTTGTCATATTAAAATGAAAAATCACCAGACACGCCTAATTTTTCAGTTCTCTTAATACATATGGGATTTAGCCAAAATATGGAACAAATTTTGTTTCTGTTTTACAACTTTTGTTGTTATAAGTTTTTTTGTTTGTTTTTAGATTTAAGTAGAAACGATATAGAAAAGATATAGCATGCTATATATAGCTAATAAGTGCTATAAATCCATCATTTTTCATTCGATTTAAAAAATCAAATATAGTTTTTTCATAAGCCAACATTATACTTTTATAAATCCATAAACAGCGCGGTTCCTATATAAAATATCGTCTAAAAACATCTCTAAAATTGGAAAATTTGGAGTGAGTTGAACAAAAAATGTGTTTACTTGATAAATATACACAGAGTTTTATATATACACGACCGACGAGCACACAAGCTAAAGATTCCTTAGTGTGTATCGATTAAAAGAACAGCAACGTATATTTACAATAGCTCGTGCATATTTGGGCAAATCAGTATTAAGTAAAGTATACACCTGTAAATAGATCGTTTACTCTTCTTTTAAAATCGGTTAACATTTAGCTCAGTTTTAAGCTGATAAGTGCACGATGGTACGAAAAACCGGTTTTTTTTTACCAGTAATCAAGATTTTATAGCTGTTTCGAAAATTCCAAAATATGATTTTTCTCGTAGGTATTTCTATTATATTTCTTTTTGTGGCATAGTTTTTTTGTTACACTTTATTTTGACGCGTAAAAGTAGAGTAAATTTTGTTTTGTTGTATTACTTTAGTGGTTGTAAGAATTTTGTTGTTGTTTTTATGGATTTTGTAAATACACTCTTAAAAAAATATAAATTCATTTAAATGGCTGAAGTAAAAACTTATTTCTAGATAATAGTGTTTGTTGTACAGTTTCTTTTGACGCTCGCAGTGTTTCATTTCAAAAAGGTTGTGCATTTTCAATTGAACGTCAATTGAACGGATTTCTTTTCCTTTCTTTAAAATATGCATAAGTGGAGTAATTTATTACTTCATCTTTAAGCGGGTTTTTTTTAATGCAACACTTGTGAGAAACACTTAAGTGGAATATTTTATTGCTTATATCGATTAGGGGTGGTTTTAATGGGTGCATAATTTTCTAGCCGTTGCCGATTTTGCTTCAAATCAAAAATTCGTTTCAAAAGTGGTTTGTCCCTCAACATGTAACACTTATTAGAAATAGAAACACTTAAGCGAAAGATTTTAATACTTTTATCTAGCCCAGCGTCAGTCAAACTAATAATAATGCATTTTACAATTGTGGTAGTAATTTGAGAGTCTCTCACTCTTCACTTCATTTTGTTAACTTTTTGTGTATATTTTGCCTATGCGTGTGAGTACGTACGTGTGAAATTAAAAGAGAAGAGTAGCTCTTTGCCTGTCGTTGAACTAGACTAAAAACTATTCTAAAAGATGCCGCACTTTCCGAAGATTTCCAATTTTATTACAAATTTCTATTACTGTTAGGAGTTTAAAACATTTTTTGGTAGATAAAAACCTAAGTTTAATAAAAGAATAATAACAAATTATATATATAATAATCATATTTTGTAAGTTTGATTATATGGCAGGCCCTATTGGTAAAGGGAATCAATCATTTTATGTGCTGCAATTAGCAGTTTATTATACATACATAAGTATATAATAAAATATATAAGGAATTAAACAAAAATACAAATAAATGATTCATTATAATTATTATGAAAAATAAAAATTTAAAAGTAATTAAAACTAATTAATGTTTGAAAAACGTAATGTTTTTATTATTTTAAGTAAAAGCTTTAAGTGCTTAAATAAAAAATAAAAATGTAAAATATTTAACAAAAAATTTAAGTAGAAACATGGCAGAATTAAATTCTCCGATTAAATTTTCACATAAATTTTTATTAAAAACACACCTAATTTGCGTTTTTTTTCCAACTGATTTTCCTTTTTCCTCTATTTTTAAGAGATTTTCTCGTGCCTTAATGCCTCCATAACTCGGTATAAATGGCGTGCTAATGAAACACTTCAGGTTGTATTTAAAAGAAAATAAGGAGAAATATGACAATAAACACGTAAAAAATACTCGCTTATTTCCAAATATTAGTTTATTTGTTTTAGTTTTTTTTCCTAAGACGTTGCTATCCACTTACACCATAGGTAAAAATTTAAATTATCCTTAAAGAGAAAAGTATTTTTTAGAAATTAAAGACTTCTTTATTTAAAAATTGTGAGCTTATAAGACATATTATTCGTAATGGGCAATACCACTATAATTTCTAATTGTTTTTGGCTTTTTTTTAAGCCAAATATTAATATTTGTAACACGTTCACAGTCAGTGAAGTTTAAAATGTTTAAATAAAGTTTTAGTGTAAATTTTGTTTATACATCTTTGACCTTTCATACGTAAAGAATAAATAAAAAACGTTTAAAATGCTTTCTTTTCTAATGAACCGTAAAAAAATCATTATCTAGGCTTTTATGAGCATAAGTCAGGTTTTAATCTTTATAAATTAGGTTTCTGTTAAAGTCTTAAGCTTTTTTATTGCATCTTTACAAATTTAAGTAATTTCATGAGCTTCTTAAGCTAAAAGAATAAGAAAACTATGCTGTTAACCAAATCCGTTGATGATGGAAAAAAAAATTAATTTTTGACCTAAAGTCTTTTGGACTCGTTTTTCTGACAATTCGTTCTATGACCTACGCAATATATAGAGTGTAAACATGTTATAACGCAAAACTCAAGAAATCTTCATTGCTTGAACAAGCCTCGTATACCCCCAGCATATGTTGCTAAGTTTACGACTCAGAGAACTGGTCTTTGGCTGAATGCTGATTATGGACGTGCGCGTGTTTTGCGCTGTCTGAATTTGAGTCTAGTAACGAGTGGAGAAGCAAGTGATCATATCCTGCCGACCATGGATCTTGGGACTATAGAGGTGGTGATCCGAGCAGGAATAATTGGCGGTGGTGTGACCACTCTCTTGGCGGTCTAGCATTTTTTACAGATGATGACCTTAGGTTTCTTATAATTTGACTGGCGAGTGCAGTGATCTCCAGGCGGAAATTTTTTAAGTTAGGCAGGCAGTGGAGGTAATCGAAAATGAGATTGGAAGTATTGAGCACCTGGTAACTATGTTCGTGGACAGTCAAGCGACTCTTAAAGTACTCAGTTCGTGCTCGATTATATCTAAAGTCGTTCTGGACTGCAAACTAGCCTTGGTTGGGTTGCGAAAGAACGTTCAACGTTGCTGGGTACCGGGTCATTGTGGTTTCGCTGGGTCCGCAGGTTGAATCATTGCATCAATATACTCGAGAGGTTCTTTGTTTCGAAGGCTGGGCAAATCTAGTACAACGAATCTGGTTGCAGGGTCTCTAGCTCCATATGGCCGGTTATTTCTAGTCGTAGATCATCTGCTCTTTTCTCTATGCGAGCTAAGACTGACTACGGGCGCTATTGCGGTAACCGTTCGATGACTCGTGGATGGACGAATACTGTTGCTGATTACTGTAGGCTGTTTCAAGACGAGAAAGAGTTAGAGACGGTCGAAAACCTATTATGTCACTGTCCCAGGCTTTCGGGTAGGAGGCATTGACTCTTAGGTAAATTCACGATCCAAACTCTAACCTCTCTGGTTTTACTAATCCTACTGCTATCTTTCAGTTTGCCAAGGATCTCAGCTGGTTGTGGCATGTGGATTGATTGAATCTCGGGGAGTTTAGAACCTTCAATTTTTTTAATCTTTTATATATTAGTGTTTTTGTTTTACTTTTATATTGTTTATTTCTTCTTCTTCTCCCTTTATTTTTTAGTACAGTTTCTTCTTTGTTTCGGATATCACAATGGACCATATGGTCTCCGACTGTATTTGTCATTGATCTACTACGTTTTTTTATTTGTTTGTTGTGAGTCGTGTCTAGAGGCAGGACTGGGGTTACAGGGTTAATACTATAAATTATGTTCTATACAATCGCGTACCAAAAGGGGATTTTGTTTGGACAGGTCTTGATTAGTTTTAAAATTCTAGTTTGAACTACTTTTGTTTCCTAATTAATATGGAACTTGCACATCCAACTTTTACACTTTTGTTTTTGTCAAAAATTAAATAATTGCATAAATTATTAAGTTTTTAAAAACATTTTCAATGGTATTCATGGGGTAAAGGGTGGTGTACTTTAGAGGCAAGGGTGTCAGACCATAACTTTCTAACAAAAAAAAAAAAAACACATTTCAATGCTGCAATAAAATTAATTCTATTGCTTCATACATATATAGATAAATACATTTTATATGAGAAATTTTATTTTTCATTCATAAAATTTACATGAGCTGAAATAAATTATTTTAATATTTGTTTATTACTGTTTTGTTGCTGTTTAAATACCAACCTTATGCTTAAAATAAATATTAAAAATAATCCAAATTTATAAGAAATATGCATTTTTATTCATGTATTTGTAAATGTGTTGAAACGTGTTTTGCTTTAATTTGTTTATATATTCTCCTTTTAGTTTTATTTTAAATTAAATTTTTTGCACTGAAAAATACTTTTTTACTTATTTATTTGTTCATTTTTTCTTTCTTTATCAGTTTGAATTTCTTTTTAAATTTTTGCTTTCTGTTTAATAACACATCTTGTTGTTGTTGTTCATGATGATACTGTAATTATTATTCTATTATTTTTAAGTTTTTTTTCTGTTATAACATTATTTTATTTTATATAATAATATTTTATTAATTTCATTATTATTTTTACATATTTTCTTCTATATATGTGATTTCTTTCGTTTTGTAAAACTCGTCTGCTTGCTAGCTAATGTTAAACTAACGGTTTTCATTTCATTTATTTCTCATTTTTCTTCTAATGAATAGTTTATGAAAGAGAGAGAGAGAGATAAATTTAACTGACCATTAACATATGTTTTTGGTTATGTATTGGTTGGTGTGCGTGTTTTAAAACCTTATTCTTCCATTTTGTTTATAACTGTTTAGTTTACAACCCCTTTAAGTTTCATACGATAATTGACAGTAACATTATTCAGATAAAGTTATTGTTGTAAATATTTTACGTTATGAAAAACCCCGCATATTTTCATGTTATGGCCTTATACTTCTCGTACTAGAAAAGTACTGAATGAGTAATCACAAAAAATATATGTATATATGTGTATATGCACATTTCTCTTAACGTTGTGTATTCTAAGTACTTTAGAAGAATCACTCTCTGTAATTACAATCAACAGAGGAATCTTCTTATTGTTTATGTGTTTTGATTAGTGTTAGAACAAAAATAAGGTGGCCAGATGAATTGAAAAAGCAAACAATTTCATATTTTGTACCCTTATTTCAAATATCGATTATATCAAAAAATTTATTGTATGAGAGAGAAATTGCTTTGAAAGGAACAAAATAAATATATTAAAAATTCCATTTAAAGTCTTACAATTCGCAACTTGAATAAAGCTTATATGCTCTACGCACAACGCGTTTCACGTTTTTTCGCACCCTGTTTTTAGTTGTCCAAGAGTTGAGTCAATGCCTGTTACAAAGTTACGCAACCCAAAAGCGTAGGATACCTTAATGCATATACGAGTATTACGAAAAGTATTTCTACTCTCTTATTTTGTAAGCGTTAACAAATTAGCTGTTTTTTATAACAAGGGATAGCATAATTTAAAAAACATCTGGTGTAACTTGAAGTCGTTCCTCCGAAAAATGGGTGTACATTCTGGAATAACCCGGAAATTCTTAGGCCAAAGACTACCTATCCACATCAGCTGCATCTCCAGAACATATTTTTCCAGTAATATAATTAATTTTCCGGAAATATAAAAACCGTTTAATTTAAATTCGACTGGAAATAAAATGTCGAACCGGAAACATAAAAACTAGAAAATTTAAATTTGACCAGAAATAAAACACTAAGTCTAAAAATATAGAGAAACGTTATATTCAAATTTGACTGGACAATGAAATATCAAAATGGAAGTATAAAAATCTAACCGGAAATACAAAAATCGTTAAATTCAAATTTGACCGAAAACTAAAATATCAAAACGGAAGTATAAACATCTAACCGGAAATACCAAAACCGTTAAATTTAAATTTTCACCGGAAATAAAACGTCAAACCGGAAATACAAAAACCATTAAATTCAAATTTTACCGGAAATTTTATCGAAATTCAAATTTAAAAAATTCAGAAAACCATTATATTTACATTTTTAAATTTAGAGCGGAAATAAAAATTTAAATTAAGTCCGAAAGTAAGAAATATAAAAAAATTAAAATATAACCGAATATATAAAATACAAAAAACGTTCAATTCAAATTTTCAAAATTCAGACCTCAATACAAAGTATAAAAACCGTTAAATTTGAATCCGCTAGATTCACACCGGAAGTATAAAATATAAAACCTATTAAATTCAAATTTGACCAAAAATATAAAACGTAAAACTGTAAACAATTCGAGTGGAATTAAAAAACCGAATATATGTTCCGGCAAAAAGATGCTTCGAATTTATACATGAAGGAAGCCGCAGAATAGGAAAGTCAAAACTCCGATGGAAAGATTAGGTGGAAACTGATCTTTCAAAATTTGATATAAGGAATTTAAGAAACAACTCACACCAAGATTGAAGCGCATGGATTCTGATTCAGGCTAATAGCCAAAAGGTATTGATTATGTTTTTTCGTAGCTTTATATTTTTGGCAGAATTTCTTGTTGGAATATTCATTTATTTTTGATGGATTTTTCCTCAACTCTTCATATAATTTAAAAAAAAATTTAATTTGCTTTGAATTAACAATAATTTTCACTAGTGTTAACGCTTTTTTAATACATTTGAAAACATCTTATTTCTTTGTTTAATTGATTTGGCAACTCCATAATTTTTCTTACTTTGTTTTTTTTTTATTTTGTTTATTTTGTTTTTGTTTTCTATAGATTGATAATTGTTTTTGCAATTTCTACGTAAATCTTATCAGTATTGTTTAGGTTTATGTTTATATTTTATAAGTATTGTTATAGATTTTTTTAGTCTTCTTTGTTGCCATAAAATTTATGGCATAAACTATGTTCGTGTTTTAGTTGTGTCAGTTTAATCATCAGATACTCGGTTGATTTTTTCTATTAGAATTGGTATTGTTTTTTTACTGAGTTTTCTTAAATGACATGTTATTGCTTTTACGAATATTATCTCTTGTTATACTTGGGAACAGAACAAGTGTTTTTGTGTTGATTTTTTTTTTGCAATTTCTTAACACTTTTATTATGAGTTGTTAGCAAGTAGTTGCTGAATTTAAATTATTTTATTTCACAAATATTTATGTACAGATTAAAAAAAGCGGCCAACGACGCCGCTATGAATTAAATAGAAAACTAAATTTAAAAAGAATTTGCGAAATTACGTATACGTATGTATGTACCGTACATACATTTGTCTATAAATATTTTTAAGAATTAATAAAATTCAAAAGCATTAATCAGCTATTCACAATAAATCCATGGAAATTCTTGTAAACAACTTTATTAAATTCTTTCTAATGAAAACAATAATTTATTTTTGTATGGCTACTTCTTGATTATTGGTTCAAAACTAGTTATTTCTGTAAACAAGATTGTGATATTTGTTTTAAATTAATTCAAATTAAATCTTCTTCATCATAATTAAATTGTTAGTCACGTTTAGTAAAAACAAAAACAGCAAAAAAGAGAAAAACAGAAAGAGAAAAAAAATTAACAAAGCACTTATTTTTGTTTTATTACATTGACATATAAACATATGGTTGGAGAAATATTCATTATATTACTAATATTCAAATTTCTTTTACTAAAAACAAAAACAGCAAGAGTATACAACGAAAGAGAGCTGTAAGCAAAACAATTGTTTTGTTCTGTTTATGACATTACCATGTAAACACATGGTTGGTATTTTTTGTATAAAATCAATCGATCGCGTTGGGTATTCGATTAAGTGTGGGAAAATTTTTAATATTTTTTAAATCTTTATTGCTTAAAATTAATTTTTTTTTATTTAATTATTAATACTTGATTTTTCACTTTTAAAGCGATAATTCCTGCCATTTCATACTTTTTATGTAACGGATGAGTAACAAACATGGCAACCAATTTTGTAAAATTATAGATTTATAGAAATTATAAAATAATATTTTATTTAGAAAATAATTTTTCTTCTTTTAATTTTACTTTCAAATATTAAACTATTGTTGTGCCTACACTTTATTCCGTCACTGTATATTCAATATTGGACCTATATCTCTCTAAACTAACTCTCTCTAACTAAAAAGTAGCCGATTACTTTTTATGCTAAAACAACAACACTAAACTTTTGTTTATAGCGTATGTTTTTTCTCAAATCGTTTACAACATGTATGTATGTATGTGTCATTGTGTGGTCGTTGTTCTGTATACATATATTTTATTTTATCGCTATTTTGTTTAATGTACATATTACTGTTGTTGTTGCTACTCTGTGAAATGATCGGCGATCGTTTATATTGACCTTTATACTCTGTTTTATTTTATATATGTTGTTTTACTATTTTTTTTTAATAAATTATTGTTTGTAAAGTACAACTTCCAAAAAGTAATTTTTTTTATTTATAATTATTTTTTATACATTTTTAATGCGTAATTTTTATGTTTTTTTACATTTGTTTTAAATCGTATGTATTACAACAGCTTAGATAAGCTTGTGAAGGCAATGCACTTGTATTTTTGTTTAGTTTTTATTCAAATGAAGTTATGAAATCATACTTTCAATTGTTTTCCTTTACAAAATTGTTAGCAATTTTTCATTATTTTTGTAAATTGTTTTTCTTTTTTGGATTTTTCGATATTTTTTAAGGTTTCACTTTTGCATACATATTTTTGGTTGTTATTGCTTTGTCTTATTTTCTGTTACTCTCTGCCTCTTTACCAGCCATACCGTTTTATTAAAAAGTCCAAATACAACTGTTTCGTTATATTTAAATTGTATTTAATGCCACTTTTTAAGCTGATTTTTATTGTTGCTGGTGTTACTCTCTATTTGTTTTGATTTTAACAGACATTTGTGTTAGTGTTGTTTTTGTTCGCTCTTTGTCAAAGAAAACTTATCATTTCTTTATTTTGTTAACGGTTCTCTTAAATCGGTTAGTGTTGTCAACTTTTGAAGACGCTGAAACAAAACATTTATGGCCGTCATAATCGATTGCCGCCAAGAGCATGCGATTGGAACCCCCGTGCACAGGGACAAATTAACCACAATTCTAGCTGTGGAAAACAACATTACAGCTGCCATTGATGGAATACAGGCCGAAATGCTGTGAAAAGTGTGCCAATACTCGAACTTGCGTATGGACCCCTTACGGCATAGACTTGGACAACATTTTCATGAAATAATTTTTAAAAAGTAATCGATCATTTATCGCCTCAAATAAATATTGCTTTCGTTTTTGCAAAAATTCGTTTTTTTTTTTAATTTTTAAAACCCAAACAGTTAAATATTACCCGTTATATTTTGGTCTGAACAATTTGGTAGCATTGTAGTTCATGATAAACAATTAAAACTCAGCTTAAAACATTCTGTTGACAACTCTGACGAATAATATTTATCTCTTTTATTATTTATTAACCCTTAACCACAGACGTTATTACAGACCACCGGTAATTTTACCGTTTTTATTTAATTTTTGTATAGGAATTGGAAAATTAATTTAATATATATTTCTTATATTATTTTAGAGTCTCTAGATCCGATATAAGTTCTAATAATCTAGATTTTAATAAAACAACACAAGCTTTATAAGAAAAATATATTCAATGATCCTCCGAAATTGAAAAATTTAAAAAACCTACCGGTAAAAATACCGTTTGTCCGTAGTTAAGGATTAAGAGAGAGTATATTTAACAGTAATTTAAATGTTTTAGAACTCTACCTAAAGTCTCTTTTTGTAACGACAACAGTAACACGAATTATGTAGTTATGTATGTCGATTATTGTAACAGTTAAAATTTTAGGACTATTTGAAGTTTGTAAGTATGTATAATTATGATGTTGTTGTTGCTGCTTATTTGTTTTTGCCCCCTCCCCCCTCCCCGCTTTTACATGTAAATTTTGCTGTATTAATAGGCTACAAATGGATGTGTGTATGTTATGTGAGATATATTTTGTAATTTCTTTTTTTGTGTGTAAATAATTATCTATTCACTTCCGATTTCTGTTCTATGTTGTCTCTTTGTTTTTGTTTAATAAAACAACAATAACAACATATACATATGTATGTACACAAATTTTTTGCCTAACATTAACAGACCCAAACAAAGTCATTGACATGATGACAATAAATGTTTTGAAAAGAGCTTTAAGTCAAACAATTACATTTGACAATTGTTTTTATGAGTGCTATTGTTGTTGTTTTTATATTGTTTAATACTTTGTGGTTTATACAGAAGAAGAATAAAAGCAAAACACAACATAGGAGACAAAAGAGCTATTTACGTCGTTTTTGTTTTTTCAATTTATAGGTAAATAAGTTTTTAAAACTTGTTAAAGCATTTAAATAAGTACATAAATGCGTACATACATATGTATGTACATACACACATATGTACATGCATACACATGTGTTTTTAAATATTCCAATTGGAAAAAAGCTGAAATATTACAAATGTGTTTACTTTGTGATTTTACGTCTCTCCACGATGCGTGTTCTTATTTTAACGAATTGTTTTTATTTTTGTTTATTTAATGATAGTGATGCATTCATTACTAAAATCATTAAACAAGTTGTTTTATTTTAATAACAATTTTAGGTTATTCAGTTTCAGCTTTATTAATTAATAATTACATACTGACATAGTACATAAATATGTATGTACATACCTATGTACATTAATAAATATATACATACTAAGTGTAGTTATAATCTTAAATATAATTTACAGGAATTTTCAATTTATAAAATGATTTAATTCATGTGTGTATCTTTGTAAAAATGCGTTTTTAGGTTAAAGAAACAAATATTATTACAAGGGAGCGAGGTCTTCATTTCAAATTTTTTATAAATAGATGGTCACACTATTTTGGTAGAAAATTCACAATTCGAAACTGAAAATGTTAAAATTTCTAAACAAATAAGAATTCTCAAGGCCCCCAGCCCAATTCAGAAATTTTTGCTTTGGTAACAACTCAGGCTTGCATCTAAATAATTCCTTGATAAGACTGCACTTTCTTCTATGTTACATGTGATCTAAGACATGAAATATTATTGAAACAGATCTGCAATAAGCGACCAATTTATTGTTGGTTTGTAAGCGTCAAAAAATAACAATAACAAAATCGGATATGAAGCTCTTATTTACATTGAAATAAATAAAAATAAAGCTTTAAACAGAGATCCGATTGAACAAGCAGGTTTTCGTCCCAGCAAGTTCTGCCTCGACCAAATTAATAATCTCCGAATAATAATAGAATAGTCAGTCGTACGAATGCTGTACTTTCGTTGACTTCGAAAAGGCCTTTGACACTATCAACTATTTAATGATATGGAGAATTGAAATGTAATGGCGTACCTAATAAGCTAAACTGTTACTGCAATCGCTATATGAAGGCGCCAGCTGGCCGCATAGCATAAGCGAACAAATAAAAATAAGTAGATAAGTGAGACAAGGGTGTCCCCTATCACCAACACTATCAACACACATAAGCTGAGGACTGAATGGTCGCTTAGAGGTTCTATGGTCATGAAAGCGAACATCATAACCATACTACCATACTAACCATACTACCTTGATCAAAAGGTTTGCGGAATAACCCCCGTGAGGCGGTCCCATGGTTGCGAGATGAGCTTTTTTTTTGTTAAGTCGGTACATCTGTTGTTGATTTTCTCGCTAAATCTTAGTGTCATAGCTTAACATTTGCAAAAGCTACTTATCCAAGAGTACATCTATCTCGAAGTGTGTTGGCGATTTTTTTATAATTTTGACCGTTTTGAGGTCGCAAAAAACATGATTTGCGAGGTTACTGAAGACGAGACGTGGATTTATGAGAGCGACACACAATCTAGACATCAGGCGATTGAATGGCATTCATCAAATGAATCGAGACCATTTTCAGTCAAAAAAGAAGGCAATGCTCACGGTTTTCATGGATTACAACGGTGTAGTTCATCATAAATTTTTTGCCAAACAGTAAAGAAAGAGTACTATTTGGGCGTTATGAGACGTTTGCGTGAAACAATTCGCCGAAAGAAGCTAGTGTATTTTACACCATGATAACGCACCCTCACACAGTGCCATCATTATACGAAATTTTTTTGACGAAAAATGCAATAATTCACCGAATTCACCTGATTTGACTCCCTGTGACTTCTTTATGTTCAATCGAGTTAAAAAACGCGTTTCAGCAACCGGGAGGAAATAATGGAAAAATCGCTGGAACCAATGAAGAACATTCCGAAAACTGAATATAAAAAAATGAAAATATTAAGCTGTGACGCTAAGATTTAGCGGAAATATCAAAAACAGATGTACCAATAATAAATATATAAATTGAAATTATGGACCGCCACAGAGGGTTGTTGTTGCGGAAACTTTTTGATCGAGGTAGTATACTAGTAATCTGTTGAGGTATACACCTTCTACTACCTCGGCAGCATAATTACAGAATCAAAAGGTTCTCATGAAAATGTGTTTAACAGCTGCGTGAAATCTTTGCTGTTGTTAACTATGAAAGATAATACATCATACACCTATACTGGTGAAATCAAACAATGAAAATGAAGATAGATCGTCCATACACTGCGTAAATCGCAAGACGAAATAACTAGGAAAACCATCGACTAGAATCCTTAAGGCGGCAGAAGAGGAGGACACCCAAGCCATATTGGCCTTTGGCAACTGGATAATAAAGCAGCCTAAATAAATAAATTTATAATGAGTTAAAGATAATCGTCTTGAAAAAAACCGGAAGGACTTTGCTCCAAATATATATCCGTTAAAAAAGATTTATATATTTCTAGAAGGCGGTTTCGCGCATAACTTTAAACACACCTCTTTTGACAATAACATTTTTATAACTAGCCATTCAGTAACGTTCAGTAATAAGCCAATTATCGCTCTAACTGCTCATCGTTTTAATGCTCATTGCATGGCTTTGACGTAAGAGACTATAATAATACTCGTCAATGACTGGTAATGTGAATGATAAAACAAAATTCAGTTAACCCAGGAACCGTAGGTAAAGGACCATAAACAACTTGTGTTCGCTAAATGGTCCCTGAAGCAGTTGGAAACTTACCTTAGTTTTTATCAAAAAATCATCTTCGGTGTCAACAAACAATATTATCGAATTCGGGACGATACCAAGCTACATGTGTTCCAAAACCGTGCAATGCATTTATGAAAAGTCATCGGTAGATCTTTCTTTGAGAACGAAATTGGACAGTCATCACCGTCAACTTTGAACGCTATAGGTTAATTACTACCAACTTCTTTTGAACCTGATTGGATGTTATGGACACTAACATGGCATAAGCGGCTGACATTTGTATAATGATATAAAAAGTTGATATAACATACAAACATACATACACGCACACACGCATATACTATGTTTTATAAATCCTTTAACAACTTGCAAATGTTAATGCAATAAAACGTAGAAAAGGGCTTATGGAGAACAATTACACATTTATGTTATGCTAATGCACTCGTAATAGCCGCTGGCAAATATTAATATGCTGAGATGGTCATTTAAATTAATCTGAATTCTTTTTATGAAGATCATGCAGCCACAATTCATCAAAATCATTTATTATTCTGACATTTTGTCTCCGTGTCTTCATGTATTACACTTTTAAAATAGAAATGATTCTTGTGATTGCGGTGCATAAATTTACACTTTTTATTTATTTTTATTTTTTTTACCAGGTCAAGTTTAAAATGATTTTCAGTAATTTTTCAAGATTATCGTTAAGTTATGCATATTCTAATAAATCTTTCATCTTCTAATAGCAACAAGATTTCAAAATGTTAAATTTTTTACTAATTTATATTTTTAGTTCTGCAATGGCGGTGATTTGGCAGACTATTTGAGTGTCAAGGGCACCTTAAGTGAGGATACGGTACGTTTATTTTTGATACAATTGGGTAAGTTTTAAAACTTGAAATATATTTGATAGTTCTATAGCTCTTTCTGTTAAAAATTATGTTTTCTTTTCAATTGTAGCGGGTGCCATGAAAGCTCTATACACCAAAGGAATTGTGCATCGTGATCTCAAACCACAAAATATTTTATTATCGCACAATTATGGCAAAATACTGCCAGCACCATCAAAAATTACTCTTAAAATAGGTAAATCATTACAAATTTTATACAATTTCTAGTAAATCTAATATATTTCTTTTTATTCTCCCTATTCAGCTGATTTTGGATTTGCTAGATTTTTAAATGAGGGCGTTATGGCTGCCACTCTATGTGGTTCACCCATGTATATGGTAAATATACAAATTTCTTTCAATATAGATTTGTTCCTGTACTTTTTTGGTAGGTTAAGTTAGGTTAAGAAAGGTAATGTAAGGTGGATATCTCGAATGGTGGATACCTCGAAAATACAAAAAATAGGCATAGAAAAAGAAAGAGAATGGAAAGGAAAAATAGAACAAAGGAAGAAGAAGAACACCCTAAAGACAAACTGAGCGTCGTCTAGTAAGCCAGCCAATACCCGATATAAAACCTACCAGCTCACAGACCCTGGCTGACGCTACCTCACCTAGACCATTGAAAAAGCCCTGTCCCAGCAACCTGGCGCACCCACATCTCCACAAACTCGGCAGAAAATAGGGTTGCCCGCTTCCCATAGCGCAGTCCTTGCCCTTAGAGCGCAATGCTCAGTCAGAAAACCTATCAGAGTTGTAAGTGACTTCCTTCTCAGATTAAGGACCCATTCCGTGCAAGATCGGTCCAGTTTACAGTCGCCTCTGCCTCTCCACAATTTTTCCATTCTACGACGGGCCCAACTATCCACTAAGCTCACAAAGAACCCAAGCGGTGGCTTGCAGACTTAATCCAACTCATTTTAGCCTGGGTAGAACAAACCTCTACAATTTATATTTCTTAGAGAAGAGAACTAGCTCCGTATTGGAAGGACATCAAGGAAGAAAGTCTACCAAGCGCCGATTATATGACCTTACTGGCGGTTTGGGGAAACCTCGCCGTTACAGAATCATCATTCGCGTAGCAAATCACCTTTCTTTTTTCATCCTCAATACGCCTGAAAATACCATTTACAATAAGATTCCAGCAAGAGCAAAAGTACTCATCTTTGATGTGTGAGTAATCCTGTCCTAATACTTTTTTGGGTAAAATTATTTAAAATCAAATAAACAAGAAATGCTGCTACTTGAAGACGAAATGAATAAAACAATTGGGTCTATTGCCTACAAAACTTTGACACTGACATTGTTTTATATGTTTTAAAGCATTTGCATAACACATGGACTGAAAAGTCCCGGGCCTAACAAAGAAAATAATTTTTTTGTTCAAAATTAGCTTTATTTATCAACGTAGTCTCCATCAAGAGTAATGCAACTTTCGTTGAACGATATACCATTTGCCTCAAAATGAGTCTTAGTTTCAGCTATAACCTCTTCATTCGTGCGAAATTTCTTACCGGCGAGCATTTTTTTTGAGGTCTGCGAACAGTCAGTAGTCGATGGAAGTCAAATCTGGCAAATACGGTGAATGTGGGAGCAATTCGAAGTTTAATTCATGTAGTGTTGCCATTATTTTGATTGACTTGTGATACGGCTAACAGTGAGCAAACGCTGCTTTCACTTTGAACAAAGCTTTCTCATAAACAAATGCTCATGCATATAAAGCCAACACGTTATTTTGATATCTTTACGATGTTTCAATCATTCAAAATGATTTTGTGAATTTTTTTATTTTTTCTATTCTTACCGCCTTATTTGGAAGTGTACTGCGTTCTGCATCATCGGTGTCTTTACGACAACGTTTAAAGTCAGCAAACCAACATTATATTGTTGTTTCTGATGGAGCGGAGTCCCCATAACACTTTTTTAGCCATTACTTCGCTTGAACGTTATTTTTTCCTATCAAGCAGCAGTGAAATTGTTTTTAATTCATTGATCTGAAAATAATAAAAATAGCGTCACTCTGAGCACTATAATTCACAAACTAAATAATAGAATATTATGAAATTTTAACAGCTGTTTTTTGAAGGTTAGCACTGACAGAAAAAGGGGTGAATGCATGTGCGTTACGCCCGGCTCTTTTCAGCTCATGTGTGACTTCAAATTTTTAGTAAAATTTTATTTTAATTCTTGGGTCATAAAACACTCCTTTGATTAAGGAAATTAAAAAAAAATAAGGGAATAAAATTTTTAAATAAATTATACAAAAATAGCATATAATAAAATCTATATCTTTTTAAGGCTCCGGAAGTAATTATGTCGTTGCAATATGATGCCAAAGCAGATTTATGGTCACTGGGCACAATTGTTTATCAGTGCCTTACGGGTAAAGCACCATTCTATGCACAAACACCCAATGAGTTGAAATTTTATTACGAACAAAATGCAAATCTAGCACCCAAGTGAGTATAAATATTTTACATTTACGAACGAGATTTTTTATTACGTTTTTAATTTACAAAATAAATCTAAAAATAAATGCAATTTTTGTTGTTGTTGTTGTTGTTGATTTTTTCTTGTTTTTACTTTTCAATGTATTTAAATAGATAAAATATGTATAAATGTAATTATTTTTAATGCTGAAGTATACATACATATTTATACATTCATTCATACTTTTTATTTTTATTTTCAATTTTACAGAATACCCAATGGTGTATCGCCGGATTTACGTGACTTATTATTGTGTTTATTACGGCGCAATGCCAAGGACAGAATTTCTTTTGAGAGCTTTTTCAATCATCGTTTCTTGCAGGGCAAAAAAGCGGCTACATCACCAGGTATACCATTTTGTTAGTTTTTAGTGTACTTTTCTGGTTCTTAAAAATTGAACGTTATAAATGTTGTTTGAATAAATTAAAAAAAACAATGTGTCTTATAGGCGATATACCAGCTTCTTTGGCTATGGGAACAACACCCCCTACTAAAACCAAAAGTCCATTACAACAACACCTTGAACAACAACAGCAGCAACAATTACACCAACAACTACAGCAACAGAAACAACAACAGCAAGCACAACAAAAACAAGGAGCCGATGATGGTTTTCAAGATGAGAATGCTGGTAATTATTAAAAAAGAAAAAATATATTTTTATTTTTAAGTTTTTCTATAATTTCTTTTCTTAGTTAAAAAATTCAATAATATACAGTCACGGACATAAGTATATGCACAAGCTTTACATTAACATACAAGTTAAATTTTTAAGTTGTCTAAAATACAAAATAAGTATTTAAATAACAATTTGGAAATTAACCTTGCAGTTTCTGGGATATTCTCAGATGAAATTAAGGCTCCTATTGCGGTTTACAACTCGACTCAGTTGAATTGAAATTTCAGTTGCAATTTTACAATTTGGTATTATCGATAACAACTTAACCTTTGAAAAACACAAAAAATTACGACTAATCGATAGCGGTTGTAAAATTTCAACTGAAATATCAATTCAATTTAGTCGAATTGTAAGCCGTAATATGGGCATAAGTTTAATATTTTTCGACCTGATAGACATTCTAGAGTATGGGGAAAGACCAAGACAGCATATGAAGAAAAAAACGTATACCAATGGTAAAGTATGGTGGCGAGGAAGTAATGTCCTCTGCAGGTGTTGTGGAACTTGTCTTTGTAGCTGGAATAACATTTAGAAAGAAAATGTAAAAAAAAAAACGCAGTGAGACGCAGATAATGCCCCGAAACGTTCAGCTCGTGACGTGAAGATGTGGCTTGCATATAACACGGCGCAAGTCTTGCCACATCCTTCGCAGTTCCCAGACCTAAATTTCATCGAGAATTTTTGGAAAGAATTGGACCGAAGAGTATAAAAACGGAAGATTTCAAATTAAGCAACGTTGATGGAAGAATGGAATAAAATTGACAAAGATATCAGAACAAAATTAGTACATTCTATGCCATATAGGCTAAAAACAATTATAAACTAAAATATATTTCCAACAAAATAACTCAATCTACTTAATAATTTATCCCCTTCATAGCAATCGATGTGCCTATAGTTTTGTCCTACAGGAAACTGAGTTCTTTTATTATTTTTTGTTATTGTTTTGTTCATGAAGGAAATTTGTTCCCTTGTTGTTTTCGGAATACGTAAAAAATTAAATTTTATTTACATATACAGCTTATGTCTATACTTATGTCCGTGACTGTATGTATTTAAAGATATGTTAAAGGGAAAGTATTTGAAGAATAATCATTGTTATATAAAGCGAGAACATAAACAACAGCAAATGTTGACAAACTAAGTTAGATTCAATTCACACAATTCAAAAAGCATTCTTATCTCATTCGAAAAACGGTCGAACTCTAGAAAACTTTCCCTTATCAATCGTTTCCTTGTCTTCTGTTTAGCTACAAATTTCCTTAAATTGACGACAATCACGCTAATTAGAATAATTTTTTGTATCTTCTATTAAAATCAGTGACGATCACTGAATTTAAGATATATAATAGGTTACTGAGTATTAGTTTGAAAAAATCTAGTGCTAAAACCTAGAGATATTCTCAGCAACTACAATACATGAACCAGTATCCACATCAGATTTAGTACAAGAAGTTTTTTAATCTCATTCATATATGTATGTGTGTATGTATGTATGTATATATACAAATATTTAGACCAAACTCAGCCCGAACGAAGGCCCCATTAGACCAACTATCCGCGTCCTGAAATTCAACTGTGAATCACCTGCCAAAGCGCAGATACAAAGGCATAACAACCAAAAACGTATATGGTTCTCCGACCACTCTGCGTAAAATGAACAGACTTCCCGACGCCATTACTGGCCCCTTTAGCTAATAATTTTGTCGCCGAACATGCCACTACCTTCAAGACTGCCGTTGGACATGTTATCATTGCCCCAGTTATAACAAGACAGGCGAGTCTCTGTACACTGTTTAATTTAATCATGGTGGTAGCTTCCTTGGCTTTTCTCCACCAAGCTATCGCCACATAAGTTATGATGAGCCGAATAATAGCAGTATATATCCATAGCGTCATTTACAATATACTCTTTATATACCCATGTACTGTTAACGAGGCCATCAGCGTAATCAATTACACTAACACCCCTATGTGCCAATATGGTAAGCAAGTCATCAATTATTAACGTCCATAATAATGAAGAAAGTACTCCACTGTGCAAGCATTCTTTTGACATCATCACAGATTCTACCCCATCAAGAGACCAGCTGACGATTCTACACCTAAGTCTGAATATGATCCAAGCTATTATTGACTATCGATTGGAATCTAAATATTTACAAATACTTCCGCCTGATGGATACTGCATTCGTACCCGGTTTGAAGAATATTCTCTTACTAATGAATTTTCTCTACTGATATTAATCCATTCGTATAAAATTCAAGGTAGTCTTCTTATTGAAGAAAGTTCCTAAGCGAGAGAGATACTGTTAGCTTTCGACAGTGAATCTGTTGCCGATAGAGAGAAGTGAAGAAGTATGCACCAATCATAAATAAACATTCTGTATGTCGAATCAGTTTCAAATAAGAATCAATAGATGAAAAGTTTAACGTCACAAATAGCGCCGTTATAATATATTTTATGTTTAAACACCTTCTCACTGATGCTGGTATTTAAAGTATTTTGAAAAATATGGAATAGATAGGTCATAGATTGACCTTAGAGCACTTACCTCTATGTGTCTGTTACTTTCGACGGTGTAAATACTTAATCATATCGATGGGTTATCAGTTCCTATCGAAAAGTTCCTCCCTCTATGAATGCGTGAAAGACAGAATACTTATCAAGAGCATACGATGTCCCAAAGCTCACAGAAATCCATGTGCGTGTAGTTTATCAGTACATTCCTTCATACTATAGATCAAATTACAACTTAACCATTCATTTTTCAACAGCGCTGCGATTTTACAGACAGTTGTGGTTCGTGAAAGTTTTTCTATGTTCTTTTTTACATAATCTTAATTGACATATTAATTTAATTTCTAATTTCTTCAATTTAAATTATCAATTTTAGTTTCTGTTGTGGAAAACCCTGCCATTTGTGCTACCATCACAAATGTTGGAATTTTATGCGAAAGTGAAAATAATACAGAATCTTCGAGTTCTCATGAAGATTCCGATGATTTTGTATTAGTGCCGAAAAATCTTCCAGAAGATCAAAATGTTATTGACTATGAAAAGAAGTAAGAATTTTCAACAGAAATTCTGTTCAAAACGCTTTCTAACTTTTTTGTATTTTTGTCCTCCTACAATTAGACATTCCACTAAACAACAACAACAACAACAACAACAACAACAACAACAACAAAAACAACAACAACCGCAACCGCAACAACAGAACACTACTAATGTCACATTACAAAATCAGTCCAGTCCTCCAAGACCAAGTACTTTGCCAATTTCAGAACCTAAACCAGTACCGGCTCCATTGCGTCGTTACTCTACAAATACGTCAGGTGGAGCTGCTACAACTGCACCTACTAGTGTATCGCCAGTGGACAAGAATCAAGTGCGTTATAGGACGAATAGTGAACAGATTTCATCACCGAAGCTATCGTCTACAGCCCCCACAGCTTTAGTGACCCAACAGATACCAAGATCTCAGCCCATTAGTGTTAAGGGAAGACAAGAGCACCGTAAGAGTAGTGTTAGTAGTGATATAAATTCCATATCACCACCAGCAGTACAATTTGCTATTGGTACACCACCAACGGGAAGACATCGTTCGACCTCGGGTGGTTCTCTATCGGAGACGCCACCACCATTGGCTCCCAGCACCTGGCAAGTAAGTCCTAGTGGCCAAACTCATTCACCTTTAAGACGCTCCGGACACAGTTCACCAGTGCTTCCGTCCGCTCTAACAAAATTACCCGCTCTAGGCAGTCCTACCTTGTTAATGGCCCCTGGCTCAGTGGGTTCTTTGGGCTCTGGTTCTTCGTCGGAGAATAATAATCAACATCCCATGTTGGGACCTAGAGCTTTTACTTTGCCCGAGCTAGGGGCCACTGGGGGCCTTCAAAGTCTACTGGACACAAACGCAGCCGGTGGTGGTAATGCTACAGATAGCCATCATCATTTGCATGCATTCCAAGTTCCCGAATTGTCGGAAGAAACTCTTATGGATCGTGAACACAATGAGACTTTGTCGAAATTGAATTTTGTATTGGCTCTTACCGACTGCATACAAGAAGTTGCTGATTCTCGTTGTGCTCCAATTTCAGCGCTTATGGCAGCCGGCTCAAATGAACAACCACAAATCCCACCGCATGCACCGGAACACTGTAAGAGAGCCGAGAGATTAGTATTATTGGTAAGAGCTTTACAACTACTGTCCTCAGGCTTGAATTTAGCTTCACAACAACTAAGAAGTGGCAACTTAAAGCCTTCATCAAATGTTAAAAACGGTAGGACGCACAATCTTAATTTTATTTGCAAAAAAAAACCAAAAAATTTGTTTTGTGTTACAGCTTTATTAACCATGAATTCAAAGTATCGCAGCATTTTATTTGAATCGAAGAAGTTAAATGGCACTGGTTTATTGCAAAAAGCCAATGCATTTAATATAACAGCCGATAAAATTTTATACGATTATGCTTTGGATATGGTAAGAATAAATTTAAAAAAAAGGTTTTTTTTATATATCTTTTTTATTATTTTAGTGCCAGGCTGCAGCTTTAGATGAATTACTGAGTAATACCAAAAATTGTTTTGAACGCTATAATACCGCTCATATTTTATTACATTCACTGGTACAAAAATGTAATCATCCACAGGATAGAATGCTTTTAAATAAATGTAAGTACATTGTTTAATAATTTATATCATACGAACTGTAGCATAACGGTTTTGGTCACTACAATACTGTCATATGTGGAATGGGCGGGTCAATTTGGACAATGGAAATACTATACGTTACCCACACAGAACCCTGAGTGTTAGAACCCTATAAGAGACGTACACACTTTTTGGGATGGCGCACAATCTCACTCCATACTTAAAGACTGGCTGGCTGACAACTGCACCTTTTTTAAGGTAGATATCTATCTTATTGACAGAGTCGCAAGAAGAAGCCATACCCACTTGCCAAATTTAGCCCAGTTGCTGACTGATAATGAGTATTTTTACTAAGTTGTTTAAACCTAATTTAGAAACATCTACTGTTAGCGTTTTCAGGATATACGAAAATTAACATTTACTTTGTATTGGAGGTACTATGGCCATTTGCCCAATTTCGTCCAGTTTTAGTCTGATGATTTGTATTAACTATGAAGTCATTCATGCTAAATTCAGAAGCTTTTGTTTTAACCGTTCTCAAGATATAATTAAATCAGTATTCTGTTTGTATGGGAGGTTCCGCCCACTTTTAGCCTGATGATTTGCATTGACTATGAATCTCTATGGGCTAAATTTATAGAATCTTGCTGTTACCATCTTGACGAAAAAGACAAATAAGTATACCCTTTGTATGGTCGTGACATCGCAAAGTTGGAATTTTTGGAATCAATATAGCCTATAGTTTCTTGCAGACGTAAAGAGTGATACTGTAAAATATTCATGAAAATCGATTCAGCCATTTAGTTGTTTATAAAGTTAGGATCACACGATTGTCGTGAGTGCGATATGTGTATTTATTTCAATATTTTTTAAATGTTTTGAATTGTTCTTTTTTAAACTTGTTTTCACAAAACTAAAATTCTATTTTAAGCGGAATCATATTAATTAGAAAAAGTAAAACAATTATATTATTTGATAGAATATGAAAAAATTGGAAACAATCTAATTTAAGCCACAAGCGGAAATCTCGTTGAAAACCTCTAGTCGGACTACAAAAATCGCTGACAACAGAGTAGTGATTATAAGATAAACAAGAGTATAAAAATATATACATATACACATAAACCGCAATGTATCTTATTATTGGTACGGCAACCGTGTGACCGTTCAAAAAAATAATGCGGTAACAAAAATATTAAAAATGCGCCAATATTTATTGTGTTCTTGGGCGATAATCGGAGTTGACAATACGTACCAATATATTAATTTTGAAATTTATTTTCGCAAAATAAATTGGGATAATTTTGATATTTTGCGACAATAGAGGACAATGGAAGTTGTGTAATATTGATACATTTGCGACAATCATGTGATCGTAGCTTAAAACACAAACAAACAAACCAACAACGATCCAAACACACATTCATTTTTGTATATAAGATTTTGGCGTGAAGAACAATTTGTAAACCATCGGTTGCAGTATTGAATTTAATAAATAGCAAGATTTAATATTAATAGCATCACCTTCATTATTTTAAAAATGTTTGTTTCTTAAATATCTTTTCTTAAAATTTCATTATAGATCGTGATGCTGTGGAAAAACGTTTAAATATATTACAGCAACAAGGTTTAATATATCCAACCAATGAAAATTCATAAATTACTAAAACATCAACATGAAATTAGAATAAAAATGAAAAAAAAAATAAAATAAAAATCATGAACAAAATTTTTTATTTCGTAAGAAAACATTTTAAAAATATTTTTTTTAACTTTAAAAAAAACTTGCATTTTATTGGCAATTTATAATTTGAAATTGATTTTTTTCTTGGTACAACATATTTTCTTAAGCTTGATTGTTTACTTCAAATAGTTTCAGAAAATGAAATATAAAATCGAAGGCATGCATATGCATAACATATATTTGGATGCCTAAAATGTTTGTAAATATTTAGAATCATTTTTTTAAAGAAACTTAAATAAATATTTAAACAAATGGCTTGCAATACAATAGTTCTTTTTATGTTATTATCATTACTTTTTTAATTTAATTTTTTTAAGCTTTTGTTTCCTTTTTATGCAATTTCGAGTAATGTTTGAAAAATTTGGTTTCTATTAAGAAAAAGTAAAAAAAAAAACTAAAATGTAAACGTATTTTATGGATAAGTATATACTAAACTATTAAAATAGGTCTTCTGATTCTAAATACAAAAACTATGTAATTTCATTGTACTTTTTGGCATGTATGGTATGTACTCTGTAAAATTGAAAGAAAATATTTCAAAAGTTTTGCAAGTATAACAGAGTTTAAAGAAAGAAATGTTAGTTTTAATAATATTTTAGTGGATTTTAAGTTTATTACAAAACATAATATAAATAAGATTTAAGTAAAGTTAATTAAATAAAAACAACAAAAACAATATTGTATTAATGAATGTTTTTTTATACTAAAACTATTATTTTATTACCATTATTTTACATTTATTGTGTTTCTTTTCAAATTATGTTTTCCAATAATAAACATCTCTATATGTTTAAAGAGTTGTTCTCTTTTATTATTGATTTTTATTTGCAATAATTATTTTAAGAAAACCATATATTATTTACAATTTTTCTATATAAAAATAATACTTTATTTTGTATGCCTATGTGTTTATTACTACAAGAAAAAAAAAAATAAAACAATTTCATATAACATTTCTATTTGGGAAAACACTAGAAAACATAATTAAAACTGGAAATCATAACAAATATAAAAAAGAAAGAAGAAAATAACATAAAAAAACAAAATGAAACATAATAAATATTCATAAATATAAATTAAATATAAAAAATTTGTGTTTTATTTACTACCATTCCTACTTCTGTCGTTTCCATTCAGAAATTTCCACTTTAATTGTTCTCAAGATATACAAAAATCAATCAACAATATTTTTAAAGTCTTATAAGTCTTGCAACTGCTTATTTATTAAGAATTTTGTTAATCAAGGCTGTTGTGTTAATGGTAATTAACATAATAAGTAAAAAAGAATTAAAAATTCTCAGTCGATTTCAATTTCGATCAAAATCGATTTCCGTCACATAACTGAATATTTACTTTGTATTTGAGGTATCATGTCCACTTATCCAATCCTGTTTATATTTGCTGCAGAACTTTAAAATATGTGCACTGAATCGACGTGTCAAATCTTATTCAAATATTTTAACAGCAGCAGAGACAAAAGAATAACATATTACAGCGCTACCTGTTGAAAATTTTTCGACTTTTTTCCCCTAAACATACGCGTAGCAATTACGAATAAAATCGCAGAATGAAGTATCTAATTTGGTCCAGTCGTTTGCAAGTTTTAAGCATCCGAACACATCATAACCCATTTTTGTATATATAGATGTATATTTTTTTCTCCACTGTTATAAAATACATAAATTTGTGGCACATCTATCATATCGTCACCTAAAATTCAAAACGCCGTAAGAAACAAAAAATTCAAAAATGATTTTTTGATTGATTATGATGAAATTAACTAAAATGCATCATAAGCAATCAATGAGCAAAATTTTAATTGCTTTTTTCGCTTACGGCCTTTTGAATTTTAGGTGACAATATAATGTTGATACAAACTATTATCAATTAGAAATTTATTTTACGCTACGACTACTTTCAAACAACTAATGCACTCATATCGCTACAGAAGATGTAAAATGGTATTTGGAAACGTAAGATATCAAATACAATTTCGTGTTTTAATTCTACACTGTTTCTTGATGGGAAAAATGACATTCAAGCGAAGCAATGGCTTGAAAAGTGTTATGTGAACTCCGCTCCTTCAGAAACAACAATAAAACGTGGATTTGCTGATTTCAAACGTGGTCGTAGAGACACCGATGATACAGAACGCTGTGGACGTCCAAATGGGGCGGTAACACCAGAAAACATCAAAAAAATCCACAAAACCGTTTGGAATGATCAAAAAGTTAAGTGGCGGAAATTGGCTGTCATATTAAAGATATCGAAAGAACGTGTTGGCTTTATATTGCATAAGCATTTTTCTGTTCAACAGTGAGTGCTCACTGTTGACCACAAATAAAAACGTATTGATAATTCTGAAACAATTGCAAAACTACCTGAATTGAACCTCAAGCTTCTCACACATACACCGTATTCGCCAAAGGTGGCTCCGAGAGACTACCGGTTATTCGCAGAAAGAAATACTCTTTAATGGGCGTTTGTTTTCATAAATAGTTTCTTTTAAGCCTTATATCTCGTTTTCTTTAAACTCTTCCAAAAGTTCAACCACTAATTCATGAATTAGGATTGAATCTCATTAGACCATCTGCCGATGGTGCTTGAACATTATTGAAAGTATTGAAATTGTAGTTGGCAGTTTGATTATAAAGGGGAGGTAGAATGGTATTTCGAATCTGTTGAACCATTAAAGGTTCCATAGGTTTTACAAAATTTGCGTTGAACTGATAATTGTAATTGCTAGGTACTAAATTAGAATTACGATAAAACTCCATAGGAGCCATATGGTAAAATGAACCCATTAACCAATTGAAATGATCGTAAATATTTCTAACAATTGGTTGTGAATATGGATGTGAAAAAAATTTCCCTTGAGTTGGAATAGGCTCTTGATTTTGACTTGATTGTGTTTGGTACATATTTTGGTATTGATTTCCAAGCTCAGGATTTGTTACTACTTGAGAGTTAAACGTATTGTCTAATCTATATGAATTTTCATACACTTGAGCTTCAATGTATGTAGACGCAGATTTTTCTACCGTTACCGTACATATGCTGGGTGGTATTTCAGAATTTTCTGCATCTTGATATGTATAGGTGGCAAGCTGTTTTCTTATACTGCTGGCAGGAAATTGGAAATTTGTACTGTAGGCATTGGAGTTTGTAGATTGCTGTTGAATAGTTGCTGCTTCTTCGCGACTTGTGTCAGGTAAATAATTTTTCGACATCAAAGGAAAATTTGTAAGTTCTTTAACACTGTTAACGGAATTCACTGTTATTTGATTTTGATTTGGTACTTGATTTTCATTAGCACTTGCCAAACTATTAGGATTTTCCATCCGTGATCCCAAAGATTGTGTTACACTACAATTACTTTCAGAACTTTCCCCTAATTCTGGCATATCTAAAGGACGTTGGTTGTAAACGATATCTGTATTATTAGGTATTGATAACTTGGTTTGTTTGTTTAACGAGTTATTGCGAGTTTGGTTTAAGTTTTGACAACTTTCCATTGCTTGACGTTTAATACGATCTTGTAAGTCTATAATGGGCAAAGAATTTTGTGAATCTACACTTTGTAGTTTATTGCTAGAGAGTATTGTTTTATTTGATGTCTTTTGGCGTCGATTTCTTAGAGTTACTTTGCTTTGCTGAAGAGTTTTATCAAGTATTTCTTCTGGTGGAGGAGTCAGTATATTTATTTCGGATCCCATTATCGCATAGGACGTTGGCGGTATAATTTCGGATTTTTTAAAAGTAATTGTTTGTGTTGGCATTTGATCGGCGTCTATAAATATTGTTATGGTTTCCTCTAAGTTATTATTAGTAGTCAGATTTTCTGTTTCCGAGTTAGAAACTTTTGTACTTGGTTTTGACGTTGCCTTAACCTCGCTTTGCTGGAATCTGGAAAGGAAAAGCGAAATAATTTAGGTCATTGCAGTTTCTGTTGAAAAGAATCAAAAACTTTTAACACGAATTACATCTGAGAGGGAATGAATGGTAGAAACCAAATAGATCTGGACGAATTTGGATGTTCAGAGCAAAGTATGAGTGTTGAAGTGAAGTGTTGTAATTGCCACGCGTTAAAGGATTACGACTAGAATCATGAAATCAATTGGGTGGATAACGAAAAGAAGTCACGATTCATAAGGCTACTGATGGGATGTACTGTATCCATTCCAGTCTATAGTTTGTTAGTAAGTCAGCTGCCTTTCTAATAAACACCAGCAGATCTGAGACCCTATGTCTATTTAAACATTTCCATTTAAACCTATAGAGAAACCCAAATTTACACAATATGTGTTACGCTGTCTCTGGGCGCGTAAGCGCAGTCTACAAACATGCACATCTGTGACTGCCATCCTGTTCAAATGCGCTCTTAATCTACAGCAGCGAGTAAAAAAGGAGTTTCAAGTTCGGCCTGCCATACTTGAAAATCCCAGGACGACACCGAAATTGCGGTCTGATCACCGCCTCTTTCAGCATTCCAAGCATCTGGTACTTTCTCAATCCTTGAATAGATCGGGGATGGCAGTGAGTGGTGCTGCACATCAATGTTCCTGACCGATATAGGGTGTTATGGAACCTTTTCTGCCCAATGCGGCCGTTATTTCATTAACATCTATGCATAGTGTAAAAGTACCCAAAACACCTGAACGTTAATTTTAAGCGAAAGCCTTTGTAAGGTATCGTAGCAGTATATGACCAGTCTAAAATTCATAATATTCAAGCCATGCTGTTATTTTCCCGGTGGGATCGGCAAGTCTCGGATGGATGTATAAACATCAGCACCGACGCAGTAATTCACTTTTCAGCCATCGGTATACCAGTTTAAATCAAACTCACTCCGAACTAAGGCTACATTAAACATACAAACTTGTCTAGGAATTCAAAACTGAATCAACCGCCAAAGCATAGATCTAAAAGCTTAAAATCTAGAACCGAAGATGTTCTTGGACCACCTTGCGTGGAGTGCACAAACTTCCCGACGCACTTTGTGACCCTCTGATGCAAATCTTGTGCTGCCACCCACATCACAGGGAAGTGCAGCGTTGATAAAGCAATCAAGGCAGCTGTTGGATATGTCTGCAATACCTCGGTATACGAAGGATAGGTACAAAAATTTGGATGGTTGGAACGAAAGGCGAGTGTTGACACTTTATTTTCCTTTTCTGCAATTGCGACGCGTTAAAGATTTAAAGCTTGGTCGGGGAAGATATTACGACAAAAGCAGTCTTGCAATAGGCCTGAGTGTAACCAATCCCTGTCTGCATAAACATATGGCAAAGGGATCTACTCATTCATATTTCAAATCTTTTTCAGCGGTATAACATAGTGTGGGGTGAGTTTGGACAATTTATAAAAGGGAGTTTTCAGCTCAGGTGATATACACACATACATATACCATAGTCATATAGCAGTGTTTAGAATTAAATTAACAAACTTACCTTGTTCCAAGGCCCCCTGAACTCTTAAAATTTCGATTGACTGTATCAACGAGATCCTGTTTAATTTTCACTTCCATCACCTGAGTATCCATAAGGGTCTTTCGTAAATGTTTTGAAAAATCAGTTGTTGAATCTTCCAAATTTATAAGATCCTCGTCAATTTGCAGGTCATGTATAGATGCACTATGTAGTTGCGATACGGAATCTCTAACGACACTCTGAAATTCGGGTATCTTTGTAGAATTTTTGAATACATTCTTAAAACTATCATCGTATGTATGATTAGCTTGAATTCCGGACATATCCAAAACTAAACCTTGGGAGACCGTGCCATTGTCAGTTGAATGGTTTTTTGTTGGCAAATATGTGGTAGTTTTTAAAGCTTCTCTGCAATAATCTTGCCAGTGGGCGTCAAAATTTTCGGGTGTGTTGTAATTCTCAACAGATTGTTTGTTTTTTACATCTAACTCAACTTGGTGTGGTGAGTTCGGTGCATCAGGTTCATTAATTAAATTAATGCAATCAATATTATTTAAAATTTTTTTAGTTACATTGGAATTCCTTTTTTCTTTGCTATATAGATAGTGCTCTTGAGGCTCTTTATTTGTTTTATCTGGGATTTCGAGCTGGATATTGGAATTTCGTGTATATAAAGCTTTTGCTCTGTTAGGTTTTAATATTTTGTGTGGTGAATTTTCTAAACTAGAACTATAACTAAAACTTGTGGTAGAATTTTCTTGAGAGGTGTAAGCTTCTTTCAGTCGCACCAAGTTTTTAAAATTTTCCTTTAAACCTTTCCTTCTGGTCCTTTTATTCTTCGGTATTTCGTTTGTAGTTTCTTTCTTAACACGATTTGTTTTTGTTGTTTTTTTATTTGTTACGTTATTTTCCATGATTCTCCACTTTGGTCTTCCTTGAAGCAGTCTTATTTTGATCTTAGGCGGCGTTTTATTTTGATCTTTTTTAATTCGATTATGGTTGTCCGAAAAATGTGTGTTGTTCTTAGAATTTATACTCTTTTGGTACTTAGTAAAAATAGCCTTAGAAATAGTTTCTTTGGTTATGTGCTTTCTAAAAATTTCCTTTTTAAGAGGTGCTCTCTAAAGGATAATAAAAAAAAATATATATATAAGAATAATGATTATAAGCTTTAATAAAAAGATATTTAAGTTTTCCTATTTACCGGTATAAAAAGTCTGGGCGTAAGATTTGAACGTATTTTATTAGAAGCTTCACTGGAATGTACATGGAAAAGAGTGAAGGTAAGAAGAAATTATTAAAAAATGTCTTGTGTTGTTTTAAAGTTCGTTGTAAAACTATATGCAAAAATTTCAGTGGAAAGATGTGATCAAGGCGAATTTACTGTAAATAATTCCAGGCGAATTTATTATATATAATTCGCTTTGAATTTAATTTTTGATCGGTGGCATTGTTGCCAGAATTTTTGAGTTAACGAATAATTTGTAAATGTTTCATTCCAAAGCCGACTACTAGAACGCCACTGAGACCCACTTGTTTCTATGGTCAGTAGTGGCTTTTACTCAGGGGTGGAAAAACCTTTTTGATGGTTTTTCTTTGGGTTTTATAACTGCATCCAAATTTCGTTCAAGTCCACAATATTTTCTGTTTGTTTATACAATCACGTTGTTTTAGTATTTATAGTGCAGTTTTGCACTCTTGGTGGGATTAAGACGGCATTGTGTACTATAAACTGCTAATCACATTTTATTTACAAAATTTTCTAAACCTTCACTCTAACTCATACACTTCAATCAGGGGTTCTAACTCTCGCTTGTTAACTAAAATTAGGGGTTCTTAACTCTCTCTCTTTAACTAATATCAGGGATTCTGAATCTTACACCTCGATCACAAGATCTCCATCTCTATATCTCTCTCTCTCTCTCTCTTTTATTTCCAAAACCAAACTCCTTACCAAAGCTCACTCGCATTGGTCAACACTTTAAGCTCTAAAAGCTCACCACTAACTTACCATCAAAACTCACTCTCATTGGCCAACACAAAAATGTGGGCGGAGCTTTCACATGCCACGCCCATCGATCTTTACTTTTATACTACTCATAATTTATAGTAAAACGGGCTCCCATCTTTTTACTATAGCTGCTTATGGTTGCTTGATTTATACTACAACGAGCTCCCATTTTTACTATGGCTGTTTAAATTATACTAAAACGTGCTCCAATCCTTTTACTATGGCTGCTTATGGCTGCTTAATTTAAACTAAATCGGGCTCCCATATTTTTACTATGGCTGTTTAATTTATAGTAAAGCGGGCTCCCATCTTTTTACTATAGCTGCTTATGTTTGCTTAATTTATACTAAAGCTGGCTCCCATCTTTTTACTATAGCTGCTTATCGTTGCTTAATTTATACTAAAACGGACCCCCATCTTTTTACTATAGCTGCTTATGGTTGCTTAATTTATACTAAAGCTGGCTCCCATCTTTTTACTATAGCTGCTTATGGTTGCTTAATTTATACTAAAGCTGGCTCCCATCTTTTTACTATAGCTGCTTATCGTTGCTTAATTTATACTAAAACGGACCCCCATCTTTTTACTGTAGCTTCTTATGGTTGCTTAATTTATACTAAAGCGGGCTCCCATCTTTTTACTATAGCTGCTTATGGTTGCTTAATTTATACTAAAGCTGGCTCCCATCTTTTTACTATAGCTGCTTATCGTTGCTTAATTTATACTAAAACGGACCCCCATCTTTTTACTATAGCTGCTTATAGTTGCTTAATTTATACTAAAGCTGGCTCCCATCTTTTTACTATAGCTGCTTATGGTTGCTTAATTTATACTAAAGCTGGCTCCCATCTTTTTACTATAGCTGCTTATCGTTGCTTAATTTATACTAAAACGGACCCCCATCTTTTTACTGTAGCTTCTTATGGTTGCTTAATTTATACTAAAGCGGGCTCCCATCTTTTTACTATAGCTATTTATGGTTGCTTAATTTATACTAAAACGGCTTCCATCTTGTATAGCTGCTTATGGTTGCTTAATTTATACTAAAACGGACTCCCATCTTTTTACTATGGCTGCTTATGGTTGCTTAATTTATACTAAAGCTGGCTCCCATCTTTTTACTATAGCTGCTTATCGTTGCTTAATTTATACTAAAACGGACCCCCATCTTTTTACTGTAGCTGCTTATGGTTGCTTAATTTATACTAAAGCGGGCTCCCATCTTTTTACTATAGCTGTTTATGGTTGCTTAATTTATACTAAAGCGGGCTCCCATATTTTTCTTATAGCTGCTTATGGTTGCTTAATTTATACTAAAACGGCTTCCATCTTTTATAGCTGCTTATGGCTGCTTAATTTATACTAAAACGGACTCCCATCTTTTTACTATGGCTGCTTAATTTATACCAAAACGGGCTCCCATCTTGGTTGCTTAATTCATAGTAAAACGGCTTTTTATCCTTTTAATATGGCTGCTTATGGTTGCTTAATTTATACTAAAACGGGCTCCCATCTTTTTACTATGGCTGCTTATGATTGCTTAATTTATACTAAAGCGGGCTCCCATATTTTTCTTATAGCTGCTTATGGTTGCTTAATTTATTCTAAAACGGGCTCCCATCTTTTTACTATAGCTACTTATAACCATAAGCAACCGCTTAATTTATACTAAAGCGGGCTCCCATCTTTTTACTATAGCTGTTTATGGTTGCTTAATTTATACTAAAACGTCTTCCATCTTTTATAGCTGCTTATGGTTGCTTAATTTATACTAAAACGGACTCCCATCTTTTTACTATGGCTGCTTAATTTATACCAAAACGGGCTCCCATCTTTTTACTATGGCTTCTTATGGTTGCTTAATTCATAGTAAAACGGCTTTTTATCCTTTTAATATGGCTGCTTATGGTTGCTTAATTTATACTAAAGCGGGCTCCCATCTTTTTCTTATAGCTGCTTATGGTTGCTTAATTTATACTAAAACGGCTTCCATCTTTTATAGCTGCTTATGGCTGCTTAATTTATACTAAAACTGACTCCCATCTTTTTACTATGGCTGCTTAATTTATACCAAAACGGGCTCCCATTTTTTTACTATGGCTTCTCATGGTTGCTTAATTCACAGTAAAACGGCTTCTTATCCTTTTAATATGGCTGCTTATGGTTGCTTAATTTATACTAAAGCGGGCTCCCATCTTTTTCTTATAGCTGCTTATGGTTGCTTAATTTATACTAAAACGGCTTCCATCTTTTATAGCTGCTTATGGCTGCTTAATTTATACTAAAACTGACTCCCATCTTTTTACTATGGCTGCTTAATTTATACCAAAACGGGCTCCCATTTTTTTACTATGGCTTCTCATGGTTGCTTAATTCACAGTAAAACGGCTTCTTATCCTTTTAATATGGCTGCTTATGGTTGCTTAATTTATACTAAAACGGGCTCCCATCTTTTTACTATAGCTGTTTATGGTTGCTTAATTTATACTAAAACGGGCTCCCATCTTTTTACTATGGCTGCTTATGATTGCTTAATTTATACTGAAGCGGGCTCCCATATTTTTCTTATAGCTGCTTATGGTTGCTTAATTTATTCTAAAACGGGCTCCCATCTTTTTACTATAGCTACTTATAACCATAAGCAACCGCTTAATTTATACTAAAGCGGGCTCCCATCTTTTTACTATAGCTGTTTATGGTTGCTTAATTTATACTAAAACGTCTTCCATCTTTTATAGCTGCTTATGGTTGCTTAATTTATACTAAAACGGACTCCCATCTTTTTACTATGGCTGCTTAATTTATACCAAAACGGGCTCCCATCTTTTTACTATGGCTTCTTATGGTTGCTTAATTCATACTAAAGCGGGCTCCCATATTTTTCTTATGGCTGCTTATGGTTGCTTAATTTATTCTAAAACGGGCTCCCATCTTTTTACTATGGCTGCTTATGGTTGCTTAATTTATACTAAAGCTGGCTCCCATCTTTTTACTATAGCTGCTGATCGTTGCTTAATTTATACTAAAGCGGGCTCCCATCTTTTTACTATAGCTGTTTATGGTTGCTTAATTTATACTAAAACGGCCTCCATCTTTTATAGCTGCTTATGGTTGCTTAATTTCTATTAAAACGGGCTCCCATCTTTTTATTATGGCTGCTTAATTTATACCAAAACGGGCTCCCATCTTTTTACTATGGCTATTTTTGCTTAATTCATAGTAAAACGGGTTCTTATCCTTTTAATATGGCTGCTTATGGTTACTTAATTTAGACTAAAGCGGGCTTCCACATTTTTCTTATAGCTGCTTATGGTTGCTTAATTTATTATAAAACGGTCTTCCATCTTTTTACTATGGCTGCTTAATTTATACTTAAGCGGGATCCCATCTCTTCACTATGCCTTTTTAATTTATATCAACATGGGCTTCGATGTTTCTACTATGGCTTGCGTAATTTATAACAATATGGCCTCTTTTGTGTGTTTGATAGTAATGTTTATAACCTAAACTTAAACTGAATGCTTACTCATAGTCAATAAAGCACAAGAAGACATCATTTCTTCAGACATATGAACCTATAGTCGTCACATTTTTTGCCAAATTTAATAATTTTTTAAATTAAATTTTCCCAAGTGCACTCATACAGCCAAATCAAGGCCAATTTCTTACTATTTTCTACTCCTTTCATTATTTTGAATGAAAAAATACCATTAGAAATTTATCAATTCTATTCAATTCTCCAAATTTTAACCAGAACAACTCTTAACAATTAATCAACTGCCGCCTTGTAATGCTTGCAAATACATATATAAAGAAAAACGTATTCATTGCTGTTGATGTCACATACAACATCATTACGTTTCTTGGTCTTAATCGCAGCTTCTCTACTTATTATCGTATGTAAACATTTGGATCTATCAAACAAGCTATACAGATGCAATTAATATTATCAGAGATATTAAATATAAGATTAATATACCGAGTAATATTGAATCTGGCCACCTAATCAGAATACATGCATACACACATACATATATAATTCCCGCGATATCCCAAGTGGAATAAAGGGAACTTCTCTTGATCAATGAGCTGCACCCGAGTCTATTTTTAGACTCCTTGAAAGGTTAGGTAGAGAAGTTTTTCATGGTGTAAATACTTAGAACCAGTCACAAACAGTGCTATGAGGTGATACCGATGTTGAAAATTATCTGATGGTCTGGTCTGGTATTGAACCGAGGATCCCTTAGTTGGTCTTACCTACCGTACTACAGCGGCACAATTCGAATATATAGATTATGTATTTATTGAAGCATTCCTAACGTCACACCCTATATTAGTAAGCGCATAGATGGAAATTGTTGGGATCTTTGGTTCCGCGAGTATTGCATCAAAAATTCTCATGTCCATTTTAATATCCATTTTAGATCGATTCGTAACCACACTCCTCCTTGTCCTTAGGGCCACTGCCGGCCCTAACTCAGATTGTTTCAATACCTAGAGTGGAGGTTGAATCCCTTATTTACCTCCCATACAAAGTAAATATTTATTTTAATACATCTTAAGAACGTTTACGACTAAAGTTTCAGATTTTGGTCTGATTAAATTCATAGGCAATAAAAATAATCAGTCAAAAACTGGAAGAAATTAGTGGGTTTGGTACCTCCCATATAAACTAAATATTGATTTCATTATATAGGGTCTACCATCTAAGGTTTTTTTTCAACTAGTGTTTATTTCGTGAATGGTAACACTTAGCTCATGTCTGATTTGACAGATAATTAGTTTTATCCTTCCGCTGAACGAATATGGTTGTGTATACGCTTGAACTTCGCTTCGCTAAGTGGGCCTGCGATCGACTTACAGAAATGCCGATTTTGCCAAAAAAATCATCTTTTCAGGTGAAAATTGTCGCATTTGGGGCACCGCACGCATACATTGAAAAGCCGATACACCCAAAACGAGTCACTGTTTGGTGCGGATTTTGGTCGAGAGGCATAATTGGGCCATTTTTCTTCGAAAGTGAGCAAGGAGTGGCCGTTACAGTCAATGGCGATCGTTATCGAGCCATGTTGAACGAATTTTTGTTCACAAAAATTGAAGAGGAGGATATTAGCAACATTTGGTTTCAACAGGACGGCGCTAGCATTTAAGCATAAGCATTTAAGATAATAATTAAGATGGTGGTAGCGTAGCACACCGGGTTTTAGCTAGTATTTATATAAAATAGTGGTCACGTGTTTTTTTCGGTTAAAATATTTGATATATGTGACCGTAGCTTAAGATTTTTATAAGCAAGCATTGCACATTTTCTAAAAACCTTTTGAAATTTATTTTAACACCGAATTAAACAGGCTCCTAATAAGAAATTGTAATATTATTTTTGCTAATCCATTACAATAAAAACAAAATTGTAATTTCTTACACGTAATTTGATATTGTAGGAGAATATGTTGCTAATTTATATGATTGTTCAAATGGCAGAAAATAAAATTACTTCTTTTTCTTTATCACTTACATGGCCCTCGAATGTCGAGCTTCTAAAGTCAATCTTGATTTTTTCACTTGACTTGCATTGCAATCCATAATTTATCTAAAATTAATAAATAAATTATTTCATAATGTTATTATTTTAATCTTTAAATTGTAAAATAAGAGCACACACATACACACAAATGACAAAATAATATACGAGTATTAAAAGAGAAGAAGAATTAATATGTTGTTACTCCTTTGAGTTCTCAAAAAGATCTGCTGCGTCTTGTGAAATACATCCATTCATCCATCAGGAAATTTTAAAACAAATATTCTCATATTGACCACACATTGAAAACTGACACTGATCTTCATACATAAGTACATGTGTGTGAACCGGCGTTAGTAAAATTTATTGCTGTACAGTTTAAAACAATTGTAAACATACACTTATGTTTGCTATCAACAAGCTTATAAGCAACGAGCGAAATAAAACCGAAGTTTTAACTGTTATTTTCTTAAAACTGATGGATTGAATTGACCCCAAAATATTTAGAAACTTCAACTCTAAACATTCTCAAGAAAAATATCTATATCGACTTTATATGGAGGTACCATGTCCACTTCTCCAATTCCGTCTACTTTTAAATGATGATTTTTATTATCTAAGAAGTCATTTAGAACAGATTCAGATGTCATTGTACACATAAGACATTACGATACGAGTATATGGTTCGGTAAGTTTTCAAGTGACAATAAAAAATCATATGGAAAACGAGGGCATTTTGTTGATATATGTATGGAAATATATAGGAAAATCTAAAAGCCATATCTCCGGTACCACTGGGCCGATTTCATTCAAACTTCACATAAACTTTCTACAGACTATCCTCAACGTACACTGAAATTTGTTGAAATTAGTCGGCCCGTTTCCGTAGTTAGTGGTGACGTCAAAGTGTACACTTTTTTTTATATTTTGCTGTAAAGTTCCACAAATCTTAAAGGCGCTCCACAGATCAAAGCTAATAGATCATGTATTGCTCGCATAAATACCCTACGTATTTTAGTGGAACAGATAAATGAATGGCGTACATTTTCGAAAGGCCTTTGAAAGTATCGACAGTGCATCAATATAAAAATTATTTCACAATGCTGGGATACCGAACAAACTAATAACTTTAATAATAATCGATTAAGATAGCTTTAAAGTTCTTTAAAATCAATGGTTGTTTGTCTGATCTAATTGAAACAAACTGAGGAGTTCGTCTAGGCAGTATCCTCTTACCAATATTATTTTTAATGGTCTTAAATAAAATCTGTGCAGCTCATTTACTCTCGATTATGCCCGACAACACTTATCTGCTGTCGGTTTGGCATAGAGCCGTGCAGCAGAAACTCACTGACCTTGCAGAAGGGTCAAACAGTTCCACAAATTTGTACATAAAAAACAGCCCAGTTGTATCTTCAGACTATTTTTTGAACTTTGGCAGTATTATTACATCGACGCTAGACTAACTAGGGCTATAAAGGTTGTTCCGTAACTTGGGAAAATCTGGCGGTCAAGCGTTCTCTCACAAATACGAAATTACCAAAATTTTAATTAAACGTGATCTGTGTTGCTTTATGGTTGTAAGACATGGTTGACATATGTCAACCAAAGCCTTCGACGCATTTTGAACATCTTCTTCCAAACGTCATCAGTAATACCGACTTGCTCCTTAGATGTAAAATGCGTCCAGTGTATTATATGATTGTTAATTGCAAATGGAAACCGCAACATGAGTTGTGCAGGATCATGCTCGACTGGAATCCACAAGATGACACCAGATAGTGATGAAAGAAGTGAAACAAGCTGGACACTTTTGGAATGAGTTGAAAAGGTTGACGTAGAACCGTATACGATTTCGATGTTTCCCAAAGGCCCTATGCTTCCCAAGGAGCTAAAGGAAAAAATGATGATGATAATATTTATGTATGCATAGGGAGGGTAATTTAAAAATTTAAATTTAAGTCAGCGGTTATTTCGAATCTGGCAACAATTATGCCATTCTATTCTGTCGCAAAATTCAGTATATCTCCACTGAACGAAATGTATCAATTTACGCTTGAGAAACGTTGGGATTTATTGGAAATATGTCATAATTTAAAATCATGATTTAAAATCGTGAGTACATTAATAAGCAAAATTGCTGTATTGAGGGTTCAGAAACCCAAACGTGGTCGTACAGAAGCCAATGCTCCCAATACAACTGACTGTTGGGTGCGGCTTGTGAAGCGGAGGCATCATTGGCCCATATTTCTTTGAAAATGAGGACGGCGCAACCATTACGGTCAATGCAGACACCTATTGCACCACGATAACCGATTTTTTTGTGCCCGCTCTTCATGGTATTGATGTGAACGATGTTTGATTTCAACGGTATGGTGCAACTTGCGACACATCTCAAGCCACAATCGATTGATTGTGTCAAACGTTTGATGACTGTTTAATTAGCCGATATGGTAATGTCAGTTGGCCACAAAGAAGGTGCGCTTTAACACTGTTGGGCTATTATTTGTGGGGCGCCGTTAATAACAAGTGTTGATGCCATTGCCGAGATACGACACCATACACTCGAAAGAGTTCTCGAAAATTGGTTTGATCGAATGGGATACTCTGAGGCCAGCCGCGGCAGCCATATGAATGAAATAATATTTCATTTCTAACCGGAACAGTTGTAATTCACAACAAAAAAATAAATTTGTCAAAATTTCAAACCGTTTTTATATGGTATAAATGAAGTAAAATCTTTAGAACTTCTGAAACCATGTAGTAAGTCTTTTGAAATATCTTTGTAAGTTTTGCGGAAACATCAATTTGCCAAAGGCTTTGTGTCGACGGTTCATAAGGGCCAGACATTCACATAGGATGTGTTCAACAGTCTTTTCCTCCTCCACTTTGACGCAACTGTGACCGTGGGCGTTTTACCGCAACCTCAACATGCGAGCTTAGTTTCCAATCGGCTAGTGCCCGGTAAGTACAGTCACTAGGCTAGACACATCCTTTCTACCACGACTGATGAGCTCTATTGAGTGCCCACCAAATTATAAGCAGGCTAATTCAGGTTTGTGAACCTAAAGGACCCATTAGCTCTCCAACTGAAGTCCACCCGGTCACAGTAGAAATCAAATATAGCCTTGTTCAGTGATACCATGAGCTATGCTAACGAGGCCGTGTCGGCACTATGTCTGCAATAGTAATCATTAATGTTTCAAGGTAAAAAAGTATGGTATAATAAAGATTACTATCTTGTCGTTAGATTTTAAGCTCGTTAGCTAGAAACAGATACAGTCTCTTATAGAGTCACAGCGATATGTCTCTTCAATGTCTATACTATGTATATATGGTAATTTAGTATAATCTAGTCTTGATATGATATAAGTCTACAACTAAGGTTTTGTTCTCAAAGACGAGTTATATTATATATTAATTCCCATAACATTCTATGAAGAAACATGGTGACTTCTCTCAGTCAATAAGCTGCACCCGATTCTATTTTTAAACTCATTGAAAGGGACCTACAAAGACGAGTTAAATACTTAGTATCTATTTAAGTGAGCATTATGCTATTTACACACATAAACCTTAATTACGCAATTAAGGATATTTTCGCAATTGAGGCCATAATTGAGCAAATTTTTATAGCACTAGAGTTTGGTTTTGTTTTGAATTGTTTTTATTATTTCTTTATGATATTCGTATGCATGCTGATGATGTTTAATTATTTTATACTTTTAATGACAATTTTGGGCAGGCTGTTATGCAGCGAATTAGTGATGTACTTGTTGACTGGTGTACAATTAATTTAATGGATCTTAACCTGAAAATGTTGGAGGAACAGCGCACACCATCAAAGTGCTTGGAATTCTGTTCTAGTTCTGGCTAAAGACCAGAAGGTTGTTATATAGCCACCGAAGAAGAAGAAAATCAGAAAAAATCTCCGCTAGACACCATTACTAGCTTTCTCGATCTGTATGCTGAATAAAAAACTATCATTTATGGATCATATTTGTATGATGACTAGCAAGGTTTGCGTTGTTTTAGGTTTTATTTCATATTGTGAGACAGTTATACATTTCACTCAAGAGGCAGCTTGTGCAGTACTCGTCGGTTATTTTTCCAATTCCAATTAATATTTTTTTGTATGCGATTGACACCGCACGTTTAAAATTTTGGAAGTCCAAGCATACAGAGAGATACTACAAAAATTTCAAGAAAATCGTTTCAGCTGTTAGTTAGTTGTTTATAAAGTCCAAGCGCACAAACATACATTAGTTTAGTTCAAATTCAGATCAAGAATATCTTGAAAACGAGCGCTAACTTTGAAAAATCAGTAGCACCATCGAATAAAGCCTTCCTGAATTAGCTTTACCAGAAGGGTGCCCAGCTTGTTGAAACAAAAGTTGTAAAATTCGAGCACAGTGTTATTATCGAATATCGTATTGATTGAATTGAATTCCTACAGAGGCAATTTTTGCTATTATATTTACGTGGCTTAGGGTGGAAATATGTTAATGGTTTTCTTTCGTATAAGGCTAGCATGGGCCTGTTTAGGGTAATTGTTTTGTTTGCAAGTTTGTTGCTGGTAATATTGATTCTTTATTTTTATTTTAAAGCCTGAATTTTAGCATGCAGGTTAGATTTTCCCTTATGTATTGATTTTTACAGAAAAAGCTATGCAACTACGATCGTTTTAGGCTAGATAAGAAAGTGGAGGGTATCTTTCAAAAAAAAAAAAGAGTTTAAATAATAAATTGCGCAATTAGTACTTAATTCAAAATATTAGAGGCGCTTTTTTTACCAGCAAAAAATATAACAACAATAAGTAAGTGTCTCATATGACTTTCTCATATATCACTGGGTAACATGTTCACCAAGCCAAAAATATTTATTTTTTAAATGTTATATATGTAAAGAGTATCCAAAATTGAGGTATTATTTCAGTTTATTACAAATAGTTTCCGGTTAAAAATAAGAAATTAAGTGGCTCGGCAGATCCCTAATCTTTTACCAAAATTCTCAATCACGTTTTTCAATAAACTGTTGTCAATCGCTGATGCCTGCTCGATAATGTTGGTGTTAAGCTCTTGAACTGTTGTGGGATTATTGCTGTACACTTTCGGTCTTAGAAAACCTCACAAAAAAAGTGGAAATGTGTCTAATCGCCAATGGTGTCTAATTTACTCGTCATCTACGAGAAAAATAATGCGATTTTCGATTTTTTCTTTCAAAAGACACATTGTTTCTCTTGCTGTGTAACAAGTGGCTACATCCTGTTGAAACCACATATTCTCTACGTCTAAGTCATCAAGTTTCCGCCACAAAAAGTTTCGGACCATCTCCCTGTAGCGATTTTCATTGATCATAATCGCATTTCCATTTTCGTCTTCAAAATATGGTCCAATGATTCTTCCGTAAATTGGTTGCTTTAAGATAACTCTTCGATCCTCTTCACCGCTAATGCGGCGATTCTGCTTGTTGAGCTTCGTCGATGAAGATTATTTTGTTAAAAATAATAAAAACACGTTATTTTTTCGTGTAGCGTTCCATATTAACTAACAGTAATGTATTCAGAATCTGAAAATAAAAATTTTGAATAAAAATTACAGTAGAAAAAATTTTGGACACCCCTTATGTATATACATGTATTAATAAAAATGTTATATTACTTTTTCTGCTCACTATCCAAAGCAGTTGTAATCCTTAGTGTAGCATATAACACTTTAACTCGGGTTTTGTTTATATTTTTCTCTGCTCCACTTAAAAACAGAACAGCATTGAAGTTAACAATGTCAATGCAAAGCCAATGCGGTTCTTCTTGTATGATACAATGATACCCTACATCGCAATGTAAAATACTATTTAATGCCTATTTTGTTTCACTGAATAGTGTTGATTGCAAATCTTTTGAGCCGGATGACATACCAGCTATGGTTCTGAAGTAGTGCTATTCGACGCCATTTTAAAAAAATGTTTCAATTATAAAAACACGTTATTCCTGCGTGTAGCGTTCCGTATTAACTAACCAGAATGTATTCAGAATCTGAAATAAAAAATTTAGAATACGAATACAAGTAGAAAAAAAAATGATAACAAAATTAAAATGATACTTCAATTTTGGACACCCCTTATGTATATACATGCATTAATAAAAATGTTATATTACTTTTTTTGCTCACTATCCAAAGCAGTTGTAATCCTTAGTGTAGCATATAGCACTTTAACTCGGGTTTTGTTTATATTTTTCTCTGCTCCACTTAAAAACAGAACAGCATTGAAGTAAACAAAGTCAATGCAAAGCCAATGCGGTTCTTATTGTCTGATACAACGATACCCTACATCACAATGTAAAATACTATTTAATGCCTATTTTGTTTCACTGAATAGTGTTGATTGCAAATCTTTTGAGCCGGATGGCATACCAGCTATGGTTCTGAAGTAGTGTTCTTCGACGTATGCACATTCATTAGCTGACCTTTTTAGTGCATCATATTGCGCCGATATTTTGCCCATACTGCTGGAGTGTTGGTAATGCTAGAAAGGGTGACTTTGTATGTAATTGATTTGAAATAAAGAATATATAAATGAATAGAATTTCTTTTTATAATTTATAGCGAATAAAAATGCCTTTTCGAAAGATGGTTTAAATGAAGGCTACCTGATAACCCAAAGTGATTGATATCCTTACTAATCCCATTTTATATTTATTCACTTAGACTACCGGATAGTTTTGTAGGGTGTGTACTTGGATAATAATAACACATATTTAGTAGACTAAACAGGCAAAAAATATAGTATATAAAAAACTGCAGGCGGTTAAAATTTTTTTTTTTTTTAAGTTTAAGTCATGCATTAAGAACTCGGTGTTTTATTTTTATATTTTACGATTATTAAAGAACGCTTTGCATTTCATTTTAGAAAATGTGTTTTCAACTGGACAAAATGTAATTCTGGCATTTCACAAGGCTGTAGTTGTGTTTCAAGATTATTGGTTTTTAAAATTTTAACACTTTTAATATTTGAAATAAGAGTAAGTAGTACATACTACATGCTACGCATAGAAAGTAAAAAATAACTCCAATTATATACTCCTACATTAAGTATAATATAGGATAGAGTTCATTTAAGTAATTGATTTTTATGAATTAAAAAAGGAAACAAAATAGAAAAATATTAAGATTAAATATTATTCAGCTGTAACATGAGTAGGGAGGCTATCAGCTGTTAACTCCCATTATATTTCGTTTTTCAAAACAAATATTGAATGATAAAAAAAACTAAAATAAGTTTTATTAAAATTTGTTAGTTTATATTACATGCTTACATAAGCTAAATGCCGTCACACAATCTAAGATTAGAAATAAGAAGGTTATCTGAGAAGCCTCTTTAAGTACTGTTATAGAAAAATAAACTCAAGACTGTCATCCTGGCTTAGGGTCGGTCAGAACATAATCTGCTTAACAATTCCTTATATAAACCCTATTTAAATAAAGTAAAAACCAATTTCGTACAAGACCCTAAGTCCTTCTATGCATTTGTCAATTCGAAGAAAAAATCCAACGGATTTCCTTCTGTTATGAAATTTAATGGTAAAGAATCCTGTAGTGTTGATGTCATATGTGATATGTTTGACGATTTTTTGCCAATACTTATTCTGTTGCTGCTTATAATGGTAGAAAAGGTACCCTTATCTGCTTACAACGAATCAAATAATATCCTTTCCTACTTTGAATGAGAGTGACATTTTGGAACACTTAAGAAAACTGAAGAAGGTATCCTATAGTCCCGGTCCTGATGGAGTTGCGAGTTGCATTTTATATCGATGTGCGGAATCATTTGTTACACCTCTTACTTTATTGTTTAATGTTTCGGTTAAGTATGGCTATTTTCCTAAGTTTTGGAAGGATTCATATATCTTACCGCTTTTTAAGTCTGGAAATAAATCCGATGTAATAAATTTTAGAGGCATTGTTAAATTGAGTGCTATTCCGAAAATGTTTGAAAAACTAATTACTGATTTTCTCTGCCATAACACTTCGACGATAATTTCATCTTATCAACATGGTTTCAAAAAAGGCTGCTCAACAACAATTAATGTTCTGCACTTAACATCATTAATTAACGCTGCATGTACTCCAGGAAAACAAACTGATGTTATTTATACGGATTTCAGTAAACCTTTTGATAAAGTGGATCATAGATTTTTGCTAAATTGGATTTGTTGGGTGTTTCTAAGATTAGCTTAAGCTGACTTGAATCGTATTTGACGGGAAGGAAGCAGGCTGTACGAGTTTACAATAGTACTTCCAAATAAATTCGTGTTCCTTCGAGTGTTTCCCAGGGCAGTCAGCTCAGACTACTCCTATTTTCTTTTTTAATTAATGATCTTCCCAATGTTATTAACTTAGCCACTATATTGATATATGCTGATGACGTAAAAATGTTTCTTTCTTTTAATGATTATGTTGATCACGTCTATCTTCCAAATGATTTAAATAACTTTTTTGTGTAGTGTTAACACAACATGTTGGAGCTGAATTTGAAACAATGTAAAAGCATGCGTTTCTCTAGGAGTAATGTAATTGCTGTAAATTATTTACTGGGTGGTCACCAATTAGAGTTGGTGGATTCATTTGTTGATCTCGGCTTTTTACTCGACAGTAAATTAAATTTTTATTAATCATATATCATATTAATTTGGCTGTGAACAAAGCTAGAGGTGTTCTCGCGTTTATAAAGCGGTGGGCTAAGGAGTTTTCTGATCCTTACATTACGTAACAGCTCTTTGTTTCACTTTTAAGACCTATTTTGGTATACGGATCAGTCGTATGGGATCCTTACTATAATATTCATATCACCCGCATTGAATCTGTTCAGAAACTGACTGAAACCAAAAAAGGCAATGCTGTGTGCATTAGAAGAAAATTGTTCATTATGAGCTTCTACAACTTGGCCAAACGATTGATTTTTGTCGAGTAATAAAACGTCAAATAAGGATCAGCTGAAAAGGCGTTGTGTTTTTGATTATGACAACGTCAGACCACTCACGATCCGGCAAAAACTCAGAGAGCTTGATTGTGAAGTTTTAATGCTTGTACATGCAGATTATCAATCGTTTCGATCTTTGCAGAACTCCCTTGATGGTGTAATTTTAAATTTCGAAGAGATATGTAAAACGTATTTGTATACAAGCTAATAATGTCGATTTTTTTGCTTGAAAAATGCATGAATTGATACATTTTCAAAGCATTGTCCATCGTTAGCCACTACTTTTTCCCACCTTTCCAGTAGCATATGGATTAGGTGCCAGAAGAACTGTTTTGGTTTTGAGTTAAAGAATAAATCAAGCTAATTTCTGATACCCTGTTCTGAAGTGAAGCATATTGCAGTAAGAGCGTAATGCAACGATCAAATCAAATAGTAGTCAGGTGGGGCAAGGTCTGAGCTATAAACTTCCCATCCACTGTTTTCCAAATAGTTTTTGACCGGTCTTGCAACATGTAGCCAAGCGTTGTCACGATGGAAGATTATGGCCTCGTGTCTAGTCGAATATTTTGGTCGTTTTTCGTTAATTGCTCTCCTCAAACGAATCAATTACCTTGGTGTCATGGATATTCGGCTTCGGCATTGATTTGGCTGGTTGACCAGGCTTTACATATGACTTTTCGAGCTTGGGGTTATCTTAATGTATCCTTTTTTCATCACCAGTAACAATACGATGCAAAATTGATTTTTTTGTGGCGTTCAAGCATAATTTCCTATATACAAAATTGCCTTTCAACGTCTCTCGGCTTCAAATCATATGGGACCCAATTTTCTTGCTTTTGAATGAGTCCCAACGCTTTTAAACGTAGGGAAATGGCTTGTTGTGTGACTCCAAATCATAATTCAAGTTTCTCTTGCATTTAACAACAATCTTCGTCGAATAATGCTTCCGATTTCTTATCTTCAAACTTTTTCGGTTGACTAGGCTTCTTCTTGTCTTCTGTGTCAAAATCACCACTTTTGAATAGCGCAAACCATAGTTCACAAGTTTTTTGAGTTTTTACCAACAATCGATAAGTTTCAGCAGCCGTTTTCTTCAACTGAATGAAGGTTATCAGACTTTCCCGCAAAACAATGTGTTTACCCTTTGGCGTCTATCGAAAACTGAATAATAATGACAGATATTTACCCTTCAAAATACCACATTTCTTATTATTCACAAAAACCATATGTGATAGTCATGTAAACCCAATAATTGGATCAGTTTTACGCTCAAAACATCTACACTGATGGAATAATGGCTTCAGCGCAGAAATGGCGAAGAATTGTCGATCTAAACGGCTTTTATTTGGCTTAATAACTCTTGTTTTAACTATAAGAAAAAGTGTTAAGTATTTCGTAAAATTTTTAAACGAACTTTCTCGAACAACCATTACAAAAGTTTAATTATAAATTTTTTAAATAAACTAAGCTAGGAAACAAGTCCACTTACAACACATTACGTTATAAAAAAATGCTTTAAGAAACCTTGACAATTCATATTTTTTCTAGCTGTGATCGTTGTAAATCAAGCGAATTCACAGCCAAGATAGGGTTGCCATCTTGGATATATGAGCAAATATATTACTCAGTATTTCTTTTTCTTTGCTAATTGTACATAAGTGATGATTCAAACGTGACCCAATATACCAAAAAAAAATTTTTTCCAGCAATGAAGCTCACTGTGTTAAAACGCAGAAAATTTTCAAACTCCCCTCGTATTTTGTATCTTTGTCATCTTAAAACTAAACATTTTTAATAGCAAAAAGCACAATTATAGTTTATGATTACGTTGCATTTTGGTAAAGAATACAAGCACGTTGTCAAAGGTAGAAAAAAGGGTTTCATGTTACAAAAAAATCATTCTTGTAGACACTACGTCAACAAATAAACCCTGGTTGTCCAGCTAAAGGTTTCGTGGAAAAAGTAAATAATAATTTTTAATTTTAATAGAGAGATATGTTGGCCATAATTTAGCAGTGGTAAGGTTGAGCTTAGCAATTTATTTTCCTCTGATTTTTCTAATTCTTCGCAAATATTAGAATAATATTTTAAGAACCTAGAGAACTTTTTTGATGCTGTTAAATCGGAAGAAATATGGGATGTATTAGAAAGAAGAAATTTTGATGATCAGAAGAATCAAAAATTGGGACTTGTATTCAATTGCTAACAGATCCAGTGTGCATGCACACGGCTTTGACTACGACTTTATAAATTTGTAAAATTAATTTATTGGTAAAATGGATGGATGTGGTCGATATATTCATACACACCTTTTACAACCCCCTTGCACTTTAAATGAGCAGATAACTGGGGTAAAGTTTATACAACTTATTATATTCGTTATGTAAATAATTAGCTTCTTTAGAGAATTGAATTTTGATCTTATTTGTGTTAATATTTTTTATTTCACTATGTTTCCCAAACATTTATCGTTCAAATCATGAGTGAAACAGGGAGATGACCTATCTATCTACCCCGATATTTAATATAGTTCTAAAATCTACGAAGAAGAATTGCTAGTCAATCCAAATTATATTGTCAATAAAACGTTTCAGAAATACTAATAATGGCAAAAACTAAGTGAGAGTAAGTTGGAAAAGGCTTTTAAAAAGATGGAAGAAAGAGAACAATTAGACGGGCTAAATATCAACTCTTGAAGAAAACGAAGTGTATGGTTCGCTCCTGTACTAAAGAAAGTGCTACTTATCTAACCATCGGAAGTTACGTCTTAATAAGGCCAATGAACTTAAATATCTAAATCTTAAATTATCAGCAAATAAAGTTAATTCTGTTGCAATCAATGAAAGATTAAATTAAGGACACAATTAAGAATTACGGGTACTTATAGAATTTGCAAGTGGCTAGATGTAGTGGTTAGAACACACACATAACAATACAAATGGCCAAGGTTCCAACCTCAGCAGAGGACATGATGAAAAAAAATTAATTGTGGTTTTGAGGAATTTAATAAAAAGGTTTCAACTTCCCACCAGACAACTCCATCTAAGAAATAAAGAAGAAGCCCTACTGACGTTCCAGCATTTCCCTAGCGATGATGACAAACATCAGACGAATGATCAGCAAAAAACGCCACCTACTGGGAAAAAATTACAATACTAAGGTCATTAATATAATACTAAGATCACCACCACCACCACTTAGCTACCGGAGACCAGTCCGGGGCCGAAACTGGAGCCGTCACATGTTTGTATTTACACTCACGTGTCACTAAGCCGGGCAGACGGTAAAAATTCTAAAATATCGCCAGCACACATAGGAATAGATGTACACTCGGTTACATAGCTTTTGCAAATATCAAGTTATGACTCTAAGATTTAGAGGGAATATCAGCAACATATGTACCTACTTTATAACAACAAAAGACTCAAATCGGAACGATGAGACCACCACACGGGGATTATTACGGAAACTATTCGATCAAGGTATTATTGTCTAATTTAACGAAGCAGATATAAAACCCAAAAGATAACTCGGGTTTTTGCCAAACCTGATGCCTATAGAGAAAGAATGTCTAGAAAGGCATTCGACTTGTAGTAATACCCTTTAAAAGCAGTAAAGAAGGAGGACCCAGACAACAATGTGATGGCTAGACAAAGTAGAAACTGTTTTAAAAAACATGCAAATATGAAATTGGAATATAGACAGAGAAACTTGGTGAGTAGTTGTTGTAGAAGCTATGGTCCACCAAGGACCTTGATGATAAGACGAGAGAGGGTTTTCCGTAACAAACGTATTATTTTGTCGATAAATTTTATAGTTATAACATTATAAACTTTGCCATCCAAAATTGTTTGTGTTTTATAGCATATCGAGCCATAATTGCCAAAAAGTCGTAAGCGGCAAAAAACTAATTTTACAGGCGAATTTTTTTTTTTAATATTTTTGGTTCTAGTGTAGTACGTAAGTCTTTTTTGTTTTTGTTTTAAATTCATAACAGTACAATTTACAGCTATGAAATTTTCTGTGCGATCCGAGTACTATGGTTCGATGTATAACCAGAGTAGCATTCAAGTGCACGAGTATAATCTGCTTCGTATATGAATATAACCGAAAACGAAAATATGTAATAGAGAATAACAAATAAATAACAATGTCATTCAGTTGTCTGATAGCTTTTGATAAAAGCACATGTATATATGTATGTGTGTGTGCTGCTGTGGTATGGTAGGTAAGACACCCGCCTACCAAACAGAAGGTCGTTGGTTCAATACCAGGCCAGACCATCTTATAAAAGATAAAAAGTTTTTCGACAGCGGTATCACCTCATAACATTAGCTAGTAACTGGTTATGAGTATTACTACTATTGAAAACTTCTCTAAATACATTTGCCGTTCGGAACCGGCGTTAGACTGTAGGTTCCTTTCAATAAGTCTAAAATTAGAATCGATTGCAGCTCATTGACTGAGAGAAGTGCCCGTGTTCCTTCATGGAATGTTATGGGAATTAATATATATAATATGTATGTATGTATGTATGTATGTCGTTTCGCATACTAAAGCTGTTTATTTGTTTTGCTTACTTTTTTAATTTTCCCTTCAACGCATACTGTAAAAATTGTCTACTACTATTACTTTAAATGCGGATTTCTCTTGGACCACCCTTGCTTTATAGCACAGCATGTGCTGTAGTCTTCAGTACCAATACAAATTCAGTACAAAACTAAAGGAAACTGAATGTCACACAGTATGAAGCGGCGATTTTTGCTTTAGTATGAACATTAGCAACAATTAGTTGACACTTTGTTTTTATGCCGCTGATCGCTGTAGTGATATATGTTTGCTAAAACACTGCATGTAGTTATTGTCTCGCACCACTTATGTTTGTGCTTATGGCTCGCCTCATAAGTGTTTCAAGTGCTAAAAACATATTGCACTTACTATGCCACACACAAGCTATGGAGGATCGAGTATATTATTCTATTTATCGTACAGATTACACACACAAACTAATATTTTGTCATTAGAATGTAATGTAGATTTAAAAGCTGATAAGGGATTGCCAAATAATCCAAAGATTAGTACAAAACAAGAGAAACTAATTTCCTTAACAATATAAAATAAATTGCAATTATATCGACTTTACATAATTGAGCTCTAATTGCTGATCATAATAAACTAATATTAAATAAAATACAAGTTAAGCAGGGCAATTTCTTGATTCGCCGTATATCCGCTCTCCATAAAGACTTTATTACTTTTTTTCAGTTTGAGTAATCAAGTTGATTTTCAAGCTAAGTAGATGGATTAATTTACTGTAGCTATCCTCCATATGATTGTGTGTAGTGGTGAAAATCTTTGCTAACTGGTGCTGATTCTTACTTAGCATTGAAATTTTTCCCAGTAGGTGCCGTTTTCTCCTGATCATCCGTTTGCTAATTGTCATCGATGACAGAGGTAAGCTGGGAAGGGGGCTTCTTAGCACTCTCAGGAAAATAGTTATACTTTAAAAAAATTAATGGTTGAGTTATTTTGAGATATATGAACTATATAAGTGGGTTTTAGTTTACCGACCGTTCACGAGTCAGAAAGAAAACTAATTTACTATTTATTAATTAAAGATAAATTATTATGCTATCTTAAGCTAATGGGAACGGCAGACACATCACACTCCCATGATTCGGCAAGCGGGGTTTCATACTACCAGACACCAGCATGCAAGAATTGCTTAGTCGTAATTTATATGCTTTAAACACATTTAACGCTGCCGACCGTCGACTACACGACTACAAAAGACGTTGGCTACAAAAGTAGCCAAGTAACCAGCTACTTAATTATTTTAACGACTACAGCTACAAAATAAATGTAAACAAATGGACATATGGTTAATCTTTTTCAGTGGTACCACTTATCTACATATTTTTCACGTTTTTAATGTATATAAAGGGTCCGCCATCTAACGTTTTTTTTCAACTAGTATACCGGGAAGTAAAAAAATGTATATGTTTAAAAACAGCAGTTTCTGGTTTCATTTTTAGACTCACCTGGTTTAAATTGAATATTAGGCGTACCAATCATCTATTTAAAAAGCACAGCCTCCCTCCATCTGTTTGTAAAGGGTCCGCCATCTAACGTTTTTTTTCAACTAGTGCTTATTTCGTGAATGGTAACACTTAGCTCCTGTCTGATTTGACAGATAATTAGTTTTATCCTTCCGCTGAACGAATATGGTTGTGTATACGCTTGAACAACGCTGGGAAATATTGCGACATTACTTTGAAAATCATGGTAATAATGCAGAATCAAAAATCATCTTTTCAGATGAAGCTCATTTTGATCCTGGCGGGTATGTAAACAAGCACCCGCACGCATACATTGCAAAGCCGATACACCCAAGAGGAGTCAGTGTTTGGTGCAGATTTTGGTCCAGAGGCATAATTGGGCCATTTTTCTTCGAAAATGAGCAAGGAGTGGCCGTTACAGTCAATGGCGATCGTTATCGGGTCATGCTGAACGAATTCTTGTTCACAAAAATTGAAGAGGAGGATATTAGCAACATTTGGTTTCAACAGGACGGCGCTACGTGCCACACAGCCGAAGCTACACTCGATGTTTTGCGCCCTGTTTTTGAAGATTGCATTATCAGCCGCAGAGCTGATGTCGTTTGGCCACCTCGGAGCTGCGATTTGAAACCGTTGGACTATTATTTGTGGGGTGCCGTCAAAGATAAGTATTACGCCAACAAGTCAGACACAATTGACGCTTTAAAGGACAATATTCGTGAAGCCATTGGTGAAATACAACTGCACACAATCGATAATGTGTTTAAAAATTGAACCAGCCGACGTAGCCATTTGAATGAAATTATTTTCCATTATTGACCGGAAGGATTGTACTTTCAAATAAAAAAAGAAATTTAAGAAAATATTCAGTAGTTTTTTTTTCATAGCATTTTCAAAAAAAAAAATTATTTGGCGGACCCTTTATTACATGTATTGCGTTTTTAAAACTTGTATGTATATTCTTTATGCATATTATTGTATTGACAACACTAAGCTGTTTGTTGTCGCCAAGAAAAATAGAAATTAGCCTAAGTTGGCTACAGGCTCCAACGGTAGTCGTAGAGTCGGTGGCCGTTTGCCGCTAAAATAACACTGGTCTACGAAAAACAAAAAATTTTCTCGTCCTTAAATAAAACTATATGAAATGTAATGATTTCAAATACATTTTCAGTTCTTTTCCATCGAGCTCAAATTTTTTTTAATGGGCGTGGCAAATTTTTCGCCCCATATATGATTGTTATGTCAATATATTTCATTATAACTTGAAAACGATGTGAGCGATTTTTATGCAAGTACCACCAAACGTTCCTATAAATCACCATTCAACACCATTTTTTGTTTGTATTTTAAAAAGTTTCGGAGTTATTTACAACTTAGCTGATAAAACAAAATTTTTCGCGCAAAATTAGAGCATTTTTTTTTTTATTCAAAACGTGATAAAAATTTTTCAGAATGACAATTTTAGCTGTTAAGCACTTGAATTAAAGCTTAAAATGTTGAGAATAAAATAAACTGTAAATCATGAAAATCGGTTGGCTATGGCTGATTTTATTTAAAATGAAATGCAGGTGCCTAACTTTGACCGGTAAAATAAAAAATATTATTTTCTTTTTGTTACACTTAAATGGAGTTTTTTTATGTACAGACACAATCTTATTTGCACTTCTGCTTTTATATCTAAAATTTAATTAAAAAAAAAAAAAAAAAAAACAATTAAAATTACCTTTTGTTTTTTACTTATGTTTTTATTAAAAAAATTCAGTTTATTTTTCTTTTTATAAAAAAGAAAAATATATTTTTTTAACCAACACTTTCACAGAACTTTTGCTTCTTTAGTGGCGTAAACAATAAAAAAATAGCTGCCGACGTTTGAATGAATGAATGAATGATTGAATAGTGAATGGAACGATTGCTGGTGGACACGAATACGCCACGTTAGTACGTGTTGGTTACCATTAGGACACGTCATATTTATTAGCATTTCAACAGTCAAGTCAATAGCGTTATTTAAAAATAATACTCGTAATTGTCCAATTGCTTGGCCCTTTTCACCCTCTATTCTACTCTAATCTACTTTTTCCCTTTTTGTGAAACGAGTAGCAATGCGTTAAATTATGGAGTCGGAATGCATAACGTTTTTTATTATTAATATTTAGAAAACAATTTTTAATTATGTCTTTGAAAAATGTGACGATAATTTGCAATTTGTAACAAAGTAAAGCATTTTTTCTGGCTGGTCCTTATGAATAAAAGAAAAAAAAATGAAATTAAATGAAAACTAGCAGGTAATATACATACCTTTTTGTGGTTTAAAATAACCATGACGCCTTTTAGTGACAAGTATTGGTGGTATTTGTTAAAACCTCAAAGAAATTATTTTTACTTTAACACTTAACACTTACTATCACCTTTGTCTGTCTAAAGATAAGGTCTCTATATAGAAACAACATCTTTCTCCATCTGTCTTTTCTAAGTATGAGTCGATATCTAATTACTTTGGCTTTTCTGTGGATACAATTCTCGGGTTGCAATTTTTATTTTGTTATATGGTTCACTACTTTCTTTGTATAATTTTCGTTTTTATTGGAACACAGAGGTAGGTAGGTGGGTAAGTTGGCTAATTAACAAAGACGAGATCAGCTACAATTAGAAATAAAGTTTCGTTTAAAACCAAGTCAAACCACAGGTAAAGAACCACCTAAAGGGAAAATGGGATTATAGCCACTATGAGCTGCGTATGAAGTGGAGAAGATCAAGGAGATCCAGACCAGCGCACTACGCAAAGCCCATGAAGAAAGGTACGCCAAGGTATTCACACAGAAAGTGAACGATAGTCTTACTCTCAGAGGCACTTTTGCAGTTTCTGCAGTGAAGGTTGAGGGGCAAACCCATTTTCTCCGAGTGTGTTCCGATCAGACAATGACTGTGTATACCACAATGTAGTCTCTAACTGTTGAACGTCTGCATAGAGTTGTCATACTTAGCTGCTGCGTTTAACAGCTCCTATATATACAGTCGCACAGAAAAGTATACATACTCTCCAAACACTGAGTTTTCAAAATGAATGACGTAATGTGAATATAAGCGAAAAATAAAACAAAAATATATCAACTTTTGTATAAAATACTAGCTGAAATCCGGCGTGCTTCGCTACCCCTCTATATATTTGTAAGACGTTATACCGAGATCTTTTCGCAAAATGCAACGTAAACTGTTGCGTGATATGTTAATTTCTTGAGAACGATAACGAGTTGATGTTGATAGATTCTCACACACACTTTCAGCCACAGCTTCGATATTTTCAGGTGTATGCACTGTACGAGCACGCTTACGTCTTGACGCATCAACAATGAAACCACCTTCACGAACTTTAGTAATAAACTTGCGTATACCGGGCACTGTTGGCCCTTCTCTGCGACCAAATATTTTACGACATTTTCGTGCAATTTCTAAACAATTGTCTCTGTTTTGGAAATAAATTTCCAATAAATCATTGCTCAAGCGTAAATCGATTCATTTCGTTCAGTGGAGACAATATACTGAATTTTGTGGCAGAATAGAATAACATAAATATTGCCAGATTCACAATAACTGCTGGTTCAAATTTAAACCAATAGATGGCCCACCTGATATTTATAATTCAATATCACTAGATGTTATGCGTCTTATAGCCAGACCCATTTGGCATGAAATCTCTGAAACATGAAATATCTGAATATAAAAATAAGTGTGAGCGAGGTTTAGGAGTATTTTTGTCTTTTCGAAAGTCTCAGCTTTGGTTGCATGAAATTACTCAATAAATAAAAATACTCAATTTATTACCATCTATCCCATAGTGTCTAGACATCCAAAACAACTGGACCTTACTCTTAAGAAAAAGCCTTTGCATTTTGGGACACCTTGGCGAAAAATTTAGCCGCCGAACATGCAGCCATCCTCACCATATGTGAGGATGTGAAGCGGTATTAAGCTAATCAAGGCCTCTAAGGCCACTGTTGGGCATGTTCTCTTCGACCCAGTTATACCGAGGCAGGCGAGTCTCTGTATCCTACCTAATTTACTTATGGTGGTGGCTTCCTCAGCCTTTTTCCACCAAGCCATAAATGATAATGAGCGCCATCCTAATGTCTTAATGCAGAAGGAAAAGTTGATGGTGTATAATACCCATAAGAGAAATAAAGTCACATGATAACTTGTATCTCTTTGCAAAAGGTACAACAACCGCTTATGAGGGACTTGCCTAGAGCCATTCCTGAATACACCAATATGGTCGTCTTCATGAGATTATACAATTTACTCTTATATTGCCCACGGACTGTTATAACAAGGTCATCAACTTAACCAATTACACTGACATCCCTATAAGCCAACATGGTCAGCAAGTCATCAACTACTACCGTCCACAACAATAGATTAAGTACTCCACCCTGAGGGCACCCTTGTGAAGCCATCACAATGAATTCCTGCACACCAAGAGACGAGCTAATGATCCTACTCTTAAGCATGGAACTGATCTTTTTCTACTCCCCAACGACCTAGAAATGGAGTTAATGCCTGTATTGTCGAACGAGCCCTAAACATCCAAGAAGGCACAAAGAGCCACTTCCCTATCAGAGAAGATAGATACTGCACCCTCAGTGAACTCCCATCACGCACTTGAACTGATTCGGGTGAAGAAAGCGTTCCACAAGGTACCTCTCCCTTATATAGACATCTATTAGTCTTTCTATAGTCTCCAAAAGAAAGGATGAGAGACTGATAGGTGTGTATGACTTGAGAAGATCACTAGACCTACCTGCCTTCTGTATAAACATAACCGTGACTTCTTGTCACGCTTGTAAGACATTATCAAAACCAAAGCTTGACTTAAAAATCACTAGCAGTTTTGATAGGATTATGTCAGAGCTCTTTTGCAAAAGAACCGGAAAGGTAAGGTTTGAAGGAGCCCATCGCCCACAAAACCCTATCCGAGGTGAAAATTCTACCCGCAAAACTGTTGACCCTTCTGGTGACATGTTTAGAGGCGGAAATTCAATTCTGATATTCAGGTTCAACCGTTCGCGAGTCAGGAAAATGTGTTCTCAATAAGAGATCCAAAGTCTCCCTTCTATATCTAGTGTAGGCTCTAGTTTCAGTACATAGGTACCACGTATCGTTGAAATGATCTATTGCAAGGGACTTTGATTCGGCAAATCTGTAATGGACTAACAGTATATTCTTCACGTTTATTTTCCCGTTGCTCCCGTTGGGAGCATATGACTTCCACAAAGCATCTCCATCTAACACGGTTTACGGCTGTTGACTTTGCTTCCTCCCATGTTAGATTGTTCTGTCTCAGTTCTTGGATAATTGTGCGCCTCCAAGTGTTTTTGATCGACCACGATTTCTTCAGCCTTAAGGATTCCCCTCGAGTAACATTCTAGTGATACTATCTGGACTTTTTCGGATGGTGTGAACGATCCATACCCATTTTCTTTTCCTTATCTGTTTCAGTATGGGTTCCTCATTAGTCATGCTCCACAGTTCCGTGTTACTTATGGTGTTAGGCGAGAATATTCTGAATACGATTATGAGGCATTTGTTAATGAATATCTGGAGTTTTTGTGTGATGTTATTTGATTCAAAACAGGTTTCACTTCCTTACAGCAGTACTGATTAAGCAGATAAGTTGAATATTCTGAGTTAAGTCTGACTGGATATATGTGAGCTTCTAACTGCAGTCGTCCAAATGCTGCTCTCGCTTTATTGAGCCTCATGTGATGTGAGGCCGTAGAAGTAGTCCATCTTCACCTCCCGTCTTATTATTTTTCAATTTACCAATCGCCTCTTTCCTCCATGTTAGACCTTCTAATTACCCTGTTGCCATACGTGAAGCTATCATCATAAGTGTCAACCATCTGTGCTTTTGGCACCATTGGGAATTTGCATCACAGCCCCATTGAGAATTTGGCCCGACAGAACTTTATAAAGAACATATTCCAGGCACGCATTACCTCCTTAAGCCTGCACTTGTGGCAAATATCACACTAATAACCACCAGGTCCCTAGTGTTGAAATCTGTAATGGGAAAGAAGTTTAGCTTGGTATTTACTCGCACGGGTCTTTCCCCAGATGTGTAAATTAAGTTACACGACCTATCTTGAAGTCCTCTCAACTTCCTACATCATCCAATTTAGGTCAAAAAGTTGGTAATCATTGATTATTTCGGAATTGTCCCAAATTAGGTTTTTATTTTGTTGACTTTTAAAAATTTCAGTCGGCAGTCAATTTCGTGCAGTGTATTTGCTTTTATAGAAACCATTAGATAGCTATGCTTTATTAGAAGCTTTTGCAAAACTTTAAAGGAAAACAGCTTTCAAAAACTTTTAAATATAAAAACCTTTAATGTAAATGAAGTGCACACTTTTTGTAGAAACTTACCATAAGAGACGAAAAGCATTTTAAAGCTTCTCTGTTTATACTTACTTACTTATTAATACAGTAAAACCTTTGTAGACTAAATTCAATATATTTTTTTATTTATGAAACACTTTCGATTTTATTTTTTAATAATATTTCCTATTATTTCCTATCTAATAAAATATTTGATAGATTTTTAAAAGCTAACGTAAATTAAAATTATTTACAATAAAATATTTAAAACTAAAATTTTGAATAAAATTGTTTTTAGCACAAAACACACACAAACAAACAAACAAATAATACCGTAAAATTTAAAAATAAAATTATTTAACACCCTTTAAATATTATTAAAGGAACTTTTGTCTTTGTTTTTCTAAAAGGGGGCTACTCTACTCAAAACAATGAACCCCTATGCTGTAAGTTATGGTGCATTAATTGCATATTACGCTCTTGAGCCAGTGAAAACGATGAAGTTGAACGATGTATTTGAGGGAAATTTGTATCGTAGCCGGCGGTATTGCCTACAGCACGAGAACGTAACAAATTGTTGCGCATATCGACGCGAGGACGTGAATTGCGGCGTACAGTTGGCGGAAAGGCAATTTGTAGCGATAAACGTTTATGTGACAGTTGAGCCAATTGTTCTGGTGTCAGTTCTATGAATGGAGCATTTAGAGTGGGATTAACAGCAATGGGCTGATTTGCCAAGTATTGTTGAGAACCACTATTGTTATTGTTGAGCACATTGCCACATGTACAGGCATTCGCCGACGCTACTGATACATTGTCGGCTTCATTAATGCCATTTTCCACATTATAAATATCTTTGGAGTCTTTGGCTTCGAATATTTTTACAATTGGCATAGGAGGTGTTAGAATAATGCCTGCCTTGCGGAATTCTTCAATGGCATCATCATAAGTTGGTAAGCCGGAGACAATCGTATAGGAAGGCAATGATTCAGCCTCATAATTAGGTGGATAATTACGGCGAATTTCAACTGGTTCTGCGTTATTATTTGTGCGATCTAAAATTGAAAGAAGATTTATTTAGATTTCCGCTTTTAAGTTTTAGCTATTTAGTATTTATTCAAAATATTTCATACAAAATTTTCTTAAAATAAATTTCAAATACATTTTAATTTTTTATGAATATGACTTATACGACTATTTTTGTTCAAAAAATAAGTGACGTTTCATTCTAGAAAAAAGTCATATCAAAGTCGTTGCACTTTTGTAGAACATACATACATATACAGCTTTGTTCGGATTGTTAAGTACTTTTTGATCATTTCCTCAAGCTTGGGCTATACTTTCGGAGACATACCTTAGATCGGAGCCTTCATCTTGACCTCGAAAATAATGCCGATTCCCGCAAATTAAGACTACTAGGAGCTACCTAGTCTTGGTGCTCGAATAGATATAGAAGTATCGTCAAGGTATGTTCAAAAACTAAACTCCAGTGCTAATCACACTCGATTTGTAATTATTGCCTGATTGCGAAGGTTTAGAAAAAGTCTTCAACTTTTGAACAAGGAATGGGTATGTAGGTTTGATTGTCATCTCTATGTTTTTGTATTTATAAGCAACTGGCAGGCTCATAGTCTACGGCCCGGTGTAACTAGTACAGCGCTTTCTGTGCCTTATAGAAGGTAAGTAAGTTAATATAATGACTCCTGATACAGCCGTCCCAAATTTACTGTCTTGTTAGAGGAAAATTATCTGATGGCCCTGATTTAGACTCAATATAGAGTTACTTTGCAACAAATGGTACAACAGAATGTTAGATAACCACACACTTCTGAGCTAAAAATAGGTACTATACTTAGACAATGTATACAATATGTCTATCTGCATAGTAGATACTTGTGAAAAAAATTAAGAGTACATTTTTTTTGGGTGAACTTTAGGTGGCTGTAGGGTTCTACAGGATCACGAAGTTGACTTGGCCTGAGAAACTGCACCCGGCCGTTAATTAGTCATCACAGAAGGGATGTGTCTAGACTGTTTGATTGAAAATCATGCCCGTAGGATGGCACGGTACAACGACTACTGTCGTAGCTGTGGTGAAGTGGAGGAGAAAGAGATAGTTGCGCACTTTCTATGTATGTATTGTCCAGCCATTTTGAACCGTTGTCGTAAGACCTTCGGCGAGTGGTTCCTATACGAGATCTTTGCGATATACTGTATTGAATCAGGTAACCTCTTCAGATATCTCAACCTAACAGAGTGGGTGTGGCTTCAGTGTGTGTTTTTATTTTCAAAACGGTGTCTAAACACTCGTAGTAGCTATTGGTAGCCCCATGAACCAAACAACGTTGTTTTTGACCTTCTAGTACATATAAGCGTTTAAGAAAAGAAAAAAGTGATGATGGAGAGTTATTAACGACGCATGCCATATAGGTTAAGCGACAAAAGACCTTGTTAGCTTCCCATCCTCTTTTGTAATGATGACATTTGTCATTCATGTTCTTGTAATCCTAGGCTGTGTCCATTAGATATTGTGGCGGAATGCATGATTATGAACGACATACTCCAAGAAAATTTTTAGAAAATTTTATGCGCGAAGGACCCAATGTTGATATTTAACATAAAGTCGTGGTTGTGTGGTGTCATCGGTATCTATGGGTAATGTCGATATTGAGGAATCACATGCTCTTGATATTCTGGGCATGAAATTCACTGTAAAGTTCATTAGAACGAACACATATTTGGAGTGTCGAAAGAAAATTCAACTGCCTCGGAGTTTTTAGATGTTGCAAGAAATACTTGACTATCTGATTTCCTTGATGTTTACAAGACTTACATATATCCGACCCAAAATGGAATACAAAGTCTACTTGGAGCCTCTCGACTGCGTACAGAAGGGGGCGAATGTAAGCATAAATAGCGGTATGGTAGGCATTAGAGCATGGTCGCAATGTGGCGTGTGTTTCATTGTTCTATTGGTATTATAACGGCATGTGTTCCGACAAAATTTAGGCATTAAGCTGGGAGCACACGATTGTAGCAATAGTACGGCAATCGTATGACCGCCCAATAAGTAATAATGCAGCAACTAAAATATCAAAAATGCGACAATATTAACTGTGTTCTTGTACGACAATCGAAGTTGACAATACGTACTAATATTTATTTTAAAATTTATTTTAGCAGAATAAATTGGGATAATTTTGATATTTTACGACAATAAAGCACAATAGAAATTGTGTCATATTTGTACATTTGCGACAATCGTGTGATCCTAGCTTTGGTCCATAATAATCACATATTTTTACACAGTCCCGTATTTCGCGTTGAGCACATCACTATAGGGAAAACTTGTACTTTAGTCGCACTATTTGATTGTGAAACAATCTTTCACCAAAAGTCATGAGTAAATTCAAATTGAACGTCCATAAATACTACTCGCTATTTCATACTTCCCATAATCTATTTTCATAGTAACATACCAGCACAATGCACTCCATCAATAGGGGTCATCCCCTGAGTACTGGTCTCGAATGAAAAAAAAAACAAAAAAATCAACGTATACAACTTAAACAAATTCCCATTTTAATATTCCCATTAAATAATTTTTAAATTCTCCCTGTTCAAAGACCTTAAACATTTATTGTTTACCATGTCTGTACTCTCCTCCTCTCTCTTTCATTCTCTCTTTCTCTGCCTGTCTTTTTCTTCCACTTAAATTTCCATTAATTACTTTAAATAATAATTTTCATATTGTTGACATTAGCTTTTTGCTGTTAGTTTAACCCTAAATTACCGTTAATATTTAGTTTTGTTTACATAACGGATTTTCTCACTTTGACACAAAATTTTCTACCTCTAACTTCGCCTCCTCTCCCTTTACCCCTTTCTTTTACTACACCCTTTTGTAAACAGCCTTCTAGTTGTGAGTAACTTTAGAATTTTAATTTAAAAGAGCAGTAAGAGGGAAATTTAAAATCCTTTGCTTCTGTTTATTTTACCACATTAAGCAAATTTTAAACTTTTTACAAAAATCCACCCTTCAATTAAACATCGAACTAAAGAGGTTTATATGGCTTGGCTTAAGTGGATGGAAGTGTCAAATTTCACAGAATCGAGTAGAAAGAAGTGACATTAATAGGAATAGACCAGAACAATGATTTTTTAAAATTTCTATTTGCATACATATATCAGCATAAATATTAAAAACAATATTATTTTTAATTTCCACAAAATACAAGAAATATCATATCCAATACCATATGGAAATGGTGTAAACATGTTTATGATCTTCTAATTATCAAGGACTAAACTAGAATTTGTCAAACCTGAGATGGGAACAGTTTTTTTTCTCCGTCGCTTCTCTAGGGAGTATATTGTCTCTCCAAAAAAACATCCATTGCTGCTTTGTTCCAGTTTCAGTAATCAAGTTAAGTTTCAAGCTAAGTACTCGTAGATGATTAATCCACTCTAGTTCCCCTCGTAGCGTTTTTTTCTTCTGATCTGTTTGGCAACATCGCCAGAGGTAATTTGGAACGGCAGGTAGGCTTTTTCTTTATTTTCTAGATGGAGTTGTCGGAAGAGAAGTTTAAACCTCTTTATTAAACACTCAAAAACCTCAATTAAATTGTTTTATTTTGTCATGCCCTTTGCTGGATTTTGAACCTGGGCCGCTTGTGTTTTTACACGTACCATCTAACCACTACACCACGCCACCCAAGCTTGGTTAACGAGGTTATAGTTCAGATAATTTTGTAAAGAAACTCAGATAGAGTTACGCTAGTATTGAGACAGGAGCAAGTTGGATTCAGATTCCAAATGTTCACTATAAACAACGTTAATAGATCGAACGACCTCAATTATGTGGATGACATCTGTCTCCTAAATCAAATTTACGTAGCATAACGCTGGCAGCGAAAATAGCAGGCTAGAATTCTTCGTAATAACGCGTTGAACCAAAAATCTTTGTTAGCATTGAGGAAATTAAAGACGATCGTCCACTGTGCTACCTGGGAAGTATTGTAACCACGAACATGCATATTATAGTTACGAATTGCGGTGTAAAACCCACCTTTTTGTATGGTTACGAAACAAGAAACTCTGCCTTCATAGAATCTTGGACATTTTCTGATCGATAACTGTGTCTAATCATATACCGTTGAATAAAACGGAGTAAGAACCAATACCGACTGAGATAAGGAGTATATGGCGTAAATGGCTGTGGACTTGTCGCACCCTTAGAAGGCAACCAAATGATGCTAGCAAAATTGCCACAGATTGAAAGCCTCAGGGAAACAGAACATACATGGAGAAGAGAAATTGAGACCGAGTTGCAAGTTATGCTAAGGGTCTTTTTGGACCTCCTGTATAGTTAATTAAGATTTCCTCTCGTCATGCCTTGTTGGTTAAAACCGATAAGAGGTAAAAGAATGATTCTGTGGTATCTCCATCTTTATGCTCATGTATGTATAGCTGATATGGTCCATCCAAACTCGGTCAACTGGTCTAAGGATTAGATAAGTGTGTTGATCCTAACATTATTGAGGGCACCTTGAATGTCGACATACTCTAAATGAGCTTATGTTGATGCTAGAGGTCTTTTCATATAGTTCAGTCTCCACTGAGTGGCCTTTTACAAAACATAAGTATTGTTACGAAAGTCAAGTTTGGGAACAACTGTCGTTTGTTAAATCGCTTAAATAAATAAATAAACAAACTGCGAGAACAACTATATGTACGTGCTGTTTACCAAATCGACAACAACAAACATTAGCAGAAATAAAGTAAACAAAAATAGAGCGGCAACAACAAAAATTAACAGCAAAAAAAAAAGCAGGTAAGAGAATAAACAAGCAACAACAAATACTAAAAGCTGAAAGCAGTGGATGTTTATATTCGCATGGCTACATAAGAACTAAATAGAAAATAAAAGAAATGGAATCTACCTGAATAATCGAGAGATTCGAGAGCTTTCGATGTGTTGCTTATTCTGCCATACAAAAAGCACTTCGATGCGAACAACAATCAGTTTATGTGTTGTAAACTCAGCGTGAAGAGAGTTTGTTGGTTTGAACTCTGTGTGAAGAGAGTTTATAAGGAGTAAGCTTGTGACGCTAGAGTGAAGTAAAAACCAGTTTAGTTGCAGCTAACTCAGTAAAGAGAGTTAAGTGTGGATAACCTCTAGTTGAATAGGTTGTAATTGGAACCTAAGGTGTAACAACGATCGGATTGGAACCCCTTTAGGAAGAAAGATCTGTCGAGTAATTGTTGTTGTTTACAAAATTGTAAATAGACGAAGTAGTTACGAATTGAAATTGTTATTGCTTGTGAAAAGGTTACAAGCAGTGGAACGCAAAACTGTGTTTAATAAAGGACAATAATTAAAAACCAAACCCTAGATTTATTTATTTTAACTGCAATCTCCGAACTCATAAATACACGTTTTTGAAAAGGAAAAGTAAGTTGCCTCAACTTTAATCTTTCGTTTGGTATCCTGCTCTCAACTATGTTATCGACGATGTGCTCCATGACTGAAGAGAACATTCTATGAGATTCCACTTTAAAAAATTTGTATTTTGGAAAATAGGGACCAGCTTAATGTGTAGTTACCATGGCAAAATCCAGTTCCAAGCTGTTACTCTTCTAGCACGCTCTCTAGATTTAGTTTTCTCGAACCACTTCCTATTGCCAAATTTAAAGAAGTCGCCAAAAGGTAAAAGATCATTAGAAGAGAAGCCTATTATATGCATGATTCAATTTTTTAGGAAATATCAAGTATCAGCATCTTTAATCTAAAAAAAAAATTCACGAAATTATCAAACTGCAGTGTATGATTTTTTTGTCCTGAAATGACTAATTACATGTAGTACGTATATAAATTATTTTAAATATGAGCATATGGATGGACTTTCGGACTTTCTATCTTTTCCATGTCAATTTCAAAAATAATCTTATCATTTTCTATTTAATATTTTTTTTTTTAATACAATGAGAAAAATTTAATTGCATTTTCTTTAAAATATAATTTATCAAACTGTCAAATTTTGTGACACGTATGATGGGTTACAACAAACCAAATACTTGGAGACCTCACAACCAACCAATACCAAACCTTCTAACCTCTCACCATATTAAACATAAAAACTACCACCACCATAAGCGCAACTCAGAAAACATTTATTATGCGAGCTTAAGCCTTAAAAATATGCGAATTACTCGTACATTAAGAGAGAGTGTGGGAATACATTTTAAAAACATACAACGAGTGAGGTGGATGGGGATAAGAAAAAGTTTTATTTTAATAGCAACACGTTTTGTAACAATTTCAAAACAATAGTCCCTGTTAGACCTTTCTCCCTCATCTCTAGACATAATAAATGTTAAAAAAATTTTTAAGGGAAACGTCGACGACTGTCAATATAAGACAAGACACAGAAACAACAACAATATATGAGAATGTATAAAAAACAACAACTATTGTTTGGCCTTCACCAAAGGTAATAAAAAAGGGTACACTACTACAAAGCAGACATCATCTCAACGCTTTAGTTGAGGGGAGGAGGTGCATAAAAAGTGTGTTTAAGGTATTCCCCCGTTTTCTTTTCTTTCTTATTTGTTCAGCTTGTAAGCAATACATGTTCCACCAAACACTTGGAACTAATTTTTGAAGAATAATGGATTTTTGCTCCAGTGATTCTTCTTTTTTAGCTTTTTATTTGGAAATTTCATTTTTTTGAAAAGAATGAGTCATCATTGTATTGCATTAGGGAATTGCCTGCCAGACAGTAGGCAATAAACAAGGATTTCCCCAAAAATTAAAAAAAAATTTGGATTACCTTTTGCTTAAACAAGAATATGCTATAAAACAGCCGGGCGGCCTTTATACTTGCCCTTAAATTCATAAATTCATTGAAACCTTTATAAAAAGCGCAACAAATCTTTTATTCACCAAAAAAGAGAAAGAAAACAAGAAATCAAAGTGTGGTGGGAGTAAGTTTTTTATATAAAATCGTGTAAATGTTTACCGGTTTATGTATTACACTTATAAAAGAGGGTGGATATTTCTCTCCCCTTTTTTAAGCACTCTCTGCGAGTAGAAAAAGATGAGCATATGTTTAAACAGGTTGCACTTTATAAAATTACAACAAGAGTTAAAACAGAGTATACGTACGTATGTACGAGTATGTTTATGTAAATTCGTTTAAGTGTTTATGTGTGTAAATGAATGTGTGCCTGCATGTAACAAAATTTCATTAATTTAAATAAAATTCCATTAAAATTAAAAACAAGAAGAGAAGGAGAACAACAGCAAAGAAAAGCCACCACTACTATTGCTTTAATGGAGTCAGCAATTTTTGTTAATTGAACAAAACTACAGTTTTAGGTTTTTTTTCCGAAAAATTAACCGGAAGTGCATGTTTGGAAATGTTGATAGAAAATTTGAAATGTAAACAAAAATATTACAGGGTGGTGAGAGAATGCTTTTTTTATAGGAAATTTTAGCAGATTTAATTAAAAATGTCTAAACAAAGTGCAACTATTTTTTTGAAATCATAAATTCGAAGAGAAAACTATTGCATGGGGAATAATTCGTTTTAATCAAAGGCTTTTTTAAACAACAATGAATGCTTAAAACAATAAATTAATCAGGTATGTATTCGCCCTTGCTGTTTAGTATTCCTTCCACTTGAAAAATTGTTCGATGCCGTTCTGCCAAAATGATTGGTGTGACATCGAAGATGTTGTCTAGCTAGTTTTTAAGGTTCTCTTTATAGTCGAAATATGCAGATGTATTTGTATTTCGTAGTGAGCTGTTTTGAAGTTTTTTGTTTAAAAATTAAGTTTTTCTCTAAATTGTGCAGATTTCACAGTTTTTAACTTTTTAGTTTTTTATTTTTAATTTCGCTATTTTAAATACAGTTTTAATCATTTCAATGGGCTGAGATTTACTGGTACCTTTTTGAATGCAACAATGTAACAACAATGTTTTGAGCATTGAGCCAGTGTTTCAACCTTGCCAGCTTGTGTGTAATTACACATATTCTGTGTAATTTTTGATAGTGTATGTAGCCTCCTTGTAATTAGCTTCATGTGTAGTTTTACTTTTTGTTCTACTGCTTTCTTAAATCGCTATATTTTGATCGATATGTATGGCAGTTGATGAAAGGTTTGAACATTTTTCAATCGTTAACTCTTTTTTTCTCTCCGTAACTCCTCTAGGGAGCATATTGGCTTTCCACAAAGCATCTATTGCTTTGTTTCAGTTCCTTTAATCAATTTGATATTTCAAGCTAAGTAGATGATTAATCCGTATATCTCGAAAACTAGAGCTAACCTAAAAAATGATTAGCACCACTAGAGTCAACGTACTCGAATCCGGCTTACCCGTTAGATACCCCGCTTGTCGGAAAGAATTGACAAATTGACGAATAGGCACAACTAACACACATCACATCAATACCATGAAGAGCGGGCACTATAAAATCGGTTATCATTATGCGATAGGTGTCTTCATTCCCTCAGTTTCAAATAAATATGAGTCAATGATGCCTCAGCTCCACAATCCGCACCAAACAGTCACTCGTAATGGGTGCATTAGCTTCTGTATGGGCATGTTTGGGTTGCCTGAGCCCAAAATACGGCAATTTTGATTATTAACCCACCAAGATGAAAATGAGCTTTTTTTGTCTTTGTTTTGGAAATCAATTTCCAATAAGCGTAAATCGATTCATTTCATTCAGTGGAGATAATATTCTGAATTTTGTAAAAAGTATAGAATGACATAATCTCAAGACCTATGTGCACATTCTGTGATGAGGAGATCGAATAATCAGAGCGCATACTAGGTAAACTTGAGTCATATGAGGAAGTGTCTAGGTACCTATCAGATACTAGGTAGACAGTTGTCGCGGTTGGCACCAACCGATATCGTGAAATACGCATCTTTATATATAAAAATCAATGTGTGTTTGTTTGTATGTGTGTATATATACAAAACCCTTATTTTGTATGCGTCCAAACAATAGCACGAAATAGTTAAATAGTTAAATAGTTAAATTACCAACGACAAAAATCATTCAATAACAAAAACAACATTCATTCAATCATTTCAACATTAGAGGTATAATTAGAGAAAAATTGAACGTCTTTATAGTCGTACCGAATACATCAAACTCTGTCCATAGCCAACAATATTTTGAAATGTTTTACAAAAATGACAAACAGTAATTAGCATTTAGAAGAAAAAATAATTAATAATTATAACAGAGATGAATCAGTGACATCGGAATGCGACACAGTATTATTTACCATATCATAAGCCGTTTCCGTACATCAGGCTTATAGCCCCCTGAAAACCAGCAAACAGAATGACCACGCGATACTCCGTTTAATAAAAAAGTATGTCTTTATATCAGGAAGGTCTCTTACAAGTCAATAAGTATTAAATGTTTGGATTAGGAGCATCCGTATACGAGCTGTAGACGGTCGATCAGTATCATGTCGAAATGCAAAAATATCATTTACTACTGGCAAAAATAGACTGATCAGAATTGAGATTTACAAAGGAGCAAGTAAACTTAGGTACACTTTTCATGGAAGACCGTACTCTTTTCTGATGAAACTAAGATTAATATGAGACGTTGTTATGGATTTAGCGTGTTAAGCTGAATAAAAAGAACAACGTATTAATCCTCGGTATAAAAAACACACGGTGTAACATAAAGAAGGAAGTGTTCTCGTTTGAGCACTCATTTCCGGCCATAGAATTGGGCAAATACACAAAATAAAGGGAATAAGGGAATAAGGGAAGGGATCGATTCATCTACAAGAATGTCCAGGAATACAAAATGATACCGCATGCAGAGTAGAAAGTGCCACTTTATTGGAGATATCAACAGGACACAAAGCAAAATGCACAGATAAATGAATAAAAGAGTGCTTTGTAAGCAAACAAATCAACGTTTTGAAATGTCTAGTGCAGTCGCCAGATCTCAATCCCTCAGATATATGTGAGATATTTAAGATCTCAAAATAAACCGCAATAATTTCAGAAACAAGGACGAATTTTATTAACTAGTGGAAAAAGCAATGAATGAAATTTCTGGTGAAAACTTATCGAATCTAATTGAGTCAATAACATGAATATGTAAAGAACTTAAAAAAAATGAAAGCTATGCAACTAAATATTAGTAAATTTAATATTTTAAGCGAATTTATTGAAGACGTACTCATGTTCTGTCGCATAGTTAAATAGGAATATTCTTTGTTTTTTATATTTTTTGAGTGAATTTAGATGATTAACTTTATAGATAATAAAAATAGTTTAAAATCCAAAAGTATTTGTGTATGTTATTGAGATATTTTGTGTTAAACAGAAGTACGTGCACATGTTTTGTCCAATACTGTATGTGTTTGAAGTCTATAGACGGCTAAACTGCTGAACCCATTTTCTTAAAATTTTCACTGTATCATCCTGTATGCCTGGAAAGAGACATAGGCTACATTTTTTTTCTAAAAATATTTATAATCGCGTATCTAAAGAACTATATCAGACAGAGTCATAAAACTGATTTATTGGAAAAAATGTTTACTGGCATAAATATAGGGCAGATATAATCAGGGGGAGTGATACCCCCCATATAAAGCAAATATTAATTTTCAACTATTACATTGGTTGTAATAAAATATTATATAAAACTAAATATGTGTTTGTTTTAAGAAAGTATACGGCTCAAACTCAGATCCTACAGTCTTTCTGGCTATCGTTTGATTTGTATCGAAAAAGTACAAAATGGAGAAAAAGAGTAGCTGATTTCGCTAAGATAATAATTAAAATGGAAGTAGCGAAGAATGTAGGGTTTTATCTAGTACTATATATAGCCAGAACTGCAATTTATTTATAAAATTTTATTTATAGAAAGATATATTAAACATTTTTATTCATTTTCTATACTTTTCTTACTACATTTTACCATTTACGACTATGATACTTTAAAAGGTTTTTTTATTTTTCAAACAGCTTCATTTTCAAAAAATTACGTCAGTATTAAAGTACCCATTTCTTTAAAAATCTTCTTATCCTACACCACTTTTAAAGGTTACTTTCACAGTAACAATACAAGAAATGTCTGTGTTTTAGTCCCTTTTATATGCAACATAAAATATTTTGTGATGGCACCTTAAAGTATACTTCAACTTTATATTGTTTTTGTTTACGAGAACTGACTTTGCGAACATCTCATAAAAAAGAACATCATATTGTAAAATAAAGACGTTGTAACAATTTTCATTCGTTTTTATTGTATTTTTTCTTGTACGAAAATATAAGCTCCTGTATAAGACGCAGAAACCGTATTAAAGTTTCATTTTCATTACGCCCAGGGAGCTTTAAAATTTAACAAAGCTCCCTGGAATATGTCGTATGTATGTTATACTTTTCCCATTTTCATTTTGCTTTGGATTATCAATTGCATACATAAGTGAAACGACCTTGTCTGTTAAAGAAGAAAAGTGGCATAAAAATGAAAAGAAGAAGAAAAATGGGGATAAAAATAAAAAAAAGTCATACGATATGTGTACTTAGCTTGTGTATTAAACATAAAAATTAGATAAAGATAAAGAAGAAACTGAACAAAATCTTAAAGTTGACAAAAACAATTCCTTTAAAACAAGGTCAAGAGAAAGTTCAGTTGAGCATGTTGAGAATGCTTTAATATTTAGGTGAATTTCTGAAATAAATTCTTCAATATTCACTATGCGGCTTTCGTTTGTTATATTTTTTCTCCGCCATTCTTCTAGGGAGCATATTCGCTTTCCACAAAGCATCCATAGCTTTGTTTCAGTTTCAGTAATCAAGCTGATTTTCAAGCTAAAAAGATGATTAATCTATTGTACCTCGCCTAGTGATGAAGATCCTTGCTAAGAGATGGTAATGATTCTTACTTAGCATTGTAATTTTTTCCCTGTAGGTGGCGTTTTCTGGCCACTCGACCAATAAAACGACGATCGTGGCGACTTACAATATTTAAAGTAATATTTGAAGGTAACCGCGGGATAAGTGTAAATAGGATGCTGAGTCAAATATTGCAAAAGATATTGCCAGATGTTGGGTTGAACATATGGACGCTAGAATAACTTGCCGTTTTTTGTGTTTTACTTCAGATTGAAATATTCGCGTTAAGTCAAAACACCAATTTTTTACAACTTTTTCATTTCTTTTCCCTTAAAAAGCAGTTTATGGGTTTCTTTGGCTATTAATTCAATATGGTTATACACTTAACACCTATTATTGTCTATTAAATGCAAATTTTTGTTTTCTATTTTAAAACCACAAAGGGAGAGACTCATAAAATGAACAAAAACAAAATAATAAAAAAAATGTAAACAAAGAAAAAGTACTAAGAGTACTTGCAAATGTAACATATTGAGATTATGACACCACAATAACAGTAATAAACAACAACAAACATCTGAGAAAGAGAGAGACAGAGAGAAAAGAAAAACACAATTAAACATATTGCTGAATTGAAATTACTTTTTAATAACGGTTTCTTTTTGTTATTGCTAAAACGTACACACACGAAGATCACAGGAACCCAATAGTAAGAAAAAAACTATACGTACACAAGCAAGAACATTTTTGCCGTCAAGCTAACTCCGCAGTCTAACCTAATAACCTAAGACATCAAATGCGAGTAGACCAGGAAACAAATAACATGTTCCGTTAGTTTTTCTTTTTCTTAATGAAAGTGTATGTGACGTATGCATAAACCTTTTTGGTCTGTTTTAACAAGAAAATAGTCACTTTCTATACTATAAATGAAAAACGTTAAAATTGGACAAATTTAAAAAATTTTAAAAAAAACATTAAAAATAAAAGTAGGAAAATATAAGGGAAGATATTATTTTTAGCTTTTAAATTATATGGCCTTTACACCAGAACGAAATCTCAATTATGTAGATTTGAAATCTTGTACAAAATCTTATGTTTTTGACTTTTTTGACGTTAAATGAGATTTCGTTTTCACGTAGTTGCAATAAAAGAAAAAAGACTTGCATTTTCTGGCTGCTTGGACACTTACCTGTTATGGGTATAATATTATTAAATTATTATGCTGCAAAACCATAATTAAAAAAAAAATCTTGTGTCTTAAAAAAATATCTTTTGTTAAATATTTTAAATGTCATTTTATCTTGAACAGGGATGTATTTTTTTGTATTTTTAGTACAAAAAACAGATTTGCATCATTAAATTTACTGAATTTTAACTAGATTTCGACAAAATCTCGTGACGAAATAGTTTATGTTTTCTATGGTAAATCTAGTTGAATTCAACTAAATCTAGTCTGAACAAAATTTTGAAATTCTTGCTGTTATCAGAATTCCGAAATTCCGCTCTACTGAAATTTTTTAAGTCTATATAGCATATAGTTCCTTTGAGACATACAGAGAGATGAGAGAAAAATTTCAAGACAATCGGTTAAGCCGTTTAGCTGTTTATATACCACAAACAAACATACATACATACAAACATATTCATTTTTATACATGTGTAAGAAGATAATTGCACACAGCTTTTGACTTTCATATTTGCTTAATATTTTTGTTAATAAATTGCATATCATCAGGTGTTGTTATTATTTCGTAGATGTGGCTGAGCTGTGCTTGTTAATGATTGTATATAAGTTTTGTTTTTGTTTACCACCGACAACCCTATGAAATATGAATGCATTTATTGCGAACTACATGCGTAATTGTAGGAAGAGACGAAGGAAAAAGAGAAATGTTTTAATGTTTATCATATATGTACAATGGAGAAAATATATATGAAAAACAACAGTAAAAATACAGTAAAGAGCTTAAAAAGCCAAAACAAAGGTATTAGTTTTCATCATATCTACATAAGTGACAATCGTATACCACAAAAGTCCCAAAAAAAAGCTTAAGTGAGGTATTTTATAATACGCTTCGTATGACTCGTTAGTTTTACCTTTCAAAGTGACTGCTAGTACAATCCTTTTAAAATAAATTTTAAGTTATGGCCAACAGTGTCGTTCTTCGGTTGGAAATTCCAAAAATGCGATAGGCAATACTTTAAATTTTTTTTTTAAATAAAACAAAGAAATATTATTCTTAATAATTAATAATTATTCATTATTTTATTATTTTTATCAAAATTTCCCCCTTATCTAGAATTTTAAAATTAAATCGCTCTTTAGTATTAAAATTCAAAAATCAATTGTTATTTGCTAAGAAAAAGTACAGTTATGTACGTCAACTAAGGCGTATTAGCAATTTGTCACGTATACGCTTAGCTTTTAATTTTTTTAATCTCAATACTTAATTTCGCAATAGCCAACAACAACAACAGAAGAAATCTTAACGCTCTATTGAAAATAAACATTTATTTGTTCAGCCATATTTCTTTTCAACACACTTAAACTTTAACTCACACAAGCACAATTTTATTATTTATTTCTCAATATTATTCCATTATTTTATAATGGTCGTGGGGGAATTTTTAAAATTTTCTTTTTTTGCTTTTCTCATTCAAGGATTAATTTGACCATAACAAAAATTAAAAAAATTATTGGGATAATGCAAAAACTGGTTTTGGATTTTATTCGCTATAAAGCCATATTTTCTTTGTTCATGGGTGTGTGTTAGGTATGGATATTAAAAAGAGTTACTATAGTTTGGTAGAAGCAGATCTTTTAACACTAACAGAGTTGTATTTTGAAGTAGTAAAAGAAGTGCTTAGTAAAACATCGGACATTGTATTTCTTGTAAAAGCATAAATACTTGACGTTTTTTATTAAACTTCATAATAAAAAAATTGATTCATACAAACTCTGCAAATTTAATAAATGAACTGATATATCTCAAGTATAAGAAAATAAAATGAATAGCCACATTCGGAAATTGGACAAAAAATATTCTGAATCTTTAATAATCAACTAAAAATTTTAGATATACTAGTTGAACAGCTAATTATAATTACTTTTTGAAAAGCTAAAATTTACAATCAATTTGTATAGCTCTTAAAAGTTATTAAACTTTTAAATCCCAATATTACTTTACTTTACTCAGTCTGAATTTTGCCCAAAACTTAAAATTTTCAAAATATAGTCTGCAAATGATAATACAGTTTTTGTTTATTGTTGGATATGTATAAAATTTGTTAATTTAAAGCAAATATTTTCTTATAACTTTTAAATTTAAAATTTTACACAAAATTTATTTGTTTAAAAAAATTTTTAGATTGATACACAGGTCTCTGTTTGGTTTTTGCATTAATCAAAGCGTTAAATAAACATAAATTTAATACATTTTGCCAAACAATAAACATACCAATATATTAAATACAATTTGAATGCAAAATGAATAAATAAACATATATTAAATGTAATGAATTTAAATTCGTTTTATAAGTGTACGTATTTTTACAGCCCTGTTGTTAAAATGCCTATAAATACAACCTTTCAGTTATATCTTCCACAGCTGCTGAACGAGATCACTTAAATGCTATGAGAGAAAAAAAGACAACAAACTCAATCCACTCAGAATAAAACAACAGCCATCTTATTCTGACCTACGACAAACAATTCAAAAAGTGCAAAAACATACAGAGAAAAAACAATAAATATACCAAACACATATAGCGAAATAAAGCAACAACCACTAATGGCAAGCAAGTAAATAAATAAACGCAAACAAAGCAAAATGTTATTGTTGTGCATGAGAATGTATGTATGAGTGGTGAATGTTAACAATAAAAACATATTTTGTGGAAGATAAAATAACTGAAACAATAACAACAATACAGGCAGAAATGATGAACACAAGAAAAAAAGCGGCGTCAGTGGATTTAATTTGTTGAGTGTGTGAAGAGTGAACAAAAGCAAATGCAATGATTGTGAAGAAGAAATTGTACACAAATTATTATTAAAAAAATATAATAAATTCGGAAAGAAATATATTTAGTAATAAGGATAGACAAGAAATATAATAAAAGTTACTAAAGTGTTAAATTTGTTAAGAAAATTAACGTGTACATAAATAAGAGTAAGAAAAGAAAATGATCAACACTTTGCTGGAGCATGTGCCCATCAAAATGGAAGTCAATGATGTTGAGGAGGTAGAGACAAGTAAAAGTGTGGCCAAAGAAAAAGCTACTATAGATAAGGTTAAAGATGATGAAGATATCATGGAAACAGACAGTGATGAGCTAGATGATGAACTCGATGAAGAAGAGGACGACGATGATGAGGAAGATACAGATTTGGAAAGTGAAGCTTTAGAAATTGAACAAGAGGCCACTTTAATTATAAGCAGTGATGAAGAAGCCGAGTTGGAAGCCCAAAGAATACGGTTTCCCGATATCAAAAAGTCTAGAAAAGATTCCCATAAATCTTCTCGTAGTTCTTCTAGAAATAGTTGTAGTAGTAATGCCTCCTCAACTGCAAATCTTTCATCTAAGCCGTTAGCAAAAACAAAACTCAACATAACGGACATTAAAGATTCCATTGAAATGCAGGAAAAGAAACAAAGAATTTCTCCTCGTAATAATACTATTGAGAGCAGCAGTAATAAAGAGAACAAAAAAATGGAGGATGAAAACAACACATCGACAACAAAAACAACTACAACTCAGCTGAAAAGTAAAACAGAGAACAACACAAATACGGAAAATGTAAACAAAACTAAAAATGGTGCTGCAGAAAATGTAAACAAATCCCTCTCTACTGTGGCCTCCACTAATCAAAAAAATCGCCGTGAGAGTAACAATTCCACCTGTAGTGTAGCCTCTACCGTAGCCTCGGATACGGCCGAAACAGAATCTTGTGGCAATATTTATGTTTTTAATTTACAACAGAGACTCATATTTAATTGTGAATTTTGTGATTTAAAATATGGTGATTTGGAAAACTTTGGTCGTCATTTACATGAGGTCCACAAACTATTCAATTTCGATGAGGATCCAGAGAAAGAGAATGCACCTCGTAATATGCGCAAGAGCAATAAAAATGCGACAAACAGTTGTCCCAATGTAAAAAAAGAACCTCTGCAAAGTTTAGACTCTGTAATAGCTGAATCACCACCACCACTAGCGCCACCTGTTGCTTTGCCTCTATCCGTTTTGGCAGAACCTTTAGATTCGTGTGGCAATGTTTTCATGTTAAATCATCGTAAATTGTTTTTGATTTGCGGCTACTGTGAATGTAAATATGCTAATTTGGAGTTATTTGAGAAACATTTAAGACAACAACATCGCATTTTTGAGGGTTGTCGAAATGAAGTCAATGTTGTGCCGAAGATTGAAATCAAAGAAGAAGTCTATGTTATTACTGAGGTAACAGATAAGCCAGACATTATGGCTCCCCAAGCTATGGTAGCCATACCCGCCGAAATTCCTTTAGACATTAGCATTAATCCAGAAAATGAGCATGAAACACTTAAAGCCTTGGAAGAGATTGACAATGCTGATAAAGACTGTAGTCTTCCTACTCAAGCCAAAGACTGTAGTCCTCGCACTCAAGCCGAAGGCTGTAATCCTCCCACACAACTCGAAGAAGATAATGTAGCACCTACAGTAGAAAAAGTGGCAGAAGAATCTGAAAACAAATCTGTAAATGAGAATGCAAATTTGGAAATTTCAGCCACTTTGCCATTATCTGATGAGACAACTAAACGTAAAAGACGTTCGTCGGCAGCAAAACCTGCTGTAACGTCACCAATTAAAAGGCCAAAAAGAAATACAAGGAATGCTACAAAAACAAATGAAGACGTAAGTGTAAGCAACTGTAATTGGATTTTTTTTTTTAATTTATACTAGAAAATAGTGTTAAGATAGATTTATGTAGGAACAGTTTTTGAAGTTGTTTTGATACTTTTGTAAATGATGGCTATGACCTACTTTATGAAGTGTCTACTCTGCCAAAACTTCTCTGCTATAATTGGGTCAAAATGCAGTAGGAGGTGATAGAGTGAAATTGCCTACTAAGCAGAGAAAACCCCCATTTATAAAATTTTCAAAGACAAGTAAATCTTACATGCGTTAATTATTTTAAACTTTTGGTAATCAAAAAAGTTATTTTAAAAGTAATTAAGTGAATTAATAAACAAAAATATAAAAAGCTTGTCAGAACTGAAAATTACAGCAATTTGAAGTACCATTCGATTTCGGTTAACATTTTTAATTATCAAATGTAAGGTACATGTAAGAATATGGTGTGCCGGTTCGTCTGACTTTTTTTTTATAATGTAGTGAATCTTAATCGTCAATAGTTTTATTTAATTTACATCTAATCCCGATTTTGATTATAATAGAAGTTATTTGAAAGGTCTGATTTGAAAATTATATCAAGTTAAAGTTTAATTTGAATTTAATATTTCATAGCGAAAAAATTATTTTTTGTATTTTTTCTTCAAGCATAATAACAAATTAAATACTTAATAATTAATATGCTTAGAGATATATCATGATACTGTGTTCGAATTTGACACTTTTTTTCCGACAAGCGTGGCATTCGGCGGGTATGCTGTATGCAGATACGAGTATGCTGTATCCATTGATGCTACCCGCTTTTTAGGTTAGCTTGTATTTCCAAATTATACTGTTATTTTAAAAATGAAGGAGGTTGCGCAACATACATAAGCGTAACTTAAAAACCGTTAAGTTTATTGAATAAACTAAAATGAAACCGATATTAATAATATCAATAAATTTATCTTTAAGTAAGTAAACTTTTTGTATAATTCATTATTTTATATTTTATTAGTGAATCAGATACATATATCACCATACGTATGTTCCAACGTAGTGTGTATGTTATGTGATCCTACTATACTTTTCATAAAAAATATATTTCTAAAACGACTGGGAGAAAAGCGCAACTTCCTTAGGCCTTAATGTGAATATCACGCACTGTGTAAATTATCTCCTTCATTGCCGCATTAAGAAAGGTAGGAGTAAGCTTCACCAGAGTTATATTAACCCCTTGGGTACGGATTTAATTGAGATTTTTTTTTTTTTTTTGTAAAAGCAGTACATTTTACGTAAGATTTAATTTATTTCTAAAATATTGGAAACATATATAGTATTCAGATATCTTATAAAAAATAGAATTGCAAAATAAAAATAAATGAAATAAATTGTTAAATATTGTCTAAACTCAAATGACGTCTTAGACACGTCATCCACTCCTAGGGCAAATAAATGCATTACGTGTCACAGACGTTAAATGTATCCAAAGGATTAAGCAAATGATGTGATATACTTACTTTAGAAATTTTTATTAAACAATTTAAATTGAAAGTAATAAACAAAAATGATAAAAACTGCAAATTACGAATAAATTTACACATTTGGCGACACTGTTTGGGAACGCACGATGGGATGTGCCTATCATTCTAACTTAAGTTAAAAAACAGGCAAGGCAACTAAGTGTTTGTTGCCTTGTATAACTGACATATAATTTTACGCGTTATGAAAGCAAAGCTATTTTGCTGTGAAATGGCTTTATAATACCGGCTTTTAAATAATTCAAAAACCGATTTAATTAAATTAATCCAAAGTTTCTTGTGAATACTGCACTTCACCAAACTTAAACGCTTGGGTAGCTATCCCCCTAATTTCCGAATTTGTAGGCGGGTGTTGATTTACTTTCTTGCTGCATCCGAAACTATCAATGTTTTCAGTTGCTTCTAATTGTTTCTCTTTAAAAAATGACGAAATATTTCCGGGATATATATCGAATGTGATAAACAGCTATATCAATATTAAATCAAAATATGCGCTTAAAGAAGTGTTTTATTCGCATAAAATATGCAGTAAAAATTATAAAATATGATCCTAAAACATGAAAATATGTTAAAAAAAAACAAAATTCTTATTTAAGTTCACCAAAGAATTATAACTGGTTCAGGTGGCAATGAACACATTTCTTTTAAAATTTCAATTCTATTTGGAGCTTTCAAGAACATTTTGTTGATTATGAATTTTTGAATTGATGTTTCTTTGTCACAATGTAAAACACCTGCAATTATGACATTTTTCTGCAGAGGCATCAATTGTTTTATCTACAGAAATCGATCTAAGTATTTTTGGTAAATATTTTTGAATTAAAAATTTATTTTGAACGTTAAATGCTTTCTAATTGCACCTTATATTCTTTGCTTTAGATCCTGGTAAAGGCTATGACTGACTATACTACAAAATCGTGCGATTATGTCAAATAAAAGTCATATAAATTTCTGTCATACAAAAGAAAATCGAAAAAGGTGATTAGATGCCACACTGTCATATAAAATATATGCAAAAACATATGATTCGCCAAAAACAACTATGATATCGCACAGAATACAACAATTTTTTAACAATTGTCAAAAGATTATCAAATCGAACATACTTGTGAAAAAGTCTGTCACACAAATGCAAATTTGGTCTCACCATTAAACTTTCTGAACACACATAAAATTTTTGATATATTGAACGACTAAATCATGGCCTTAAGCGGTAAAAAACTCAATTGAGATATACAGTCACACAGATTATATTACGTACCCCTTAAAAATATTTTGATTTTAAACATACTTAACTTTTTTACCTGCCGTTACTACTGAATAAGTTAAACTTAATCTCATAACTCAATATCACATTATCCCAGAAATTCGATTTTTTTGTTCGTATACTGCAGTGCAAAGACCAGCAGCGTTCTTTTTTTGAGTTCGCTTATAAAAGGTTTCTACTGTGGACTGCTTTTTGCTCAAAACACTACGAACAGTTTCCTAATGCGCATTGATATTGTGGTCATTTTCCAATGTATTACGATTTTGTACCGTCGTTGTTTTATGTGTTTTATTCACAACACTTTTTACGTATCGGACAACACTACGAAAAATTTTAGGTGAACGATCAGTTTTGGGCTTCCTTGCTAAAAATTTCGGCTCAGAAATGCTTTTAAGAACTGTTTGGACTGCGGGCTTGGCACTACTGACAAATTTAGAAATTGCATTTAATAAATTCTCAGCTTTTCTTAAGTTTATTATATGCCCTCGAATTTTAATACAAATATCCTTCAATTTTCGACTTATTTTCTGTTTTTTTTTTTTTTTTTATCGGTGACAAGAAAATTATTAAACTATTATACAAATTTGCAATGGACCAGGTCAAAATAGAAATTCTTTCGTAAAACTTGAATAAAGATGCTCTTTAAATATGAAAATTTGTAATATCGATAACATGCTCCTAAAACTGAAATATGCAAATAATGCTGTTATGAGCAAAGTATGCGCTAAGAAGTTGATGTCAAAATTCAAAAAAAAAAAAAAAATCATAAAACGTATAAATATCTTAACTCCGACTTGATTGCTTGCATAAGAAAAAACATGCAATTGCATATTTCCCTGTTGTTAAAAATGTCGCTTCTGTGTTAGAATCTGATTGATTGTTTTAACAGTTGTCAAGTCAATTTTTAAAATTGTATCAACCGGTAATAAAATGTAATAGCTTGTGTTGAAATGCCTAAGAGTAGTCTCAATATTTTGGCAGAAGCAAAAAAAAGAATTAATATTTTAAATTTTTAATCAGTTTTATTTTTTCGAAAACGAAGCATAGAATTCAATATAATGATACGATATAAGTCACTTTTACTACTAGTTTATATATTTTATTGTTTCCTTATATTAGATGTACAATATTTTTAATATTCTTTCTTTTTTCGCCTTTTTTCAGACTCCCATATCTAACGAAGAAATCGCAGCATCTGTAACAACAAATCCTATTTTAGAAACAATAAGAGAAATTCCTATTGTTATTGTAGTTCCAGCAACAGATATTAATCAAAATCCGGAAAAACCACCTGAAATTTCAAAATCAGACGAAACAATAGAAGTCAGAAAAACAAGATCTTCCGAATTGAAAAAATCGATACAAGCTGATGCCACAGACAATAAAAAATCGGTACCAGCTCATGCCACGGACAATAAAAAATTGGTAAAAGCTGATGCCACAGATAATAAAAAATCTGTACCAGCTGATGTCACAGGCAATAACAAATCGGTACAAGCTAAAGTCACAGACAATAACCCATCGGTGCCAGCTCGTGTCAAGGACAATAAAAAACGGGTACCAGCTCATGCCACGGACGATAAAAAACCGGTACCAGCTCATGTCACAGACAATAACAAATTGGTACAAGCTGATGTCACAGACAATAAAACATCGGTGCCAGCTCATGCCACGGATAATAAAAAACCGGTAAAACCGAAAACGAAAGAAGCTAAAATAATGAAACAAACCGCTGAAAGCAAAGAAATAGAAAAACCAAAAGAATTAAAACTGCTGGAGAAAAGAAAAATAGTGGATGAGGATGCTATCGAAACGAATAAGGTAAATGCTAAGGAACCTATTGATACGAAAAAGATAAAAGAAATCAAGTCGTCCACTACAAATAAAAAAATGACTGAAAATGTAAAAGGAGAAATGAGGAAGGACGCAGCTAAAATTGAGAGTAAAGACTCCAAAAAGGCAAGTAAAGAAAGCTTACAGGAACCTAAAAAGTCTGCAACTGTTAAAAAGTCAACAACAACAACAACAACAACAACAACAACAATAACAACAAAACGTAAATCTATTGCCAGCAATAAAAAATTGGAGACAGTATTAGAACATAATGAGGTTGCGCCACCTCATGCAAAGGTAGAAGAAGTAGCAACAAACCTGCCAGTAGAAACTGAAAAAGAAAACACTAAAGCGTCATGTGAACAATCAGGTGAAACTAAAAAACGACGGCGTATCGTAAAGACAAAAGTTGAAAAAGAATCCACACCACCACTATTGTCTACTTTGACTTGCCCTACTCCAGCCAAAGCTCCATCGCCACAAGTTGAACGCTTATTAGTACGCCAATTACCCGAAGAAGCTTTGCATTACGAGGAAAATCTTATGCATGATCTTAATACAGATCCTGTACTTGATATTATTGAACAAATACAAAATGAATTTCTACAGAATGAGCAAAACGAACAGTCAGAAAATGTTACAGCTGCTAGCACGGTCACCTTTACCATTAACAGTGTACAGGAGGAAGAACTACCTCTCAAATTAGGGGAAGTTTTAACTATTGAAACTCCAGCTAGTATAATGAAGTCACCCGAAGATATCAAACCATTTATAGTTGACAACAATGCCAAGCGCTTTCCTTGCGATCAGTGTCCGCGCGCTTTTAAAAAACATGCACGCCTGGTGGAGCACAAACGTTTGCATACAGGAGAAAAACCGTTTACCTGCGATGAATGTGGCAAAGAATTTCGCATACGCATGCGTCTAAACGAACACAAGCTGAGACATTCCAAAGATAAGAAATTCAAATGTGAAATGTGTCACTTGGCCTGCTGTACTAAGCAAGATTTAAATCTGCATATGCGTCATCATACCAACGATCGGCGTTTCCAATGCAACCTGTGTCCCAAGGCATTTGTACGCAGTTCCGATTTAAAGATACACGTACGTGTTCACACTGGTGAAAAGCCTTACATATGTGACATATGTCACAAATGTTTCAGAGCAAATCAAAATCTTATCGTGCACAAAAAATCTCACATGGGTGAGGCCTCTAAAACTTACAAATGTGAACATTGTGACAAGAAATTTATGCGCAATATCGATCGTAAAGTGCATATGCGTTCTCATACGGGAGAGAAACCGTATAAATGTGAAATTTGCCAAAGAGGTTATTCATCGAAATTTAATGTCAGAGCCCACATTGAACGGGATCATATATCGGCCAATGGTGTGGGTACGCCACCACGAGGTAAAAAGAAACCAGGTCCAAAGCCCAAGGCTCTAAGAGAAGAATTGGCTAAACAAAAGAAATTGATCGAAGAATTGCAGCAGCAATTACTGCAACAAATGAAAACTGATGAGAAAATTTTACCAAACGAAGAGGAAGTGGTGTTAGATAACACATTACAAGACTGTACTGTAAAACCTAGCTCTAGCAATGATCCCATACAAAGTGCTTATGAATTACTAAATCAACTCAAGTCTAATTCTACCTCTGCCTCTAAACCATTAACTATAATACCCTCGCCACCACCTACAATGGCTATGCCCAGCCCTGATGCCTATAGTAAAACTAAGAAAACCTCTACTACTCTTCTACCACTAACGATAACACAGAAAATCGAACAACATTCTCCAGCTTCATCGACTCCAACAACAGCTTCACCACCACCGCCACCACCATCATCTACCAAGACTACAGCCACTAAAGTGGTATCACAGAAAACCTCACTAGGCATACAACAGGTCTCAGTTACGGTATCCATGCAAGTGGAAAACGTTACACCAACTCCAACAATACCCGAAAAAGAAAATGCCGGCGGTCTTTTAACAACTAGCAGTAGTAATACAACGACCAGTGTTAAAAAGGAAAGAAAAATAACGAGTTATTTTACGGTATTGGGTCAAAAAACAGAAGTTTAAAATTGAAATGCTACAGAGACCATTAAGAAGTAAAAAAATAGGGAAACGAAAAGAAGAAGAAGATGCTGAAGAGAAATAAAAGGTATTTTGAAAGAATTTCGTGTATTATTTTTTATAAATTTATTATCTACCTTATGATCATTCGGCTGATTATTTAATTGATATTAGAACTTTATTGATCCTTTTTATAGAAAAACATGTCCAATATTTTATTAACTAACGGTTAAAAATGTTTATGGAAACGCTTCCATTTGAAACGTTAGGACGGAGTCCTAATTATATAAAAATTAATTAATATTTATAAAAAAGATTGAATTTTTGTAATCATATCAAATGGAGATTTACCCTCATATTCATAAAAAATTTATTTTATATTTATTTAAAAAATTGTATGTGATAAATTTGGAATAAACTAGATTTTACTCATTTTAAATTTTATGCATATGGGGGTTAAACTTTATCAGAATTATTTATTTTCAACATTATTATACTGCTTTATAGCATATCGTTTGCGAATCGAAACTATAATTTTCAATTTAATTTCTTTCTCTCTCTCTCTCTCTCTCTCTCTCTCTTGTATCTTTTTCCTTATTATTTTTGGAGGGTTTATAGTTCTTTTTTTTATTAAAAAATTTTTGATTTGTAAACGTAACATTCTATTACTATTAGAATTATAGATATAATAATCCATTTAATTTATACTTTTCCTTATCACTACTAATTAATAATAACTTTTACTTGCTTTACCTTTAAAAACCTCGCAACAGGATTTGTTTGCTTATATATTTTCAATTTAATATTTATTTCAAAATATTTTTTTATATTAAAAAAAAAAAACAAAAAAAACTTTAATTACAATTTTATTTTTATTATAAAAATACAGCCTAGTTTTTAAGTATTAGCACTGTTAAGCACAATGAATGTAATTTTTATTTCTTTTTGAAATTATTAAACAATTATTATCTAATGCTATAATGGTTTGTAATGTAAGTAACACTGAAACCATAAAGAACAAATAAATTTAAGAATTAAATGAAGGCATTATATCATATTGTTAAGGGAAGATATACAGTCAGCGTAAAAAGATTATACCCTTATTCTCTAGAGTTTAGTTTTTATTTCAACCTTTTGAAATTCCCTAAATTTAAACATTTTATGTATTCTTTAATGGACTTAATGGTTTTCAAAATTCAAAGAAAACAACAAAAGTTTTACAACAACTAAGTTTATCCAACAAAAACGAAAGGTACTCTAATTTTTGCGTGTCAAAAAAAAAAAAAAAAAAATACCTGAGAAGTGATACAATTTTTCCATATTAATTTAGTGTTTTTAACACATGCATTGAAAATTCGAATTTTAGTTTTACTCGATATCTGATTTGAACGCCAAGTGTTTCGTAGCCGTCCAAAAACTTACCTTGCCTTACAGAGTCTGTTAGATATATAGTCATGTGAAATTTAATAGGAACACTTATATCAAAAGAGTTAAAATTACAACTCTGTTTTTATATTCAAACATTTGTCATAAAGATCTTATTAATTGTTTGCTTGAATTTCAACGACATATACAACCGTTATTTAATAAACAAATTTTGTACTGTTGGTCAATTGTAGTACATTTTTCCCTTAAGCTTTTAAGGAAAACCGCAATGTGTTTCTTCTATTTTTCACATGAGTATATGTCATCGTCTATGCCACCGTTTGTCGACATAAGGCAACCTAGGTAACAAAAGCCGCTAACGTATTCTATGCGTTGATTTTCAATTGTAATAAAACCCGGGTGGTTGCTGTTCATGTGCATTGCTTGTGTTTTTTTTTATGTTAACTTCAAATTCCACGTTCCTGACCAACTCGGAAAGGTGATTGATCTTATCATGTCTGTCGCTTAGCCTTTACGACATAAGGCAAATGTCGTTCGCATAATTCAGATCCTATAGGTGACGTCCAATGCCTCATTGAGGTCCCCTCTTCTTCTTGCATGCCCACGTTTTAAAGATAATTGCAAATAGAAGCGGCGATAAAGGCATCATTAATTGTAAAAAGTAATCTTTAGTATTGCCAATTACTTTTTTTGTCCACAAGGTAAAATATCAATTATCCACTTTGTCAATTACTTATGTAGCAATAAAAAATACTAACTGCCGAATTTCTGTAATTGTATTTGAATTTTGTCAGTTATAAATCCAACTGCATTTTGTATACTGTTTACAAGTATACCAATTACAACTAATTGGTATTTTTCAATTACCAACTATACGGTATTTATTGCTCATTTAGTTGTTATTATTTAGTTGTTATCGACTAATGGCATTAGTAACTGACAATAAGCGCTAGAATTTTCTATACTTTAAACTCGTAATTACCTATTAAAATTAAAAGTTATTGTTTTTTTCAATTACCAATTACACCCAATTAATTGCTCATTTGGTTTTTATTAATTTGTATTCAATTATCCATTGCATGTAAATAGTAATTGACTTAAGGCATTAGTAACTGACAATAAGCGTTTTGTATAATGCAAACTCTTAATTACGTATTCAAATGACAAGTAATGGGTTTTTTCAATTACCAATTACACCCAATTGATTGGTCATTTAGTTTTTATTAATTTATATACTTCAATTACCCATTGCGACTAAGGCATTAGTAAGTGGCAATAAGCAATTCTTTTAACATTAGTAATTGGCAATTACAAATAATTTGCAATTAGTAATTGACAATGACTTTTTAATTTAAAAAAAATTAAAAAAATTAAAAAATAGGCACAATTAATTTTTTAATCGACTAAAATAAAGTGTTAATAGATTCTGTTTAACAAAAATAAAATTTGTTTTAAAATCGAAAAGAATTTGTGAGAAATGTTTTAAAAGTACATAAATGCAAAATATGCATGCATATCGTTAAAAAATAAAATTATCGTTGTTGTGTTAGAGTTCCTTTGAAAATTAACTCTCCAACATTAAAATTTTGTCAACAAGCAATTGAATTAATAAACATTTAAAAAAGAACTAGAATTGTTAAAGAGTTCTTCCGCCCTACTGTTACATTTCAAATGGCAGCTTAGATATTTAAAAAATAAATTGTTGAAAAGTATATATATTTTTTGAAAATTTTTCCTCTTAAAAAAAAAAATCAAAATAAAAAATATATTGGTAACATGAGATATTAATGAAATATTTTATACATTTATTCAGTTTTAATAATAAAATATTTAATTATAAGCAAAGAAAATTCTAAAATAAAGCAAAATAAAGTTGTTTGCTATTAAAACGTTTTTATAATGTTTTTTATATTAAAAAAGAGGAAAAAATGTATATTTTTGAATGCGATAGAAACAAAAAGACTCATATATATATATATATATATATATATATATATATATATATATATATATATATATATATATATATATATATATATATATGTTTAGAATTTAAGAAAACAGTTTAAAAAGGTAAAAAATTGTATTAAAACTTGAAAAAATAAAAAATATGTAATTTTCTACTTATTTGTCATTCTTAAAAAAACATTCTATTCTAAATATTTATACTCATATTTTTTATTATAAAAAAAATATTTTCAATAATTTAATAATTACTTTTAGTATTAAGTTCTCATTATTTATAAAGCACAATTGATAATAATATTTTTAATTTTAATTTTATGGACATTTTTTTTTCAATAAAAAAGACATTTATTTCAGTTTACTTAATAAATTATACTCTAAAAAATAAAACTTTATTTTTTTCTTAGTTAAGATTTTATCAAACTTATTATTACTTATAAAATTTAATTGAAAATAATATTAATTTTTTATATATAATATTTTTCCTACACACATACACACAACATACATGAAATAAATTCATATATATTTTTATATTTAAAAATAAAACAGTTTTTTTTTTAAATTTTTTTCAATGATAATTATTGAAGAAATTACATCCGTGAAAGAATATGTAATACCAGTTGTGGTATTATTATTTGTATTATACAAATTCGAAATAAATAGATCAATTATTATTATTACATCATATTTTGGTAGTGAATAAGAATTATCACTCATACGTACTTATGTAGTAATGTGATCCTACTGTTCTGATATCATCGACCACTATTCTTGAAGCACTTTTTCGCCAAAATTTTCTTTATTTCTCAATATAATTTTTAAGCTCGATGCATCTTTTCCCTCGACATTCAATAGCATTAATTTCCTTCAAGAAATGTCAAATTCCTTTAAATAGTCACATTACATTAGTACGTATGTAGGTATGAGTGATACTTCAGTAGTCAAGCAGAAATATCACCTATACGTACGTAATAACGTACGTACGTTTTGAGTTACGTGAGTATATGTTGTAAACTCTCCTCCATCTTTGAAATAACGGCATATCAAGAACTAACCTAAGAAAACGGTAGACACTACTGGATTCAGTGCACTCGACTTAGGTTTACCCGCCGGGTGCCCTGGTTGTCGTGAAAAAGAGTCAAATTTGAGCAGAGTGTAATTAAAGGTTACTCGAATATTGTTATTATTTTCTTAATTATATAACCATTGTATTAGGAATTCAATAATTTGTTTTCAATTATTTTTAACGACTTAGAAAATGAGTTTGGTGTGTAAAGGTTTTTTTTTTCTTCAAAATAATCCAAGATTAAGTTTTTTGTTTATAAAACAACATTGCCCATCTCTTGTTACTATACCAAAAATTTGTTTATAGCCCCATTGTTCAAAAAATAGTTTTATTCATACAAAATTTATACATATAAAATTAATGTTAAGGTTTATCTTCAAATCTCGAAACAGTATCTCAGGCGTAACTAAACTAGTGTACCTATCACTTGTGTTCGAAAATGATGTTTGTATCAGTTGAACCGGGTAACTTTTCTTTGTAAAATTTCTGGTGCTCGTTGCCTATACTTCTGTTACTGTATAAAGTCAAAAATAACATCTTAGAGAAAAAACATTCTAGCTAAGAGAGTGGTCACATTCACATACGCTTTAGGAAAAAACTTGACGTGCTAGAAGAGAACTAACTACATTTTTAAAATAAATCAGCATGTCTATTTGACCCTAGAACAGCTGAAAAATCGAACTCAACAGATATATTACAAATTCAATCAATCTCCGTAGTAAATTCTGCAGTATTTGCATTCTCATATAGAATGTTGCTCGACAGCATAAAAATTTAAAGAATGTCCACCGATCGTGTGTGTAATTTGTTTATATTTTTTATTAATATAAGTAACTCGCCAATGACATCATTGTATAATTTCTTTTCATTAATATTTATCATATTTTTTTGTATTCATGATGATTACAAATAAATATTAATATTTTTTCAATAGAATTTCAAGTTATTCATACGTCAAGTGGTACATACGGAGGCGAATAAAATGTCGCACAATAAAACAACAAAAACTATTAAAATAATACGCAAAATAAAAAACACTACCGAACCATGCACACACAGGCACAAAAAATAAAAAGAGATAACAAACTAAAAAAATAAAATGTAGAATGACAACAAAATTAAAGTAAACCATACTGTAAACACGAATAAAAGCAAAACAAACTAAACAAAAATGCGAGTTTGTATAACATGCTAAACAGTATGAAGTATAAAAAAATAAGCATACGCCATGTGTGCCACGTCAAAGAATAAGTAGACGACCGACCGGGCACTGTATAAATATACAACTAGAAGAGTATTCAAGAGATTTTTTATTAACAACAATAATATTTGTATTATAAAATATTAATTTTGTAAAAAAAAGTAATTGTTCTGCTCTATTACCTCTTTGCGATAAAAAGACATACAACGATAACAACAACAATAACATGATAAACATTTTGTGCTTTCAATGTTTCCATACAATTAACTTTGTTTTAAAGAAATAAACAACAACAAAGCTCTATTGTACTCTTTCACTCTTATGGTTTCAATTAAGTATGTACAGAGCTTACAACGATTAAATATATATTTATTATAAGTCAAACCTTACTTGTACTCTCATTCTCTCTCTCTCTCTCTCTCTCTTTTCCATTTCTGGTTGCTAATCATTATGTTTTTATTTTTTTGTTGACAGCGTTTTTCTTTTCTTTTGTTTTTCATCACTGTTGTTGGTTGTATAATGACTTTTTGTTGTTGTGTTTATAAGCTTTGTTTTGTCTATCACATATGCATACACAATCAAACCTACAAATCATGTTTATTTAAAAGCGTTTATAAAGAAAGTACATGTTGATATGTACGAGTACATTTGCTTTACAAGATTTAATTCTCTTGTGTACCATATTCCTCGTATGAAAACATTTTTTCGTACATTTATACGAGAGTACAAGCTCTCTTTTTTTAAAATGAGTATTCTTTGCGGTCGTTAGCTTTGTTAAAAAAAAAATTCTGTGCAAATAAACACATACTACGACATTACTTTATGGCACATTGTAATTGTGCATGTTTTTTTTTTTTTTTTTGTTCAAGAAACCGGTTAAAGTGGTAGTAAGATGTGGATTGTAATTTGTTTTTGTTTTTATTGCTAGTGACTACAAACTAAATTGTTAAAGAGCTAAAAATGTACTGACAGCAGTGAATGGTTGCTAAAAAAGTAGGCAGTTTTATATTTCAAACGGACGGTTATATTTAAATTGGGAATTAAATTGCTAAAATAAAAAATTATGTTAAATAATATGTAATTATTTTATTTATTTTTTATGCTTAAACATAATATTTATTTCCTGTTATTGTTATAGCTAAATAAATAAAACTACAATGGCATTATTATTATATTAAACTAATTAAATATTAAATGAGCTAAAAAATAAACAAAAATGACAAATTTATGCGACAGCATTTCCATAATTAAATTATGCAAATTATAATAGGATTATTATTATTTTAAATCAATTTCTCCACATAATACACGCACCCGTGGAGAAAACAAAATGCCAATTTAAGTAAATAAATTATTTTAGTAATAAAATACAATCAAATATTATTAGAATATTAATGGCGTTTACAATGATGACCTGTAATATGTATGTACATACATCAGCTAGGAATAGGAAGTGTACAAATTGCGGAAATATTTTTGTTTTCTTTAAATAGAAAAATATGCCAGTTTTTTTGTTTGTTTGCATTTTATTTTTAAGTCAGTCAATTAATGATTTAAATTTATTTCATATTATATGATTAATTTAAATAAACAATTTTTTAGACCTTAAGGTTAATTACTGCAACTAGTTTTTTACATTGTTTATTTCGTTAAATAAACAAAAACTTTAATAATATGCAATACAAATAAATCATTTTAATTTTTTTTATAATACAACAACTAATGCGTCAGCTAAAAATAAAATTACAGAATCATAAAATAAATTGTAAAATTTAAATGACAGACATTTTATTATTTTATTCGACAAGGGACATTTTCGTAGAAGTTAAGTTTTTTTTTTCTTAAATATTTTATTTCTAAAAAATAATTAAAGAAAAACAATTAAAAGGTTAATGGTCGGTGTTGAATGTTAACGGAAACTTTGCACTTTACGAAGGTGATTAAGGGTTATACGTAGTTGGCTTAATTTATTTTCTTTAAATCGCTTAATTACAAATATTTATTATTTTATTTAGAATTAATTTTATAGCATGTTCACACGAGACTTTGAATTACATTGCTTGCTTTTGGAATAACTTATGCGAATTATCTCGTTCACATGGCACGTTTGTAGTTGTGTTGGTGATTCTTTTCTTGTTTTTATTTATTGTTTTGTTATTTGCCAGTAAATTGAAATTTAAAAATGAAAAAAAAGGTTAGGAAATTAAATAAACACATTTAGCGTGGACAAACACGTGATACAAATTTCAAACAATTGGACAATTCGCTCCTCCTACGGTAAGACATGGCTCCTTTCTTCGAGAATGACACTATGGATATACACCGTTAAGAAAGGCTGATTAAGCTACCACCATGAATAAAAAAGGCAGGGTACAGAGACTATTCTGCCTCGGTATAGCTGAGGCAATATGAAAATGTCCAATAGAGGCCTTGGAGTACTTGATTGGTAGTCGGAAAACCATCTTCGGACCTGGATATTATGCCCTTGGATCTGTGCTTTGGCAGGAGATTAAGGGTTGAATTCCCGGATCGCGATTGTTGATCTAATGGGGCCTTAATTCGGAATGGGTTTGATCTAAACTGGTATAGCGATGACTCCAAAATGAATGACTATGTTGGTGCTGAAGTTCATAGACCCAACCGAGACGAGAGATCAGGGCCTTTGCTATATGTGCGGAAATCAAACTAAACAGTAGGATCAATGGTAAGGCCATTAATATATTCTCTGATAGCTAGGTTGCCTTAAGGGCGCTTGACTCGAATCGTATGACATTTTAACTGCTACGATACGATGCAAAAGGTCTAGTAGTTTTGGTTACCTGGACACTGTGGATTAGATGGTAATGAAAAAGCGAAAACATTGACCACAAAATGTTCCGTGGCACCCTATGTCAGTTCGGATTCTTGCTGTGCAGCACCACTTACTACCATCCTCAATCTGATCAATGATTGAGAAATTGTCATATGCTTAGAACACTGGAATGCTTAAAGAGAACTTCGCTACTCTAGGGCGGCAATTAGTCCAGAATTTGGGCGTCGTTCTGTGTTTCTCAAGTATGGCAGGCCGGACTTGAAACTCCTTACGGAGTTTCTTACGGGACGCTGCAGACTAAGAGCGCAACTGAAGAGGATGGCCGTCACAGATGTGAATGTTTATAGACTATGCTGTTTGAATGTGGGGTTCTTGATAGGATTAGGTGGAAATTTTTGGGTAGACGTTCGGTCCTACTGTGTGAAATATCCACTGTTTATTAGAAAAGCAGTAGATACGCTGAATATATTATAAGCCGGAAGGAGCACAATGGGTGCTATGGGCCGCAGTGTCCTGCAATAGTGTGATTATGGGTGAGTTACTTTTAACATTTTTATGGGAAATTATGTAATTCCTCTTATAACTTAGAGTTGAATTATGAAAAACAAGCAACTGATATCCGGAAACCAATTTAAGGGTAATCGACATTCTTGATAAATTTTCAAGCTGCGTACACTCAACTATATAAGATGCTAGACATTTTGCTAGGAATGGCATTTGATTAGGAGAGTTTATGGTAAAAAAGTAAATTTTATAAGCATCTAAAGGAAGTCCACCATGGACTGGACTATGCAGATGACATTTGTCTACTCTCGCATAAGATTTACAATATGCAGTCGAAACTGGAGGATCTAGAAAGATTGGCTCGCAGTGTTGGGCTTAAGATAAACATCAAGAAAACCAAGGCGATGAGAATAAACAATACGAGCACGGAAAACATCTTGCTACAGGGTCAATCAGTCGAGTATGTAGATAGCTTCTGCTATCTGGCAAGTACAATGACTACAAACGGTGGCGCAGAAACAGACGTAGATAACAGGCTCAATAAAGTGAGAGCGGCATTTGGATGACTGCAGTCAGTATGGAGAAGCTCTTATATATCCGGACGGACTAAGCTCAGAACTTATGTGTTAAATCACTACTGCTGTATGGCAGTGGAACCTGGTTTGTATCGAATAACATCACACAGAAACTAAAAGTATTCATTAACAAGTGTCTCAGAATCATATGCAGAATATTCTGGCCTAACACCATTAATAACACAGAACTGTGAAGCATGATTAATGAGGAACCCATACTGAAATAGATAAGGATAAGAAAGTGGGGATGAATCCGTCACACCATCCGAAAAAGTCCAGAAAGTATAACCAGAATGTCATTCTCAAGGCTCAAGAAATCGTGGTCGACCAAAAAACACCTGGAGACACACAATTATCCAAGAACTGAGACAAAACAATCTAACATGGGAAGAGGTAAAATCAACAGCTGTAAACCGTGTTGGAGGAGTAACGGGGGGAAGTAGCCCAAGCTGGTTGCTAGAGCTCTAAAATTATACCTCAGTTTAGTAGAAATAAGAATAGACAGAACGAATGTCTTAATTATCATCTGTATTATTAATTTAAGAAAGAAATTACTTGGAACAGTTTTTACTACCTTGAATTCGGTTAAATATTCTGGATGCAATCAAAAGAAATTATTTTTATCATTATACAGAGCCTAAAAACAATTCCTGGGAGTAATTAGTTTTGGCGGATATGGTAAAACTCATAATAAAATCGAAAGCCTGACCTAATTTCTCGATAACCTAAAAACGAAAGTCAGACCGTTCATTTCGAGATACGAGTATTTAAAAACAATCGACAGCACCTAGCTGGTTGCTGTCCGAATATTCAAAATTTTTCTCTTTGTGGTGTTTTTTTTCTTCCAAATTTAAACATTTTTAGGGGAATATTTTCTAAACGCTACTTGTTGTTTGCGATTATTGCCTGAATTTATAAAAAAAGAACCTGCAACAAAAGGAAAATTTCCCCGGAGATAAAAAATATTGACTCGACGTAAATATGTACATACTACTCGTATATGTACGTGTGAGTGTTGTTAAATGAATATCTTTTAGATTAAAACTTTTTTTTATATATTTTTCTCTTTAATTATATTTTTATTTACACACTTAATTGTCAATTATTCTTTGTAGACACTTTTTATTGCACTTATTTCAATTGTTCATATTGAAATGTATAATGATTGTAGGGGAAATAGTTTTTGTAATCAGGTGGCTAATACGAGGTTTGTTTGGGAATAAATGGAATTTTATGCTCTATGAACTTCTAATATGTAAGTATATATTTTGGGAGCCGAGCGCTTTTTCGCATTAAGGCACATTTTTGGGTTTTCATAGGAATCTGTATATATAAAATAGGACTATAAAATGCGTTGTAATTGATGTTCTCTGAAATGTGCGAGTTATAGACGTTAGAGTGAAGCCCTTTGTATTGCATAAGTCTTACTTGAAAAGGAAATTTGTTACAGTATATCAACTCTATGTGAGTTAGAAAATATTTTTAAAATATGGAGTGTGGCTTTACTATTGTTCAACTGGGCGGTGCCACGCCCACATGAAATTTGTATTTATATATCTATAAAACGGTAATAGTAAGAGTCTCGAATTTTGGCCTAAATAATTTTCTGGTCAATACAAATCATCAGTAAAAAATTGGGCTAAATTGGATAAGTGGGAGTAGCACCTCACATACAAAATAAATATTGATTTTGATATATCTGAAGGTCCTGAATTTGGTCTAAGTAACTTAGTAGTTAATAAGTGAGTGTGGCATCTTCCATACACGTTAAATATTGATTTTTATATTGAAAGAACATTCTAAGGTTCTTAATTGGGTCTAAATGACTTCTTAGATAGTACAAACCATCATTTAAAAAGTCGGCGGAATCGAATAAGTGGTCACGACACCTCCCATACAAATTAAATAATGATTTTTGTATATCTTGAGAATGCTTAGAGTTGAAGTTTTTCAATTTGGTTTAAATAACTTGTGAGTCAATACAAACCATCATTTAAAAAATATGGAAAACGGTAACAGTTAAAGCTTTCTTTATCTATCCACATCAGTCAAAAAGCAGGTACAACACAAAGGCTCCCAGCAACGCGGGAGCGATTACTCTAGAATTTATATATTTTGATTACAGAATTGAAGAAATCAATCACAAGTGTCTTAAAGATCGAATGCATTATCACAGTGTCCAATAAAGAATTTTTTTTTTTTAGAATTTCGGAATTTTTTTGAATTGCCTCTCGCAAGCATAGCATATTTTCGATATTGTACTCTTTGTGAGTACAATGGTTAAAAACTTACCCCTAAGATACGGTAATTTAAGGAAATACTGAGACATTTAATTGAAACTAAAGTTTCCATTTTCGTTTTAACAATGCTGGGCTTCTTAGTTGGAATAAATCAACTGCTATATCACCAACAACTTAAATAAACTTTTCTTAAACGCTTCCGATTTCCTTAAGAATTGAAAAACTTCATGACAGGAGCCAACTTAAGTGTAGGCTTCAGTTCTACTCATCTTGGGAGCATAGGGCTTTTACAAAGCATTTCCCTTTTACACGATATGCTGCTGTTATCTTTGTTTCTCCCATGTAAGATTGTTTTCCCTTAGTTCTTGGATAATTGTGCGTCGCCAGATGTTTCTTGGTCGACCGCGGCGCCTTGAAGATTCCACTCAAGTGCCATCCTTGTAGTACTACTGGGATTTTTTCTTAAGATATGACAGATCCATCTCTACTTTCTTTGCCTTATCTGCTTCAGTATGGGCTCTTCGTTTGTCAAATTCCATAGTTCTATCGTATGTTGCTTATGTTATTAGGCCAGAATATTTTGTATATGATTCTAAAGCACTTGTTAGCGAATAACTGTAGCTTTTGTCTGATGGTGCTAGACAATAGCTAGGTTTCACTGCCGTACAACAGAATTGACTTTACACATGTGTTGAATATTCGGAGCTTGATTTGCCTGGTATGAGCTTCTCCATACTGACTGTAATCATCCGAATGCCGACCTTGTTTTATGGAGTCTGTTGTTAACGTCTATTTCTGCACCCACGTTTGTTGCCATTATGCTTCCAAGATAGCAGAAGCTATCCACATAATCAATTGCTATTGTTGTTAATTCTCATAGCTTTGCTTTTCTTGATATTTATCTCAAGTCCAACATTGCGAGCCAGTCTTTCCAAGTTTTCTAATTTTGACTGCATATTGGAGACCTTGTGTGAGAGTAGACAGACAGATATCGTTTGCATAGTCCGGAGGGGTACTTTGTGAATAGACTTCGCTCATAATGTCTTCGAGTACGATGGCGCATAGTACAGGTGAAAGTAGAAATCCTTGCTTTACTCTAGCGTTAGTATGGAATGGTTGGCTGATGCTACCGTTGTGTAGAACCGAGATTTGTGCATACTCGTACATTACTCGTACTATTCGGAATACTTTCTGTGGTACTCCTTTTCTTCTCTATGCTTTCCATATGGCAGTCCTTTTGATGGTATCGAAGGTTTTCTTTAAGTAGACGAACAGTAGGTATAGAGGTATAGGGTACGCCATTCTAGAGACTGCTCTATGGTCTTCTATTTGGCCGGAAACCCTTTCCTGTATTATGACTGCCAGTATAATGTATATGGTGTTACGCAGAGTAATTCCTCTCCAGTTATTGCAATCTTTAAGTCGCCACTTTTTTTGTGGATTCACAATGATGCCTTGCTACCAAGTTGATAGCAGCCTCTCTTTCTCCCATGGTGATGTGATATGAGGCCGTAGTATTTCAGCTGCAGTTGTAATGTCTGCCCGTAAGATTTCCGCTAGTCAGGCATCTTCGCCTGCAGCTTTATTGTTCTTTCATTTTACTATTGCCTCTTTTATTTCATTCAAACTGGGAGGGCTACATGCTATGTTCAATGTACTATATTTTCTGTAGGGCTGTTATGGTATATTTCGATGTCTTCAGCGTTGTCTGTTACAAAAAATGTTCCCTCCATCTTTGCATCTGTACTTCACTATTCGATATAATTGTGCCACTGCGATCAGTAACTGCTTGGTTCCAGCTACGCTTTCTATTTGTGAGATGATAGTCTATCGTCTGGTGTAGTTTTCTCATGTTATTCTATTCAGCTGCTTCTTCTGCTGTTCTTGGAACTTCCTGTTGTCTCTTTGTGCAGCTTTTTTAACCTGTCGCGGCAGCTGTTGATTATGCCGCCTCGTAACATTGTTGTTGTTTAACTGCAATTTAAGTTCACTCCTTTGAGAGATCAGGTTCCAAGTGCCGTCTGATTTCCATTTGTAGAGCATTTTCCTGAAGGGTTCGGTTTTCCGAGTTTCCGAATTAGACTTTCGAACATTTGTACAGTAATTAAGGCTGAAATCTATGCTATAGGAAAAACTGAATATATAAAAGTGAAACATGCAACTGTACTGGACTTTTTCATTAGCCATTAACAATGTGGGATGATGATAGACTTTTGATGCTTTCAGGGGGACTCCTCCCCTATGGAACTTTCGTGAGATAGATTGATTACCTTTGGGAAGAAAAGAGCATTATTTACATCCCAAAAATTTTGTTAGACGAATGGCGCATTGGGAGGTAAAATGCTGTCTATTATCGGTTGTATGCAACCTGAATTTGCAGTCGTAACAGCGTTTTTTCTTACTGTCTCAATTGTGCTCTCACAATTTGTATGTGGTGTTGCCGTACTTTCACTAAATTTTATGCATTTTGTAAACAAAAAACATATGTTTTTGGCTTAGAGCGTAAAAGATAAAAACAAAAAACAAAACAAAAAGGGCAATTGGCAGTATTTGAAGTTGCGGCTGTCGATTTTATTATGGTACATCATTTTTCTAACAGCGTTTTTGCTTGAAGTTGTGGACGTATTATGTTTCATCACTAAAACAAACCTCGTATAGCGCCATTTTTTCTTAATAAAAATATTTTACAAAATTATTTAAAAAATATTGTGAATTGTTTTTGTGCCATTTCTCATCGCAAATTTATTATTTCCACGTTCTGTCATATGGTGCGATGGAATTTTTTTTTGTTAATTAATTTTAATTTTTTTTTTTTATATTAAATCAACATCACCAAGATATTTTTTGTTCTAAAATACTACAATATTTGACTTTTATTAAAATATTATGTTTGTCTGTCTGTCTGTCTAACTTTCCGTGGTTACCCCTTTATAAAGGGTCCGCCAAATAATTTGTTTTTGAAAATGCTATAAAAAAAATACTACTGAATATTTTCTCAAATTTCTTTTTTTATTTGAAAGTACAATCCTTCCGGTTAATAATGGAAAAAAATTTCATTCAAATGGCTGCCTCGGCTGGCCATGTAGTACCATACACAATCGGTCCAATTTTTAAGCACAATATCGATTCTGTGCAGCTGTATTTCACCAATGGCTTCACGAATACTGTCCTTTAAAGCGTCTCTGGCTTATTGGCGTAACACTTATCTTTGACGGCACCCTACAAATAATAGTCCAATGGTGTCAAATCTCAGCTCCGAGGTGGCCAAACGACATCAGCTCTGCGGCTGATAATGCGATCTTCAAAAACAGGGCGGAAAACATCGAGTGTAGCTTCGGCTGTGTGGCACGTAGCGCCGTCCTGTTGAAACCAAATATTACTAATATCCTCCTCTTCAATTTTTGTGAACAAAAATTCGTTCAACATGGCCCGATAACGATCGCCATTGACTGTAACGGCCACTCCTTGCTCATTTTCGAAGAAAAGTGGCCCAATTATGCCTCTGGACCAAAATCCGCACCAAACAGTGACTCGTCTTGGTTGGGTTTTCTGTGCCCTAAATGCGACAATTTTGCTTGTTTACATACCCGCCAAGATCAAAATGAGCTTCATCGTTCAGCGGAAGGATAAAATGAATTATCTGTCAAATCAGACATAAGCTAAGTGTTACCATTCACGAAATAAGCACTAGTTGAAAAAAAACGTCAAATGGCGGACCCGATAGTTTTGTTATTATAAATATCATTGTGATAATCATTAGTTTATGACAATTCAAGATAATGTTAAAATAAAAAAAAAATATATATAAAATCAGATTTTTGTTTTATCTCCAGATAATAAATTTTTTATTAGACCTTTTAAAAAAATCTCATTTACACTTGATATTTTAGTGTCTTATACATATGAGATATCGTATATAATCGAGTGAATGAGTTGGTATAGGGGGTTTCTGATAATTGTTATTTTTATTTTTACATAAATTTCAAAAACAAACCATTAAAATCCCATTTAAGATTCTCGTGACGTTTATTTAAGGCAGTCTTCATGCCATGTTATACACCATATTAGACAAAACCGGTAAAAGATTTTTCGTGGTCATAATTCATGTTGTTTTTTATTGATAATCGCAAATGTTCAGCAATAAATTAAAACTATTTTAAAAACGCAAAGATTTATGATTAATAAACAATTTTCAATGAATTCGTAATAAAAAGATAAAGTGGAACTTGAAATTATTGTATTTTGTATTGGTTACTACGATCTTAAATGGCTTACTATTTCGGTTGTATCAGCACAATAGACGACAAACTTTCAGTTCCGCTTCCAGAAGTCATTACGCTGGTAAAAATCACATGCAAAATACATATATAGCATGAATGGAACCTGACACGCCCTCTTATTTAATCTCGCCCAGTTATTGACTGGTCATGTCTCTTTTGAAAAGTTGTCTCACTCTGTATACTGGAACTGACACCAAAGATACAATGGGCCGCAATATTATGCAATTGTGAGGGGCTCAAATTGATTGATAATAAAATATAGTTTTTGTGTGGAACATTTTCGACTTGTGACTCTTGAAGACAAAGAAAAAAATCTAAAAGGCAAAAAAATGCTTTTTTTGCACAACTTGTCGTTGCCTTTTTTGATTCCTATGAAAAGTTGTAATTCCCTTAAAATATTGTTATAAAAATCAGTTAGGGCACCTCTGCCGTTTATTACATTGCTAAAAAGAAAAAGAAGAAAAACACAGGAACAACTATACGTGCTGTTTACAACTAACCAAATCGCCAACAACAACATTAGCAGAAATGTAGCAAATAAAAATAAACGACAACAACAAAAATAGGCAGAAAAGAAAACAAGTAACAGACAACACAAAACAACAACAAAAACAAGACCTGAATTAAGTAGATGTTTACATTCGCATGACTTCCTAAGAACTAAAAAATAAAATAAACGAAAGAAATGGATTCTATCTGAAATATCGAAAGATTCGAGAGCTTTCGTAGTATTATTTGCTAAGCCATATAAAAAACACCTCAAAGCGGACAGCTGTCAGTTTATGCTTTGTAAACTGAGTGTGAACCTAGTTTAAGGACTAAACACGTGCAGTGAGTCGTGAAGCAGATAGAAACCAGTTTAGTTGGAGCTAACTCAGTAAAGAGAGTTAAGTGTGGATAACATCTGCTTGAAAAGGTTGTGATCGTACCTAAGTTGTAATAACAATTGAGTTGGAAGATCTTTAGGTAGAAAGATCAGTTGAGTAATTGCTGTTGTTTACAAAGATGTAAGCAGACGAAATAATTAAGAATGGTATTGCAGTGGTGTACAAAACTGGGTAAATAAAAGATTTTAAATAAAAACTAAACGCAAGATTTATTTTATTTTAATTACAATCTACGAACTCATAAATAAACGTTTTTAAAAGGTAAAAACGTAACAATTATTCTATTTATTTAATAATTTTATTTAATATATTGTACTGGTTTCTCTAAAGTGAGCAAACTCAGAGTTGATCAGCTTCGACTATTTGTAAGACAACGACATACAGCGCTCATATCTACCCTACGGTAAAAATGTTGGCTCATTTTCTCTGATCTTTCTAAAAAAAGCAAAGTTATTCCTCTTTGTGTGTGGCCACTCTGACATCCGGGGGAATTGTGTGCTGGACGAACTGGCTAGGGAAGGCTATCTCATTGAAAACGAGGAGATTGACCAACAAGTTAGGATGTCTGTATCAAGACAAACCTGGCCCCTATACAATCGGGCTCGCTCGGAGAGTATCTTGATACTGCCTGTACTATAGGCATTGGGTAGCATGTGCACCAGATGCTAGGAGACTGGGTCTACCGTTCAATGTCTACTGTAGGAGTTGCTATGATGAAGGAAATGAAAATGATGATTAAGTTTTTTGGTTTTATTACTGTTTTCCTTGGCAGTCCAGTTTTGCATGCCATATTGGAATTGGCTGATGTAAATGTCAGGGGATTTTATTTCTTTGTACATGCATCCGGTTGGTTCGTTTCAAACTGGCGCGCGAACATTTAGGTTCACTTGGACGGTGAGCTGGACCAGTGTCTATCTAACAGTCGTAACCAGTGTTGGCAAAAACCCTTTTTTTTTAAACACAACCCATCGGTTTTTATTTAGATTTTTGATGGGCTTTTTTTGGGGTTTTATTGGGTTTTATTCCTGCTTCCAAATTTCGTTTAATTCGACAATACATTTTGCTTGTTAGTACAATTACGTTGTTTTAGTATCTACAATGCAGTTTTGCATTCTTGGTAGGATTAGAACATCATTGTGTACTATAAACTGCTAAAACTCGATGGTCGGAGAGAACAGCAATTACTCCGTTTGAACCGTGCATTATGAGAAAAGCGGTTGGAATATAAAGACAGACAGACAGGCAGATAAAATTTTCCTTTTGCATAACAGTGCTCGGTCACACATCGCAAAAGTTGTTAGAAATGATCAAATGCCGCATCCGTCGTATTCTCCAAACATTGCACCATCTGACTATTGACATGTCACCGAATCACTTCTTTTGAAGAAATATAAAATCAGCTTCAAAGTGGAGAATTTTTCTAAGACGGGGTTCGGATATTTAGCTTTTGAGCTAAAAAAATGGACCGAATTAATTTGTGCTACCAATACGTACATTTTAATTATTTTTGATGTAAATAAACTCTGAAAACCTGATTGGGTTTTTTTTAAATATAAAACCCATTAAAACCCGCGTGGATTCAATGAAGTTAACCAGTGGGTTGCCAACCCTGGTTGTAACTAAACAACTAACTATCCCTCTTTGTGTCATAAGAGTTAATACAAAAAAGGAAGAGATTTTTGCTTTTACTGAAAATTTAAGAAACCACTGAGATATTTATTTAATATTTAACTTATGTGAGGAGATTAGCAGTAGTAGTAGACCAGGCTAGTGTTTACACAGTGAATTAAAAAAAATTATTTTTAAACTTGTGGAAGAAAATATGTACATCTATTGTCCATATAGCTCAGTGCGGAATTACCATTGTTTTCTTAACTTTTAGAGCAGAGCTTTTCACAATCTCCTCGCCTTTTTTTGCTAAACTGATAATTAAAAACATTTAAAATGTGTGAAATGGTAATAAAAAGTATATATTTTCGATAAGAAATGTTTATTTTAATGCTAAAAGCACGCTGTAGTCAAATTACTCGTATTTATGATATTTAAACAGCATGACGTATAATTTATAAAAACATTTTTAGATAAATAATACTAAAGTGGTTAGTAACTACATGCGTATGTATATCACGTATTGACCACTAATATTCGATATTAATATAGGCAGTTGGAAACGTAGTTTATAAGTTTTGAACTATGGCGGTGTACATACCGATTTTAGATATGCTTGTCGATCTCAAATTACACTGTGCGACAAAAAAAATGCCTGATAATTTTTCTAATAGGCGCTATTGAGTAGAACAAGTATCTATTTTTGAAATTTTCAAAACAACTCAAAAACCGCCAATTAGGGATAAAAATACCCTTTTTTGGGTTCTTTATGTACCTACTTTTAAGCTAATAATTTAGCTGAATATTAAGCGGACTTTTGGTCTATTTCCGGATTTGGAAAGAAGAGAAATTGACCTTTTAAATGACGTGCATATACTTATGTATGTCGTTTACATAGACTTGAAGAATATGAGTGTATTTCTCAAGCAAACATATTTTTCAGTCAATTTTTCCATATTTTTCAAGTTAAGATGCGTTTTTGCACACTAATTTATAAATGAAGCATACTATGTATGAGTTATTTAAGAAACTATGTTTAGCCATGAGTTGCTTTTCGAAATAGCTTAATAACTTCGTAAATTTTTAACCGATTTCCGCAATCCGAAAAAAAACTTAAAATCGCCTAATATTCTGCAGGAAACCCGGAAATATGTAATTGCATGCTTTTTCACATGCAACAAATCAAGTCGGATGTAAGATATTTATTCATTCTATGAATTTTTATAAATTTTTGAATCAATTTTTTAGTGCATATTTTTGCATATTTTGCTCATAACAGCATTTTTTAGCAAATTTCATTTTGAAGATCATGTTTTCGACCTTTTTTTTCGCATTTAAAGAGCATATTTAGATCTTTTTATAGCTAAAACAACATGTTAGTTTTAAATTCTGAACACGTCATGGCATTATTGAATTAGCCGTCATTTGAAATTTATTGCCCCATCACCAGCAGAACAATTTTTGGATGAATATAAAAACTATGTATAAAGTGCAGTCAAAATGCGTTTAACGTTTAAAATATATTTGTATGTAAAATATCAATAATGCTTAGATGATACGCGAAGATGGAATGCAGTAGATGGAACAGTTAATGCCATTGGAAAAAATGTCGCAAATGTAGATGTTCTACATTGTCACAAAGAAGCATCAAAATTCTTAATTAACACAGTTGTTTTGGACAAAACCAATCACGTCACAATTGCACAATTTTTTTTTAAATTCGTTAAAGTACTTATTGGACGTAAATTTAAATTAGAACTTGAATTTTGCTATTTGTGACAGTCGCTGCGCCGTACACAGAGAGAAAAATTACATTTTAAAATCGAAGTGGATCGTTGTTGAATTAAACGTTTTTCAACTTGGATTTATTTAACGGTAATTGAAAGTTTCTTCCAAATTCCTGACTTACGTATAAAATAAACCCCATATGTCATAAATCATACACTTACATGAGTTTTTCCATTGTTGAAATTTATGATATAGAAAGCAGGCGCATATAAAAAATATCACAGATACTATAAGCAGTGTTAAGATAACTCCAATCCATATATCACTGACAACACGTGAATATTCCATTTCTTCGAGGCCATGTGCATGTGTTACATGCGGTGGTCCAGCACGGCTTGAGGCTATAGGATCACCTAATACATCGCTATTGCCCAAAGTAACCTCTAGAGCCTTATGATCAACCGATATATTATCGAGTGTGGCATCTACACCCAAAGCTAGTTGTCCCAATTTATTAATCAGCACCGAATAGTTTTGTATTAAATCGAAATTTTGTATTTCAAAACGATCGGTGGTGGCATTATGATTTGTTAAAATTTGTAAATCGGCCATGATTTGTTATTAATCGATAAATCACTTCTATGTGTATATTTGTTTAGAAAAATTTTAAATTTTTGTTATATTTTTTTAAAACAATTTTCTTTACTATTTTTTTAGAACTTTTATACTATACTTTAGTACTTGTTTACTACTTTTGTTTCACTTTTTCTTTTTACCGACTTTATGTGTTCGTTGTCATTTTGTGACTGAATTTTTTGTTGGGCTGCTGTATTTTCGCGCTCAAAACTCGTTAAATTTTTAGTTTATTTGTGAATTCAATATATATTTTTTTCAATATTTTTTGTAATAACATTCAGTGTTTTGATTTGTTATATATTCAAGATTTTACCACTTTTGATGCTTATTTTGATGCTTTAAAAAAAAACTCAGTTTATATTTCGTACTTTTTAGCTTTTTTTAAGTCGTAGATGTTTTTGCCAACGCTTCATTAGCAGCATTTAGCATAGAAATGTTAATTAATTTTGTTTAAAAATTTTTAATTTAAATATATTTTTGTTTACACTTCTATTTTCTTAAATACATCTCATAGAGATACATTAGAGTTTATTGCTAAAATTTAAAAATATTAATTTTTTTTTTTATATTTAAAAAATAAATTCTAATGACTTGTTTTAAAATGCTTTTAAACCTTCTTTCTTTACTTTATTTTTAATATATAAGATAGTTCAACAAATTTGCTTATCTGCATACTACTAAAGTCGAATTTTATATACTCAAGAGGTATAAAATTGATGACTTACGGGATTTCTAATGGCTGTACACTAAGCTATTACTTTGTTTCAGTTTTAGTAATCAAGTTGATTTTGAATCTAATCTACTGTAGCTCACCTCCATACGGTTGTTTGTAGTGGTAAAAATCCTTGCTAAGTGGTGGTGGTGATCTTTACTAAGAATCGTAATTTTTTCCCCGGTAGGTAGTGTTTTTTCCTAAACACTCTAAATGCAATACCAATTGTTTCGTCATGTTCTCTGCTGGGACTCGAACCTGCACTCTAACCAGTGCATCACGCCAACACCTTATTATATTTATGGAATACTTAAATCTTACGAAAAATTTCACGCTGATATCATTTGTAGCAATTTAGTGAATTTTTACCATAGAGTCTTAAAAGGGTTGCCAAATGCGTACCGACCATAAATAAGTAAGATACTGTGGTAAATTTGTGTGATATTTTAAGGCAATATTAGTTGTACCTAAGCCATAATTGACTTGTGGTGAGCTCTCATATTATAAATGTTCTCAAAAAGGTTCAATATTTACTAAGAAGTCGATGTTTCGCCATTGGTTATCTTTTCTAAATTTAGTCTTTACAAAGTTGTTTCTTAGGATTCACCAAACATTTCTGATTGATTACGACTTTCGATAATAACATAAACTTCGAACGTTTGGCAAACATTTGTTTGGTAAAACAAACAACAGTTTCAGTAATCAAGTTGATTTTGAATCTAAGTAGAGGATTAATCTACTGTAGCTCACCTTCATACGGTTGTTTGTAGTGGTGAAGATCCTTGCTAAGTGGTGGTGGTGATCTTTACTAAGCATCGTAATTTTTTCCCCGGTAGGTGGTGTTTTCTCCTACACACTCTAAACGCAAATGCATTTGTTTCGTCATGTTCTCTGCTGGGACTCGAACCTGTACTCTAACCAGTACACCACGCCAACCACTTATTATATTTATGGAATACTTAAGTGTTATGAAAAATTTCACGCTGATATCATTTGTAGCAATTTAGTGAATTTTTACCATAGAGTTTTAAAAGGGTTGCCAAATGCGTATCGACCATAAATAAGTAAGATACTGTGGTAAATTTATGTGATATTTCAAGGCAATATTAATGGTACCTAAGCTATAATTGACTTGTGGTGAGCTCTCATATTATAAATGATCTAAAAAGGTTCAATATTTACTAAGAAGTCAATGTTCCGATGGTTATCTTTTCGAAATTCAGTCTTTACAAAGTTGTTTCCTAGGATTCACCAAATATTTCTGATTGATTACGACTTTCGATAATAACATAAACTTTGAACGTTTGACAAACATTTTTCTGATAAAACATTCGAAAGCGAATATTGTCTCTCAGTTTATGGCAGCAAATTGTTCTAAATCGTAGGTTTGTTTGTAATATCAATAGCAAAACTTTAGCAATATTTAAAGCGAATAACTTTAACCACATCACTAACTATTCGCTGATAATATTTTACATTTAATCATTTTGATATCGCTAAATATTCGAGAACGAAGCCTTTACTCTTTTTTTTTTCTTTTTTTTCTGCTTTTACCGTTACTTTTGCTTTTGTATTTTGTTTTACCTCTCCGTGCTTAAAACGAGAGAAATTGTTTACTTGTTCCTATTAGGGAGATCGATTATTCGAATTTTTTCAAAAACCGGTTTTCGAATAATTCGAAGAATTACAACTCAAAAAACCGGGTTTCGGTTAAAAATTAAACAGATAAATTAAAAAAAAATTTTTTGCTTAATTCGATATAATTGATATATTTCCCCGCCGGCATATTGTAGTTTCTAGCAAGTAAGTATGCTAGAGCAACGTTCAGCGTTTTTAGGGTCTTAAAGGACATTTCTTCCTCGACATCACAATGTCCTAATACTTCACCCAGTGATTTATTTTAAACAGAGAGAGAGAGAGAGACTACTTGATATAGTATCAAGCTTTCCTTACTGCACAATAAAGTCAATTTTATAGACATATTTAAGGTGGTTAATAATTCCTGGTGTCGAAAAGCCTTATCAGCTTAGTATTTAAGGACACTCAAAATATCTGGACTTATCCTTTCCATCGATTTCCAAATACAGTTTCACAGCTCAGATGCCATCTGTAGAAACGTAAATCACGTATTTAATAATGTGTGGTATGGTAGGGAAGAACCCGCCTGCCAACCAAAAAGTTGTCGATTCAATCCCAGGCCACACAACACAACATTGCTAGCGACTAGTTGTGAGTTATTTGTATTAAAATAACCGGTTTATTCGGTATTAGAAAAATGGACATTTAAAAAAATCGTATTCGACAAAACCAAGAAAATGCGAATGAATAATAGCCGTTCGATATCCCTAGTTCCTATGCTCTGTTAAATGCCTGATAGACGGGCAAACATGTTTAACCAACATTTTGCTTGTGTGCGTTGAAGGACGAAAATATGGTTACAGGTACAGGCTGTGTGTGACTATTATTATATCTTTTAACACACACAAACAAAATGTTGGTGAAGCGTGCTCGCTCCTCTATCAGGTTTTTTAAGCATTTTTGTTGTACAGAGAAAGAGTTTAATATCATTTATAAATATTTGGCGATTAGTTAGCGAAGACATTTTTTTTATTGGCCCATCCAAAATTGGTTTCGAGACTTCTTCGCTAACCGCTCATTATGAAAATATTTTTGTTTCGAAAATTTTTCGCTAATAGTGAACCTTTGCTTATTGCAAATCTCAGTTGCACCCGAAGTATGCTGTCATAATTCAGGCAAAAGCGGGTTATACACACAGAAAATTTTCGAAAATCTTAATATCCTTTTTGCATTCTATCGGTAAATATGTTTGCCTCCATTAGTTCCATATTTCCTTTAATCTAATTGATGCCTTACGAGTACGTAAGAGCCCTAATTTCTGGGTTTTGAATATAGATTCCACGTTCCGTTTTTATCCTTAACTTAGTTAAACTCAACTAAACTAAAAAAAGAACTTTTTTCTTTTTTCAAATTGGGATTGAACCGAGGGTCTCATGGCGGCACACAAATGCTAAAAAGGACCGATGTAAACGTATTACATTTTTTTAATTTTAACGTGTATAAAAAGTATCTGGTCATCTTTTGGCTTAAGTTGCTGTGCTAATTGAAAGTGCAAACTGTAGAGAGCTTTTTAAAATTTGCAATTCTTCACCCCGACTAAAAGGTTAACATGGACGCGTAAAAAGTTGGGTTTTTGTTTATTTTATAACGTAATTTAGAAAGGTTTTTAGAAATTGAAAATCACCTGCTGTCTAAAATTCAAATCATATTCAAATAATTGAATGTAAATAATTCTAAATTATTTTTAATTTACATAAATCAGTAAAGATACTTAAGTTAATAAATTTAATTTCCATTAATCAGATAAATATCTTTTCACACAAATTAAATTAAATTTTGCTTGTTGATGTATCCATTTATCGAGAAGTAGGCATCAAAAATTAGGTTAAAATTTATCAATTGTAAAAGACCGAAAGTCTCTATTGGAAGACAATTAAGTATTCCTTGAACGCGTTGATGTAAACAGTATTTGGTTCAGAGGTATCGGGTGGGCCATTTAAAAGTTTAAGTTTAAAAATGCAATAAAACAAAAATGGTTTGAAATTTTGCCCAATTTATTTTGTTGTTGTGAAGTACAATTGTTCCGATTAGAAATGAAATACTATTTCATTTATATTGGTCCCCATTCGATCGGACCAGTTTTCGATAACTTTTTCATGGCATCTCGAATGTTGGCCTTCAAATGCTCAATTGCCTCTGGTTTTTCGGCATAACATATTTAACCGCGCCACTTAGAAAATAGTCCAACGGTATCAAATCACAGCTTCTTGGCGTCCGACTGACATCACCATTTTGGCTGGTTAAACGGTCATCAAACGTGTGACGCAATAAATCGATTATGGCATGAAATGTGTGGCAAGTTATACCATCCTGTTGAAACCAAACATCGTTCACATCAATACCATGAAGAGCGGGCACAAAAAATCGGTTGCGCTGTCCTCATTTTCAAAGAAATATGGGCTAATGATGCCTCCGCTCTACAAGCCGCACCAAACAGTTACTCGTAATGGGTGCATTGGCTTCTGTAAGACCACGTTTGGGTTTTCTAAGCCCCAAATACGGCAATTTTACTTATTAACATGCCCACCAAGATGAAAATGAGCTTTACCCGAAAAGATGATTTTTTTTCATACGGCTTCAACTCGTAAACCAATTGAACTTTGTTGCGTGAAATCTTCAATTCTTGAGAACGGTGACGAGTTGATGTTGATGCATTCTTACGCACACTCTCAGCCACAGCTTCGATATTTTCGGGTGTACGCGCATCAACAATGAAACCAGTTTCACGAACTTTAGCAATAAACTTGCGTATACCGGACACTGTTGGTCCTTCTCTGCTGCCAAATTTTATACGACATTTTCGTGCAATTGTCTTTGTTTTGGAAATAAACTTCCAATAAATCCCAACGTTGCTCAAGCGTAAGTGGAGATAATATACTGAATTTTGTGACAGCATAGAATGACATAAGCATTGCCAGGTTCGAAATAACCGCTGGTTCAAATTTAAGCCGATAGATGGCCCACCCGATGAAAGAGCTGGCTCAGTTTTATGATTTACTTACATATGTATATGAACTATGTGAACTAGTTTATGAAAATACAGGAATAATTGAATAGATCAATTGGTGTATTAAAGACAGAAAAAAATGCCTGTTATGTTCTCTATAATTTATTCATTTGCGTTTATTTCAATATCTTTAAATCAATTTAATTTCATTTATGGAAAAAATATCATTTTTTAAAGCCAAGCCAAGTGTATTGAAATGAATTGTAAATAAAAACACTTGCACTCGATTAATCTGACACATACTTGTACTCTTCGTTCACATGTGTTCAGTTTGTTTGTTTTTATTGCTGTTATTGTTGTTGTTATTGATGGTGTTGTTGTTTATTTTATTATTTTTCAACTTGATGAGATATTGAAATAATTTAAATTAATTTATTTATTTTATTGATTAACACCGATTTTGTTGTTTTTATCTTGTTGTTGTCATCCTTTGTCTTATGGAAAAAAAAAACAAAAAAAATATTTAAATAATTTTATAAAAATTATAAAAAAAATATGAATGATATGACATGCTGTGGTCAACTGTCTGTGGTATCTGTAAAAATGACAGCTGTCAGGTTAAAGTGTGATAAAAGCATAGAAATTGTTTTTAAAAATAAATTTTTACAGTAACAAGATAACAAAAAATGTGTGCCACAACGAATTTGACTGAAACAGATATTAATGACGATCTAAGCCGACGAAACGAGATCCTATACCACGATATATGGTAGATATGAAGTATAGTGATATTTGCGTCAAATTTCAGTCCAGTATTTATATATTTTACAAGTAAGTATTAAAAGAGATACTTTACACACAGCAATAGCCAGCTATTTATGTTGTAACGTTTACAAGTCCCAGGCAAAAGTTTCTAAAGGGTCCGCCATCTAAAGTTATTTTTTTAAACTAGTGCTTATTTCGTGAATGGTAACACTTAGCTCATGTCTGATTTGACAGATAATTAGTTTTATCCTTCCACTGAACGAATATGGTTGTGTATACGCTATTTTCTCTTCGCTAAGTTGGCCTGAGATCGACTTACAGAAGATGCCGATTTTGCCAAAAAAATCATCTCGTTTTGATCTTGGCGGGTATGTAAATAAGCAAAATTGTCGCATTTGGGGCACAGAAAACCCGCAGGCATACATTGAAAAGCCTTTATACCCAAGACAAATCAGTGTTTGGTTCAGATTTTGATCAAGAGGCATAATTGGGCCATTTTTCTTCGAAAATGAGCAAGGAGTGGCCGTTACAGTCAATGGACCCATGTTGAACGAATTTTTGTTTACAAAAATTGAAGAGGAGGATATTAGCAACATTTGGTTTCAACAGGACGGCGCTACGTACCACACAGCCTACACTTGATGTTTTGCGCCCTGTTTTTGAAGATCGCATTATCAACCGCAGAGCTGATGTCGTTTGGCCTCCTCGGAGCTACGATTTGACGCCGTTGGACTATTATTTGTGGGATGCAATTAAATATAAATGTTACGCCACCACGCCAGAGACAATTGACGCTTTAAAAGACAATATTCGTGAAGTCATTGGTGAAATACAGCTGCACACAATCGATAATGTGCTTAAAAATTGGACCGATCGTGTAGGCTCCTGCATGGTCAGCCGAGGCAGCCATTTGAATGAAATTATTTGCCATTATTAACCGGAAAGATTGTACTTTCAAAGAAATTTGAGAAAATATTCAGAAGTTTTTTTTATAGCATTTTCAAAAAAAGAAATTTTTTTGGCGGACCCTTTAAAAGTATAGCTTGAGTTAAGTTCTTGGATTGGTAGACTTTTAACATACTTTTTCTATCCACACCATACAAATTAAACTTGGACTGAAATCAGAATTTTTTTTCTCTGTCACTGCTTTAAAAAGCATATTGGCTTTCCACCAAGGATCAATTGCTTTGTTTCAGTTTCATTAATCAAGTCGATTTTTCAAGCTACGCTGATGATTAATCCACTGTAGCTCTCCTCCATATGATTGTGTTTAGTGGTGAAGATCCTTGCTAAGTGCTTTACTACAGCATTTTAATTTTTTTCCTGATCATTTGTTTGATGTTTTTCAAATAGTCTCAAATTAATGTTGTGAACACACCACCGTGATGAAAGAGTTCCCAGAATAACCTCCGTGTGGCGGTACCATCGTTCTGATTTGAGTTTTTTTTTTTGTTAAGCTGGTACATCTGTTGTTGATATTCCTGCTAAATCTTAGCGTCGTAGCTTGACATTTGCAAAAGTTCTATGTGTGTTGGCGACTTTTTACAATTTTAGAAATCAATTTAATTTTGTGTAAAAAACAGATTTAATGCTGTGAAAACGTTGGAAATATTGGTAAAGTGTTTTGGCAACAATTCTCTAAAGAAAATGCTCGTTTACTAGTAGCACGAGCGTTTCATAAGTGGTTGTGAATCAATTGAAGATGATGAATGTAGTGGCAGACCAACAAAAACATAGATAAAGTAAAAGAAATGTTGGTCAATAACCGCAAATTAACCATCAGAGAGATAGCGGAGGACTGGAACATTGCCTGGGGATCCGTTCAAGCCTTTTTTTAATGATTTGGGTTTCCGTCAGAAAAGTTGGTACCAAAAGAACTCAATTTCATGCAAAAAGAGACCGAGTTAGGGAGATCGATTACTAGACTTTTTCAAAAACCAGTTTATTTGAATAATTTGAAAAATTGCAATTTAAAAAAACCCAGTTTTTGTTTATAAATTTATCAAATAACCGGTTAAACGGTTCTGTTATTAAAATAAAAATTTTCTCAATTCTAGTTTTAAAGCGCGTTTTTTATAGAGGTATAGAACTTTAAGTTAGCATTACTTTTCAAGATGGCGACCGATTTAACAGCTGTCAAGTGATTTATTCTCAGTTTGGTTTGGCAATTCATCATGAATAGACTAACGCCTAAACAATGCTTCCAACTGAGCCAAATGGATCCAAAACAGGATTACCGTTGATCCCGATTTTCATAAGCGAATTTTTTTAGCGAAGACGCTTACTTTTGTTTGAATGGATACGTCAATAAACGAAACTGCCATATTTGTAGTGATAATAACCCTCAAGTGTCTGTTGAGACACCGTTGCATAAAGAAAAACTGACTGTTTGGTGTGCTTTATGGGCTGATGGAATCTTCGGTCTGTACTTCTGGCTAGAACGTTACAGTTAATGGTGATGGCTATAGAGCCACGATTACTGTCTTATTCGTTCATCAATTGAACAACCATGATGTGCAGGAGCTGTGGTTTCAACAAGACGTCGCAACGTGTTACACAGCTCGTGTCGAAATTGATTTATTGAAAGAAACATTAGTTTCACACATAATTTTTCGTTTCAGACCCGTGAATTGGCCTCCAAGATCGTTCGACTTTACATCGCTAGACTATTTTCTGTGGGGATATATGAAGCCGATAGTCTACACCTATAAGACCGAAACGATTGACCGCTTGGAGGACCACATTTGCCGCGTTATTGCCGGTAAACGGCCACAAATATTGGATCTCCAGATTAGACTACGTCTGAGCCAGCTGTGGCAGTCATATGCCGGAAGTCATATTTAAATTATAATGCCAGAAAGTTATCTTTCAAATAAAGTAAATTTCATGTCAATTTAAAAAATTCAACTTTGTTTTATTCCTATACATCTATAAAAAACACCCTTTATTACTAAATAAAATTAATAAATTTTTGTCCCATGTTGTAGTTTCTAGCAAGTAAGAATGCTAGAATAACGTTCGGCCTTTTAAGGGCCTTAACGGACATTTCTTTCTCGACACCGCTACATCCTAATATTTCATCCAGTGATTCATTTTTCATAGCGTATTTTGTAAGTGAATATAAAAAATGGTATAAGTGTGTTGCAGTCGATGGGTATTACTTAGAAGGGGATAATATAGATTCAGATGAATAAACTTGCATTTTTAATTTTCTGAATAAATAAATATGAGGCTATAGAATAGCTACTTTCAAACAAAGCTCATATTGTCTCTTCAATCAATCAGGATTAGAAAAAGTGATTCTTTTAGTTTTTAACAAAATGAATGGTGTAAAAATGTATCTAATTTTTTGCTCTAAACTGTTTATTTATTGATTTTCTCAAATTCATACCTATTTTTATATTATTTATTGAAAAAAATGATTTGTTTTTATAATTTAAATATACATTTACAATATAAAAGCAATTAACAAATTAATTTATTTACTCATATGATTTCTGTATCGTATAAAAAATTCTGCTTAAAAAAATGATTAACCGCTAATAAAAGCGAAATTAGTTGACAAATCTACTGGCCTGTCAAAGTTCAATTATTTATAAAATGCCTTTAAAAATATTTCTATAAATAAATCATGATTAATGGATTGATTGCATTGCATTAATTTTATTAATAAAACACAATTAAGAAAAAGTACCAGAATAACGGGAATTAATGTGTGTGATTTTTTTTCTTTTTTCGCCATGCGGAATGCTTTTGGAATTTTTTCGAAACTTTAAAAAAATTATTAAAAAACAATTCTTTATAAATTAGATTAATATGCTTAAAGCGTGTTAAGCTAAATATGTTGCTACTGAACAAATTTACGAAAATAATATCGCTTCTAGTTTATTCCCTTTAATACAAAATAGAAACAATCCATGCACGCTACTGAGTGTATTTAAACTTTGTTATCAAATTAAATTGGCAGTTTTTAAGAGAATTTAATGTTTTTGGTTATAAACTGTCCATTATTTCGTGTACATTAAGAGCGCATAGGCCGGAGCTCGGCTTGTTCAATCTAGTAAAGAGAGAAATTTATCAGATCAGTTGCTGATAAACTCTGTACTACATTCTCTTTGTGTCTCTCTTTCAAGACACTTAAGGGGGGATTTTCAAAAACCGGTATTCGAATAATTTGAAAATAGCATTAAAAAAAATGGTTTTCGGTTAATAATAATTCAAATAACCGGTTAACCGTTTTTTTAAATTTAAATAAAATTGTTCCTAATTCATGAAGCCCAGAGCTGGACCACGTCGTTTTAAAAATAAGCTGAAGCTGATGGAGAGCTTAAAATTAAGGTGGCAATCAATACTAACAATAATTCTAACAAATCTTATAAAAAATATGCCAAAACAGTGTGCGGAGACCATAAAAAAAGTTTGTTACACAAAATACTGAAAAGAAGAAGAAGTACTCAAGAAGCTAATTTCGTTTGTTATATTACTTGGTAGAGAATAGAAGGTTTGTTATTATAGTTATAATTTAGGTGCCTGAGATAAAAATTAAATGTTTTACTTGGAATAAATCTATTAGTAATATACGAGTCCTTAATTGCCTCGTCAAGAAAATTTGCTTAGATTTATGCACCACGTATTTAATAGTGTATGTGTCACTGTGGTATGTTAGGTAAGAACCCACCTTCCAACCAAGAAGTCGCCGGTTCAATCCCCCAGGCCACACCATCTGACAATTTTTAACAGCGATATCACCTCACAGCGTTACTAGAGACTGGTTATGTGTTCCTAAATGCCTCGTCAAGAAAATTTGCTTAGATTTCGAGCAGCACTGTATGTAAATTTATGCACCACGTATTTAATACTGTATGTATCACTGTGGTATGTTAGGTAAGAACCCACCTTCCAACCGTAATTCAATCCCAGGCCACATCATTTGACAATTTTGAACAGCGATATCATCTCACAACATTACTAGCGACTTGTTATGTGCATTTACGCTGTGAATAACTTCACTAACTAATATATCTGCCATTCGGAACCGGCGGTTGTTGGTTTGTGGGCTTTCAATGAGTCTAGTTGATCATTCTCCATATATAAAAATCAATATTTATTTACAGAAGATGAGAAAAGGGTATTGTTGCTCCAATATGCATTTTTCTTGATTTACCTTGGTTTTCACGTTCTTTGTGAGATGTTGAAGGTTGCCATATATACAAAAATAATAACTAAATTTCTACAAATAGTTTAACGATAAGCATATTTGCAATACAACTATACTTATTTAAATTAATCGGTTATTCGTGTTAAATCAATCGGTTTATTCGGTATTCGAAAAATGAAGATTTTGAAAGAACCGTATTCGACAAAATCAAAAAATCGGTTAAAGCCGGTCGAATAATAACCGTCCGATCTCCCTATAACCTATTAACAGTGACACAGAAAGTGTTCAAGAGTCTCCTCAGCCTATGCGATTAGCTATGACTATAAACCCGAGGGCTCTATGAGGATGTCCATAATGCTAATCAAATCGATAATGACGTGGTATAGTGGTTAGAACTCAGGCATACAACACAAATGGTCCAGCTTCGAATCTCGGCAGAGAACATGACGAAAAAGAAAAAAATAATAGCGGCTTTGAGTGTTTAATAAAGAGACTTAAGCCTAGGGATGTCGGAATCATGGAAGTGTACATTCAAAAGAAAAAAAAAAGAGTACAAATAAAGGATGGGCAAGTTTGAGGTTAGGAAGTAAATTGTCTTAAAAACACTCTTTTGTTGTTGACAATTTAAGTTTTATTATATATATGATGCCGGGAAAATGTACACTTCTAGCACATCGGATGACGTCCGCTCTTTTCACAAAATTTTGAACCACATTTTGCAACAAAGCTTCGCTTATCTCCTTAATGTAGTGCCGAATTTCATCTTTCAGAGTGTCAGTTGTTTGTGGTTTGTTCACGTAAATCAGGTCCTTCAAATGGCCTCAGAACGCATTATCGAGAAATTACGCGACCGGGAAATTTCTCACGCAATAACTGAATTGTTTGGCTGGGTGTGTGGCTTGTGGCGCCATCCTGCTGGAACCAAATGTCACTGATGTCAACATCAGCCAATTGTGGCCACAAAGAATTCACGGTGGAGGCGTTTCTTTCCGATGATGCCGCCTAACCACAAACCGTACTATCCACTTCACTTTCTGTGGATGTAATGTAATGTTTTTCGAGGACTGTTTGTGGATTTTGTGAGAAAATATACTGAAGAAAATATCAAGAAAATCCTGGATATCGTTATGAATGATCGCCGGGTCAAAATACGTGAGACTGAACGTGTGTTCAACATTTTGCATGAACATTTGCATATGAAAAAGCTATCGGCAAGATGGGTGCCGCGTTTGCTCAGTGTTGAACAAAAACGAGTTCGACAGATCACTTCACAGCGGTGTTTGGACATGATAAAGCATAATCCTGCGGTCCACCACTACACACCTGAAGCCAAAAATCAATCGAAGCAATGGGTGGAGCTGGTGGAAGTGCTCCGAAGAAGGCGAAGATAGCGAAATCGGCTGGCAAGGTTATGACCACTGTACTTTGGGATGCACACGGAATATTGCTCATCGATTATATTGAAAAGGGATCCACAATCACAGGAGAGTATTATCGTGCATTATTGGATTTATTGGTTGATGCAATCAAGGAAAAACGACCACATTTAAACAAGAAAAAAGTGCTCTTTCTTCAAGACAACACACCGGTTCACACAGCATTAGATACGATGCTAAAACTACGAGAAATCCACTTCGAATTGGTTTATCATCCATCCACCTTTTAGTCCAGATTAAGCCCCTACTGACTTTTTCCTGTTTCCAAACTTGAAGAAGTGATTACCGAAACTAATGCGTATTTTGAGGAGTTCCCAAAATCGTATTATTCAGATGATATAAAAAAGTTGGAAAATCGTCTTACTAAGTGTATTGAGCTAAAAGAGACTATGTTGAGAAATTAATGGTTTTTGAAAACAAAAAAAAATGTTTTTTTCCTACTTAGGTAGCTTCAATATCAATCCGCCCACGTACTTAGCTGGAAAAAAAATCAAACTGAGTAATGAAACTGAAACAAAATAATGTATGCTTTGTGGAAAGCTCTCCAGAAGAGTAACGGAGAAAACAAATGTGTGAACAATTGATATTTCGTCCCGCGCTGGCTGGACTAAATTAGTACAATAGTAGTATTAGTTTAGTTCCAAGATTAAAATACAAATTGTTAGCTCACGTTACAATAAAAAAAAAAATAATAATAAAAATATTTTCTTTCTGAACTAGCCTTAGTTAGCTACACAGTTGGGATCCCCCAATGTATTCGTGTAGTTCTGGTTCCTAATCCTATAATGAGATATGGGAATATTGGTAATTCCCAACTTCTAAGTTTCTAAGCTAGCTGTTGGCTTTCCTGGTTTTAATTGTTAGTTTATTCGCCCTTTTATTTCCCTTAACCCCATGGTGTCCTGACAATTGATATACAAATTATTGTTTAATTAAAATAAATTATTATTTGCCAGATGTGTGTATTAATCAATCAAATTTAGTCAGTGATGTCGATGCTACATTTTAACAATAATTTTTTGTTCAGTTTGTTACTGGCAAAGGCTTAATTTAATTTATTTGGTTTTAAACTAACTTATGTATCATATTTGAGGCCAGTCACTTAATTTCAATTATGGGATGCGCGATGTTGAAGCCTATTTTAAGGAGTGAGAGAGTTCTTTTTTGCGAGAAACGGGGTATTGAAGCTATTGAGTATTGCTGAGAAAAGCGTATCGAGTTAAAACGAGTTTATGTTGAGATATACAAAAAATATTAAATATTAAGGTTATGATAATAATAAAATTAATTTAAAAATCGAAAAAGGATAGGGCTGAAACTGTTTGTTTTTATATTTTATTTGTCATTGTATTTAATTTTTTAATTTCACAATTTTAAATCAGAATAGCATTGCAAATCAGTATAAGATGTTATTTCCTTCATTACGTTATTTAATTATTGCTTTTATACGGTCATTATTGTTAAATAAATAAATAAATATTTTACAATAATTTGTTGTTATCTTTATATGTATTTGTTTGTAAGTATTAATTAATTAATTGACGTTTAAAAAAATTTTAATTAAAAATTCAAAAATGCAAATAAAGAAATAAAAAAAGAATAATAATAATAAACTTCTTAGAAAAGAGGAATTACAAATAAAATAGGAAATACAAAAAAGAATTCTTGAAATTTTGTTGACAATTTTGTTACATTTTTCAATAAAACAAAACAAAAAAAAATTGTCAATGTTTTTTACAACAACTGTTATACATATATTTTATTTTAATAAATTTTATTTAAAGTTGATTTTGTTCAAGGCGAATTCAATAAGGTGGCTCTAATTTACTACGTAAGCAACAGCTGATACATTCGCGTATGTCAAAAAACACAAACATTCTGTATTTTGTTGACAAAAAATATTTTGCACGCTACAGCTCAAGGCTAATTCAAACCAGGTGGCCTTGGCTTGCTACGTAAGCAACAGCTGATAAGTGACTATATGCCAAAACGATTTGCCATTACTATTTTCTACAACAAATATATGTGACACACAGTTAATTTGTTTACTATTTGCTTACTACTGTGTTGCATTATTTTGACACAAAGTTAAAGTCTGTTTACAGTGTTTACAGAGACCACCTTGTTAAATTCGCCTTGCTACAGCTTTTTGCTTACTACAGTGTTGCATTATATTGACACACCGAAAGTTTGTTTTACAGTATTGTGTTCGTTTCAATTTAAGCCCACCTTATTAAATTCACCTTAATTTTGTTTATACATATGTATACATACATACATACATATGTACATACATATTTTTTAAAATTAATATTCAATGATGTTCTGGCTAATTTCGTTATCTTTTCATAAACATATTTTTTAAACTATTTTTTTATGATTAAACAAAATAAAGTAATTTTTATTATAGAATATTTTTGTTATTTTCTGTTATTATTGTTGTTGTTTCCTTATTTATTACACACTATATAAATATCACGTTTTATTTAATTTATTTTTAAAACATTTATAATTTATGTAAAAAATCGTTAAAAAACGAAATGGGCTAATGTTTCGTTTTTATTTTATTTTATTTTTTGAATATAATTTAAAAATAACTGGCAAGTCGTAGTCATATACAGTGAAACCTCGATATAACGAAAAATTCAATATACGTATGTAACGAATTTATTCTGAGTCCCTTCAAAAAACCTCTTTGTTGCAAAGTTATTCACATGAAAATGAACTCTAGCTATGAGGGCGGATTTATATTGAAGCTACCTAAGTAGAAAAAAAAAACATTCCTTTTTCAAAAACCATTCATTTCTCAACATAGTCTCATCAATACACTTAGTAAGACGATTTTCCAACTTTTGTTATACCATCTAAATAATACGATTTTAGGAACTCCTCAAAATATGCGTTAGTTTCGGTAATCACTTCTTCGTTTGAGATGAATTTTTTCCTGCGAGTAATTTTTTCAAGTTTGGAAACAGGAAAAAGTCACTAGGGCCTAAATCTTGACTATAAGGTGGATGATCAACCAATTCGAAGTGGATTTCTCGTAGTTTTAGCATCGTATCTAATGCTGTGTGAACCGGTGCGTTGTCTTGAAGAAAGAGCACTTTTTCTTTTGGTCGTTTTCCCTTGATTGCATCAACCAATTGATCCAATAATGCACGATAATACTCTCCTGTGATTGTGGATCCCTTTTCAAGATAATCGATGAGCAATATTCCGCGTGCATCCTTACTTATATACATGTATGAATGTGGGGTTCTTGATGGTGTGTATGGCATAGGCTTGCCAGATGGCCTTGATTTCGCTCGATTTAGAAGAATTTTTACAGCCTGTCAAAAATCAAGTAAAAATATGATTTGAAAGCATTCAGGGAACACAAACCAGCTAGAAAATTTCCTGATTGGTTTTCAGGGCCGCGCTGAAAAAGTATGAAGAATCGAGTTCAAAAGCCACCAGGCCGACAAAAGAAATGATTAATGCTAAGAATTTTAAGAAGAGTACAAAAAGCAATGTACAAGAGATTTAGTTTGTCCAGTGAAAATTGAATTTGATGAAGCATATCATTTATTTTGGAATTCTCAAATGAAAATAAGATTTTAATTCTTTTCTGCTTTGAAAACACTTTTTTTTTACAAACTGTATACGAGGGCGGATTGACATTGAAGCTACCTAAGTAGGAAAAAAACATTTTTTTTTCTCAAAAACCATTCATTTCTCAACATAGTCTCCTTTTAGCTCAATACACTTAGTAAGACGATTTTCCATCTGAATAATACGATTTTGGGAACTCCTCAAAATACGCATTAGTTTCGGTAATCACTTCTTCGTTTGAGATGAACCTTTTTCCTGCGAGCCATTTTTTCAAGTTTGGAAACGGGAAAAAGTCACTAGGGGCTAAATCTGGACTATAAGGCGGATGATCAACCAATTCGAAGTGAAGAAAGAGCACTTTTTTGTGTTTAAATGTGGTCGTTTTTATTTGATTGCATCAACCAATTGATAATGCACGATAATACTCTCCTGTGATTGTGGATCCCTTTTCAAGATAATCGATGAGCAATATTCCGTGTGCATTCCAAAATACAGTGGCCATAACTTTGCCAGCAGATTTCGCTGTCTTCGCTGTTCTTCGTCTTCGGAGCACTTCCACCAGCTTCCACCCATTGCTTCGATTGATTTTTGGTTTCAGGTGTGTAGTGGTGGACCCACGTTTCATCAACAGTTATTAATCTACGCCAAAAATCAGCAGAATTATGCTTTATCATGTCCAAACACCGCTGTGAAGTGATCTGTCGAACTCGTTTTTGTTCAACACTGAGCAAACGCGGCACCCATCTTGCCGATAGCTTTTTCATATGCAAATGTTCATGCAAAATGTTGAACACACGTTCATATGATATGTTTACCATTTCAGCAATCTCACGTATTTTGACCCGGCGATCATTCATAACGATATCGAGGATTTTCTTGATATTTTCTTCAGTAACCACCACTTTTGGCCTTCCTTTTGATGGTATTGTTGCAGTGCTTGTTCGGCCGCGTTTAAATTCAGCAATTCAATATTTTACCATATAATCTGACGGATTATATCAAATAATAGTGCTTAATCACTACACGAAATTCACTTTTTTCCATTTTCCAAGAAACACAAAAGTTGCTTACATCAAACGACTACAACAAATAAACTAATCGATGAATTTGGCTAAAATTTTAACAGCTGACGTTTGACAGATCGTAATTTCTAAGAAAGAGAAAGTTTTTGTGTTTGTGCTGCCATCTAGCGCTAGGTAGCTTCAATGTCAATCCGCCCTCGTATAAAAGAAGAAAAATATAAGGACTTTTAACTTTTAAATTACTTTCTTCCTTATATTTATTTTATTTTATTTTATTATTTTTCAATATTTTTCTTATATATTTTTTTAAATTTTTTTATTTTATTTTAAATTTTTTTTCATTTTTAATATAAAAAATTACTATTTTCTTTTAAAAACAAAACAACACTTTCATTGGAAGAGAAAGATAAACTAACAGATATCGGGAAGGCGTAATCTATGTTATTTGATTCATGATGGCTGTTAATTTTATTTCACTTTAACGTTTTTTGTTCAGAATTTGGTGTATAGCACAAATTGGCAAAATTGCCCATGCGATCAGCTGGTTGGTCACCTCTGGGTTAGCGCATATAAAATTCGACTTTAATGCTAGGTATGCATATGAAGTTGTAGCCTTCGTAGTGTTTGTTTATCTTTTGAAATAAAATTTTGCTTTAATTTTTTTTTTAATATTTTATTTCTGTTTTAAATTTTCAAGCGTAATTACAAAATTTAGGCGTAATTTGTTTTGTTTAAAGTTTTGTTTTGAAGTTTTATTCTTTTCACTGATATTTCTTTTTTTTTTTTGTTTAAACAAAAACTCTTTTAAACTTTGTTTGGATATTTCTTTTTTGAAAATAAAAATATTTTTATTTTATTTTTTTTTGTAAGTAAAAAAACATTTTTTTGGGGGGTTGTGGTATTATTCTAACATTTTATTATTTTAATATTTAATTTAATTTTATTTACAAATAAATATTTTTATTTTTATTTATTTTTTTGTTTTTGATACAAAACGTTGTTTTTGGTTTTGGCGCCAATTTTTTGCCGGCTCAAATTTATTTCGAACCGTTGTTCTCAAATATTTTTCACACCTTTTATTTAGATTTAAAACACTTTTAACACTTTTTTAAGTATAAAAATATTTCTTTTATTAAGCATTTAATTAAAAATTGGCTTTTTACAGGTTACTTGGTTTGTTTCATCGCATAAGGAAAATTTATATTTTTCTGTAAAAACAAATGTTAAAAGAAAAATACAAAACAAACCGCACTGTTTTGTTTACAACAATTAACTAAATGTATTGCCAGCAATTATATTTAATAATTTTTTTTTTTAATTTCCAACTTAGTTCTGTAACTGTTTTTACTTTTCGAGATTTTTTTTAAAATTTTATTTTTTGTTATTATTGTTGCCTTAAGGCAACGAATCGATTCGTTGTATTTTATTAAAATATGACTTCAAGCAGTATATTATACGGACTACTACGACGTTTGGTTATGTTACGGTACGTTATAGTTTAACTGACTACTACGACACTCCGACTGACTCTGTGTCACAGTGATTGTCGCTTCTTAAGTTGTTTCGACAACAAACGACTACATAGACCTATAGCTTGTTAGTCAGTATGTTAAGTTTTTTCACCACTCAATCCCCCCACTTCTAGTTGCTTACTTTTGCGAAGACTTTGTTTTTATTTGTGTTTTGAGTATCTTAACAAAAGTAAAAAAATAAAAAATTCTGAAACCGTTTTAATATCTCATCGCATCGCATCGTATCTTATGGGCGTCTTTTGTTTAAATGATTTTGTATTTTTTTTTTTCTTTTAATTGTTTGGTTTGATTATTTTTTATCAAACTGTTGTTGGCTCAACGCTTCAATTCATTGTTTATGGTAAAGGGTGTTTTGAGAAGATTTGATAATATTTTTTCATTCCTCAGAGCAATTCTGATAAGTACTTTTTGCTTAAATTATTAGGCTCTTTCTCTGTCTTTATCTCTGTAATATTAAAGATTTCGCAGGTTGCTTACTCTTATAAATATTGTTACGTTCTAAACTTTTTAAAACGTTTGAGTTTTTTAAATTGCGTTTAATGAAATAAATGACACGAATTGATTGTTTTATACAGTCCTTTATTCCAATTTAAATTTAGAAGGTATTTTTCCATTTTGCTGAAAGGTTACTAATGTAACGCCAATCCCCAAAAAGGGCGAGGCTAGTAACCCTGAGAACTACCGTCCAATAAGAGTTTGTTTTTTGTGTAACCACCTTGTGAGATATCTGGAGTCCAACGATTTACTTAGGGATCGTCAATACGGTTTTTGCAAGGGCTGTTATACTGGCGACCTGCTGGCGGTACTCTTTGAGAGGTGGATCAAATTCATTCATGGTTTTGGTGAGAGCAAAGTTGTGGCTTTGGATATTTCCAAGGCGTTTGATAGAGTTTGGCATAGGCCATTAGTATCGAAACTTAATACCTTTGGTGTTGGTAGTCACTATATCGAGCTTTCTCAGAGATCGTTTTAAAAAGTGGTTATAGATGGGTTCTCATCCGACGAGTTCAGGTTAAATTCAGGGGTACCACAAGGCTCTGTTCTTTCACCAACTCTATTCTTAATATTTCTTAATCACTTTCTTCTTCTTACTTCCATCTACTCTTTCGCAGACGACAGCAACATTTTTCATTCGTATTCTTTTGATCGTAGGCCGAGCCTTCTGGAGATTGGGGCGAAAATAGAGATTGGCAAAAATCTCCGAGTGGAGTCGTGCAAATTGTGTCGATTTCAACGCGCGCAAAACCCAATGTTGTTTTCTAATACACAGATGAGGTGGTGTGCTGTCGTCTATAACAGTAGGTCACCAGTAGAATACTGGCGTTGCTCTCGGAGAAGTGGAACAAGTCCATTCATGGTTTTGGCGAGAGTAAGGTTGATAGAGTTTGTCACGAGGCTCTCATTTCGAAACTTAATGCTCTTCGTGTCGGTAGTCACTTCTCTCGATTTATATTGAGTTTTCGCAGAGATCGCTCTATAAGAGTGGTTATAGATGCGGTCTTATCCGACGAGTTCAGGGTAAACTCAGGGGCACCGCAAGGCTCTGTCCTTTCTTCAACTCTTTTTCTAATATTTCTTAACGACTTTCTTCTTCTCACTTCTAATCCTATCTACTCTTTTGCGGATGACAGCAACATTTGTCACTCATATTCTTTTGATCGTCGACCGAGCCTTTTGGAGGTTGGGGCGAGAAAAATGAATATGGACGACACACTCACAAGTGGATTGGTGAAGGTCTCCGAGTGGGGTCATGAGAACAGGGTCGATTTTAATGCACACAAGACTCAATGTTGTTTTTTAACACACAGATGTGGTGGTGTGCTGTCATTTGTGTCAATGGGTAATGTGGATATTGGGAAATCAGATGCTCTTGATGTTCTGGGCATGAGAATTCACTGTGACGTTCGTTGGAATGAAGCATTCAAGTGCCTTGTTTTTTTAAGACGGTGCAAGAAATTCTTTACTCCATCTGATCTCCTTAATATGTACAATTGCTCTATCCGACCCAAAATGGAATACAACTCTGATGTATATACCGGTGCTCCAAAGTCTATTTTGGAGCTTCTCGACCGCATACAGGAGAAGGCGAAGATGTTCATCAATGACGGTAGGGTAGCCAAGTCTATTAATTCATTTGAGCAGCGTTGCAATGTGGCGTGTGTTCCATTGTTCTATCGGTACAATAACGGAATGTGTTCTAACGAAATTAAGGAATTAATTCTTAAAAATCATATATTTTAAGGTAGTACTCGTATTTCTCGTAGAGCGCATCTCTTTGTAGTTGATTATCCAGTAAATCGCTCAACACATTATAGGGAGAATTATTTATTTGGTTGCACTGTTCGGTTGTGGAATAAACTTCCAGCGAAAGTATTTCCTGCCACTTACGACATGAATAAATTTAAATCTAACATCCACTACATTAATCCGAGTTAGAATCAGAGTTGTATTTGATTTACAAATCAGTAACATCCGATTATTGTTATCTATCTAAGAAATAGAGAAAAAATCCCCCTGACCTTCCAGCTTACATTTAGCGATAATGACTAACATCAGACGAATGATCAGCAAAAACACCACCTACTGGGAAAAAATTAGTATGCTAAAGTGAAGATCACCACTAATTAGCAAGGATATTCACCATGTTCATATGGAAGTGGCTACAGTGGATTAATCATCTATTTAGCGAGACGGGGGGAAAAAATAAATACTAGATATTGTGGAGACCGAAATTCGACCGATCATTTTATAATCACACGAGTTATGTTGGTCGGTTCAAAGCAGTAATAGTATGATGCAAAGCAGTAATAGTACGATGCTTTGCTAACGATTGTCTACACCAATAAATTTATGAATGATGCTAATTAGAAAGATAATCCAACAATTGTCGCACAAAGTTTAATCACTTTTCTTTGGTAGCTTTATGATTACACCTTTTGTCTGCTTACTAAGCGATTGTTCATTGTTACAAGCGTATTTAAAGTATGGTTCTGACGGTTTTTCAGGATTTTTCCTTGAAGAAGTTTTGCAACTCATGACTTCTCTTACGTTAGTATAATCGGTGGATCATTTCTAATGACCTCAAATTGTGCGTTCTTTCTACAACGAAACAGGTTTTGTTTGAAAGTCTAAAATTATGTGGTGAAAATCCTCAATAGTGTTGCACCTGCAGCAGTTACAGCTTCATGCATTAAATATACATATAGGCGAAAACAAGCAGCAGGCAGCAAAATGTACAAATTACAATACTCACGTTTAAAGGCAGCACAGCAAAAGTCTAGACAACAACCTTTACTGCTGCTACCAAAAATAAAATAATACCTATTTTTTAGGCAGCAAAACACAAATTAGTGATATCAATGCAATATAGAATTTTATATTTTATTTCTATCTATACATGACACATAATTACACTTATTTTTATATTTTATAAGTACATAGTATTTAAAAAAATCCATTTTATTTTGGTGGATTTAAAAAGCTTTGAGAGTCACCACTGAAAAATATTTTTCTATAACAAATATTTTTATGACGAATAAAACTGATGACAATAGAACTTGTTCTTATGACTGCTGCTGTATTCAAAATAATTATGAAGCCGACAGCATTGCAGCAAATGCTGTCAACAACAAAAACTTGCTTGCTGTCGTCTATGTTAAATATTTAAAGCTTCACTGACTCTTCTGCAAACTATGTTAATATAGGGTCCGCCAACTAACGTTTTTTTTTCAACTAGTGCTTATTTCGGGAATGGTAACACTTAGCTCATGTCTGTTTTAACCTTACGCTGAACGAATATGGTTGTGTATACGCTTGAACAACGCTGGGAATCTGGGCCTGCGATCGACTTACAGAAGATGCCGATTTGCCAAAAAAATCATCTTTTCAGATGAAGCTTATTTTGATCTTGGCGGGTATGTATGCAGTAAAAAACCCGCATGCATACATTGAAAAGCCGATACACCCAAGAGGAGTCACTGTTTGGTGCAGATTTTGGTCCAGAGGCATAATTGGGCCATTTTTCTTCGAAAATGAGCAAGGAGTGGTCGTTACAGTCAATGGCGATCGTTATCGAGCCATGTTGAATGAAGTTTTGTTCACAAAAATTTGGTTTCAACAGGACGGCGCTACGTGCCACACAGCCGAAGCTACACTCGATGTTTTGCGCCCTGTTTTTGAAGATCGCATTATCAGCCGCAGAGCTGATGTCGTTTGGCCACCTTGGAGCTGCGATTTGACACCGTTGGACTATTATTTGTGGGGTGCCTTCAAGGATAAGTGTTGCGCCAACAAGCCAGAGACAATTGACGCTTTAAAGGACAATATTCGTGAAGCCATTGGTAAATACAGCTGCACACAATCGATAAAATTGGACCGATCGTGTAGGCTACTGCATGGCCAGCCGAGGCAGCCATTTGAATGAAATTATTTTCCATTATTAACCGGAAGAATTGTACTTTCAAATAAAAAAAGAAATTTGAGAAAATATTCAGTAGTTTTTCAAAAAAAAAAATTTATTTGGCGGACCATATATTAAAGTCAGTAAGTTCGGAATGTGTAAATCCGGTTAATACAAATAATGACATAATTTTTCCTGCAAAAGTGGCCACATTTTTTTTTTGTACTATTTAATTTCTTGAAAACATAAGTAATAAGAACGAAAATAGAATTTAGTCTTTAACTAGTGCTCAAAATTCAATGTACCAACCATTATCGGTTTCAATAAACTTTAATCATGAGTAACTGCTCATGATGATACACCCATTGATGTTTCTTCTACGAATTTCTTTATTAATTAATAACAAATTATTCATATTTTGTCACTTAGAAACCATTATTCCAGCTGCCATTAATTTAAAATTACACTTGATCTAAAATATTCTGCTCTATTATTTAAATTAGGCAGCGCCAACCGTTTTTATTCTTATTTATTTGTATAGAAATTTTATTAAGAAAACATTTTTTTTCAACAGCGTGAAATACCATAAAACTGGTTATACTGTGTGTGCAAAGTAATAGAATTAAACGAATAAGAAAAAATAAATAAAAAAATTAAAAAAAAAAAACAAAAACAAATATAATTAAGGAACGTTTTATCAAAAGAATTTTTAAGCAAATAACAGCTTTTAGAATCACATAAAAAACACCACGGCCTAGACGCTATGAGTATGACTAAAAGTCGATTATTGTATTGAAGTTTTGACGCAATTGTTACTTAAGCTCCTATTTTACAGAGCTGTAAAGGTATATTTTTTTAAATGTTGGTTACTTGAGTTAATAAAATACGTCATTAACATTTGTTTTTATTGCATTTGGGGTAAAAATTTAGTCAAGAGATGCAGTTAAGTTTTGTTAAACAAAGCAGCTTAGGTTCGTTGACTTCTTTAGTGTTGGCTCTTTTTAGTTCAGTGCATTTTAAAGAACGAGTTCGTTCTTTTAGTTCAATAATTCAGTGCTCGGTTGATTACTTGCAGACGTTATTTGAGGGGTGTCATTAAAATTTTATCTTTTTGAAATAAAGTGCTCAACATATTAACGAAAAAGACATGAACTAAAAACGAAATATGAGTGAATAATAATAACACGTACGAAAAAGAGCCATGAACCAAAAAAAGACGTGAATTAAAAGAAACACAAGCTGCGAAGCTAAAAGGATTTTTTTTGTAGATTTTACAGCTGGTGAAACAGGTAAAGAAAGCTGCTAGAAGAGATCTAACAAAAACAGCGAAAAAAGACAGCTGGACTATCTCACATATAAAGGGTGCTTTTTATAGAGGTACAGCATATTGAAATGGAATAAAACAAAGATACATTTTTAAAATTCACATGAAATTTACTTTATTCGAAAGATAATCTTCTCGCATTATAATTTAAATATGACTGCTATGGCTGTCTCGGACGTAGTCTAATCTGGAGGTCGAGTTGCCCTCAAAGTGGTCAGTCGTTTCGGCTTGAAAGGCATAGAATAGCGGCTTTACATATCGCCACAGAAAATAGTCTAGCGGCGTTAAATCGCACGATCTTGGTGGCCAATTTACGGGTACGAAACGTGAAACTATGCGGTTACCAAACGTTTCAATTGTAGCGCGAGCTGTGTGATATGTTGTGCCGTCTGGTTGAAACCACAGCTGCCGCACATCATGGCTGTTCTATTGATGAACGAAAAAGTCAGTAATTATGGCTCTATAGAGGTCACCATTGACTGTAACGTTCTGACCAGCAAAGTTTTTAAAGAAGTATGGAAGTATAGTCAGTTCTTCTGGATATAAAGGTGTTTCACTTCAAAAACGTTAGTTTTGCTTATTGACGTATTCCCTCATACGAAAGTGAGCTTCATCGCTAAACAAAAAGTGTGCGATGCGTATTTCGAACAGAACCATAATTTTCAAAATAAATTTGCACACTTTTGAAGCGTTGTTCAGGCGTCAGTCTATTCATGTTGAAATGCCAAACTAAACTAAACATAGATCACTTGTCAGCTGACAAATGGCCGCCAGTGTGTTGCCAACTTAAAGCTTTATACCTCCATAAAAAAGCCCGGTATAAAGTGTAGCAGGAACCAAGCAGTTACTGATCGTAGTGGCACATTAAAATCGAATAGTAAATCACAGATGTAAAGATGGAGGGAACATTGTTTGTCACAGACATCGCTGAAGAGATCGAAATATACTATAACAGCCCTACAGAAAGTATAGTACATTGAACATAGCATGTAGCCCTCCCAGTTTAAAATTGAAAAATAATAAAACAACAGGCGAAGATGGTTTACTAGCGGAAACCTTACTAGCAAACATCACAACCGTAGCTGAATTACTACGGCTTCATATCACATCAAACGGATTGCTATATGGAAAGCTTTGAGAAGAAAAGGAGTACATTATAAAATAATCCGCATGCAGAACTCTCTGTACTTCACAACGGGGGTATCAATCAACCATTCCATGCTAACGCTGGAGTAAAGCAGGGATATATACTTTCACCTCTACTCTTCACCATCGTACTGGATAAAATCATGAGCGAGGTCTGTTCACAGACAAGAGGTATGTCATGGAGCTTCGCACAACAACTCGAGGACCTGGATTATACAGATGATATTTGTCTACTCTCACACAAGATCTCCAGCATGTGGTCAAAATTAGATGACCTATAAAGGTTGGCTAGCAATGTTGGACTTGAGCTACATATCAAGAAAACAAAGCCATGAGAATTAACAACAATAACAAAGAAAACATCATACTACAGGTCCAACCAATTGAGTATTTGGATAGCTTCTGCTATCTAGGAAGCAAAATGGCAAAAAACAACGGTGCAGAAATAGACGTTAACAACAGGCTTAACAAAGCAAAAGCGGCATTCAGTATGGAGCAGCTCATATATATCCAGGCAAACTAAGCTCAGAATATTCATCTCATATGTAAAGTCAATTCTGTTTAACGGCAATGACACAAAAGCTACAGGTGTTCACCAACAAGAGCCTTAGAATCATATGCAATATATTCTGGCCTGACACCATAAGCAATAAAGAACTATGGTATTTGCCAAATGAAGAGCCCATACTGAAGCGAATAAGGCGTAGGACCTTAAGGAAAACCTGCATGGTATTACAAGGACTGCACTTGAGTTGAATTCTCAAGAATCAAGGAACCACGGTCGATCAAAATACACCTGACAACGCACAATTATCCAAGAACTAAGGCAAAACAATCTTACATGGAAAGAGGCAAAGACAAGGGCAGCAAACCGTGTAAGATAGAAATGCTTTGGGGAAGTTCTATACTTCCACGTGGAGTAACGGAAGAAACCATATTTGCGGGGTGGCACTATCAACGTTTTTTTTAAATAGTGTGTCAATCATAATAACGAAAGAATATGAGCGCAGGAGAGAAATATTAACGAAAAGAAGCACGAACTAAGAAAATTGTCGTTTAATACCTAGTTGCTGATTTCCATGGCTCGTTGGACAGCAGTTTAAAGAGAAGGCGTCATTGGTAAACTGATATTATTCACGTGTATGAAACTACAGTTTATATTTTTAAAATCAAACACAAACGGTACAGGTTCGAATCCCAGCAAAGACCACGACGAAAAAAATGTAAATGGTTTCGGGTATATAATAAAGAGACATTAACCTCTCCGTAAACAAATTCATCTGAAGAAGCTCCCCTGAACTTCCAGCTTACCTCTGGCGATGTTGACAATCAGCAGACTAATGATCAGGAGGAGTATACATCACCTACTGGGAAAAAATTACAATGATAATTAAGTACCACTACCACCTCTTAGGATATTCACCACTACACACATTCATATGGAGGTGAACTATAGTAGACTAAAACTGAAGCAAACTAATGGATGTTTTATGGAAAGCCAATCTGATCGCTATAATGACTAAAATTTGAAAAAGTTAAAGTTGTCATATCAATATAATATAAAATTATTTATTAAATACGTTCGAGCATATTTTAACAGCTTAACACTTTAAAAAAATAGGTTATAAATAATTCGAACGTAAATACGCAATTTCCTAACAATTCAGAACTTTATCATATCAAGTCAGGTGACATCACCTACTTGTATACAAGTAAATAACAACACCAACCTTTCTTTCTTTCTCTTCATCCACAATATTTATAAAACTTTTTTTTCGTTCAAGTATTTATTTAATTGTGTAGTAATATTTCGTTAAGAGTACTTCAATTGATTTCAAAGATTTCACTAAATAGACCCTCATGATATATTCAGAATGAAGAAACAACGCTATTATTGTATCTGTTATCAATGCTAAAAATTGTAGATTAATTATTGGAAAAATAATTAAAAAATTTTTAGTCGGTCAAACCCGACACTATTATAACCCGTTGCCACAATAACGCTCTCCCGACATTTTTATCCGGTATACCGGGAAGTAAAAAAATGTATATGTTTAAACATATCAGCAGTTTCTGGTTTCATTTTTAGACTCACCTGGTCTAAATTGAATATTAAGCGTATCAATCAACTATTTAAAAAGCACACCCTCCCTCCATCTGTTTGTAAAGGATCCGCTATCTAACGTTTTTTTTTTTTTCAACTAGCGCTTATTTCGTGAATGGTAACAGACAGGAGCTAAGTCTGATTTGACAGATAATTAGTTTTATCCTTCCGCTGAACGAATATGGTTGTGTATACGCTTGAACAACGCTGGGAAATATTGCGACATTACTTTGAAAATCATGGTAATAATGCAGAATCAAAAATCATCTTTTCAGATGAAGCTCATTTTGATCTTGGCGGGTATGTAAACAAGCAAAATTGTCGCATTTGGGGCACAGAAAACCCGCACGCATACATTGAAAAGCCGATATACCCAAGACGAGTCACTGTTTGGTGCGGATTTTGGTCTAGAGGCATAATTGGGCCATTTTTCTTTAAAAATGAGCAAGGAGTGGCCGTTACAGTCAATGGCGATCGTTATCGGGCCATGCTGAATGAATTTTTGTTTACAAAAATTGATGAGGAGGATATTAGCATCATTTGGTTTCAACAGGACGGCGCTACATGCCACACAGCCGAAGCTACACTCAGTGTTTTGCGCCCTGCTTTTGGAGATCGCATTGTCAGCCGCAGAGCTGAAGTCGTTTGGCCACCTCGGAGCTGCGATTTGACACCGTTGGACTATTATTTGTGGGGTGCAGTCAAAGATAAGTGTTACGCCAACAAGCGAGAGACAATTAACGCTTTAAAGGACAATATTCGTGAAGTCATTGGTAAAATACAGCTGCAAACAATCGATAATGTGCTTAAAAATTGGAGCGATCGTGTAGGCTACTCTGCATGGCCAGCCGAGGCAAAAATTTATTTGGTGGACCCTTTATTATGTGCAGTGTATGGTGTATGATTATTCTAAAAAACCCTACCAGTGCAAGTTGAAGTGTAAAGTACGTCAGCGTACTCACTCGTTGTCTTGCCATTTATTTGATGAAATACCTTATTTTGTTTTGGCTTTAATTTTGGGGACTAATTGTCAACTAGTTAATACGTTTGCTACATTAAGTTTAAGTTGGACTGCAGTAGTAATCTATACTATGTGATCAGTACACCAAAATGTAACGACTTTTTAGCTCACATAGCTTTACGTGTTTGTGAAGAGTAGTTTTTTTTTTAAATTTAGTTTTAATAATTTGTTTTTTAATTATATAGTATATGGTGTTCATTTGTCGATGTGGCTAACCTTTAACACTCATTTTGATTGTTTTATTCAACTTTAATTTGTTTTAAAGTAAAAATAATTATTTTAAAACGATAATGAAACACATGCTGCTTATCTCTGTATCTCTGGTTATTGTTATCAACTGTTCTGGTTAAAAATAAGTTTTTTTGTTTGTGCACTACAGATATAATTAAAATCTATTCAATAATATTATTACTTCACGTCGTTAGTAACTATTCGTTCTTAAGAAATCACATAATTCGTATACTTAACTGAGTACTGTTAACTAGAACAGTTATGAGTTTATCAGCAAGTATGTCACCGATTGACTTCTTTTGAAGAAATATAAAATCGGCTTTAAAGTTGGAGAGTCTTAGTTAGTTAGTTACGGCGGGTAGCCAGAAAACGTCCAGTCCACCTGGGTCCAATATTAATCACACTGTGATGCCTATCAGTAATCCAGAAAAATAACAACCTACATGTCCGCGTCTCGGTCCGAACCAACCAGACGGATGCACAAAAAAAGAGAACCTGCCGATATTCACATCAGCCAGATCCGATAAGGCTTTCAGAAACGGACTGCCAAGGAAAGCAGTCCTAATGTCATTGAACGGCAGACCCAATCTTTTAGCATGCGCACCAACCACCCAGTGCCCATTAATCACAGCCGCGAGAGTTCGGAGCATCCCCATAATAAACTCCGAGCGGCTTCGATCATATAGGGACCAGATTTATCTAGATACAGAGCACGTGGGTTCGTCATCCCACCGTAGCTGTGCCCTGCCCAACATGCACCTCAGGGCCATAAGTCTGTAAGAGGAGAGTGGCATCCCAACTGAGTGGTCAGCGGTCAGTCTTCACATTCCTAAGGAGAGAGCCCACCCTCGCAAGTCCATCCGCCACACAGTTCCCCCGGGTGTCCGAGTGACCCCTTACCCAGATAACTCCAGGCCTGAATGTCTCGCCATCTCGTTCAGAGATGCCCGGCATTCGCACACCAGTCGCGATGTCAAGTAGACATCGGGGAGCGCCCTCATCGCAGCCTGACTGTCCGTACAGATCCGATATCACTGTCATATACCCCGTAGTACATCAACCAGTCCGCTGCCCTCTTTATCGTCGAGACCTGCATCTATAAGACACTGCAGTGGTATGGCAGTTTAAAGGATTCCCTCACCGCGTATACAGGAACAAAGACACCGCCCCCAACCCCTTCCGAGGGTTTTGATCCATCCGTGTATTCCTCAACAGAACCGGGTCCAATTACCGGCTCTGGTGAGAAGGGTTTGGGTGTGCAGTAATCTATTCCATCAGGGATCGTACCCAAATACATAAAGATGGCCGCATGCGCGTAGACCCTGTCCGACCATGCCCCCTGCCATCTTCAACCTTATCGCAGACATGCCTGCCATCTGCCTAGCCATAAGGTCCGCTGGAAGTCAGTTCAATAGTACAAACAAGGCCTTCAAAGGAGTGGACCTAAGCGCATCTGTAATCATCAGTGCTCCACTCCGCAAAATTCTGCAATATGTTGATTTCTCCAGAGACCTCCACCATACAGCCGCACCATACATAAGTATAGGCTTGACCACCGGGTTAAAAATCCAATTGGAACTCGTAGGAATTAGGCCCCAGGACTTTACAACGGCCCTACTACAGGCATACAGCGCAACATTCGCCCTCGCCGCCCTCGCACGTGTTTTTTGGAGCCAGGATAGCTTGGAATCCAGGATTATCCCCAGATACTTCGCGCTATCGGACAGCGCCAGCTCAACGCCGTGTAGACGCGGTAGGGGAAACGACGGAACATTGTACCTGCGCGTGAATAGTACCAATTCCGTCTCTCCCGGCTTAACGTTTAGCCTTCTATTAGTACTCCACCGATTGAGAAGGCCTAGAGATGTTTGCGGGCGCTGCGACAATGTGTCAAGATATTTTCCTGACACAGCCACAGCAACATCGTTCGCACACGCTTCCTCACGAGCAAAGTGTTAACGGTCAAATTCCACAGGAGAGGGGAAATAACTCCCCATGTGGAGTGCCCCTTTCAGCCACCCTGTAGACGGTAACTGACCCCATAATGGAGACAACGACCCTATTGGTCAGGAGTCTCCCTAGGAATCTTACCACAGGCCAATGAAGAACATTCAGTGCAACCAGAGCCGACCCAATCGCCTTAATTCCCCTTCTATATCCAGGAATGCCACTAGAGTGGCATTGTGTTCGAAGGCATTTTCAATATACCACACAAGTGAGTGAAGCGCAGTCTCATAAGATCTGCCCCTAGTGTGGGCGTATTGGGGCGCAGATAATAGGTCAGGTTCTCTAGAGTCTTCAGAAGAGAAAAAGATAGGCTGATGGGTCTGAAGTCCTTTGGACTCGCCTTCTGAATAAATACCACCCTGCACACGGTCCAAGGCTCAGGATTATAGGAGCGCCTTAAAAGATCAGAAGTTTTTCTGAGACGGGATTTGGAAATTGACTCAGAGGCGAGGAAGAGATGTAAGCAGTGATTTAATAAACTATTTAGGTAAACATTTGATTATGTTAGAATTCGGTAAAAATTTTGGATACAAAAAAATTAAATGTCATATCTCAATTAGACCAAAAATGTAGCGATCTGTGTAGGGCATTAAATGGTCTAACTTGACCAATCATTATTTATTTCTAATTAACAATTGCTGCCTTTAAGTACAAATAAATATTTTATTTCTATCTAGACATAGGTTAAAGGGTATTTCAAGGTCAACTATTTATAAAATATTGATGCGTTTTATTAAAGCCATGTTATTTTCACTCAATACTGTTATTTTTTAAATTTTAATAAAGTATTCATTTATTTGGCAAAGAAAATTGAAATTTATTTTTATTTCATTATGATTTATAATGATTATTTTATATTTTTATTGTTTTATTTTGTTATAAAAAAAGAGTAGGTAATAAAACCAACAAAAACCAACAAGTGTTTAACTTGTTAACAAGTTATATTTGGTTTGTAAATTATCGCAGTTAAACAATTGAAACTGAGAATTGAAAATAAAATAAGAAATGTAATAAATAAATTAATTTAAATGGAATATTTTTATTTAATATTATTATTTTTTATTTATATAATAGTTAGCATAAGCTATGAACCTAAAAAATTTTATTGAATAGGTGCAAAGGTATGAATGAAGGGATAAAAAGTGTGCTAAACAAAATATATATATAAGCTACTAAATACGAGGGCGGATTGATATTGAAGCTACTGAAGTAGGAAAAAGCATTTTTTTTTTTCAAAAACCATTCATTTATCATCACTTAGTAAGACGATTTTGCAACTTTTTTATACCATCTGCATAATACAATTTTGGGAACTCCTCAAGATACGCATTAGTTTCGGTAATCACTTCTTCGTTTGAGATGAATCTTTTTCCTGCGAGCCATTTTTTCAAGTTTGGAATCAGGAAAAAGTCACTAGGGGCTAAATCTGGACTATAAGGTGGATGATCAACCAATTCGAAGTGGATTTCTCGCAGTTTTAGCATCGTATCTAATGCTGTGTGAACCGGTGAGTTGTCTTGAAGAAAGAGCATTGTTTTCTTGTATAAATGTGGTCGTTTTTCCTTGATTGCATCAACCAATTGATCCAATAATGCACGATAATACTCTCCTGTGATTGTGTATCCCTTTTCAAGATAATCGATGAGCAATATTCCGTGTGCATCCCAAAATACAGTGGCCATAACCTTGCCAGCCGATTTCGCTGTTTTCGTCTTCTTCGGAGCACTTCGACCAGCGCTCACCCATTGCTTCGATTGATTTTTGGTTTCAGGTGTGTAGTGATGGACCCACGTTTCATCAACAGTTATTAATCTACGCCAAAAATCAGCAGGATTATGCTTTATCATGTCCAAACACCGCTGTGAAGTGACCTGTCGAACTCGTTTTTGTTCAACATTGAGCAAACGCGGCACCCATCTTGCCGATAGCTTTTTCATATGCAAATGTTCATGCAAAATGTTGAGCACACGTTCATATGATATGTTTACCATTTCAGCAATTTCACGGATTGTGACCCGGCGATCATTCATAGCGATATCGAGGATTTTCTTGATATTTTCTCCAGTAACCAACTCTTTTGGCCTTCTTGTTGATGCTATTGTTGCAGTGCCTGTTCGGCCCCGTTTTAATTCAGCAATCCAATATTTTAGTATATAATCTGACGGAACAGATTCGCCGTAATGTTTATCAAGCTTTTCTTTGCCTTTCAAATAATAGCGTTTAATCACTACACGAAATTCACTTTTTTCCATTTTCCAAGAAACACAAAAGTTGCTTACTTCAAACGACTACAACAAATAAACTAATCAATGAATTTGGCTAACATTTTAACAACTGACGTTTGACAGATCGTAATTTTTAAGAAAGAAAAAGTTTTTGTGTTTGTGCTGCCATCTAGCGCTAGGTAGCTTCAATGTCAATCCGCCCTCGTAGATATGCATACGTGTAAAATAAAAAGATATCCTTTTTTCGAAAAAAAAATCCACTGATTTTAAACAAAATATTTTGCTGGGTTATACTGGTATTTAAATAATTTTATGATCTAATTATGTACACGTTTTTGTTCTTTTACCTTAATTTCTTTTGTGAGTTTAATCATGTGACAATAAACTTATTCATCATACTAATTTTAACTCATTTATTAATATTTTTATAAAGTTTATATTTGCTTTTAAATTCATTCAATATTATTGTAATCATCGCTATGAGAGTTTTTAGTGTCAAAATTTATAAGAACGCAGAAAACAGCAAGAAAGTTATAATCGTTCAGACTCGACTTATGATACGCTATACAACAATATACTTATTTATGTTTTAATCCACTAAGTCAGTCATGCACAGTGTTGCTACTGAAAAATTTTAATTCTGCCAAAAAAATCTTCAAAAATCTACCAAAATCGGTTTGAGCCTATCAACTTTAAAAAGCATTTAAAAACATCCTATCGAGATGAGTAAAATTGTTTACTAACATCTGGACATGTGCTACTGTGAGTGTCAAAATAAAACTGTTGTAATAAAGTATTTTTTTGACATTGACAGAACTGTGGCCATAATTTAAAAAAATGTGCTTAGTCAAAAATGTTGCCACGAACTTGTGGCTATAAACTTTTTGACATTGACTTCGCCTAAAAATCAGAACTGTGGCCAACAATATCAGATTAGTCAAAAATGTTGCCAGCAACTTGTGGCTATAATCCTTTTGACATTGATTTCGTCTAAAAATCAGAACTGCGGCTATAATTTATAGAAATCAGCTTAGCCAAAAATGTTGCCAGCAACTTTTTGACATTGACTTCGTCTAAAAATCACGACTGCGGCGATAATTTATAGAAATCTGCTTAGCCAAGAATGTTGCCAGCAACTTTTTGACATTGACTTCGCTTAAAAATCAGAACTGTGGCCAAAAAAATCAGCTTAGTCAAAAATGTTGCCAGCAGTTTGTGCTATAATCTTTTTGACATTGACTTCGTCTAAAAATCACTACTGCGGCCATAATTTATTGAAATCAGAACTGTTGCTATAAAGTATGTTACTACAATCTTTTTGACATTGTCTTCGTCTAAAAATCACGACTGCTGCCATAATTTATTGAAATCAGAACTGTTGCTATAAAGTATGTTACTACAATCTTTTTGACATTGTCTTCGTCTAAAAATCACGACTGCTGCCATAATTTATTGAAATCAGCTTAACCAAAAATGTTGCCAGCAACTTTGTGACATTGACTTCGCCTAAAAATCAGAACTGTTGCTATAAAGTATGTTGCTATGCACATAAACATATGAGTAGTAGTAGCTCTAAGTATGAGTACGAGGTTTGATTCATACTCAGTGCTACTTATACTTATGATTCAACGTTATTGTTGGTATGAGTGAGTATGAGTAGTTGAATTTGAATGTTGTGCACTCTTTTGTACTTAAAAATTCATGAGTGAAGATGAGCAGAAAAAGCGATTCATTGCTGATTTCTGGGCCATAACAACGAATTTAGGCCAAAAGAAATTTGCAATTATTGAACCATAGATATGTAGACCGATAACGCTGCCAACCTAAAATTGACATCAAACTGTGACCTTTTCGCGATGCATGTTAAAATTCATGTGGATTTATACGTTGTCGTATCCATTCACCTTGAGATGAGACTCACGGATGAAGCATGCAGATAGTTGCCTAAGCGGAACACTGATTATGGTAAAACAGTTTTGTCATTTTCACCTATTTTTAAACGCTACATGCATCTACTAACTGAATAATTGACAGCCAATTTGGTAGATGTCCATTCAACAACACGGCCTGAAAGTGCACTATAGAGGAGTAGTAGTTATAAAAGCAAAAACCTACGAAGGCAAAAATATTTTAGTAATAAAAGCATGTTTCTGCAAAGTTATACAATTTAACTTCAATTTATTACCCTAGTTTTCTATTATACTTTAAATACAATTTGAGAAACTATTTTAAAACAATGATTTAATGTTTTTAAATAAATCGTGAAAATAACATTACTTTTCATCATTCAATTCAGTAATCAATTAATTTTTAGCTTTTAACACCTGATACTTCAATTTAATATTTACTCTTTTTACACAAACTGGTTCCCTCCGTATTGAACTTGTACGTGCACTTGGTCGTGCTTGTTCTGCTATATTATACATCGATTACATGGTATGAGTACAAGTATTTGTTATTTTAATTAATTAGTTATCGATTGTGAAAAATAATAGTTAAAATTATATATTACCTCTCTTACTTATACCCTCTCTTTAACTCTGTGTTAACTGTCGGTAACACAATACATATTTAATAGCATCTATGATAGACAGACAGCTCCTCCCTAATCAACTCTTTAAAAATATTCATACACACCCTTTTAAATCAACAACACACATCATGTGTATGAAGAATTTTGTGAAAAATCCATTCAAATACGTTGTTAAGTACGATATTGTAATAATTTATAGAAAAGCTGCAGAGGCTTAAAGGAATAATTTGTTTATAGTTTGATCGAGGTCATAACGCACTATGATCATATATGTACACAACATCGAATCGAGGCCACGAATAAAGCCAGTTATTCTCTTCAGTGAGAGAATAAGTAGAAATATTTTGTTTCTCCGTCACTCCTTTAGGGAGCATATTAGTTTTCCAAGAAGCATCTACCACCTTGTTTCAGTTTCAATAATTAAGTTGATATGTATTTAGCTCATCTCCATATGATTGTGTGTAGTGGTGAAGATCCTTGCTAAGTTGTGGTGGTGGTGATCACTACTAAGCATTGTAATTTTTTTTCAGTAGGTGGCGCTTTATTCTAATCATTTGTTTGATTTTTATTACCATCGCCGGAGGTAAGCTGTCTGGAGGAAATTTTTTTTTTAAACACTCGAAACCACAATTAAATTACTTTTCGTCATGTCCTCTACTGGCATTCGAACCTAAGCCATTGGTTTTGTATGCCTGCGCTCTAACCATTTCACCACGCTGCCCCTAGGAGTTACTATAGCCCCTCCAAGTAATATAATTTTGTGAGCTGAAATACCAGGGCACTCACAAAGTACATGTTCAGATGTCACGACATATTTACATCGGGCAAAATCTACACTGATCAGTGTCAACATTACCTATATTATACTGATGGTATTAAAAATTATAGTGCCTGGTAAATAGATCCATTAATACTCTTAATTCACATTTGTTGAGCAGTAGCTGCCTTTTTGATTTACTGCCTTTGAGCATTATTCCAAAGTCGAAAGAATTCTTTTTCAACCCAGCAGCTAATTATTTCCCTTCCGTGTACAACAGAAACATAAAAAATTGCTGAGGTCCAATAAAAACCCATCAAAGTTTCCCTATTTGTTCATGTACCGGAAACTAACATGGCGTAAACCTCTTGTGAATACCAAGTTAAAAGGTATCAGATAGTCCATTGACCTTATGTTGCAGGCTGACAAAGCCTTTGATTTTCTCCTTAGATTTTCTCTAACAAAAATGAGGATAGCGTTACTCTCGGCCTCGAAAAATAAAGGATATTTGCCCATAGGCTAATACCCTTTGGAAATGAAAACCAACCACACTGTTGCTAGTTTCGCCTCGAGTTTGTTTTAATCCATCGGTAAACAAAATTAGGGCTGCGATGTTACGCCACTAAAAATTTCTGCCCAACATCGAAGTGTGGGACGTGGCAAATAAACGCTATTTTCTCATGTACACTACCATGACGTCAGCCTTCAAGCTGGAGACACTTGGCATTCTAAGAGGGCTTTATAGGCCTTCTTCACAACTCAATTGTGCAAATAAGGCCATACTCCTTCGGGCATTACATTTTTAAATAAATTTCTGAATTATGAGTTTAATGCAAAGGAATAAATAAAAGAAAAGATTTTTTTGTTGATTACCAAATCGGTGTGGGACCCATAGGCTCATTGTAAGAATAAAATTTTTTATAAAAAGCGTATATGGCTGCAGTTGGGCCTGGTTTTGATTGATTTGCAGACGATGTCTTTTCGTTTCGGCGAATTCTGAACATGTTTATGGTTGATAGCATGGTTGGGCTCGGTAAGCAACTTAAGAACAAAGCCCTTCCACATGTGCTCTTATATGGTGCGAATGAGCTGTATCCCGGAATTAATGTTGCCAAGCGCATCTAAATACAACGATTGCTTTGGCTAAAACATCCTAGTGGAATATGGACACGAACGTTGAATGCCGAAAGACATTGAATGACAATAAGGATGGTAAGCGCAGACACGTTAGACCGAAACTCCAGTAAAAGGCCCAAGTAGAGGAAGATGTGAAAATCTGTGCTAAAATAAACTCAAGACAGCACGCAAATTAAATGCTTGGAGTTCATTTCCTATGCAGGCCAGAACCAACAGCAGGTTGTATAGACGACATAAAAAATAAAAAAATTAAATAGTGTTTTAGGATCCACTTGATATGGTTTCAGGACTTAATTGACATACAGGAAAACCATATCGATAAAATGTGTACTTCCAGAAGGTAATAAATTTGTAACAGTAAGCTTCCAAGCTTATAAACAGAGAAATCAAAAATATGCAGTTGCATGTCTTTTTCATGCAACCAATCAATCGGATGTAAGATATCCATCCGTTTCAGGATTTTTTACGAGTTTTCGCAACGATTTGTTAATGTATATTTTGCTTATAACAGCATTTGTTTGCATATTACAGCATTTTTTCAGTATTTTGAAGCGTGTTTTCGACATTTTTCATATTTAAAGTGAATTTTAAATCTTTTTAGAGCATATTTTGAATTTTTATGCTAAAACACGTTTTTACAGTGAAAACAAATATAAATTTAGATATTTTGTAACTTACGGATTTTTGGATTTTATATTGCGATATGTATGTATGTTTAAAAACGATATTGAATTGTAGAATTAAACTGTTTTCTACCAACAAAGAAAAAATGTTTGCCTTTTTGGAGCATATTTTTACAATTTTTAATCATATTTTTTGATTATTTTATGCACATATTTTAGGTGCATATTTCTGGTATCCCTGATTATTATAATAGAAGTAAAGAGCAGATGGTTAACAAATACAACTTGCGAGTTTGCTTAAAGGATTTTACCTGGTTGTAAGATAGACAGTAGTAATTGGACTCAGTATCTAAGTTGTTCGGACCGTATTCATATCCATTTTTAATACACTTGTTGCTGTGTTTGCTAAACTCAAATCAACAATCTTTAAACACTTACTAAGCTGGTTTGTGTCAAATCGTGTCAGTGCTTGAAAGTTTGCTGATCTGAACTTAACAAATATGGTACCAAGTGTATTAAAGACACTTGCCGGGTTTTCATTATGAACGCGGCCGTTAAGAGTTGTACTAATGTTGAAATAAGTCTTGGGTACTCATGACAGAAGCTCAGTTATTTTTCATAGAAGGTTTCCCAAAAGAACAGTATGCAAGTACACCCGACTTATTTACTTTCTGACAAAAGAAGCACGAAAAGACTATGACACTTCGTTTGTGCGATCGAAGTGAATGAAGAAATGTTTGTAAGATGTTTTTCGAAAACTCATATTTGGCCAAACTTTAGTTGCGTTCTGCAGGCTTACTGTACGTTATGAGGTTAACATTTTGGCACAGATCTGACGGCGATTACACTAATAATTTATGTTTTTGTTTCTTAGAATAAGACTTTATTTGAGTCTTGCAGACTTACTTTGCTTTAAGAGGCTAACATTTTGATTTTATTTCACTTTATTAGAAGTGTAATTGCCTCTTTTGCTCTTTATATTAATTTAAGGGAAAAATTACCTTGTGATTCAAAAATTAAGTATTCAAGCATCTATTAATTTTTTTTTTGAGTTACTTCCCGACTAAAGTCACAGTGGGCAAACTGTTCTAGCGCATTAACAAATAATTCGCATTGAGTTTCGACTTCAGTAGATCTATGTTTAGATAATAGTTTTAACTAAAAACGAAATATATATGTTTCATAAACCGCTGACTAGAGTTTAAACATTGGTTAATTGTATTTACTCCAAGATTGTGATACGAGTAGATGGAGTTATGTCCCAAGTATAATATTAATTCTTTTCCAATTCTGCGTATATTCCACTAACGTTCAATGATAAGCTTATTATGTAACTTATTTGTATGGATTTCAGCATTAAATATAATTAATATTTAGATGGATTTTCCTAAATTTTGAGCCATCCAATATGCCTGCTATTTACATCAAAAACTATGTATCATGCTCTTTCATGAAGGATGGTTGAAATGCATTTATGACATACAAAATATATTGATTTGCCTATTAAAATAATAGATAATTTTAATTTATGGATATGTAAGAATTGTGCTGGAGGGAGGAATCCTACAAATTGTTTTAATCTTATTAAAATATTAGAAACACATCCAATTAGGCTTCGATATATTATTTAGCTATATGTCAACAGAGGGCGCCAGGACTATTAAATTTTTCTTTCTAAGTTTTGGCAATTCTAATTAGAATTGATTCATTAAGTTTTAATATATCACGACTAGATGGCGACCGATTTAACAGCTGTCAAGTGATTTATTCTGAGTTTGGTTTGGCAATTTATCATGAATAGACTCACGCCTGAACAACGCTTGCAAATAGTGCAATTTTCATTTCTCATAAGTGAATTTTTTTTAGCGATGAAGCGCACTTCTGGTTGAATGGCTACGTCAACAAACAAAACTGCCGCATTTGGAGTGAAGGTAATCCTCAAGTGTATGTGGAAACACCGTTACATCCAGAAAAACTGACTGTTTGGTGCGCTTTATGGGCTGTTAGAATCTTTGGTCCGTACTTTTTCAAAAACGATAGTGGCCAGAACGTTACAGTCAATGGTGACCGGTATAGAGCCATGATTACTAACTTTTTCATTCCTGAATTAAATAACCATGATGTTCAGGAGATGTGGTTTGAACAAGACGGCGCAACATGTCACACAGCTCGTGCCACAATAGATTTATTGAAAGACACGTTTGTTGACCGCCTAATTTCACGTTTTGGACCTTTGAATTGGCCTCCAAGATCTTGTGATTTAACACCGCTAGACTACTTTCTGTGGGGCTATGTAAAGTCATTGGTCTATGCGGTAAAGCCACAAACGCTTGACCATTTGGAAGGCAATATTCGCCGTGTTATTGCCGATATACGGCCACAAATGTTGGAAAAAGTCATCCATAATTGGATGTCCAGATTGGACTACATCCGCGCCAGCCGTGGCGGTCATATGCCAGAAATCATATTTAAAATGTAATGCCACAAGATTATCTTTCGGATAAATAAAATTCATGTCAATCGAATAATCCATCGTTGTTTTATTGCAACTTAAAATTCTATACCTCTATAAAAAACACCGTTTAGATTTCTTGCATATCTTTGTCTCAGCATTTTCTGGTTTTTATTTATTTTTAGTACTAATGGCAACTCGATTACACTATACACTATGGGACAAAAATTAATAAAACTGAAATACGTGTACAAAAGTGATCAACAATGAATACTGAAAACATGATATACTCGAATCGTGATTCATGAATTCTTATACTATACTCATTCATAGGCATTCGAATATGAAAATTTGAATTTGAATAGCCAATACTTAAGTATGTATATTCATAAATACTTATGATTATTCATGGATTGTGCGAATCATTTATGAGTATTATGAGTACTTTCTGAGAAATTAATAAATGCTATGAGAATGAGTAGCTATGAGTATGAGTATGACGTTTGAGCGCATCAAAATTATTATATGCGGTACAGTTTTATTTAAAGGTGAGAAAATTTTCTGTTCTTTGTAGACCAGTGTAATTTGACTTATAATCTCGTTTTTCATCTACATATCTATCTAAAGGAAACATTTCTGGCATTATAATAAAATCTTCATTTAAGTTGACAAAAGAATTCAAAGAATTTTTCACTCTTATCTGTTGTAATAAGAAATCCATATAAAGTTTTATCTCTTCTTTACTTCTATTGTAAATGAAATGCTGACTAAGTAAGTAAGTCAGTCAGTCAGTCAATCACACATACCGAGATTCACTAACAGAAATGGAATGCATTTTGCAACGACTTTCCTTTTCGTTTGAATTGCTTTTGCAATGCAATGGCATATACGAGCTATCTACAGATTCAACGCATTTAAATATTTGCTTTTTACAATATTATCTTCATCATCACCATCATCATCATCATCGTCTCCATATCCATGGTTTGTGTAGGTGTTACAGTTTTTTTTCCTTTTTTTATTGTTGAAATATTTATTTTAGAAACTTTTTCCCCCTGATGCGTACCTACAGGTGCTAAAAATGCGATAACCTCCATTTGATGTTTGCATGTAAAATACTGACCCCCATACGAAATCAGAATAAGAGAGAAAAAATCTGAAATATTTTACAAGATAATAAAAACGCGTGAAATAATAATAAAAATGAGGATAAGCACTATTTTTAGGGGAATGTACTCATACTTATATGACTGAGAAATAATAAAGTCATTTTATGGAGCATGACGTAAGACTGTATGAAAATATATGCAGATTAGCGCTATTAAAAGGTATTACGCATGGCACCCCTCTTCATAAATCTGAAACTAGCGTACTAAGCTCAGCACTAGTCTTTCAAGCACAAATTAGGGGCAGTCGCTGTCAATACGATGGTTTGTTAGAGTTGTGTACTATTGCCTCTACTCTTTATTACCTATGAATGTGCAGGTTGAACTGAAATATCTCGACTATGCTGCAGGTTATAATCCCCTTTTATTTTTCATTATCCTTTTAGAAGGTTCTTTACTTGTGGTCTGGCTTGGTTTCAAAACGACACTTTGTGGGTAATTTTAGTTGATCTTGTCTTGGTTAATTAGCCAATTTACCTGCCTACCTACCTAAGATAGAAAAATTCATAACTGGCTACATAACTCAAAAATATAAATACCAAATGCTGGAATGTAGAATCGAACGCAATCAGCTTTCTTGGTTTCAAAATAGACTGGTATACAATAGACTGGTGCACGATGTTAATTGTGAATAAAACAAAAAGTTTTCTAGAGAATTATCTTAATATTTTTTGTTTCGATAGAAGGATCTATGACAATTATGTGTGAAACAAAATATCGGCCAAATACTCGCCTCGGTTTCAGTGCCATACCTCTATCGGTCGGTCCATATTTTCAAAGACTCTGTGACATAATTGAGGTTCAATGTCGTTAATGTGCCAATTTGTCTCATCCTTTAGTTCCTGAAATGTTCTTGGCTTATTCACGTACACTTTTTCTTTTAAATATTTCCAAAGAAAGTCCAACGATGTCAACGATGGCCAATTGACATCGCCACAGCATGAGATAACACGGCCATTGAATGTCTCGCGCAAAACAGCCATTGTTTCGTTGGTTGTGTGCAAGTGACATCATTCTGTTGGAACTACATATTGTTCAGGTCCATATCCTCAATTTCTTGCCATAAGAAGTTCATTCTTATCTCGCGATAGCGAACACCATTCACAGTAACTGCTTGGCCGACCTCATTTTCGAAGAAGTACGGCCTTATGTCGCCGCCAGCCCATAAATCGCACCAAACAGTCACTCTTTGTGTATGCATTGGCTTTTTAACAATCGCTCATGGATTCGCATTTGTCCTAATGCGACAATTATGCTTGTTAACAAAACCACTGAAAAAAAAGTGTGCCTCGTAGCTAAAGTTGATTTTTTGGTAAAGCCACCACTCACTTCTGTCAGTTCAACTAATCATTCGGCGTATCGGCGAAATTGAAATGGTCAGTAGGCTTCAGCTCTTGGGTCAATTGTTAATAAAAATTCGCATTAGTGATGTTCAATTGTTGGGCATGACCACGACTCGAGATTGATGGATCTTCTGCCTATTGACGACGCTTGAAATGGTCAGTAGGCTTCAACTCTTGGGTCAATTGAACCATTTGAGCGCATAAATTCAAATTTTTATTCAAAATTCGCTTTAATGGTGTTCGTGAGATGTTCAATTATTGGGCACCACGACGAGTCAAGGTTGACGGCTCTTCTGCGTATTGACGACGCTTGAAATGGTCAGTAGGCTTCAGCTCTTGAATTAGTTGAACCTTTTAAGCTTGTAAATTTAAGTTCCTATTCAAAATTCGCGTCAGTGATGTTCGTGAGTGAGAGCATTGTTTTCCGCAAAACGAACTGGGCGAGCATGCACGGGTGTTTTTGCATTTCCAATAGGCCCACAATTCTATTATAAATATGCTGACAAAAAAAACCTCAAAGTGCACGAAGTGAATTTTTATTTGACCGCCTATTTTCGTAAAAGGCTTCAACAATCTTAACGCTCTGCTTACCTGTGTACCTCTCCAAGGTTGAATTTGTCAAACACTGAAACAAATAAATGTCATATTAAGTTGGGCAATAAACTTGACGTTAAGGTGTGACTCACAATTAACATCGTGCATAATGGTTGGACCGACCACCTTTTACAACAAGTATACCATATCTTGGCTAAAGACCAGATCTTATTTGCCCATATTGTAAAAAGTGTGTAACTTATTCTTAAACTTATTATAGCAAATAAAGAAGAAGATGTGTAGCTGTAAACGAGACATGGATCCTGTACAATACGCAAAAGACTAAAGACCCATCAATACCTATCATGTAAACATATGCCAAAGAATGCAAAGTTTTACCTTAGTCAGCTAACAAGATACAAATTTTTCTTTAATTTTTTAGAAAAGTATTAAAATAGTATTACAACACTATCCATAAGACTAAACTAATCCGGCAGATACGCTATCGCATTTAGAAAATATGCTGCATCATTATTTATTTCTCCTTTGGGCTATTTTTTCTCATTGGCACTTCCTTTCTTAAAATGCATAAAATTACCATCACTAATCAACGATAGTTAGTGTTGGGAAAAACGAGCATTAAATAGCATTTTTTTAATTTTTTGAACTGCCACTATAAGATGATAAAAGCCCTTTAATTCCATAGTTTATGGAGCGTAGATTTATCATAACGAATTGCCACATAAAAGTACTCGTACCCACCGCTAAAGGATGCCAACAGAGTTGACCTAATGATCTCTTTTAAAACTTCCGGCCACCGTGAAAAGGTAAAAAAAAGAAATGGAAAATAAAATATCACCATACTGAGGTGTTCGGTTACCTAAAAAATAAATGAAAAACCATGCAAAGGTGTGTACATAGAACAACAAGAGCAAAAACAAAAAAGTAACCCCAAACTGACATGACAATTGTCATTTGGTGAAGGTGACAAAAGATAACGAGAAAATAATAATTTGTTTTAAATAATAGACAATTTGGTCGATTTGCCGACACTAATATATTGTGAAATGCTTTTATTTTTTTTGTGCATTTTATTACTCAGAAGCCAATGACATAATGTCATGGATTTTAGTTTTTTATTCGACCTTTTTTTTAAGCAGTTGTTCAATATGAAACGATGACCAGCTAAATGTTAATACCGATGGATAATTTAAGCGTTAGTATGTAGTTTCCTGGCTTGATTTTTTTCCCACATTTAATCGCATTAAAATTTGTTTGTTTATATATCAAACCGTAAACCAGTTGATTCCATCTATTAAATATACTAGAAAATTGGTACAAGACAATTGAAATTCCCGAAGGATATTTTATAGATGCTCAGAACAAATAGCTCAAATATAGTTTTATGTGGGACATATTTAAGACATTGTCGCTTATCTTGTCATTAATATCAATATATTATTACCTATAAGACAGATTTAAGCGTAATATACGCAAGTGTAATTTGCAACAGACTTTTGCAACATTATCGTTAAAGACAAAAATTCTTCCGTAAATGTGCTTAAGTTTTTTGAAGACTTCGTTAACGAAAATCCCATCAAAGATGGGAAGATCTCATCAAAGATGATAAAATTTATGATTTTTTTAGTCCTTAAGTATTTTCTATTAAGCCGGTATTTCGATAATACAAGGGCATCGAAAAAGAGGTTTAATTTACATTTTCATAATACTCGTATTTTTATGCAAACTCTTCGGATGCCATCGGCATAGCCTTATTTTTCACATAGCCCCAAGAGTTTGATAGTCAATTGTAATCGCCTCCTCGAGAAAACTTTTCACTCAAAAAGGCAATGACATGTACCGGTAATTGTGTAGCACTTAACGCCGTCGTTTTGAAAATAACCATCGTCCACATCAATATCTTCAATTTCTGATCTAAAATCGTTAATCATCGTTTGATAGCATAATCCATTAACCGTAACGGTTGCTAAGGCAACCAACCGGACCAAAAACCGAAAAGCAATCACACGTTGAGGATGGAGAGATTTTTAAACAATGACTCTTCGATTGTTCGAGCCCCAAATGTGAAAAGTATGCTTGTTATCCTAGCCTTCGAAGTGAAAATGGGCTTCGTCACTCCAGATGATGTTTTAATGGAATTCCGAGCCAGTTTGATGTATTTCAGGTGAAGAAACGGCTTTGTTTATGATCATTAAACATAAGTTCTTGTGTTAAATGATTTTTGATTTTTTATGCGAAATGTATGAACTTTCTGATCTGTGCTTCACCTCTGTTTGGGGTTCCCAGATGGGTATTTACGTCAAAGATTTTTTAATTAATATATTCTTGACAAAGTATAAATTATTAAAAGAACAGGAAATTGGCTGAGATCTCAGAATTGAATAATAATTCTGAAGAAAGCTAGGTATTAAGTGTAGTCTAGCTTGCAATTCTGTAGACCATTAATAATAACTTTAGGGTGGCGCAGACATACAATTCAAACGGCCTTGTTCGAATCACAGCAGAAGACATTACAAAAAAATTAAAAATTGAAATTTTGAGTGCTTCCTTCCTCCAGATAAATCCACCTAAAAAATCCCCCCTGACCTTCTAGCTTACTCTGGCAATGATGACGAACATCAAATGAATGATCAGGAGAAAGAGCTACCTATTGAAAAAAATTACAAGGCTAAGTAAAGATCACCACCACCAGAACCTAGCTCACCGGTGACCAGTCCTGGGCCGTTATTGGCCGAAACTGGAGGCGGCACGTGTTTGTATTTACACTCACGTGTCACTAAGCCTGACTGGAGGAGCCACAGGCATTCCGATCTCTGCCCGATTGTTGGGTAGGCCCCTTTGTGGGAGCTTCGTGGTGGCTGTGGTTTAGACTTAAAGTGCAGGCAGAGTGCGAGCTGGGTGTGGTGTTGCATCTCTTCAACCGGGTGCTGTGACCCATAATATGGCAGGAGTTTAGATAGTCTCCGACTCCCTACTAGGGTGTGAAGGTTATGAGTGTCCTAACAACACGCCTTCTAATTGGTACTCACTTCTAATATTCACTCGTGGGTATCTAGAGGGGGGGAGGTGGCGTTGGTGGACGCATCGTATTCACTCGTGCCATTGGGGCACCGTGGGGTATGCCGCACGGCGAAGACTCCCGTACACCCAAATGACACCAGAACTTAGCAAGGATATTCACCACTACATACAATCATATGGAAGCTAGCTACAGTAGATTAATCATCTAATCAGCTTGAAAATCAACTTGAATACCGAAACTGATACAAATTAGCAATAGATGATTTGTAAAAAGCCCATATGCTCCCTAGAAGAGTGACAGAGAAAAAAAAGTAGGCACTAAATTAAGCATCTTACTTCGACCTGACCTCAATTGTGCTAGAACAGCTCTTGTTATCCGATGGAGAGTTTTTCCGGCATCTGCAATGGGCCTTCTAATATGACATTCAAGCGATAACCTGCAATTGTGGTGGTGTTGGTGTCCCTATGAATCTTATTTAACCTTGCCGTGTATGAGTTATAAGACCCAATGTTGTTTTTTTACATACGGACTTGGTGGTCTGGTGTAATCTGTGTCTATAGCTAAGCTGGATATTAAGGAATCAAATGCTCTTGATGTCCCAATCATGAGAATTTGCTGTGTTCGAGTGTCGTAAGAATCATTCAATGCCTTGATTTTTTGAAACGGTACAAGAAATACTTCACTTCATCTGATCTTCTTAGTATTCACAAGGCCGAAATGGAACCAAAATAGAATACAACTCTAGTGTTTTTGCCGTGCTGCAAAGTGTATTTTGGAACTTCTCGACCGCATAGAGGAGAGGATGAAATTATTCATAAATGATGGTAGGGTAGCCAACTTTATCGATTTATTAGAGCATCGTCGCAATGTGGCGTGTGTTTCATTGTTCTATCGGTATTATAACGGAATGTGTTCTGAAGAAATTAAGGAATGAATTCCTTATAATCATATATTCTTACATAGTAGTCGTCCACGTTATGGCGTGTCGCCCCAAATGATACAATCGTCCTCATATGATAATATAATATTTACTTCTTGTAAAGGAGTTGATAGTATAGAGCGGTAGAAAGTGTGACCACACTACGGGTGTACTCCTAGCGGGAATGAATCGTGTGACTGCTTCATTGATAGTATCAGGGAAACTTTACTAAGCCTAGTGCACATAGTTTACTGAAACTAAGCCAGTTTACTAATAGTTTTTATCACATAGTTTTTAATCAGAAAAACGGTTTATCAGTAGCACTAGTGACAAAGTCAACAATGTGTCAATATTAATCAGAGCTCAGAAATGAATCGCTTTTTTGCTACTCATACTCACTCATAAATTTATAAGTACAAGTGAGTACACAATATTCAAATTCAACTACGAATACACACTCAATAATGATAATTGATTCGTAACTTACAATGAGTATAAATCAATCGTCGTGTTTATACTCACAGATACTCATACTCATAGCTACTCATACTCATAACTACTCACACTTGAGCAACGTCGGGACTCAGAAGACCCAAACGTGGTTTTACAGAAGCCAATTCACTCATTAGGAGTGACTGTTTGGTGCGGCTTTTAGAACGGAGGACGGCGCAACCATTACGCTCAATGGACACACTTATCACATCATGATAACCTCTTTTTCGTGCCCGCTCTTCATGGTGTTGATGTAAACGATGTTTAGTTTCAACAGGATGGTGCAACTTACCACAAACCTCATGCCACAATCGATTTATTGCATCAAACGTTTGATGATCACTTAATTTGTCGAAATAGTGTGACATCGTTGGACTATTTTCTGTGGGGCGCCGACAGAGACAATTGAGCAATTGTAGGTCAACATTTTTGATGCCATTGCCGAGATACGACCCCATACACTCAAAAAAGCTCACGAAAATTAGTCCGATCGAATGGGATACTGTGGGATCAGCTGCGGCAGTCATATGAATGAAATAATATTTTATTTCTAACCGGAACAATTGTACTTCAGAACAAGAAAATAAATTTGGCAAAATTTCAAACCACCCTATAATTTTTCTTTGAAGGTTTTTCTGTACATGTGGTCACATATGCTGCGATATCACCACAAAACGATTAGTACCATAAAAAAAGTAGAGAAACACACATACAATTTTTATTGTTTTCCTTTTTTTAAGAAACCAATTTTCCAAACATTAAATCCTGTTAAGCGATCATATCCTTTGACAGACAATAAAAAGATTGAAACGATCAGTAACGTTGTGAAGATATCCTTAGAATAGACGTAAAAGAAATGCTGTTGTTGTTTTTAAACGGAAATAAAAAGAACAATTAAAAGAGTAACCTTTTCTCTTTCTTGAGCAGCGGCATTTTACTCCTTTTGTAAAACTAATGTTATAAGAAACCTCACGGGTAAATTTTTTGCTCTATCATGACAACTGTTAGTCTTTTAACGGTGTGAAGCCTTATCAGAAACCAAAGTTTATATCAATTTATGTTGTTTGTAAAACAAACAGTGTTTTAACGAGTTGCAATGTTTTGTAGTTGCCTTAGAACATTCTCAAAAGAATTTTTGTTTTAATTTTTTAAGTGTAAGAACTTCTTATTACGAAAAACACACAAATTATAGAGTTCTAAAGTGGCATTTTAATTTTGAAGGATCTTTTTTACTTTTCTTTTAAGGAAACAAATGCTGCTTTGAAAATTCGAACACAGAAAAAAGTTTCCTTAAAATAGTCATCTGTTTGAAAGATTAGTGGTTGCTGAGGTACAAATATTGAAAATTATTATGTAATATTTTGACTGACAACCACTTAAAGGATTAATACATTTTTTGATTAGATCACGAAAATCCGAAACGTAAAAGCATCTGAATAAATACTATACAAAAATTAAAATTATATTGAAGGACATAATCGCTTATAAAATATTTTAAGAGCAGCAAATTGGTCACTCAATAATAAAGGGTGAGCATATTTGAGGTTAGGAATTAAATTGGCTTAAAAACACATTTTTTTTTTGACAAATTCAGATTTATTCATACCAATAAAAATAGAAATATGGGAACTTATACTGGAATATGATTTCGGCCAAATATCCACCTCTAGCATGTCGGCAGAAGTCCGCTCTTTTCACAAAATTTTGATCCACATTTTGCAACAAAGCTTCACTTATCTCGTCAATGCGTTACCGAAATATATCTTTCAGAGTGTCAGTTGTTTGCGGTTTGTATACGTAAACCCGGTATTTCAAATGGTCGCATGAAATGTAATACAGCGGCTTTAAGTCACAAGGACGAGGCGGCCAATTGACATCGCCAAATCAAGAAATTACGCGACCAGGAAATTACTCATGCAATAACTGAATTGTTTGGCTGGTTGTGTGGCTTATGGCGCCCTCCTGTTGAAAACAAAGGTCACTGATGTCAACATTAGCCAAATGTGGCCACAAAAAATTGGTTATCATGGTTTGGTAGCACGGAGAACTCACGGTGACGGCGTTTCCTTGCTCATTTTCGAAAAAATACGGGGCGATGATGCCACTTAAATGCAAAGCGCACCATACTGTCACTTTCTTTGGATGTAATGGGAAGTACTTATCCGAGTCGTTTGGTATTAAACGACAAGGCTATTCCCTGTCATGTGAATTCTTCGAACTTTTACTGGAGAAAATTGTTTGTGCCATCTGATTGAATCTTCAAGGCACCATTTTCTACCAGAGAAATATGCTGCTGGTATACTCCGACGACATAAACATTGTCGACCTTAATACCTGTGCAATATCTTCTGCTTACTCCAGTCTAGAGAGAGAAGAAAAAGTAGAAGAAGAGAGTTATCAAATCTTGGATAGATCGTCACTGTTGGCTACCACAACTTTGAAGTAGTGAAGGACTTAGACTATCTTGGTACCAGCATTAACTCCGTGAACGAATGAAGAATCACTTTTGCCAATAAATGCTACTTTGCGTTCAGTAGACAATTAAGTAGCAGAGCACTCTCTCGAGAAACCAAACTCACATTCTACAAAACGCTTATCATCCCTGCCCTGCTATATGGTGCAGAAGCATTGAAACTGTCGAACAACGAGGGAATTGTTTTAGGAGCGTTTGAGAGGAAAATATTTCGTAAGACCTTCACTTCTCTACGAGTTGGAGATGAATACCGGCTGCACTAGCTATTGCACTTCTCTCTTATGGATAAAGAAATTCCGGCCAGCCCGCCTTTGATACAGTACCCTAAAGTAGAAAGCAGGGCAGAGGGCAACCAAATCTTCGTTGGAGAGACCAAGTATTGCAGAACCTGATGGCTGGCGTGCTTTTTTAGTCACGGCCAAAATCCACAGACGGTTGGAGTGCCCCATTGGTAAGTAGAATAACTTATTTAAACAAAATTTTACTTTAATATAACCCTAAAACTATTCACCTTTTAGTTATTTCTAACACTGCCTCAAAGTGTGCTTTAATAAATTGATTTTACTTTTCAGCAAATCAATAACATAATTTTATTTAATCATGCTCTGACTTGCATACATGCTCAGATGTAAAAATATTTTCATGTTCATTCTACAATGGACTTTTATCATTAAATTACACACTGTCAGTTAGTTTGTCAGTCATTGTGAAAGTCATTCATTCACTTCACTTATTCCATCTTTTCTCATATCAGTTGCCTTCCATCATAATTGTTTGTATAGAAATTTACACTTGACACTATCAAACGTAACGAAAGAATTGTGTGCCATATTTTAGCCGAGAAAAGAATACAGAAAAAAACAACAACAACGACAAATGTTTATTTGGGAGCATCAGTAGATTGTAGAATATTATTTTAGTTGTTGTTGTTGTGATTATTTCTGTATTTTGTTTAGGTTTTTTATACACATTTTGACTATCTGGCTGACAGGTTGTCTGTTATTGCTGTCAAATAGGTTTCTATTGAAGACAAACATTTTAGTATTTTTTCTTATTTCTTTTCTTGTAATACCCTATCCCATTCATATGTAGGTGGTGAAGATGCAAGATGTGTGCATGCGGCCTATAAAAAGAACTATTTTTTAACAAGATGTGGTCAATAATTTCGAGTATCCTATATGAATACCCTGCTGATGTTTATCATTATCGCCAGTCGCTTCTTTAGATGGATTAGTCTGGAAGCAGGCTGAAGTCTCCTTATTAAACAATAGGAACGGAAATTATTATTTTTTTTGGGATTCTCTGCTGGACAATGGCCAGAAAGCATTACACCACAGCCGAAACCTTATTTGTAATTGTTTACATCTCCTCCGATCAACAACCAATCACATCTCTCTCGTCTGCCTACAAACAACAAGTAGAAATCAGCATCCTAACACTCTCCCACGCCGAAATAATATGTACCATCGTAACTTGTTTAGCCAGCTCATCTGCCGTACAGTTCTCTAAAATATCGGTATGTTCCGGCATTCATACGAGCCTAATGTCGAAAAGTTCCGCTATAAAAAACAGTGACGAGTGGCAGTTCCACACCAACGTGGACTTAGTGAACGTGGACCACAGACACCTAGCTATCAGCATACATAAATACTATACACATACGATTAAGTCCCTACAGTATCGTCCCAATTCCATAATTTTAGCCAACATGAGCCCCAGAGACTTTATAGCCGCGTGGTTATTAGTGTACAAATATGCATATGCTGATTTATACCCCCTGCAAGCCAATTAGCGATCTATCGAACGGTCGTTACCTCCGCTGTAAGTCGCGGCAATCCGGCAGTCTATGCATCTCAAATGGTAAGGTCCATCCCAGAACTATTAGTGAAGAATCGCGAATTCGATCGATGGGCCGCTTTTATTTTATGCCTGCACTCTAACCTCTACACCATGCCACCCCAACCCACATTGTGTGGGTCACGCGATTTACGAGTTCACTCGAAGGCCCTATGGCCCATCGAAGAGAAGAGAACAGCACAATTAAAGAGGCCGAAAGGACAAACATGGAAGAGCTCGAAAAAAGATCCCCACCCAAAATTTTTTGTTTTTTCACGTGAACCATCCGATACACTTGACGAAGTTGTAATGTTATTGGGTTTTTTTGGTTTTATAACTGCTTTCCAATTTCGTTAAGTCGACAATATTTTTTGTTTGCTTATACAATCGCGTTGTTTTAGTATTTATAGTGCAATTTTTTTCTCTTGATGGGATCAAGGCGGCGTTGTGAACTATGAGCAAGGCGGCGTTGTGAACCGTAACAAAGTAAAAAAGTGTAAGAGAAACAAGTGCAACACCTTGATAAAAGTTGCTCCAAAAGTCTCTGGAATACCCCCCGTGTGGCGATCTCATCGTTCCAATTTTTGTTTTTTTTTTTTTTTTTTTGTTAAGTTGGTGCATCTGACACTTGCAATCTCTATGTGTGTTGGCGATTTTTTACAATTTTGATCGTGTTGAGGTCGCAAAAGATATGATTTGCGAGGCTGAATCCGATACCGCATTCAACAAGGGCATCATTACTGGAGACGAGACGTGGGTTTATGAGTACGACACGCAATCCAGACATCAGGCAAGTGAATGGTTCACCAAATGAACCGAGACCAGGTCGTTTTCAGTCAAAAAAGAAGCCAATGCTCACGGCTTTCATGGATAACAACGATGTAGTGCAGCATGAATTTTTGCCAGAAGGCCAGACAGTAAACAAAGAGTATTAGTTGAGCGTTAAGATAAATAATAGACCAAAATTGTGGGCAGAAGACTCGTGGATTTTGCATCATGATAACGCACCATCATTATTCGAAATTTTTTGACGAACAATGCAGTAAATACAATCCAACAGCCACCGAATTCATCTAATTTAGCTCCCTGTGACTTCTTTCTGTTTAAACGAGCTGAAAAACAATTACGAACGAATTTCCGCAGCCGAAAGGAAATAATGGAAAAATCGCAGGAAGCACTGATGGATATACCGAAAACCGAATATAAAAAATGTAAATGTCAGGCTATGAGGCTAAGATTTAGCTGGAATATCAACAGCAGATGTACCAACTTAACAAAAAAAATTAACTTAAATCAGAACGATGGGACTGCCACACGGGTGTTAGACGAGAAGTTTTTCTGAGACGGGATTTTGAAATTGACTGAGAGTGGTTTGATAGATTGTAATGTCATACTATGTTTGAACTCAAAAACGAAACAAATAAAGTTGTAGTCACAATAAATAAATTGCGCTTAAATTTGTTGTAAATTAAACTAGAAAAACTTTAATAAACAAACCCAAACGTGCTTTTTTAAATATCCATCATGAATTTTTGTTAGAAAGCCAGACAGTAAACTGAGAGTATTATATGGGCATTATGAGACGTTTGCGTGAAGTAATTCGCCGAAAGAGACCAGAATTGTGAGAAGAAAACTCGTGGATTTAGCACATGATAACGCACCGTCGCCATCATTAAACCCAACCGGGCTTATTTAAAATATAATAACCAATAAAACCCAGGTGAGTTTAATTGGGTTAACCAGTGGGTTGCCAACCATGATTCCAATTACCCTTAATAACGGTAATTAATTGAGAGTGTTTATCACACAAAACATTTCTAAAGATAAGTTATTGTGTAAGGTATCATATAGTCGGTTTCGACCGTCTATAATACATTTTCCTGATTCCTTTTCAACAGAAAACTAAAAACAAGTTAGTTTCTGTTGTCTATTTTTAGGGATATAATAGCATGTGCAAGTGTATTAACGCACAAACTACGAGTTTATATATAAAAAAAATATGAATTCGTTTCTCAATCTAAAAATAATCTGAAAAATTTAAGACGAATTTATGATGAGCTACAAATGCTACAAATAATTAATGTAAAGGGTCAACCTTGTTATATATAAATGACTATAAAGCTTATGTTCTGATTTCCTAAGAGTTTTACTATATTTTCCGTTATTCCACATTTTTTCTACAAATTTACAATTTCTTTCCTTATCTTACAAATTCAAACCCTACATACTTACATACGTACATACATATAAATTGACTTAAAGAGCATATAGGGAACAATTGTGTCAGCAACAGTGTTTTTATGCGATAAAAAGTATAAATTTTCTTACCAGCACACACATTCAAATATCCGCCTGTTAGCCAACTGCAGGCATATTCTTTTATTCCTGCCATCCTTGACATCCCTCGTATGGTTTCTATACTCGTACTGTGTATGTAAGTTTTGTTGTCAGTGTTATTCGATTTATTTTCTTTCTTATTGTATTATCATTAACATTCTCATCATTATTGTCAATATTATTCAGTACGATACTGGAACCTCAGTAACAGCGACGGAACAACAACAACAATGATAATGAAAAACTCTATAAAGACAGTAGCAATAGCATAGACAGACAATAGCTTAAAAGTAAAGCAAATATCATTGTCATGCAAATATTCTACGAGCGAGCATATGTACAATAAAAATTTCATTGAGTTTATCTATCGTCTTTTTGTCATTGTGTTGTAATGCTATTATTCGTTCCACATTATGTGTAAGTATGTGTGCTTCCATATTGCATTGGCACAAACGTTTTTCATATGAAAAGTTGACAAAGTTTTTTCTAGAGGGTGTTGCAAATAGAAGAATTTTTGTTAGTTAGATACATGCGATTTATTATAAATCAAGAGTCCGCCTAAATGATGCCCTTCGTCTTTTAATTCATCTTAATTAAGCCTACTCTGCAAGCAGTTACTGAGATTCATATACTATCTTGATCAAAAAGTTTCCAGAATAAGGGGTCCTATTGTTCGAATTTGTTTTTTTTTGTGTGTTAAATTGGTCCATCTGTTCTTGATGTTCCAGCTAAATCTTATCGTCGTAGCCTGACATTTAAATTTTTATATTCGGTTTTCGGTATGTCCATCAGTGCTTCCTGCGATTTTTCCATTATTTGCTCTCGGCTGCTGAAACACGTTTCTCGTAATGGTTTTTTAACTCTATTGAACAGAAAAAAGTCACAGGGAGCTAAATCAAGTGAATGCGGTGGCTGTTGGATGGTATCTGTTGCATTTTTCGTCAAAAAATTTCGAATAATGATGTGTGCGAGGGTGATGCATAATCCACGCCAGCAATTCTGGTCTATTTCGGCAAATTACTACATGTAAACGTTTCATATCGCTCAAATAATACTCTTTGTTTACTGTCTGGCCTTCTGGCAAAAATTTATAATACACTACACCGTTGTAATCCATGAAAACCATGAGCATAGCTTTCTTTTTTGACTGACAGTGGTCTTGACTCATTTGGTGAACGCCATGCTCTTGCCTGATGTCTGGATTTCGTGTCGTACTCATAAGCTCACGTTTCGTCTCCAGTAGTGATCCTTTTGATGAATGTGGGATCGGATTTAGTCAAAATTGTAAAAAATCGCCAACATACGAGTACATCGAGATTGAAAATGTCAGATGCACCAACCTAACAAAAGAAAAAAAAACTGAATTTGGAGCCATGGGAGCGCGGAGTTATTCCGGAAACTTTTTGATCAAGGTGAGAGATCTTTGTATGAAAGTTGAAAAGATGTTAAAATCTGTTATGAAGCGACCTTTCTCAAGTTTAGCACAGCGTTATCCAATAACTTTTTTTGTCTCCGTCACTCCTCTAAAGAGGGGGTGGCGTGGTATAATAGTTAGTGCGCACGCATAACAATACAAGCGGCGCAGTTTCGAGCACCAGCAGAGAATATAACGATAAAAACTAAATTGTGGTTTCGAGTGTTTAATAAAAACGGTTTTAACATCCCTCCCGACAACGCCGTGTAATATATTAGGTGTACAATAATAATGTCGATTCGGACAGTTATAACTATCACATATGGTTTGTGTCAATAATAACAAATACAGTATTTTGGAGGGTAAACATCTGTCATTATAATTGAGTATTCAATTGACGGCAATGTCAAATGTTGTGCCTAAAAAAAAATGTTTTTCGGGGAAGTCTGATAACCTTCTTTCATTTAAGCTGTTGAAAGTTATCGATTGTTAGTAGAAGCTTACGATCAACGTGCACCAACTCAAATAACTTGTGAACGATGGTTTGCGCTATTCAAAAGTGGTGATTTCAACACAGAAGACAAGGAGGCCTGGTCAGCCGAAAAAGTTTGTAGATGAGGAATTGGAAGCATTAATCGACGAAGATTGTTTTCAAACGCAAGAAGAACTTGCACTATCATTGGAAGTCACACAATAAGCCATTTGCTTATGTTTAAAACCATTGGGATTCAATGAAAAGCAAGGAGATTGGGTCCACTATGAAATGAAGTCGAGAGACGTTTTGCATGTTGGATATAATGCCTGAAAATGAAGTCATTGCATCGTATTGTTACTTTTCCATACAAAATGACATAAAAAATCGTCGACAAAAGCAATCGTGAGATAGAATCTATTTTATTTTGACAACGTTTTTTCTTACTCTCTCAATTGTGCTCTCTCAATCTGTATTCTACCGAATTTTATGCATTCTGTAAACAATAAACATATGTTTGTTTTAGAGCGAAAATGTAAAAACAAAAAGCAAACCAAACATAAAGACGAGAAGGGCAATTGACAGTTTTTGAAGTTGCGACTGTCGATTTTATTATGGGCCATCTTTTTATCTTTAAAGTTGCGAACGTATTCTGTTTCATCACTTACTTGGGCCAAATTTAGAAACTCTCACTACTAGCGTTTTAAACATATTGACATAAAAATAAAAAAATTATATGGGCGTGGCATCGCCCAGTTGAACAAAAACGATTAGTGAAAATACACCTTTCCAACGCATGTATTGCTTTGAAAATCGATTTACTGGTTCTCGAGTTATAAAATGACTCACATAGGACAACATATTTGAGTATTTTATTACAAAGGGGTTCACTCTAATGTCATTATATATCCGGTTTATAGTAGTATAGGCAGCACTGTTCAAATAAATACAGCCTCGACAGGGTAATCAGTAAAATACATATCTCATTAGGAATTTATCGTAAAAATTTGAATACCTAAAGTAAACACTGTAGAGTGAATTATGATCGAGCTTAACCAAAAATATATTTCTTATTTCTTTCCTTTTTGTCTGTTCAATCGTTTTATATCAATGTAAATACATACATATGTACGTGATTACGAACATCCCTGTGCTTGCTTTCAGATCATAGTTGAACAGATAAGCTCTTTTGAGCCAACCGAACGAAAGTAAGCAGATAATACCAAGATAATAAATACAGTGGCTCAATTTAATAACCGGACAGTTAATAATATGTATTATTTTACCGAAAAAAAAAAACAAATTTTTGCATTAGAAATATGTTTACAATGGATGGAAAAAATCTCTACACTTCCAGCAGCGTGTTCATCGTTCGGTTTTCTTCAAATGTATGACTGCCCATCTGAGTGAAAAAATTACATAATATATGTATGTCTGTATCATTACATAATATATGCCTGAAACATTACACAATGTTTCCCGCTCAGATGAGTAGTCATATGTGTGGTGAAAGCCAACTGAAGAATTAAGGATCGTGCAATCTTTGCCATACAATGAAACACTTCTATAATAATTTGGGACTTTATGTCTGCAGCGGACCCCGTTCAGCTAGTTTTTATTGATTGAATAATGGACCATTATAAGTATATAATATATATATATATTTCGGACAATTTAAAATTTTATCCAGATAACGACCCGAGGTACAAAGCCGCCACAACGTTCTGATATCAACGCTATAAAGAATTTGTGGCATATCTCGAAAATAAATCAAATCATCGGTCGATATCCACCATCACTGAGTTAAAAATCGCTCTTAAGGAGAAACGGGAACAAATTAACTTTTCCTAACGCAAAAAGTTAGAGGAAACTGTTTCAAAGAGGCTGAGACTATTCTCAAGAATAAATAACTACCCAGAAAATACCAAATTAAAAACAACGCTGACTTAAACTTTGAAATTTTGAAGTGTCCGATTATTAATTTGATCTTTTTTCCTCTCTAATTTTGAATTTTTTGCTGCTGTTTTTTGTATAGAAATTTTTTCCATCCATTTTAAGCATATTTATTATCAGTGTCATGTTAATAAATAAAATACATAATTTTTTTATTTTAGTGAAAAAATGTCGTTTGTTTTTGGTAAAAAATGCATATCATTTAACTGTCCGGTTATTAAATTGAGCCACTGTAAAATAACAAATTTTGTTTAGTTGCGGAATAGATGTGAATGAAAGTGGACGCAGGTCGCTTTGATTTTAAAAATTGTTTATTTGTTTTGTTATTGACGTTCTTAGTTTTTCTCTTCAACGCACCCGGCAAAAATTCACTAACACCACTACACAACAAATTTCTCCTTATGGTCACTCTTGCTTCAGATGAACATGTGTTGGTACAAGTATTTGCAAATTTAACAGTGAGAGAAAAAATAAGAAAATAGAAGAAAAACCTGCAATAGCAACAAACACATTATCATGCATATTATTATTGGTGTATTATGCAAACATGGCAATATTCTCAGATATTGAAAGCGTAGTTTTAGCTTTTCTCTTTTGCAAGTTGTTATTGTTTTTGTCAGAATCTACTCTGGCTTTATGATAACATTATACGACATTTTCATAGACACACTCGCCCACCCACGCAACGTGACGCTTATATACTTACATACATACATATGTGTGGGAGTGACAATGAGCTTTCAATATTCAATACATACATAAATACAAAAATATAATGCAATAAAGGATAACAATGCCATATAAAATACTCGTATGTAGTAAACAACATCAACAAGAATAACAAGACAATGAGAACCATAACAATGGTGTATACAAGAGCAGCAACAAACAAGAGTAAGAACAATTTTTATAGTTATTTTTCTCTTTTATTCTCCCACTATCTTTAACGTTATTTTTATAGGGACTTTTTGTTGTTGTTGTTTTTCATTCATTTTGGTTCATTATCGGTATCGAAAGTATAAACGTAAATATGTGTGTTTGCATTTTTCGATTATATTTAACTAAAAGTATGATTTATATTATAACACGACAAACGTCTTAAGGTTTGACTTTATTTATTTATATTTTTTGTAATATAATTAAAAAAGGTTTAACAAAACACTTAAAAAGAATAAAAACAAATTTAGGAAAATAGTTAAAATTAGGAAAATAGTTAAAATCAGAAAAAAAATTACACAGACTTCAATATTGAAATTAAGAAAAAATGTTTTTATATTGAACTAGCTTATCCCTTCCCGCTACCCGGAAATCTATGTGTATGTAATGCAATACCCGCTTAAACAGGGTATCCGCCGTTTTGTTTGTTTATATCTTTTTAAATGAATGGAATACACAACAGATAAATGCCCGCCTCTTTTAGCCTCACAAATGTGAGACCTTTTGAGCACATTTTTCATTATATTCTTATACATTTCACGCGGTATTTCATTAATTTCATCACGAATATTTTGTTTGAGCTGCTCCAGCGTTACTCGTTTGTTTGCATAAGCCTTGCTTTTCAGATATCCCCACAAAAAGAAGTCAGGAGTAGTCAAATCAGGGGACCGTGGAAGCCAATCAACATCACCATTCCTTGAAATAATTTGTTGTGGGCAGAAGTCTCGCAGTAATTCCATTGTAATCCTGGCTGTATGCGGTGTGGCACCGTCTTGTTGAAGCCACATGTTAATCAAGCCCAAAACATGCAGTTTTGGCGTTAAATCACATCAATCACATCATGATATCGCTTCTCATTGACGGTTACCGTTACGCCGTTTTCAGTTTCAAAGAAATAAGGTCCAATGATTCCTCCTGACCAAATTGCACACCAGACTGTCACTTTTAATGGATGCAAAGGTGATGAATAATTTGAGGGTTTTGCATTGCCCAGAACCGAATATTCTGTTTGTTTCAGAAACTTCCAATCTAACCGTTCTCAAGATATACAAAAATCAATAGATACTCTGTGTGGGAGGTGCCATGCCCGTTTATAACTTAAAATATGTGCACTCAATCGACGTGCAAAATTACATTCAAATACTTTTAACAGGAGCTGAGATAAAGAAATGACCGCCTACAGCGCCATCTGTCGAGAATTTTTCGTCTTTTCTTTTTTTCTAAGCCTTCGCGTAGTAATTACGAAAAAATCATTGAAATTTGCGAAAAGATCTTAGTATGACACCTTAAAAAATTCAATTGGTTCAAGAGTCTAAGCCACATGACCATCCGCTTCGCATTCGCTTTGCTAGATGGGCCAAGGAGAAACTGCACGATGATGTCGATTTTGTTAAAAAAATTATCTTTTCGTTTGACGCTCATTTTCATCTTATTTGGGGCTCAGAAAATCCAAGCTTCTATAAGATGCCAATGCTCCTATTAATAGTGACTCTTTGGTGCGGCACATATTTCATATTTCCCAACCATTACGGTAAATGGAGACACCTATTGGACCATGATTTTATTGTGTCCGCCCTTCATGGTATTAATGTGAACGATGTCTGTTTATGCTATCTGATCCGAAGAGATACGTCTTTCCTGTATAGGGACAAGCCAGCCACTATTCCAGCCCTGGGGGACAACATTACAGGTGGCATTGGTGATATACCGACTTAAATACTAGAAAAAATATGTCAAAATTAAGCCTCATGGACAGATAGATGGCTTATTCGCGCATAACATTTAAAGGATATACAAAATCTTTGCAAAGTAAACAGCAGGCATTCGTGTTTCAGGCCGAAGTAATGGCTATCTAACGTACAGCTGAATTAATTCTGGTGGGTTGGGGGGCTGAGCCCACACAGCTGATATTTGCTTCTTCTCTTATTAGACCTCTTTCGGGTGTAATTTATTGCTCTGGGCTGGTTAGGAACTGTTGTGATTCCCTTGGAATACTATTGCGGCAGTTTGTGTGTCTATCCTATTTGGGTCCCTGATCATAGATATTGTGGGTAATTGTGTAGCTGATGTGCTTTCTAAGTCAGGCACTTTCTCTCCGGACACTCACCTATTAAAGAGGGTGTGTGTACCACTCTCCTGCATTGAGCTAACTTTTAGGCAGAAATACTTATTGGATACTGGCAGATTTTGGGCAGAGGAGGATTCTTGCTTCATGGCTAGACTCACCTGGCCTAGATTGGATGGTAGGCACCACAATCAGTTGAGTAAATTGGATCGTGGGAGCATCTCTTCTACTTTATTTATTCTCATTGCGTTATGCGTAGGCACGCGCAAAGGCTGTGCTTACCTGCGAATGATTTTTGCCGAGGTTATACAGCAAGGGGAGAGTGTGGCCCACTTCATTTGCCAGTGTCCATCTTTAGTTAGATGCAGATTGCTCACACTTGGCTCGCTCTTTCTCAATAGCTTATCGGAATTATCAATCATTGATATCAGGTCAGTTTCATTAAACTGTGTGGCTGGTTTCCAACTTGATTTGCGGCCTCTGGATGGCTGTCAAGACCGGTTAATCTGGCCTTGGCGGCAAGCACTGGGGCTTCCCCTCATGTGTAGTATCACAACGGGCCACTATGTGTGTTCAAGTGAGCCTTGGCTTAATGAGGCTGCGACGCCCTCCTAACCTAACCTAATCCTTAATAGCAGATAATTATTTATTGCCCCAAATATATATTGGATATACAAGTTAATAATGTCGATTTGGACAACATATGGTATAACTATCACATATGGCTTGTGTCAATAACAATATATATGGTATTTTAGAGGGTAAACATCTGACATTATATTTTTTCGATCGCTATTATAATGACGAATTTTGTGTCTAAAAAAGATGTTTTGCGGGGAAGACCGATAACCTTCTTTCATTTGAAGAAAACGCCTGCTGAAAGTTATCGATTGTTGGTAGAAGCTTACGGTCAATATGCACCAACTCAAAAAATTTGTGAATGATGGTTTGCGTGATTTTAAAATGGTGACTTCAACAAAGAAGACAAGGAGTGGCCTGGTCAACCGAAAAAGTTTGAAGATTGGAAATATTACTCGACGAATATTGTTGTCAAAAGAACTTACACTGTCAAAGAAGAACTTGCATTATCATTGGGAGTCACACAACAAGTCATTTCCTTACGTTTAAAAGCATTGGGATTCATTCAAAAGCAAAGAAACTGTGTTTTATGTGAACTAAAGTCAAGAGACATTCAAGGCCGATGTTTCATGTCGGAAACGATGCTTGAACGCTACAAAAAGATGTAATTTTTTCATAGTATTGTTACTGTTGATGAAAAATGAATACAATACGATAACCGCAACCGCAAAAAATCATATGTAAAGCCCGGCCAATCAGCTACATCAACGCCGAAGCCGAATATCCATGACGCTAAGGTAAGGTAATGTATTTGGTGGGATTAGAAGGGTGTTTTGTATTATGAGCTATTGAAATAGGGTTAGACGATCATAGGGGAAAAATATAAACCAGAACATAGGCCATAAACTTTCATCATGACCACGCTCGGCCACATGTTGGAAGACCGATCAAAAACTATTTTTAAAACAGAGGATGGGAAGTTTTGGCTTAACCGCTTTATAGTCCAGACCTTGTCCCTTCTGACTACTATTTGTTTCGATCGATGCAGAACGACCTTACTGAAATACGCTCATTCTTTACCTCACAACCGGAGCAGTTCTTTTGGCGCGGAATTTTGGCTAACGATGGACAATACTTTGACTAATGTATCAATTCATTTTGTTATTAAAATAAATAAATTTTTTAAGCAAAAAAATCGACAGTATTAACTTGTATATCCAAGATTTCGTTTCAAGTTTTGAAACTCAAACAGTTAAAAAATAAGAAAAAATTAAAAAATTATATTTTTGTTATTGACTAAAGTATACTACATAACCTATATTCCTTAAAGTATGTAATGTAAGTCAATTTATTTGAACCCTCCCTTAAAAATTTTTTTAAAGCATTTTCGTTTATCAAATCTTTCTGGCACAATAATTTTCAATTTGATTTTCTGTATTGTATGCCACTTGAAAAATTTCTGCAATCCATCTTCATTTCAAAAATTTTCTTTTTCTCCTTTTTGCCTAAAAGTAAACAACAAAATTGATGCCAATTGTGGGTCATGAATTTAAATGAAGTATGAAAAAAGTGTGACATTGAACATTTCTTTTTTTCCAGCAATTTTTAGCATACTTTTAGAAGTTATACTGTTTCGAAATTTGTAGATGTATTGCGTTTCATCATTCCATTAAATATTTTTTGAAAAAGTTCAAGAAAACATAAGTATATATTACTAAATTATGCAACATTTTACAGGCTTTTAAATTGATCAACAAACGTGAGTTGTACTCAAAATTGACACATTATTTCACTTCGTTTTGTTTACTTTTTTCTGCCATTTTTCTTACAGCTATTTACGCGAGTGCCCTCATTATGAGCCTTAATATCAGCGGTACTATATGCTCCAAAGGGAAATAAATACCGAAACGTTTACTAAAGCCTACAAATAGGTTGTGAAAGAAAACCTCTGTTTACTGTTCATTTGTTTGTTGTCGTTTGTTCTTTGAATAGCTAAAGTTTTATTAGAAATTTGCATTAAATATTTAAAAGCCAACTGAGGAGAAATTTTTTCAAATTACTAATACGAAACATTAGTAAAGAGAAAGAAAAATTGGGAATAAGAAATGTAAAGAATATTTTTGGGATATGTTAGATAAATGGCATTATATAATAGCAAAATGTAGTATACTTTTAGGAAGTTATTAACTGTGTGTATATATATATATATATATATTGTGCATATTTATAGGATTAAAATACCCATTAAAGTAAATTCCAAAAACATTGTAATCATTAATTCTTGGCAGAACAAAGATTGTTTGAGTATAAATCACTTTTAGGAGAGAGTATATGCCAGAGGAAAAGCTATGGCGTAAATTTGAGTATAAAGCTTATAAATTATGTGACCATACGTTTTTAAATCGAATAATATCAATTGCTTTATTATCGATAAATCTTATTAAATTTAATAGATACCAAGGAAATTCCATAATAGCCAACAGCACACAGCTAAAGCATCAAAAAGTAGAGCAATTCAAAGACTTTTGATATTGTTTTATGGCTTTGTTATGCAAAGTGGAGTAATTTTCTATGTTTTATTAAAATTAAGTACAGTTAACATTTGAAAACGCCAATAAAGAATTTAATTTTATTCATAGCTGATCTATTCATTAGCTTATAGTGGCTTCTCAATTGTAAGATTATTAATATATTCTCCAACAGCCAAGCTGCACTAAAGGCACTTGGCTCGATTCGTATGACATCTAGACTGGTCAAATATTGCTTTCGCTTGGAAGCAAAGTCCAGTTGTTTTGGGTACCTGAACCCTATGGAATAGATGGTAATGACACCCTATATCGGTCAGAAACCTTCTGTGCAGCACCACTTAGTTTAGGTTGGCTAGGGTGGTGGACCCCCTAGATGCCACAACTAATGTTAATCCGGTGATCAAACAGCCTACTTAAGAAACCATTTTAACTCCAAAATAAAAAATCGGTTATCAGGGTGCGATAGGTATCTCCATTAACCGTAATGGTTCCGCTGTCTTCATTTTGAAAGAAATATGGGCAAATGATGCATCAGCCTCACAAGCCGCGTCAAGCAGTTACTCGTAATGGGTGTATTGGCATCTGTAAGACTATGTTTGGGTTTTTTTGCGCCCCAAGTACGGCAATTTTGCTTATTAATGTACCCACCAAAATGAAAATGAGCTTCATCTGAAAAGATGAATGTTTTTGGCAAAAACGACATCATAGTGCAGTTTCCCCTTGGCTCATCTAGCAAAGCGGAAACAAAGCGGATGGTCATGCGGCTTCAACTCTTGAACCACTTGAAGCTTGTGAGGCATCATATTGAGATCTTTTCGCAAAATTCGACGTAAAGGGGTGCTTGAAATGTTCAATTCTTGAGAACGTTGATGAGTTGATGTTGATGCATTCTCACGCAAATTCTCAACTACAGCTTCGATAGGTATATGCACTCTACGAGCACGCTTACGTCTTGGCGCATTAACAATGAAACCAGTTAAACGAACCAAGATCTTTTCGCAAACTTCAACGTAAACTGGTGCTTGAAATGTTCAATTCTTGAGAACGTTGATGGGTTGATGTTGATAGATTTTCATGCACATTCTCAACTATAGCTTCGATAGGTGTATGCACTCTACGAGCATGCTTACGTCTTGGCGCATTAAAAATGAAACCTGTTTAACGAATTTTGGCAATAAGCTTTCGTATACCGGGCACTGTTGGTTCTTCTCTGCGACCAAATTTTGTATGGCATATTCGTGCAATTTCGGAACAATTATCTTTGTTTTAAGATCGATAAATCGATTCATTTCGTTTAGTGGAGATAATATACTAAATTTTCTGACAGAACAGAATGACATAAGTACTGCCAGATTCGAAATAACCGCTGGTTCATATATAAACTGATAGATGGCCCAGCCAATATACATATGTGTGTTTCTCTGGCGATATGGAAGAGTAGTTTAAGTCGACTTGAGGTATTCTTACTTACCGAGACGGATTTAAGTATATGCTTAAAAACCTGATACAAAGAACGGAACATTGAATACGATTAGACTCTTTCCGATATTGTCTCTAAAAATGGTAAATCTCTTTTGGTAAAACAGAAAAGCTAAGAGTCGACTTAAGCTACTCTTACATAAAATACTCTTTTCAAAATTAAACACAAAAACGCGGAAAGGAGACGAAAAATTTTAAAATAAAAATTTAAGTTTTAAATTTTTTAAATATAAAAATAAATCGTTAGACAAAAATAAAAAATTTAATTTTTTCAAAGATGCCTGAGAATAGACTTTTAAGTTTCTAAATACAAATACAAGAGCAATAATAAAAGCTTTCTTATTAAAAGTGCTTTTAAAACTAACACTCTTTTTCTATCTTTCACACTTTTAATAATAATTTCAGTATTTTTGCGTTTGTTAATAACTAAACTTCTCATAATCTCACTTACCAAATTCACCAGCTACTGTTGTTATACTCTGACTGTCGTACCAATCATCACCATGCTCACTTACACCTCCATCCAAACCGCACGAACGCCATTTACTTGACCAGAAGCCGCTGCTAAAACATTGTGAACAACAACATATCGAAAAGCCAATGATTAACAATAACCAGGCCATAATCATCATGACCACTGTGGATGTATTGTCGAACACATTGTCAAACGTTGTCACAGTAAAGATCATTATCTGATCCTCATTGATGACTTTGGCGTACGTTGTCTGATTCGGCATGATATAAAATCGCTATTGGATTAGCAATCAAGCGGTACGATTATTATAAACGATCTTAAACGTTCGGTTTTATGTTTGTTTTCTTAACACAGCGAAAAGCGTTTTCAAGTCTACCGGCCGTTTTTTTTTTTTGCTTAAACTTCGAAGGGAGACTATTCGTATGGTAAAGAAACAAACAATAATAAAGAAATAATTGTGAGAAAAGTTTTTTTTTAAGGTTCTGCTATTGCTGTTGTTTGATCTTGTCAGTCAATTTTTATCGTATTTTTTATTGTTTACAAAGTATTAATAGGTTTGCAGGTGAGGTAACAGGCAAGAAGTAATTGAATAAGAGAAACAATTTAAGAAAGTGATCTCTCAAACAACAGATAAAAAGCTTTTATTAACTACATATAAATTAAATTTAAAGTATAAAAAATTACATTTTATTATATGGGTGATTCCATAATGTATGGCGAAGTATTAAAGTCGATAATAACAGTGAAAATCGAAAATATCATAAGCCATCACTCACAAAAAACATCGGAAACTTTTCGCATATTTGAAAATCGTAAACTGCCTATCTTTATTGTAAAGGGACTAATGTTCCTTCTCAATTCACTTGTATTCTTATGATATAAACACATTCAAGGCTACCGACCATCTACCACACAACTACAAAAAACAGCTGGCCAAGTAACCGGCTACTTAATTAATTTAACGACTACAGCTACAAAATAATATCTGATTTGATACATTGAATATAATCTAAACAAAACATAACATGAATAAATGGACATATGATTATTCATTTTCAATGGTGCCACATACATTTTTACGCGTTTTTAACGCATGTATGTATATATATCATGTATTGCGTTTTTAAAACGACTATTTAATGCATCGTATTCGCAAAGAAAAGCGGAAATTAGTCTGAGTTGGCTGTGAGCTGCAACCGTAGTCGTGTAGTCGGTAGACGTATTGCCGCTAAAATAATTATTCTCATGTGCAGAAATGTATGTTCTTTTTGACAGCTTGTAGACAATGGTCGGCAGCCTTGAATGTATTTATAGCATTATGATCTTGGTTTTCGTCGTCACTGAAACGCCGACGAAAGAACACGCGTCGCGGGTATATGCTAATTTTCTTTTATTTGTTTTTTTAAATTTATTTGTTTTCTTTAAAGAAACCAGTAAATAATTTATTTCGTTTTTAGCATTGAGAGGCGATAAATAAGTGTTATATTTAGCAGAATTTGACTTGGTACTAAAAAGCTATTTAAGACAGAAACGTACCCCTTACAGTGCCATGAACACCGGTACACAAAATGTTATAATCGGACTAAAAATAGCGACACAGTGAACAAAATACTAAAAGGGCGGTATCTGTAGGCGTGACAAAAAAATTAAAAAAAAATATTTTTGGAATTGTTTCTACATTATCTTTAATCCTAGGAGGTAACTGGCACAACTTTTTTTATATGGAAGGAGGACTTTTTTATATGTGGACCCACTCTAGTAGCCAAGATATAATTAAATCAATTATTAATTTGTACGGAAGATGCCACCCCCACTTGACCAATTCCTCCCAGTTTTTGACTGATTATTTTTATTGACTCTAGAGTCAATCAGGACAAATTCTAAATCTTTCGATGTAACCGTTCTCAAGATATACTAAAATTAATATTTACTTTGTACGGGCGGTACCACAGACATTTGCCTAATTCCGCTCACTATTTGACTGATGATTTATATTGACTAAGAGCAAACTAAGAAATTCTTTCTGTTACCGTTTCGAAGATAAAGACAAATATATATTAACGTTTTATAGGCGTGGCACCGCCCAGTTGGAATTTTTTGATGTTATGTAGCGTATACATTCTTCCATACATACAGAGATATACTGTAAAAATTTCTAAGAAAATCGGTTCAGCTGATACAGAAATACGTACAGACTTTCATTTCTATATATCGGATGGACCATCTATCGGTTTATATTTGAACCAGCAGTTATTTCCAATCTGGCAATACTTATGTCATTCTCTTCTGCTACAAAATTCAGTATATTATCTCCACTGAACGAAATTAATCGATTTACGCTTGAGCATCATTGGAATTTATGGGAAATTTATTTAAAAAAAAGACAACTGGACGGAAATTGCAAACAAACAAAAAAATAAAATAAATAATAAATAATAAATAAAAAATAATAAAAAAAATAGTTACGAAAATCATCTTTTCAGGTGAAGCTCATTTTCATCTTGGTGGATAAGTTAATAAGCAAAATTGTAGTATTTGGGGCTCAGAAAACCAAAACGTGGTCTTACAGAAGCCAATGCACCCATTAAGAGTGACTGTTTGGTGCGGCTTGGGGAGCGGAGGCAACGTTGGCCCATATTTCATTGAAAATGAGGAGGGCGCAACCATTACGGTCAATGGAGACACCTATCGCACTATGATAACGGTTTTTTTGTGCCCGCTTTTCATGGTATTGTTGTGAACAATATTTGGTTTCAACAGGGTGGTACAACTTGCCACACATCTCATGCCAGAATCGATTTATTGCGTCAAATGTTTGATGGCCGTTTAATTAGTCAAAACGGTGTTGTCAGTTGGCAGACAAAAAGCGACGATTTGACACCGTTGAACGATTTTCTGTGGAGCGCCATTAAAGACTAGTGCTATGCCGACACAATCGATCATTTGAAGGCCAACATTCATGATGCCATTGCCGATATACGACACCATATACTCGAAAAAATTCCCGAAAATTGGTCCGACCGAATGGGGTACCGTGAGGCTAGCCGCGGCAGCCATGTGTATGAAATTATATTTCATTTTTGACCGGAACAATTGTACTTCACAACAAACAAATAAATTTGGCAAAATTTCAAACCGTTTTTGTTTTATTGCATTTTTAAATTCAAGCTTTTGAATGGCCCACCCGATATAAAATAAAAAGGCTAATGGATAGCACATACAACACCAGCGGCCCAGATTCGAATCAATAGCAGAGGACATGACGATATATTTAATTGTGGTTTCGAGTACTTAATAAAAAGACTTTGATCTCCATTCAGACAAATCCATTTAAAGGAAGCCTTTCCAGCTTACCTCTGACGATGATGATAAACAGCAGATGAATGATCAGAAGAAAACGCCACCTGCTGGCAAAAAATTACAGTACTAAGTGAGGATCACCACCACCACCACCACTTAGCAAGGATTTTCACCGCTACACAATCAGATGGAGGCGAGTTAACTTGAAAAAATCAATTTGTTTAATGAAACTGAAACAAAGCAATGGATGCTTTGTTGAAAGCCAATATGCTCTCTAAAGGAGTGACGTATAAAAAAAGAAAGATGATTAAAAAACAAAAAAATATTTTTATTTTTACCATTATCACCATCAACGATTAACATTTGTTATCTCTAAAATTTCTAACAAATTTTTAAAGAATTTTTGTTTTAAAACTCAACTTTTTTTATTCTTTCGTTTTTTTGTAGTTGGTTTTTTGTGGTCAAACTCTTTTTACCTTGAAAAGGGCGCTCAAATGGTTATTGTTTCACACCGACAAAAAGTGCAGTCACTCAGTCAGTCATTCAATAGCAAGTCATTCACTGTGGTTGTTTTGAGTGGTAAGACTGTGTTGATTACCAACTACTTCATCACCTTTGAGCCACTTGAAAAAAAAAAAAAAACAAAAAAAAAACAGCTCAAAATTGTGTGGAGCACTTAATTTCGTTGCACTGGACAAAGTTTTCATGATGATGCTGATGAGGTTGTTGATTATGATGGAATTAAAACAGAACAGAAGAAATCACTGCTACAAATAGAATGTTGAAGAGCAGCGAAGATACTTGAGTTTAAGCGCCACCACGTACTTGAACTAAAATCATTATAAAACGTTGGAAAATAAAAGTTTTACAGAATTTTGTTTTCATATTTATCTCTTTCTTTTGACAGGGTTAAATGAAAAGGGTCATTGAATAAAGTTTTATGGCAAAAAAAAGAGAGAAAATTGCTATTTTCGTAATTATTTGCAAAAGTAATTTAGAAGTGCAGTTTTACTGTTTTCTGATGATGCTAATAGATAGGAAAAGGTACAAAGTAACAAAAATGTTTGGTAAAAGATACTTGTAATAATGAATTTTAATTAAAAACATTTTGTTTAAATAAAATATATAAAAAGCTAATTATGATTGGGATTTGTTGCTTATAAGCCTTAAGGATTGTGCAAAATTTGGATACGTTAACTTAAATGGTTGCACTTAGGATTGAAGTTTTATTTCGATAAGCCAATCTCCTACGCAAAAAACTTATCCAGCCAAAAAACCATATGGCGCTGTAGAGTATTGTAGAGCCTGATGTTTATAATTTTTTCACACTTTTATTCCTTACAAAAGTCTTTTTTAAATTATTTCAGCTTAGAAACAGCAAAAAACGCTTTAAATAATACTAAGGTGTGCTTCAAAATGATAAGATCACCTTAATATTTTCAATTCATCGAAACTATAAAATGTAACGTATGGTCACCTTATTAAAAAAAATTCTACGTTCAAATAAGTGAATAATAAGCCGGTTATGCTTTTAGAGATGTACTGTTATATTATGTTTATTTAAATTTATGTAAATAAGCGCAAAATTCAATGCGTCAAAATGATAAGGTCAGTGATTCATTTATCCAAACTTTTATTTTATTGCATTAATCAATTAAACGGTCCCCCAAATAAATTTGTTTTTTGAAAATTTTCTCAAATTTCTCTTTTTATTTGAAAGTACAATGCTTCCGGTTAATAATGGAAAATAATTTCATTCAAATGGCTGCCTCGGCTGGCCATGCAGTAGCCAACACGATCGGTCCAATTTTTAAGCACATTATCGATTGTGTGCAGTTGTATTTTACCAATGGCTTCACAAATATTGTCCTTTAAAGCAAATGACATCAGCTCTGCGGCTGATAATGCGATCTTCAAAAACAGGGCACAAAACATCGAGTGTTGCTTCGGCTGTGTGGCACATAGCTTCGTCCTGCTGAAACCAAAAGTTGCTAATATCCTCCTCTTCAATTTTTGTGAAAAAAAATTCGTTCAACATGGCCCGATAACGATCGCCATTGACTGTAACGGCCACTCCTTGCTCATTTTCGAAGAGAAATGGCCCAATTATACCTCTGGACCAAAATCCGCACCAAACAGTGACTTGTCTTGGGTGTATCGGCTTTTCAATGTATGCGTGCGGGTTTTCTGTGCCCCAAATGCGACAATTTTGCTTGTTTACATACCCGCCAAGATCAAAACGAAAATTTTATAAATTTTGTAAAACACTTGACATAATAAAAAAAAGTATAAAACGGAAACAGTCCATAAAGTATTTTTCAATATTAACTTTTGGTTTTGATAAAATCAAATATCGGATAGGATTTGTCTTTTGGGTTTCGCAAACAAGTGTTGAATTATGAAAAAAATGATTATTTTTTCTTAAAAGTATATTTTGTACTGGGTTTTTGACCACAATAATAAAAAATCTTATGCTTCGAATATTTTTGACTTACCATAGCCATAAAAATAAACCCTTTACTTCTGTCAAAGTTAAGCACCTACCTTTATGAGTTATTTTACTTTCAACCCACACCTGGCTTTCATTAAAATCTTGTAAATTTTATATACTAAGAATTTTTTTATAACTTTTTGGATTTTTTTATAACTTTTTTAAAGGAAACAAAAATTTCCACTAATTTTGCAAGAAAACATTTTTTCGCTAATTTTGGTCAAAGTCGGGTGCCTGCATATAATTTTGAATAAAATCAGCAATGGCCAACTGATTTTCATGACTGAAAGCTTATTTTATTCTCAACATTTCAAGCTTTGATTTGAGTGCTTAACATCTAAAATTTTGATTCTGAAAACTTTTTTATAACTCTTTGAAAAACAAAAAAAATTGTTCTAATTGTGCGCGAAAAAATCTTTTTTCTGCAGAAAAGTTGTAAAAAACTCCAAAACTGAAATTTTGTTCATAAACGTGCTGATATTTGCATTAAAATCGCTTAATTCGTTTTATGATGAAATGTATTTACATAACTATCACATTTTGGGCGAAAAATTTGCCACGCCCATAAACAAAATTTGAGCCCAATGGAGAAAAAACTGAAAACAGATTTGAATTCAGCGCATCAAAATCTTTATATTTCATAAAGTTTTATTTAAAGGCGAGAAGTTTGTTTGTTTTTTGTAGACCAGTGTAATCAGTTCAGTTATGGTACTACATATCGTCACCTAAAATGCAAACGGCCCTAACTAACAAAATATTCAAAATTGACTTTTTCATTAATTCTGAGGTATTTCATCAAAACAAATGCCCACAAATAAATTTGGATTCTTCCGACTAAAATTAGCGATTTTACTACCAAAAAACAAACGGCCCTATCTATAAAAGCGATTATATGGCAAACGCAAATAATACATAACATTGTCAATTGTCAAAACGCGATATTGGTTTATAAGTTAATGAAACAAAATATAAAAATTGTTGGTAAAAATCTCGCTGATTAAAACTTTACTTTTTATTTTATTATTAGTTTTTTGCCTCTCCTGTAAAATCTTCAAAATGTTAGATAGGGCCGTTTGCGTTTTAGGTGACGATATGTACATTTAACAGTCGTAATTATTATAATATTTTATTGCTTCAAGTTCTCGTTTAAAACACTTCCAATAACGTGTGAAAATTGCAGTTTTTCTTTTAAATCTCGTTAGTATTTATTGTTATTTTTTCTTAATAATTTTGTTTTTTCTTCTCATGTGTTATTTCTGATCAAGAGCAAATCAAATTGCAAAAGAATTGTATTATAAAAGAAAAGGAACTCCTACTAAATTCAGTATACAATTCAGTATAGAATCATATAAGTAAACATCATCAGCATCATTGTATATAATCATGGGAATATAATAAATAAATATGAACAGACTCGTATGTAAGATTCTCTCAACTGATTTACATTTTTATTATGATTTTTGTTTATGGTTGAGCAGTGATTTTAATGTTGTTCTTTATCTGTTGCGAAACGAGAGTCGTTTGATAAGTGATGAACATTAAATGGTGCTTTCAATTTGTAATAAAACCTTAAGGCAACACTACGGTGTGACAAAAAAATATTGGGAAGTGGTACTATTTTTCACATAGGCAGTATAAAGTACAACAAGAACCTGGTTATGAATTATTTTAAATTATAATTTGAATTGTGTTGGCACGATACAACACCATTTATTGCAAATAAATCTTGCGATCATATTAAGTTTTGACATAAATAAGTCAGTGGTCTAAACTCTAAACAAACTACCTACATATGGTTATTGAAAGTACTCGTATTATATTTTCTTATTATGGTATAAATATTTAACAATTTTTTCTCAACCTCTCAGACAACCTTCTTCAGAATAAAATTTCTTTGAAAATTATGCTTAATATTTGCATACGATAACAGTCTTTTGATTTCGAATATGTATGTTATAACCAGTGCTGCCATAGTTTTTTTTTAGAAAAACTGAAAATTTAGAAGAAAAAAACTGATTTTCAAGTAAAACAACTGCACAGCTTAAAAAATCTTTTGATAATCAAAGAAGTTATTTTAAAGGTAATTAAGTGAATTAATAAGAAAAAATATAAAAATTTTATCTGATTTGAAAATTCTACCAATTTGAAGTTTCATTCGATTTCAATTTCACTTGATTTCGATCTACAGAACATACCCGATATATGTATTTTTTTACTCAATAATAACAACAAATTAAAAGTGAGTAATATACACAAATAATATGATATAATCACACTGTGCTTGAATTCGACACTTTTTTTCCGACAATCGGGTCACCCAGCGGTTAAACCGGATGCGGTTAGCTCCTGTTTGCGAGTTATATCGAAAATAGAGAAAGTTGTACAACATATGTTCACGTAAAACGTAATTTTTTGCAAAATAACAGTGGATTCATATCACTACGTACATAAGTACTTAAGTATGAGTAATATTTTATTAGTGAAGCACATGTACATAATTTTTATACGTACATACGAGTACCTACTTAGGTAGTATGTAATGATGTGATCACACTCTTATTGTGCCAAAAAATATATATGGATTTCTTAGACTTACCCGGTGGCGTATTTGAGCGACATTATCACTTTGATTTTTTTCATCGATTTATCTTCGTCTGCAGTCGAAATTTGTATAAAATTTTCATAAATGAAAAATTTCAGTGATGAGTTCTCGCTGCAATGACACAATCAAAGGGAGTTATACATGACAACGTCATTGTATGTCACCATACTAAAGAAAGCTGAAATTAAGCGACATTGCCTGTTATGTGTAGACTTCATGGGAGTCGATTTCATGCTGACTGATGTAAGATTTTGTCTGCTACACCTCTCTGTTAACGAATAAAGCACTAATGATTCCCGATGATATTGTCTGTTAGGACTCAAAAATAAACGGACGTCTATGAGACAAAATCAACTTTTGTGATCTATGACAATTTGGACAATTGCTTTAAGAAGTCATGTATGACACTAAAGTAAAATAAACGTCAGTCATTGATGTTTTACCATTTACAGCGTCTGTCACGATGATTCACTATGACTTTTGCCACCGGGTAAATGTGAGCATCATACAATGTACGATCAGCGGTAAAAAAAATATAATGTAATGTAATGCCGCATTAAAAAAGGTACGAGTAATCCTCACCACAGTTATATTAAGTAAATAATGTGAAATTCTTACTTTAAAAATTGTTATTAAAGTAACAAAATTGAAAGTAAAAGAAATAAAATTCAAAAAAACTGCAAAATTTGCACAATTTACACAAAAACTTATTTTTTAAGCAAAAAACTTCAAAACTGCTCAATGCCTCAGAAAACTGCAATATACAGATAAATCTGCACATTTGGCAACACTGGTTATAACCCAGCAAGCCATTTGCACCTTTTTAATAATGTTGCTGCTTAGAATTCTTAAAGTACAGGTAGTACAGGACGGTATACTACTCTGTTTTGCCGCCATTTCGGTAAACATTAGTCTTCACAGTTCATATTTAACAGTCGTGAAGTAGAGATGTGGCAAATTTTTTATGAAAAAATATTCAGTAAACCAACGTGTTTTAATCGTTAAAACATTTTATCAAAATCTATCATCGATTTTCATGAGAAAATCATAATGAGTGACGAGGCACATTTTCATTTGAATGGTTACGTGAATAAACAGAATGGGCAATGGAAGACCGTCAAAAACTTTGCATCGATTAAAAGTGACAGTCTGGTGTGCAATTTGGTCAGGAGGAATCATTGGACCTTACTTCTTTGCAAATGAAAACGGCGTAACGGTAACTGTCAATGGGGAGCGATAACGTTATCTGATTGAAAACTTTTTAAGGCCACAACTGCATGCTTTGGGCTTGACTAATATGTGGTTTCAACAAGGCGGTGCCATATCGCATACAGCCAGGATTACAATGGAATTACTGCGAGACTTCTGTCCACAACAAATTATTTCAAGGAATGGTGATCTTGATTGGCTTCCACGGTCGCCTGATTTGACTGCTCCGGACTTCTTTTTGTGGGGATATATGAAAAGCCAGGTTTATGCAAACAAACCAGAAACGCTGGAGCAACTTAAGCAAAATATTCGTGATGAAATTAATGAAATACCGCGTGAAATGTGTAAGAATGTAATGAAAAATGTGATCAAAAGGTCACGCATTTGTGATTGGCTTCCACGGTCGCCTGATTTGACTGCTCCGGACTTCTTTTTGTGAGGATATCTGAAGAGCATGGCTTATGCAAACAAACCAGAAATACTGGAGCAATTCAAACAAAATATTCGTAATGAAAAAAATTAAATACCGCGTGATATGTGTAAGAATGTAATAAAAATGTGCTCAAAAGGCCTCGCATTTGTGAGGCTAAGAGAGGCGGGCATTTATATGGTATTGTATTCCATACATAATTGCCGACATTAAATAAAACATTTATCAGTATAAGATTCATTCTCTTTCATATAAAATCAAAAATTATAAGCAAACAAAGTAGTATACCCTCCCAGCGGACGCCCTGTATTAACTAATGTGGTGCTAAGCAAAGAGGTTTATGGAGAGAGAGAGAGAGAGAAGTAAATTGAAAGCAAATTTTAAAGCATAATCATTATTTTTCATCTTTTATGATACTCGTGTTAGTTTCTTCTTCTTCTTCACTATCATTTCTACACATCATCTGCATATAAAGTATCTACTTGATTTTGATTCAAATACATTTTTTTTCTAATTTTCTTTTTCTCTTCATTTTTTTAAGGAGAACAATTGTAGCCATTGGCTGAAGTGATAAATAAAGAATGAAATTGAACTGATTATGTATGCGTGACCATGTTGTCTACTCTCGTTTCTATACTTCTTTCCAGACTTTAATGTGTAACAAAAGTGAGCAATGTTGGTGAAATAAGCATCAGCAGTACTCGTAATAACATATTTGTATCATAGGGCAACCTTTTTTTTGAATCTAATTTTTTTTAAAAAGCACTTTTCCAAGATTTTTAAATGTTTTTCTTTTTAAAACTACTTTTTATTTGGTATTCTCTAGCTTATGCACATCTCGAAATATAGAAAAACAAAATCAAGAATTTCTATAAGAAAAAATGATTGCATTTGATATTGAAAAATGCAATAGTTTGTTAGTTGGTTGCTTGTTTTGTTGTTTCATGTGTAATATTCTTATCATAAGTTCCTAAGAAATCCTCTTAAAGTATTTAAATGAACTTCAATATCTTTGTTATTGTTATGACAGCAGGAACTCCTTATCTGATGTTATTTTTTGTGCAATAATTCTAAATAAATATAAACTTTTGTTATTATTGTTATAAAATAATAAAATATGTTAACGTTTTCTAATATTAATACACCCTACACTTGGTAAAATGCAAATGCAAAGAAATAGGAATTTTCTTAACTTCAAGAATCAGAGCTGACTAATTTGAGGTGGGAAAAAAAGAGCTATAACGATAGATGGAATCTCATCCAACGAGTTCAGAAAAATTCAGTGGTGCCGCAAGGCTCTGTTCTTTCTCCAACTCTAGTTCTAATATTTGTTAACGACTTTCTTTTTTTCACTTCCAATCCTATCTACTCTTATGCAACATTTGTCATTCATATTCTTTGGATCGCAGGCCGAGCATTTTGGAGATTGGGGCGAAAAGGCGGAATATGAACGACACGCTTACAAATGACTTGGCGAAAATATCTGAATGGGGTCACGCGAACAGGGTCGACTTTAATGCGCACAAGACCCAATGTTGTTTTCTGACACACAGACGTGGGTTTCTATGGGTAATGTAGATATTGAGGAATCAGATGTTCTTGATGTTGTAGGCATGAGAGTTCACTATGACGTTCGTTGAAATAAGCACATATTTCGAGTGTCGAAAGAAGCATTCAAGCGTCTGGGCTTCTTAAGACGGTGTAAGAACTACTTCACTCCATCTGATCTCCTTAATACTTGCAAGACATATATCCGACCCAAATGGGAATACAACTCTCATGTATGGACCGGTGCTTCAAAGTCTATTTTGGAGCTTCTCGACCGCTTACTGAAAAGGGCAAAGGTTCTTATTAACGACGGTAGGGTAGCCAATTCTATTGATTCATTAGAGCATCGCCGCAATGTGGCGTGTGTTTCATTGTTCTATCGGTACTACAATACTACATTACAATTCAATTTACAAGATAAATATAGATCAGGTAACCCACGGGAATATGGAGTAGAGGACAAAACTTGGAATCAAGTTGCGATGCTCACCAATGATTAAAGAAGATGGGCAGAATTCATAATCGCTGTAGAGTTCATTTTCTTGCAAAGTTCTTCCTGAAATAAACTGGGAGACCAGATAAACATAAACATAAAAGTTGAAGTACGACTAGGATGCGTAATGTCACAACTGCTGCTTAATATTGTCCTGGAAGTTGTGATGAGAAATGCCACCAAGGCAGCAAAAGGGATTTCAAAGACAACTAGGTGACATGGAATATTCCGATGACATATGTTATCTAAGACCGATATGGTGGAAAAAATCATACTGCTAGAAGCATAAGCAGCAAAAGCTTGACCTAAATATCAAGAACAAATCGATGCGCGTAAATGCAAATCATAGCTACCCATTATTAACTAATGACTCACTAGTCGAAGGCGTTAGTAGCTTCTGCTATCTTGGAAGCATCATTGGCAAAAAAGGAGGTTCCTCTGCATTGTTAACCGTAGTTACATCGACAAACACACATTTGAGCTCCTGAATTCCGTATGGAACTTTGCACATATTTCGAGATGGATTAAAACAACACTCGTATATAAAATTAACTTTGCTGTATGGATGCGAAACGTAGAACGCATGCATATGTGATCTTAACGCAATTCAGGTCTTCATTAACAGATGCTTGCGAAGACTAATAAGGGTCTTCTGGCCGAGAACAATATCTAATGTCGATCTGTGGTCAGTGATAATGCAAACACCTATAGTAACTGGATACTGGATACTCTATGGAAAACGCAAGATGAGCTAAGTCTAATAGCGGTAGCCGTAGAAGGAGAAGGTTCGCCCATAATTGGAGAAGAAAATTAGATGCCGAAATCATGATAACAACGATAACCTGAAGAGATATTTAAGTGTTAGCTCTAGAGAAATATGATTGGAATTTATTTGTTATGGTCCACATTAGAACGGTGGAAATAAATGTGTGTTGTACCATGTATGTGGCAAACAAATGACATATATAAGGACCCAATCTAGCTGCAATTCTAACCGAAGTAGTTTACAATTTTCGCTATAATTTGGATTTGTCATTAATTTTAATTTTTCTTGATTACTTCAAGCATGTTTAGCATGTTTTCGTGCTCGTGAAACATTCAAGTACGGACACAAGATTAACTACTAATCAATCAATTATGACAGAAAGACCGCAGATGGCTGCCAACAATGGCATAGTCCTTTTGAACTTTATTTCCATCTAGACCTGTTTCTCAGAGATCCATACTAGGTTCATTCTTTTACTATGCTGAAAATTAATGAATTGTGATCTAGGAAAGATATATCAATGGGCCAAATGGCTTAAGTCAAAATACTAGACAATAGGCAAAACAAGCTATAATTAGTTATAATTGGAATGCCAAATAGAATACAATTATTAAGTATGGCCGCAAGTTTTAATGTTACTTTTAATAATAGACTCACATGGTGAGATCTTGTTAAAAACTAATGGTATGCCGTGATGTAGTCAGGGGGGTTACTATGTAACTCGATTCGAAAGTTAAATATTATGAATTCGGATTTTTCCTACCAACTAACTCGAATTCGCAAATACATTTCCTACTTTCGGGTTGCCATATCCGATTATCGGATACTCATACTCTACTTTCGGATGTGCATCACTATGTATTTCGAATTTAGATGTCAAAGTCGGTCGAAAGTTGACATTTGTAGTCGTTTTATGTTTAGTTTACGGATGATACATAAAAAAAACTTTAAAAAATCGAATCAACGGTCTTTTTCAATAGGGAAAATACTACGAAAAATTTAAATACCAAGCAAAGCCAATTTGAGATCATGCTCAACTTTATGACGGAGCATCCACAGTTGGCTAAGGGGTACATAAAAGCTGCGGACGCCAAAAAAGCCACCAATGATTTATGCAGCCGGTCCACCAATGCGGGAAGTGGTCGGTTGGAAAAAGGTAAGTAATATATAGTTTGTCCATAAATTAAATTAATTTTTTCTCCTTAGGTTTGGGACCACAAGACCCACCCTTAGACCAAATTGCGGAAAAACTGCATTAATTTTTCGGGCACAGGCGTTAGCCCGGCAAAAATGTTTCATTCACCGCACTTGAAGAAAGTGTATTTAATTTACTTCAAATGAAGGAGGCGGTTGACGGTATGAGTAGAGTGAGAAAATTTGGAGCAAAGAGTACCTACACGACTGGCGACGACACTGCTACGGGAACCAGTAACAACGCCGAGCAAGATGTTTACACTATACGTGATTACATGTGTAACCAACATGATATGGGGGAGACATTAAGTCAGTGGTTTAACGTGAGTACCTGTCCTAGGACGCTACCTCACGGTGCCAAAGCACGAGTGAATACAATGCGTCCACCAACGCCCCCACCTATGATTAGAATCAACAGTGAGTACCAATTTAAAGCCATGTTATTTGGACATGACCTCACACCTTGGTGAGGTGCCGGAGAATATCTAAATTCCTACCGATCTATGGGTCACGGCACCCGGATAAAATGTAACTCCACACCGAGCCAGCATAGCTCTCTCCGCGATTTGGGTTTAAACCACAGCCACCACGTTTCTCCCACAAAGGGGGCCTCACCATAGTTGGGCAGGAACCGAAATTCCTGGGGCTCCCGATACCCGTGGCAGCAGAATTAAGCCTCCGGTCAGGCCTCGTAAGATAAATGCTACTACCAGTGGGGGAGACAGATGCATTGGTATCTTCCCCTTCCCCACCGCGTTGTTCATCAACTGCTCGCACACCCATCACACTACGAGCAGCATTCAATCGCGCTGTGCCGAAAAAGCAAATATTGTTGGAACAGCAAGTAAATAATCAAATGGAGTACCACAAGCGCTCCATATCAGTGTTAGAAGAAGTAGCAGAAGTAGTTTAAAATCTCTGACCATTTGGATGTGAGTACCATCAACAGCTCCCATTATCCCTGGAATTCCAGACGTGGCATAAAAGGAGTTTTTAGCAGCACGTTTTTCGTCTTCGCTCATGACGAAATTTATGTGCTTTGAACACAACACATTCTCTATAGCATTGCATACTTCCTTGATACAGTTTGACACAGTTTGTTGTGCCAAGCCAGCAAACCGGTCTTGACCGATTTGGTTTTGGTACTCACCTTGCCCAAGAAACTTCAGTGTAGCACCCAATTTGATTGTGGGTGTTACACCAGTCGATCTCATGGTTGTTGGCAACTCCGAACTAATGCTCTCCAGCACATAGTTAAATGCTTCCTTGTTAAGCCGAAAATTTCGCACAAACCTGCAAATATAAACACGTTAAAATATGTACACACATACAACATATTTGACAAATTGTTACTTATATTGCATCCATCAACTGCATAAAGTCTACACCATCGCGTAAGATTTTACGTTCCAATCGCTCATCTTCACCTTATAAACAAAGGGCAACCGAATCCATTTCCATAATAAACAAATATTTCTTGTTATTTTTGCGTAAGAAATGCTGCCAACTTTGAATAATACATTCGAGGGTACTGCCAGAAATAGTTCCAATTAGTGGCAGCACTTTTCACTCGATCCGAAGTGTTACATGGTAAGAGCTCAAATTCGGATCGAATACAACTTTCGAGCTGTTCGAACTTTCAAATCGAGTTACATAGTAACCCCCTGAATCTTAAAAATTTTTCAAATATTTTCTTCACATAAGCCTTATACAAGATTAGCTGAAGTTTATAGTACAAATTGTCGGCAAAATAACATCTCCTTTCTTCGTACCGAGAAATAACACTTGAAATTTATTTGCTTTTGTATTGACGCAACTTAAAATAATCATAAGTTTGTTTAATAAAAACCAAAAATATGATTTTATTTTACAAACAAATATTTATTTTTTGAGCGGCCAATAAACCGCCCCAAAAATTGCATTGAAAAATCTACCCTGTATTTAAACATCACCATCACCACCCACCCATCTTCCCTTACAACAAGTGCACGTGTTCAATTCTTTACTATGGAAATAAAGGGATAAAGAAAATACATTTGAAATGGAAAATAGGAAAATATGTTAAATATCTCTGATATCCATGTAATCCCGGTAAAACGTTTTAGCCGGCAAAAACATTGTCATCATCATAATTCAATGTCTGACTGACAGTCTTTGAAAAAAAAAAAAATATAATAAATGTAGAGAAAAAGAAATGCATCGTAAAAGTTTTGGAATTTTTAATGACTTTTTCCGCAATTCAAAGTTATTTTAAAATATTAAATATCACCACTCTTTTCCACCCACCCACGCTTACCGAAATAACCCAACACTTGTTTGAATTTCATTACTTTAGACAATTGCAACCCCGTTTAAATGTCACCGCACTTTGTTTCGCTAAAACAGACGGTTGCGTAAAATTTGGAACGAATTATTTCGGTAACAATTTCGAATTTGTTTTGGTCTCCGTTTCTTTGTTTTGCTGGCGCAACGATGGGGAGTGGGGGATTATACAGACAATGTTAGTTTTAAAATGGCAATATTTTCTATTTGCAATGTTTGTCTTTTGGTTGTTCAGTGTACTTGTAATGGTTTTAAGGGGGGTAGAAATTAATTAAAAATTATTTTTTATAATCAAAGATGATTTAAATGCCATAACGAAGTAATATTTTTTGTAAAAAAGTAATGTTATGTTCCAGGTCTGGCTTTATGTAAATAAATCATTTCATATTAACCTTTTCTGGAGCTTCTGCTAAATACGACATCTTATGACTTAAATACAACAAATTAAAAATTTAAACTCTTCTACTCGTACGAGGTACAGTCTCACTGTGTTTTGTGAGTCACAAAAAAACAAATGATTAATGGCTTATGACTTAAACAGCTAATGGGTATCCCACAAGCAATTATTTGGTTAATGTAGCCTGAAATGACTTTCTATTTCATTCAAAATGAGGCAACGATTATTTGGAATCGGGCAATACTTATGTCATTCTATTCTGTCACAAAATTCACTATAGAAATTACGATCTGTCAAACGTAAGCTGTTAAAATTTTAGCCAAATTCATCGATTAGTTTATTTGTTGTAGTCGTTTGAAGTAAGCAACTTTTGTGTTTCTTGGAAAATGGAAAAAAGTGAATTTCGGCAAAACGGCGAAAGAGACAAAAGAAAAGATTGATAAACATTACGGCGAATCTGCTCCGTCAGATTATATGGTAAATATTGAATTGCTGAATTTAAACGGGGCCGAACAAGCACTGCAACAATACCATCAACAGGAAGGCCAAATGAGGAAGAAGAAAATATCAAGAAAATCCTCGATATCGTTATGAAAGATCGCCGGGTCAAAATCCGTGAGATTGCTGAAATGGTAAACATATCATATGAACGTGTGTTCAACATTTTGCATGAACATTTGCATATGAAAAATCTATCGGCAAGATGGGTGCCACGTTTGCTCAGTGTTGAATAAAAACGAGTTCGACAGATCACTTCACAGCGGTGTTTGGACATGATAAAGCATAATCCTGCTGAATTTTGGCGTAGATTCATAACTGTTGATGAAACGTGGATCCACCACTACACACCTGAAACCAAAAATCAATCGAAGCAGTGGGTGGAAGCTGGTGGAAGTGCCCTGAAGAAGGCGAAGACAGCGAAATCGGCTGGCAAGGTTATGGCCACTGTATTTTGGGATACACATACTCATCGATTATCTTTAAAAGGGATCCACAATCACAGGAGAGTATTATCGTGCATTATTGGATCAATTGGTTGATGCAATCAAGGAAACACGACCACATTTAAATAAGAAAAAAGTGCTCTTTATTCAAGACAACGCACCGGTTCACACAGCATTAGATACGATGCTAAAACTACGAGAAATCCACTTCGAATTGGTTGATCATCCACCTTATAGTCCAGATTTAGCCTCTAGTGACTTTTTCCTGTTTCCAAACTTTAAAAAACCGAAACTAATGCATATTTTGAGGCCTTCCCAAAATCGTATTATTCAGATGGTATAAAAAAGTTGGAAAATCGTCTTACTAAGTGTATTGAGCTAAAAGGAGACTATGTTGAGAAATTAATAGTTTTTGAAAAAAAAAAATGTTTTTTTCCTACTTAGGCAGCTTCAATATCAATCCGCTCTCGTCTCTCCACTAAACGAAATGGATCGCTTTACGCTTGAGCAATGTTAGGATTTATTGGAAATTTATTTCGAAAACAAAGACAATAGGTCGGAAATTGCGCAAAAATGTCGTACAAAATTTGTTTATTGTTAAAGTTCGTGAAACGGGTTTCATTGTTGAAGCGCCAAGACGTAAGCGTGCTCGTACGATGTGTACGCCCGAAATTATCTAAGCTGTGGCTGAGAGCGTGTATGAGAATCCATCAACATCAACTCGTCATCGCTGTCAAAAATTGAACACTTAACGCACCAGTTTACGTTGAATTTTGCGAAATGAACTCGGTATGACACCTTACAAAGTTGAATTGGTTCAAGAGTTGAAGCCGCATGACCATCTGCTTCGTTTTCGCTTCGCTAGATGGCCCAATGAGAAACTGCGCGATGATGTCGATTTTGCCAAAAAAAATCAATTTTTCGGATGAAGCTCATTTTCACCTTGGTGGGTACGTTAATCAGCAAAATTGCCGTATTTAGGGCTCAGAAAACCCAAACGTGGTCTTACAGAAGCCAATGCACCCATTACGAGTGACTGCTTGGTGCGGCTTGTGGAGCGGAGGCATCATTAGCTCATATTTCTTTGCAAATGAGGACGGCGCAACCATTACGGTCAATGGAGACTCCTTTCGTACCATGATAGCCGATTTTTTGTACCCGTTCTTCATGGTATTGATGTGAGATTTGTTGCAAAAGAACTAAAATTTGGCACAAATGGCCACAGTATATGTCACCACATTCAATTTTGTTGAAATTGGTGCATATTTGGGCTTAAAGTTCTAATATTACGAAATAATTAAATATTAGAGCAAATACTAATATGCGTTGTTTGTCATTGTACACGTTTTGCTAAAAGCGTCATACATAACGTATACTGTTTGTTAAATAAATGTTTTCAAAGTAGAAAAAATATTAAAGTGTTATTTTAATTTCAGCATTTCACCAACAAACTCTTATCAAACTCAAATCAGCGAATTTTCTAACTGATTTGCGTTTATAACAATGGAAATGTCGCAATCTTATGAGACTCCTTTTGCTCTTATTCGTAAAAATCCCATATTTCTTTCATAAAATACCCAAATTCGAAAAAATGCCAGTAATTTTTTATTTTTGAAAACAATAATTTAACGGCGTAAAAATTGGATAAAGATCTTTTTGTTGTTGGGTTTGTAATGTGTGGGTCTATTTTAAAAGTTATGACATCTGATAAATCTTAACAGTGTGCAAAGACACACAAAGGAAAATACGATTTTAGTTTTTTTTCTACTTTGAAAACATTTGTTTGACAAACTGTATTTGGTTTTAGCACTCATACAATCATATGAAGTTTGGTTGGTTAGATTGTAACATACTATGACATTAAATTATCGGGCTTAACTAATATCATGTCTTGGAATATATTTGTAGACTTTCAATTTATTTATACTACTAATCTTTGTAAATTTAGATACATACATACATATGTACGACCATTCCTTACCTTTCACTAAATTCCTTTGGCAAAAAAAGTGTCAACTGTTTTCTTTGAGTCTGATGATTATTGACATTTTGTCACTTGTCATTTGCACTGAAAAAAGGCGAAAAAGAGTAATTGAAAGCATGAATGTAAATATTATTTTATTTTTCTTTTTTTTTGGGTTAAAAGAAGTTGTTTCTGTTTTGAAATTTAAACATAAAATCCGAATATACTTACATACCTATGGATGTGCAGTTAGTGCCATTAATATTCGGTTTTACTAAAGGCATGTCTTTGCGTCTTTTTAAAATATTTTTTATTTTTCTTAAGAACATATATAGACACTGAATATGGTTGCCACTCCTCAATGAATGTACTTCAAACAGAGCTGAAACTCCTCATTCTACATTCTTCACACACGGCGGAATTTTGAATTTTATTCAATAAATTGTACAAATAAGTACTAATTTCCGGAGTAGTCGTTTATCAATGTAATTGAAACGCTTCGTGGTAAGAATAAAGTATTTTTTTATGCGATGAATCGAGTAAAGGAGATAAGGATAAATTTCGGCAATATATGGCTTCTTAAAACGAGAGATGTGGTATCAAATTTTGACTTATTGTTTTAGCTGAAACATGTTATATTTGGCGAATTCAGCCGTATTTGAATTCCGGAAAAATCAAGAGGAACGATTGATTTTTGGTTTGATAGAAGGTCTAAAAGATCATAATGTCACATGGTAAATTTTTATTCATCTCATAATTTGGCCAAAAGCTTTTAGAAAGAAACGTAGTCATGGTAGAAACTCTGCGCAAAAATAAACGAAATATTTCACCAAAGCCTTTACAAAACGTGTAACACTTGTGTCCTATGCTAGTCATAAAAATAAATGTAGGATTGTAATGAGTACTGTGCATAGCTGACCTCTTATCGGCAGTGATAAAATAAAGTTATCGAAGATAATTTCATTCTACAATTCAACAAAAGGTGTTACTCTTACAGCTGTAAGCGTAAAACGAATCGTTGGCCCAAGGTAGTTCTATCAAATATTATCTAAATTTCTGCTTTGAATGCTTATAGCTGGATATTATATTATCCCATGCTTACGAGTATATGAACAAGCGAACTCATGCACCAAGAAGTAGTTCGTCAGTATCGCTTTTGTAATCAATCCGAAGAAACGATGGCGATATAATTGGAGATAATATTCCTGTGCCAACCTCAATGGCAATCAGAAAATTGCAAAAAGCAGCTCAAAAACGAAGCCGTTGTTATAACGGTTATCATTCAGGTTAAAACAAGGATAAAAAACTACTCTTTTTATTGCATTTGTGATCTAATATATAAAAGAAGAAACAAGTTTAAAACGTATTTTTTATTGTAGTGACTCTATAAATAAAAATAATTATTTTGTTCCGAAGGATGGAATTCCCAATTTTTTCTTAGGATCAATCTACGGTTAATATTGTTCCTGAGACGATTTGGCATAATTTTTATTATGCTATCGAAATCTGATCCCATTCTTCTTGAAGCCTCGATTTCAACTTAGATATGAATTTTTCATTATTTTCATTATTTCCTCTCGGCTGCTGGAACGCGTTCCCCGTAATGGTCTTTTAAATCGATTGAACAGAAAGAAGTCACAGTGGGCCAAATCAGGTGAATCGGTTGCTGTTCGATGGTATTTGTTGCGTTTTTCGTCAAAAAATTTCGAAAATTGATGGCACTGTGCGACGGTGCGTTACCATGGTGCAAAATCCAAGAGTTTTCTGAACACAATTCTGGTGTCATTCGGAGCATTGTTTCACGCAAATGTCTCATAACACACAAATAATTCACTTTGTTGACTGTCTGGCATTCTGGCAAAAATTCATGATGTACTACACAGTTGTAATCTATGAAAACCGTGAGCAGTGCCTTCTTTTTTGACTAAAAACGACACTTACCTGATGTCTGAATTGCGTATCGTACTCATAAACCCATGTCTCGTCTCCAGTAATGATCCTTTTGATGAATGTGGATTGGATTCAGCCTCGCAAATCATGTCTTTTGTGAACTCAACACGGTCTCTGTTTTAAATGAAATTGAGGAGTTTTGGCATCAACCCAAACCCAAATCATTAAACAATATGCCTTGGACGGATTCATAGGCAATGTTCAAGTATTCCGCTATCTCTCTGGCGATTAATTTGCGGTTATTGACCTACATTTCTTTTACTTTAACAATGTTTTCGTCGGTTCTCGATGTCGATGATCTGTCATCATCTTCAATTGACTCACGACCACTTTTGAACTGCTCGTGCCACTGGTAAACGACCATTTTCTTTAGAGAATCGTTGCGGAAACACTTTCCAATATTTCCAACGTTCGCTCACCATTAAATCCGCTTTTTATGCAAAATTTGTTACAAGTTTGTTGTTGCAAATTTAAATCCATTTTTAAAATTGTAACAAATCGCCAATACACATAGAGATATATTCACTCTTGGATGAGTAGCTTTTGCAAATCTCAAGCTATGACGCTAAAATTTAGCGGGAATACCAACAACAGACTTACCAACCTGACAAAAAACGGCTTTTGAATTTGTCGAGCAAAAGAGCCATTGTTTCGTTGGCTCTGTGGCAAGTGGCGCTATCCTGTTGGAACAACACATCGTCCATATCCATATCTTCAATTTCTGGCCATAAGAAGTACGTTATTATCATGCTATAGCGAACACCATTTACGGTAGCTGCTTGGTCGACCTCATTTTCGATGAAACCGACAGCCTATAAACCGCACAAAACACACACTCTTTGTGGATGCATCGGCTTTTCAACAAACATTCTTGTATACTCATTTGCCCAAGTGCGGCAATTCTGCTTGTTAACGAATCCACTGAGGTAAAAGTGTGTCTCGTCGCTGAAGATGATTTTCTTTGTTAAGTCACCATTTACTTCTGTCTGTGCAACTAACCATTCGGCGTGTTGACGACAGCTCTTAATTTAATTGTACCTTGTAAGCGTGTAAATTTAAATTCTTATTCAAAATTCGCGTCAGTGATGTTCGTGAGATGTTTAATTGTTGGGCACGACGACGGAAATAGGTTGACGGCTCTTCTGCCATACTATCGCGAAAAAATACAGTGCCTGCATATCGAACTGGGCGAGCGGGCACAGGTATTTCCATATTACCTACAGACCCGGCTTGCTGAAATTTGCGAACAAATGTATCGATTGTGGACACATTTGGTCGATTATGCTGACGAAAAAAATCACTAAGTGCACGAAATGCATTTTCCATTTTCGTAAAACGCTTCAACAATCTTAGCGCGTTGCTCCAACCTTTTCATGGTTGAATTTGTCAAACACTGAAAGAAAAAAAATTTCAAATTAAGTTGGACAAAAAACTTAACGTTAGGGTGTGACTCACCCTTGGACCACCCTTTAGCAACAGCTTTTGTGCTAATACTAGATTGTTAATATGGAGAAGAAAAACACCGAATATTAATGGCAATTACTGTATTTATTTAACCTGATTTGATTGACACAGGTAAAAGAGTACAAGAAATAATTTGAAGAAATGTCAACAGCAACAACTTTGATGAAAATAAAAGCTGTAATCAGAGAAGAACCTTCTTTTTCTTTCATTTTTTGACACTCGGTGTCACAAATAGAAAACTTTGCTAATCAGTTCGCAGTTGTCATGAAAACATTAAAATGAATGTATTATGTACATATTTAAATTTTGTTGAATTAAGGCGTATTTTTAATACCCTAAAGCATATACGTGAAAAATTTCAAATACGAGTATATTTTCCTTTTTGAATTGTATATTTAAAACTGGGATTACACCATTGTCGCACTGCACCAATTATTTGTACGGCAATCGTGTGACTGCCCAATAAGTAATAATGAGGCAACAAAAATATTGCGCCAAGATTTATTGTGTTCTGTGTGCGACACTCGTAGTTGACAATACGTACCAATATTTGTTTTGAAATTTATTTTCGCAGAATAAATTAGAATAATTTTGATATTTTACGACAATAAGGCACAATAGAAATTGTGTCGTATTGATACATTTGAGACAATCGTGTGATCCTGGTTTAATGGTTTATAGGTTTTTTATGATTTTGTGTTCTTGTGAGACAATCGTAGTTGACAATACGAACAAATATTAACATTTTGAAATTTATTTTCGCAGAATAAATTTGAATAATTTAGATATTTTACGACAATAAGGCACAATAGAAATTGTGTCGTATTGATACATTTGCGACAATCGTGTATTCCTAGCTTAAGAGTTTATGGGTTTTACGGTTTTGTGGTCTTGTGGGACACTCGTAGTTGACAATACGTACAAATATTTACATTTTGAAATTAATTTTCGCAGAATAAATTGGAATAATTTTGATATTTTACGACAATAAGGCGCAATAGAAATTGTGTCGTATTGATAAGAGTTTATAGGTTTTACGTTTTTGTGGTCTTGTGGGACAATCGTCGTTGACAATACGTACAAATATTAACATTTTGAAATTTATTTTCGCGGAATAAATTGGAATAATTTTGATATTTTACGACAATAAGGCACAAGAGAAATTGTGTCATATTGGTACATTTGAGATAATCGTGTGATCCTAGCTTAATGGATAATAGGTTTTATGGTTTTGTGTTCTTGTGGGAAAATCGTAGTTGACCATACGTACAAATATTTACATTTTGAAATTTATTTTCGCGGAATAAATTGGAATAATTTCGATATTTTACGACAATAAGGCACAATAGAAATTGTGTCATATTGGTACATTGGCGACAATCGTGTGATCCTAGCTTAATGGCTTATAGGTTTTACGGTTTTGAAGAGTTTTCTTAGCGTAATAAAACGCTGCTACGGAACTATACGTATTTTGCTGTAAGCGTTAACACTCTATTAATCTCCGCTGATATTATCTCTATGGCCCGACGTGTGTCTTTATTAAAAAAATATTTATTTGAACAGTTTAAAATAATGAAAATGAAGTAAATTTTGTTAAATTGTTTTGTTTTTTATTAATAAAAATGTATAACATCTCTCCATGTCGACAACGTTATACAACCAAAAGCACTGCTGTTATTTCATGCTTTTGACAGAGAAGGGATCACTTATCTTGATCTATGACACATGTCTGTTTGGCAAAATTAACTCTTGGATGTGTTAAGGAAGTTTTAAAATAATGATGTTCTGGGCCACATAATAAGTTGGCTAAAAAACAACAATAACAACTTAGCTCCAAATGCTTTCTGTTAGAATTGCTATGTCATAGCAAAACTTTACTTCAGTTTTATTTATGAAAATAAGTGAAACAATAAAAAAAAAAAAACAAAATTATAAAGAGAAAATGTGTTTTTTTTTATAATATATTCCTGCAGACACGTGTCATCGTTGGAGGATTTTACAGAGACACAAAAAAATATTGATTTCCTAGAATCGGTTGGGAAGTGTGAATAAATGAGATGTTGAGCTCTTATCAGAAATCAAATAATTATATTTGATTTTTTTTCATTTTTTATAAATTAATTTAACTTAATGTCTTACATATTTGAGATCATTATTGTTAAGAATTTCTAACCGGGGAAAACTCCAGAGAATATAATTTTTAGAACTGAAGAGGTTATCGCAGCAACTCAAGCCTATTTTGAGGTAAAAAAATAAATCCTTCTGCAAAAGTGGTATTGAAACGGTAGAGCGGCGCTGGAATGATTGCATTGCTCTTGATGGAGATTACGTCGATCAATACAGCTAAAAAAGCGTTTCCTTTGTTAGGTCCCTGACTTTTAAGCACATGTGTTACTCCTATCAGGTGGGCCTTCTATCGGTTTACTTTAAACGAGCCGTTATTTCGAGTCTGACAATACTTATGTCATTCTATTCTGTCACAAAATTCAGTAAATTATCGCTACTGAAAGAAATGAATCGATTTACGCTTAAGCAATGTTGGGACTTATTGGAAATTTATTTACAAAAAAAAAAAAAATCATTTTCTTCTTGGTGGGTACGATGATAAGTAAAATTGCTGTATTTGGGGCTCAGGAAACCCAAGCGTGGTCTTACAGAAGTCAATGCACCCATTACGAGTGACTGTTTGGTGTGGCTTGTGGAGCGGAGCCAATTATCTGCGATTTGACACCGTTGGAGTATTTTCTGTATGGCGCCGTTAAAGACAAGTGTTATACCGACAAACAGATATAATTGAGCATTTAAAAGCCAAAATTCTTGATGCCATTGCCGAGATACGACCCCATACACTCGAAAAATTTATCGAAAATTGGTCCGGCTTGTGGAGCGGAGGCATCATTGACCTATATTTCTTTGAAAATGAGGCAAACATTACGGTCAATACAGATACCTATCGCACCACGATAATCGATTTTTTTGTGCTCGCTCTTCGTGGTATTACTGTGAACGATGTTTGGTTTTAACAGGATGGCGCAACTTGCCACACTTTCAATACCACAATCGATTTATTGCGTCAAACGTTTAATGGCCGTTTAATTAGTCGAAATGCTGATGTCAGTTGGCCGCCAAGAATCTGCGATTTGACACCGTTGGAGCATTTTCTGTATGGCGGCGTTAAGGACAAGTGTTTCTGCCGAGAAACCAGAGACAAATGAGGAGCATTTGAAAGCCAAAATTCTTGATGCCATTGCCGAGATACAACCCCATCCACTCGAAAAAGTTCTCGAAAATTGGTCCTATGGAATGGGGTACTGTGAGGCCAGCCACGATAGCAATTTTTAACCGGAACAATTGTACTTCACCACAAACAAATAAATTTGGCAAAATTTCAAACCGTTTTTGTTTTATTGCATTTTTGAATTTAAACTTTTAAATGGTCCACCCGATAGTATTCATCGATTTTGAGGCAACCTTTGACACCTTTAAGCACTCGGAGATATAGAATGCTTAAGAATCTAAAGGTGTCCCCTCGCAATTAATCCGAATGATCAGGGTTTTATGCAGAAATGTTACATGTCGTAGCCTACATGAAAAGCTGGTGGGGAAGTGGTCAACGCAAATGATATTTGCCTGTCGAATCTAGAGTAAGTTTAATCGAACTTATGGGACTGTTTTTCTTATAAAATTCTTGTTTAAACTGATTTCTTGCATTTACTTTCATTTGCCAAAAGATTAATTCCCTGAGCTAATTTTCCTAACTTAACACTTCACTAACTTTTGAAAATATGGTCCCCGTATTTTGTTATCTTTCAAATAAACAAATTACATTTATTATTATGATATAAACCCTTACTCCAACTACCAGTAATGTCATAGAAAAATTACATTTAAAAGATACTCGTAAAGCACCCCTTTTTTGGAGTCCAACCAAAAGCACATGAATTAAATTGCCGCTCTCCACACCACCAACAATGTTCGAAAAAAAAAAAACAAATAAAAAAGACAATTTTTAATACAAGTTTTCATTATTACAGCCACTTTGTAAAATTAAACTTTAATTCAAAAAAATTTTACCACAAGACTTACATAGACAAACACGTACGAGGATTGTCTGTTCTTCCCTTACCCAAGAAAAACGGAAAAAGCCATAAAAATTTGTTTTTTTTTTTTATGAAACTAGAAAAAAACCCTCATATTTAGTGGTTAATATAAAAATGTTGCAAGAAAATATATGAAATAATTTATAAAAAAAATTTCTATCAATAAATATGGCCTTTGTCGATATGTAAGAGAAAAAAAATAAGTTGCAACTGTTGTTCAAGTAGTTATGGGCCAAATATGACACGTTTTCTTACAACAATTGGCAACACTTGTTATAATGCTTGATAAGCATACAGAGGGGTGTAGAAAAGTATTTAAACTAACTATGCAACCCTTGTTTTAGTCTCGTTGTAAAGGGGGGGACAAGTCATCTTTGTAATAATTGTAATCAAAACCAAATTATAACTAAAGCAACTGAATAAAACAAGTGTACTCGTATACATGTATTCCATACACACCATTAATATTCGAAAAAAAAAAATAGACAAGAATTATTAAAAAGAAAAAAAAAAAAACATTTTCTAAGGGGGAGCAATAACCATTGTTTTTGGCGATGTTATTATTTGCAAAAAAGTGGGGTGAGGGCTTACAAGACGACTATCCGTCAGTGCTCTAATACGATTTGTTGATATATGAGGCATAATTAAACCCTGCATAAGCTGTGGTTTATGACACATGAATAGCAGACATGACTAGACATATTCAATGTGGCAGAAACTTAATGAGGCTGCTGCGAGGGAGGCTAAAACTGGGGTGTTGGTATATAGAAAAAAAAACACAAATTTTATAATCAAAGTCTAATAAAAGAAAAGGCGTAAAATATGAGTGCAAAAAGGTTAAATTTAATATAAATGTAAATAAGCTTTTATTACAAGGCAGTCGAGAAGAAGGGCAGCATTATTTTACACATCATTGTATCAATTTGAAAAACATATCAGATATTAAATTCTTGTGATTGCATAACCTACTCTGCTACGCGGAAAATAACTTAAAAACGGCCAAGTCCCAAGGTTGCAGAACACTTTCCCCAAGCTACTGAAGAAACCACCGGGAGATTACGCCAATCTTGTATAACATCGCTATGAAGAAGTCCTTTTAAACGTATCAAATGTCTAATGAGATGAAAAAATAGTAATAGTGCTGTGGACCGTCATGTATGAAGGTAAACTAAGCAGGGTTGGCCAAAACCACCGGGAGAATACGCCAATCTTGTGTAACATCGCTATAAAGAAGTTCTTTTAAACGTATCGAATGTCTAATGAGATGAAAAAATAGTAATAGTACTGTGGACCGTCATGTATGACGGTATACGTTGATTTTATATTTATAATGCAATTTTGCGGCGCACTGTGCGTAGTTCCCACAGAGCGTAGTCTTCGTAGATAAATGAATTTTCGTGCAGACATTTATTGTGCCTTAATACAGATATAAGTGAAATTTTAATAAAATATAACGACGAACCGTTATGCTATGGTAGGTAAGAAACCCGCCTACCAACCAGAAGGTCGTCGGTTCAATACCAGGCCAGACCATCTTAAAAAAAGACCAAAAAAATTTTATTCGACAGCGGTATCACCTCATAACATTAGCTAGTAACTGATTATGAGTATCTCACTACTATTGAAGACTTCTCTAATGCATTTGCCATTCGGAGCCGGCATTAAACTGTAGGACCTTTTCAATGAGTTTAAAAGCAGCTCATTGACTGAGAGATGTGCCATGTTCCTTCATGGAATGTTATGGGAATTAATATAATATAATAATAACATAACGACGAACACGCCCACTGCCCACATACAGTGGCTCAATTTAACAACCGGACACCTATGATTTTATAATATAAAGGGTCCGCCAAATAATTTTTTTTTTTTTTTTTTTTGAAAATGCTGTAAACAAAACCTACTGAATATTTTCTCAAATTTCTGTTTTTATTTGAAAGTACAATCCTTCCGGCTAATAGTGGAAAATAATTTCATTCCAATGGCTGCCTCGACTGGCCATGCAGTAGCCTACACGATCGGTCCAATTTTTAAGAACATTATAGATTGTGTGCAGCTGTATTTCACTGATGGCTTCACGAATATTGTCCTCTAAAGCGTCAATTGTCTCTGGCTTGTTGGCGTAACACTTATCTCTGACGGCACCCAACAAATAATAGTCCAACGGTGTCAAATCTCAGCTCCGAGGTGGCCAAACGACATCAGCTCTACGGCTGATAATGCGATCTTCAAAAACAGGGCTCAAAACATCGAGTGTAGCTTCGGCTGTGTGGCACGTAGCGCCGTCCTGTTGAAACCAAATGTTGCTAATATCCTCCTCTAAAATTTTTGTGAACAAAAATTCGTTCAGCATGGCCCGATAACGATCGCCATTGACTGTAACGGCCACTCCTTGCTCATTTTCGAAGAAAAATGGCCCAATTATGCCTCTGGACCAAAATCCGCACCAAACAATGACTCGTCTTGGGTGTATCGGCTTTTCAATGTATGCGTGCGGGTTTTCTGTGCCCCGAAATGCGACAATTTTGCTTGCTTAAATACCCGCCAAGATCAAAATGAGCTTTATCTGAAAAGATATTTTTTTTTTTTTTGGCAAAACCGGCATCTTCTGTAAGTCGATCGCAGGCCCAGATTCCCAGCGTTGTTCAAGCATATACACAACCATATTCGTTCAGCGGAAGGATAAAACTAATTATCTGTCAAATAAGACATGAGCCAAATGTTACCATTTTCGAAATAAGCACTAGTTGAAAAAAAAACGTTAGATGGCGGACCCTTTATATTTAAAAGTCACAAAACTACAAAGGAAATAACAAAATACTGAAACAGTTCCCTAATGAATAGCAACGCCTTTCTGCACAATAAACTCTATCGTTTTTATTCAATAAATCCTTTAAAGACAATTTGTCTTTTTCTCTTTTCTTTGCCTTTTTTCTTCTGCTGCCTTTTTAATTTGGTTCAATAAAAATTGAAAATCTTGTACAAACCCTACGGGAACACCCACTCAATAATGTTCCAACAACCTACTTTGTAGTATTAAATGTTGCACTCTATATAAAAAACATGTTAGTTATCACTCCTCCCTTCAACTGACTTTGGAAAACAGAAAAAATGTGAAAAAAAAACTACAGAAATGTTGCATAAATAATTGCTGAAAGAAGAAAATAAAATAAAAAATGCAGAATAAAAAAACAAAAAATGAAATTGTATTTCGAAACAAAGGTTTAAAAAATATATATGACCACAGGTAACATATGTTTGAAAAGTATTGTTTTCATCCTTTTTGATACATTTTATTTATTGTTTGTGAAATCATAAACAATAATCATAAACCACATGATTTAAATTATTTTGTTGTTTTATTTTATTCTTTTTTTTTAAAGGATGCAACGAAACATTTTTTTAAAATTCCTTTTTTTGCATTTCGAAAACAGTACAGTTATTAATATAAAGCCTTACAATCATTATACCCTATAAGTGTAACTTGATAAACCGTCTTAAATTCAATTCCCAATCCAATTTGTAAATTTTATACATTTTTTTTTATATCGGGTCCGCCATCTAACGTTGCATTTTGAAAACAGTACAATTATTAATATAAAGCCTTACAATCATTATACCCTATAAGTGTAACTTATAAACCGTCTTAAATTCAATCCCCAATCCAATTTGTAAGTTTTATAAATTTTTGCTTATATCGGGTCCGCCACCTAACGTTTTTTTTTCAACTAGTGCTTATTTCGTGAATGGTAACCTTTAGGTCATGTCTGATTTGACAGATAATTAGTTTTATCCTTCCGCTGAACGAATATGTTTGTGTATACGCTTGAACAACGCTAGGAAATATTGCGACATTACTTTAAAAACCATGGTAATGTTGCAGAATCAAAAATCATCTTTTCAGATGAAGCTCGTTTTGATCTTGGCGGGTATGTAAACAAGCAAAATTGTCGCATTTGGGGCACAGAAAACCCGCACGCATACCTTGAAAAGCCGATACACCCAAGACGAGTCACTGTTTGGTGCGGATTTTGGTCAGAGACATAATTGGGCCATTTTTCTTCGAAAATGAGCAAGGAGTGGCCGTTACAGTCAATAGTAATCGTTATCGGGCCATGTTGAACGAATTTTTGTTCACAAAGATTGAAGAGGAGGATATTAGTAACATTTGGTTTCAACAAGACGGCTCTACGTGCCACACGGTCTAAGCTACACTCGATGTTTTGCGCCCTGTTTTTGAAGATCGCTTTATCAGCCGCAGAGCTGATGCCGTTTGGCTACTTCGGAGCTGCGATTTGACACCGTTGGACCATTATTTGTGGGGTGCCGTCAAAGAAAAGTGTTACGTCAACAAGCCAGAGATAATTGTCGCTTTAAAGGACAATTTTCGTGAAGCCATTGGTGAAATACAGCTGCACACAATCTATAATAAAAAAAAATTTATTTGGCGGACCCTTTATTTGGTGATTTTTGGTAATTTCAATGGATTTTTCGTAAATTTATGGAATTTGAATTGATTTCTTGAGATTTTTATCGAATTTCTTTGTTTTTTTTTAGAATTATGGGCTAATTTGTATAATTTTGGAATTTCGAATGAAAATGAATCATTTTGACCTATTTGTGAGCACCGTTCATGCTGACCAAGCGCCCCTAAAGCATATGGTATGTACAAATATTTCAGCATATGCGATCATTTAGTGCATCCATTTATATATTTTTGTTGATTTTTCATAATTTTTGTGATTTTTATCCAATTTTAACAATAGTTTGCCTAATATTGTGAACATTTTTTAATATCTGCCATTCATCCGAGCCCATCACCACTTCCCTAAAACAAAAAGTGATAACAAGTATTTGTGAACATTATGATAGACCATCCCGGTGGCGTATTTAAGCGACATTTTCACTATCATTGTTTTCGTCAATGGATCATCGTCATAATATCAGTTTAAAGTCGAAATTTATATAAAATTTCCGATTTAAGTTTTTTTCTTTTGTTAAGTTGGTACATCTGTTGTTGATGTTGCCGCTAAGTCTTGACCTAGCTTGGCTTGAACCAGATCGGAACAATGTGACCGACACACGGGAGTTATTCCGGAAACTTTTTGATTTTCGCCATTTTGATAGTAAATTTTCACAATTAAAATTATTTGTGCAAGAGTGTAAGTGTCAAAGGTTGACAGCTCAATTTCTGACATTTCATCATTCGACAGCCAATTTACTTCTTAACCGGAAAATTCCCACCCTGTATTGGTGAGGACATTATTTGAAAATGTTTAATAATTTTTTGAATAGTTAGAAAGGACAACTATGTCCTTAATATTGTTCATTTTGAGTTGCTTAACTTAGCTTAAAAGAGATGTGAAATTATATTATAGTTGCGAGTTTGGCATACTTTAGATATCGAACTAGCAAAAGAAAAAATTCTACTTTAAATGAATTTCACTGTGTTTTTTGTAATATTTTCTGAATGTCATATATGAAATGTGACATAAATTAATTCCTATGCCAACCAAATGTCCATTATTATTAATTCCCATAACATTCCATGAAGTTATATGAGGACTTCTCTCAGTCAATGAACTGCACCCGATTCTATTTTTAAACTGATTGAAAATGACCTACAGTTTAACGCCGGCTCCGAACGGCAAATGCATTAGAGAAGTTTTCAATAGTAGTGAGATACTCATAATCAGTTACTAGCTAATGTTATGAGGTGATACCGCTTTCGAAAAACTTTTTTCTTTTTTTTAAGATAGTCTGGCCTGGTATTGAACTGAAGACTTTCTGGTTGGTAGGCGGGTGTCTTACCTACCATACCACAGCCGCACAAAATGTCCATTAATCTTTATTTAATAGACAGTCCAGAGACTGTCTTAATAGATTTTCTTAAAGTGAGAATAACACAAGCATTTACAAGATCCTTAAAGGATACATTGTCTTTAGTATTATACTTTAAATATATCACACATGTTCAATCAGAAAACGCCTTAAGTCAAAAAGGCGCCGTTACTCTTGTAAAGCACTTGTTTTAACGTCTCGCATGAAAGGAAACTAAACCATCTTAAAAGTATTTTAACTGCGAATGCCTACTTATGTATTCAAAAATAATTTTAAATGACATGTATTGGCCTATTACACAATGTAAATACCTGAGATAAAAAGATTCCTTAAGGATATTTAATACCTATTAAAAACTAAATCAAAAAACCTTTCCTTTCTAGTCCTCCTTGATTTCTAACTTTAGTTTGCCAATCGTTTAAATATAAGCAATTGAACGATTTTACGTCGTTTATGGGTGATTAAATCAGATCATAAGATAAAAATAAGTATAGTGTTCCCAGGATAACAATGATATGGAAGGTTTTCTAATATAAATACATTTGTAATTACATATATGGAGGCCTTAAGGCAAAAAAAAAGATAGAAAAAGGCAGCATAAAAAACAAAAAAGAAATTGTTGACCATATTGTTAAAAAGAGTAGAGAACAAAAATGCCGCTACTTTCGTATGTTACTTGTGATATCCTGCAGAGCGCGTGTCCATTTTATATTTTTTTTTCGTTTTCATTTGCTGTTCGTTGTTGTTTTCAGTTACTAAACTAGATTTTTTTCATTGTATTTAGTTAAGAGGAGAGGATGTATTTGTTTAGTTGTGGTTCAGAGACCTTAACTTTACATCATCAAACAATTGATGTCATAAAAGAAAAATGCCGCAACAATAGCTTGGCATGGCAGTGCATGTTATGGCATAAAATAAAATCCGAAATTATTCTCATGGAAAAAAATTGTTGAGTCAAAATATCAAAAAAAAAAAAAAGAACAAGAACAAGTGCATTGTTTAGACCTTTTGTCTAAAGCTCCAAAATATCCTTTGTTTCCTTTTCTAAATTTTTTATATTATTTAGTGGGTTATTTATTGTTTTTAATCAAATAGATTTTCTGGTTCATTTTTTTTTCTAACAACTAATAAACTAAAGTAAAAATACTTATTTGCGGTGCGCTAAAACATATAAGTCACTTTAAAAGAAAATAAAATAAAATTTACAAAAAATAAAATACATACGATAGGTAATTATTTACAGTCACGTGATAAATAATAGGGACATATTTCAGTACTTTTTAAGAGCTTAAGAGGTAAAGAAACTGAATCAAAACAAAATAATAATATTAATAGACACGAAAATATGGCAACGACCTTCGGCACACGAAACAGGTGCGCATTGCGCAATGGAATATACGAACTCTTCGTGAAGCATCAAGGTTTGCACAACTAGAAAATAAAATGTTGGCGTACAGTCGAATCGAAGTCTTAGGGATAAGCTAATGGTAAAAGTGTACTCTACAGTGGAAAAACAAATGCCGGCAAAAGTGGAGCTGGATTGATAATATCAAAGAGGATAAAGAACTCCCTTCAAACATGGAAACTAATATCGGATCGTGTGAGAATGGCGCATTTCAAGGGTAAAATAGGACGACACGTTATCAATGTGCAGTGCTATACCCCGACGGAAGACGCTGAAGAAACTAAGAAAGATGAATTTTACACACAGTTTAACATCCACGCTCACGGAAGTTCGAAGAGGTGATATCATCATACTTATGGATGATTTTCAAACGAACATAGGTAGCGATAATACTAACATCCGATTCACTATGAAAACACACGGTTGTGGAGTCAGGAATAAGAACGGAGAGCGACTAATTGAATTGTGTCAGACATTTCAGTTAGTCAAAGGTGGCTTCAACTTCCCTCATAAGGAAAGGCAAGTCGAAGACGGCTCTACCTACAGAAACTCCAGAATAATACAACCAGGCACACATTAACCTTGGCGGTCCGTGAACGGCTAACACCAAACCAACATCACTCATGGGAGGATATCAGAGCAATATATAATCAAGTCGCAGAAGAAGTGCAACCAAATAGAAGAGCTTGAATATCAGATAATCCTTGAAATTTGGCTTCTTAAAGAAGTGAACTAAAACTGCACCTAAATAGCAATAATACCTTGAAGCAGCAATACCATCAGCTGGCGAAACAAGTAAAGAAAGCTGCAAGAAGAGCACCTGCAGTAGAAGAAGCAGCTGCCCAGAATAATATGAGAAAACTAAACCAAACGATTAACTATCTATTTATATCATTAATAGAAAGTGCAAGAAGAACCAAGAAGAAGCCATTGCTGATCGAAATGGTACACTAATAACGAACAATGATGTCCAGAAACTGAGAAGAGAGAACATTTCACAAACACTACTGAGGACAGCAAAACGGTCGAGAACAGAGCTGAGAAAAACGGTCTAAGAATACCATGCAACCCTCCCAATCTTGATAAAAAGATAAAAGAGGCGAGTGGTAAATTGATAAATAATAAGGCAGCAGGCGAAGATGGTTTACCAGCGGAAATTCTACAGGTTGACATTTAAACCACAGCTGAATTTCTACGGCCTCACATTACATCAGTATTCTTTTCTACGTGAAAGAAGGGCATCATTGCAAAGTTACCAAACAGTAGCGACTCCAAAGACTGTAATAATTGGAGAGGAATTGCTCTGCTTGGCACCATATATAAGATACTTGTAGTTGTAATACAGGGGAGGCTTCAAAGCAAAATAGACTATAGACTGCAAGACGAGCAAGCAGGCTTCAGACCGCATAGAAGCTGCGTAGATTAGGTCAACACTTTACGAATAATCATTGAACAGTCCATAGAATGGCGTACCCCCCTGTATCCACTGTTCGTCGATTTTATGAAAGCCTTTGATACCATAAGACTAACCGGACCATCAGCCAAGCATTCCACACCAATGCTGGAGTTAAACAAGAATGCCCACTATCACCTTATACACCATCGTGCTGTATGTTCAAAAAGAAGAATCTCTCATGCCAACTCGAAGACTTGGACTATGCAGATGTCATTTGTCTAATCTGGCATAAGATTTCCAATATGCAGTCGAAACTGGAGGACCTAAGACGATTGGCACGTAATGCCATAAAAAGAAAACCAAGGCCACGAGAATAAACAATACGAGTACGGAAGCCATCATGCTACAGGGCCAACCAGTCGAGTATGTAGATAGCTTCAGCTATCTATGAAGTACAATGACTGCAAACTGTGATGCAGAAACAGACGTAGATAGCAGGCTCAATAAAGCGAGAGGGGAATTGGATGACTATAGCCAGTATGGAGAAGCTCTCATATAGGCAGACGGACTAAGCTCAGAAACCTGGGTGGAATCGAATAACTTCACACAAAAACTCCAGGTATTCATTAACAAGTGCCTCAAAATCATATGCAGAATATTCTGGCCTAACACCATAAGTAACACAGAAATGTGGAGCATGGCTAATGAGGAACCCATACTGAAACAGATAAGGAAAAGAGGATGGGGACCATCACACATCTGAAAAAGTCCAGACATTATCACAAGAATGTCACTCAAGTGGAATCCTCAAGGCTCAAGAAACCTTGGTTGACCAAAAAACACCTGGAGACGTCCAATTACCTCAGAACTTAGACGGAACAACATAACATGGGAGGAGGCAAAGTCAACAGCGGTAAACCGTGTTTGATGGAGATGCACATTCACATTTTGATGGCTTAGCCATGACTATACCACCTGGGCAGTATGAATTGGTGTATTATCATGCTGGAGTGTCCAGCGTAAGCCTTCAAAAATATTCTGAAAGTGAGGTAGCATTCCAATGCAGCAATTATCGTTTGTAGTGTTGGGCAAATATTACAGCTCATAGGTATCTAAGAGTTAGACTACGAATTGCTCGCTCTTCCATTCTTTCTTGTTTTCAAACCTAAACAAATGGTTTAGAGGAATGAAAATTGTCTTTAACGATGAACGTTAATGAATATTATTTTTTGGAAGGGATGATAGTGTTCTTCAAAGTAGTCTACCGTGAAAAGTAAATTAATTTTTATTTTAATTGTTTCATTCAAGAAGTCACACACAGTATTTAAAAAATATAATTTCAATTGAAATGGAAAACTATTACAAATAAAATATTTAAGCCAACAAACCATTAAAATCATTAAATGGAAAAAAACCAAAAATACAATAAATAGATTAAGACTCTGTGATAACAGTTTTACCGAATGGTTTCTAATTATAAGAAAACTACGCTGTAAAGCCTTTGGCTGAAAAGCAGTCCTTTAAAATCCACGAAAAGATAAAAATCAAACGATTTGAACTTAAACAAGATCACAAAATATAAGACGTGATCTTTGCTCAAAGAAAAGTGAATCATTGTAGGTGATCTTTGCTATTTATAAAAAAAGAAAACAAATACATCTCGTTTCCTTTCAAATGATACATAATCTTTAAAGGAACAAAATACCTAAGACTCGTTTTCATTTCAAACCGAAAATAAATTTGTTAACATTGAAAAATCACCAAGAAAAGGTTTCTTATTTTTTTTTTAAGTTTTTATGCTAAAATATGAAATTGAAACAAAAATTTATAATTATTAATAATTTGTTATGCATTAAAACCTCTACATATACTCGTATAATTTTAGTTTTGTTTTCGAATTATTGTTTTGAATTGATAAACCAACAATTGCTAAAAATATCACCTGTCGTTTGGATATAAGAAAACTACAATAATAAATATTGGTCGACTTGGGCATCATCTAACGTTTTTTTTTTCAACTAGTGCTTATGTCGTGAATGGTAACACTTAGCTCATGTGTGATTTGACAGATAATTAGTTTTATCCTTTCGCTGAACGAATATGGTTGCGTATACGCTTGAACAACGCTGGGAATCTGGGCTTGCGATCGACTTACAGAAGATGCCGATTTTGCCAAAAAAGTCATCTTTTCAAATGAAGCTCATTTTGATCTTGACGGGTATGTAAACAAGCAAAATTGTCGCATTTAGGGCACAGAAAACTCGCACGCATACACTGAAAAGCCGATACACCCAACCCGAGTCACTGTTTGGTGCGGATTTTGGTCCAGAGTCATAATTGGGCCATTTTTCTTCGAAAATAAGCAAGGAGTGTCCGTTACAGTCAATGGTGATCGTTATCGGGCCATGCTGAACGAATTTTTGTTCACAAAAATTGAAGAGGAGTATATTTGCAACATTTGGTTTTAACAGGACGGCGCTACGTGCCACACAGCCGAAGCTACACTCGATGTTTTGCGCCCTGTTTTTGAAGATCGCATTATCAGCCGCAGAGCTGATGTCGTTTGGCCACCTCGGAGCAGCGATTTGACACCGTTGGACTATTATTTGTGGGGTGCCGTCAAAGATAAGTGTTACGCCAACAAGCCAGAGGCAATTGACGCTTTAAAGGACAATATTCGTGAAGCCATTGGTGAAATACAGCTGCACACGGTCGATAATGTGCTTAAAAATTGGACCGATCGTGTAGGCTACTGCATGGCCAGCCGAGGCAACAAACACAGAAGGTAACACGGGTATCAAACTGTCTCCATTTTGAGTCTAAAATAAATCTTGCAATTGCGGTGACCTTCATTCTGTAAAGTTCAATCAAAGATGGCAAAAAAAAAAATAGTAGACCAAAAGCTTTCATCATCTAATAGCATTGGCTGGACACTAAAACATGAGATGAATGACAGTCTTCGCCTCCTCTTCAGAATCACAATTCCTGCAAAAATTGTGTGAAGGGATGCTTAGTCTATCGACATGCCTCCAAATCAGGCAATGATCCGTGAGGACCGAAATTATGCGATGAATGGTCATGTGATTTAGTAAAAGAAGACAGGTGGGTCCAGCAGAAAATACCGCACGTGCTTTCATTCTCTCGTTCGTAAAATTAGAGCTCTGTACCCGCCCTAGCCATTTCATCAGCAACGCAATTCCCTGTGTCCTGGCACCCATATCCGAATGAGCCGAAATTTCCATGAGAAACCTGCGCCAAGGTGACGCTCGCAAGGGACCTGATCGGAAAAAATCTTGCCACTTAACAAGCATTGCACAGCCCTTAGTACGGCCATGATTTCCGCCTGACTAAATTTAGAGTCTTATGGTTACCGCTTAGAAGATATAGAAAGATAGATATAGGTGTGCCGTGCCACGCCTGTTTTTTTTAAGACCTTTAGTGAAGGTATACCTTACCAACGTATTGGTTTGTAAATCAGTTGAGTTGTTCTCGATTTATTAAATCACGAACATATAGGACAACTATTTGGCCTATTTTGGCATATCAGTGTTTGAAGCTAAAAATATGCCTCAAGTAGGGTGTTGAAAAAAGTTTTCTTCGGAATCCACTCTGGATGTTTAACTTTTCTCTTCGAATTGCATCTGAAATGGGCATCAAGCAACGTCTTCCCTTTCTTTTCACTTCGCGTTGAATTTTTTCAAAGAACACACACTTTAAATGACCGGTCGTGGTGTATTTTTTACCTGCTGTGCGTTCGACATAATTATGCGCATGATCGGCTGTTGTTTTGTTGTTGTTCTTTTTATTTCTATTTATTTTTGTTGTTCATAACAGACAACAAACCACTTAAATAAAAACTTCAATACAAAAAAAAAAAAACGTATTTCATTGAAATATTTAAGAGGATTTTCGTATAAAGCAGACACAAACATTTTTGGCCAAATGCCGTATGACTTTTGACCAAAAAGATCTATTCATTTTACATCTGCTGTGGTTGTTCCCTACGTCTGCTGATTTTAGATTTTTTTCAAAATTTTCGATTTATTTTGAATGTTTTTTTTTTCTTTTTTTGTTTAAACGTTTTTTTTTTCGTCTGTTTTTAGTACCGAAAATTGATGACGACAGGTTAGACAATCTGCAATCTGTTTGTTTTTTCTTATGCTGAAGAGGCATTAGATAGTTTTCCTTTTTTTGTTTGTTGTATGTGTTTTATTATTGTATAATAACAAATACAATCTTGTTAATTTATGTTTCTTTTTTTTCCAAACATCTTTTAACGATGGCCAGTTTAGTTTTGAAATATTATTTGTCTGTGAGATTGACGTTAATCGTTTAAACTGAAACAGCTGAATATGTCAGTTTTGCTTAAATATCCTCGTTAGAGGTTATAAGTAAGGGCGTATGTGCTACAGGATGTGTTAGAAGTCGTTTTTCTTATTATTGAGTATTTACGACAGCCAAAGCGCTGATCACCTTTTAATTGGGCTTATAAAAAGAGAAGAAGCTCGGCATGGGTGTTGAGTTTTTTTGTAACCTGCAATTATAACTAAATATTGTGATGATTTTTTCTAATATTTTTAAAATACAGCTGCTCATTGAAAGAAAATTTGTAAATTAAAAATTCGACGAATTAAATGACGTAAATCATAGTCAGTTTATTCGAAAATAGTTTGGTTTAGTTTGAGGACGAGCATTCACTGATCTAAGACCAGTTAGCGCAAAACACTCGGAGACCAAATGGTCCATTGTGATCATCCTAAGCAAGGTCCTAACCTGCAAAAGAAAGTAGGGAAAAGAAAAGACTGTGAAATAAATAACGAAAGAAGGAAGGAGATATATGTTGGAAGATCCTACTTCCCGAAATTCTAGTGACCCGAGGCCTTTTGCAAGCCGAAGGATTGTAGTAAAGTTCATGCTTGACAGGGAAGTTCGAGCTTTGATCCTAAATTTACCCAATCCTACCGAAAGTCTGGGACAGCGACATAAAAAGTGTTTAATCGTCTCTAGCTCCTCCCCGTCTTCGCATAACCTACAATAATCCGTGTCAGCATTTGCCCATCTAGGTGTCATCGCCCGGACACCACAATGGCCCGTGATAATGCCCGCAGTTAGCCTCAGCTCCGCTCTACTCATACAGAGAAGAGCGAAATTCCTATGACTAGAAATAACTGGCCATATAGATATACACTGATCTAAAGACTCAACGGCGGCAGGACAGAGTCCTCAGTCCGAAAGATTGTTGACGCAGAGCCATGACGAGCCAATTCATCAGCCATTGTCAGCAATACCACAGTGACCAGGTACCTAGCAAATAACGTCTTTCCGAACAACATTCATCTGACCAAGAACGAGCCGATTGGCTTGAGACCAGCCTTCCCTGCGAAAAATTCCTTGAATGCGCTGATATAGTGGCTCAGCGGTGGCATAACGTCTTCAGTCCGTAGAACAGCTGACCCCGAGCTCCGACGAGTCAACTCATCAGCCTTCTCATTACCAATGATACCACTATGACCCGGTACCTAACAAAGTTGAACGGTTTTCCGCAGTCTATTCAAGGCTAATTTGCAGTCCAGAACGACCCTGGATATGACCAAGCAAAAACTTATTGCCTTGAGAGGCCTACAAAAACAGTCACCCGACCCTCAATGCCCCCAATATTACTCTCAACCATCTCCAAAGCCTTCTCAACCTCACTTCCGCCTGGAATAATACACTGCATTCGTCGCTCATCTTATAAGAGTAACCAAAGTTAAGTCATTCTCAGTTGACGGCGACCACGGTGCCTTCCTCCATCTTGAATCCATCCGAGAAAACCGCCAGTCCGCCAAGAGGAGGGTCGCACTCCCGCCAGCCGTCTCTACTCGGTATCACCACCTCAACAGTCTCGAAGCACATTCAATACACGTGCATGCTCATACTCCGCATTCCGCCAGAAGTCACGTTCCCTGAGTCGTATGACACTCCTAGCCGCCTGAAAGTGAACTTGAAGGTCGAAAGGACGTACGTCAAGTATCACATTCAGAGCCGCCTATGAAGTATTTCTACAACACTACTCAGCTTCAACAAGCTCGACCCGTTCCTCACCGCTTGCCACCAAACAAGACCACCATAAGTAAAGATGAGGCGTACCACCGTGCTGTACAGCCAATAAACCAAGCACGCGGTTTCAAACCCCAATTCTTGCCAATGGAGTTCTTGCACGAATAGAGTGCCAGTAATCATGGCAATATCCATTATTCAGATGTCTCTTTATATTTGAAAAAAAAAACATGAATAAAGCAGGATAAGACATTGGTCAGTAGGGAAATATGCTCTCACTACTCTCCTGAAGTAGGACTCGAGAGTGCGTCTTTATTTGTGTGGACAGTCGGGTGACCATCATTGTAAATCACACACTACCACCTATAGGTTGCGGAGAGAGTGCAGAATCACAAAACTGACTTGGGCTGAGTATGATGTGAGGCAGGTTCGATTGCTCATTAGTCAGGTAGAAGGGATGTGTCCAGGCTGTGCTGACAATTGGAAACCGTGCCCATAGAATGGTGTTATAATACAATGATCACTATCATAGCAGTGCCTAGCTGGAAGAGATAAAGCCGGTTGAGAACTTCTTATGTGAATATCCGGCCCTTATTAACCGACACCTTAAGGCTTTTGTGGAGTGATTTCTACACAACGCCTCTGCGCTATCGCCAATTAGACCAGCTGTTATCTTCAGATATCTTAACCTGATAGAGTGGGTGTGAGGTATTCCCGCTATCGTGTGATTTTCGAGAGCTTGTGGCAATTCTCAAAGCGGTGTTTAATTATATTACTTGACACTAGAGGTACCTACGGTTGGCCACGTAAACAAATGAGCCACTCATGAGAACAAATTCGCTAAGTGTGTAGGCTGAGGCATAATTGGAGTAATATTTTTCGGTTCAAAAATTATGCAGAAAGTGCGTTATTAAGATTATTAAGTCTTGGATTTCTTTCCACGATTTCGGGCGGTATTGGCATAACCTTAAGGTAATACATTTTGATGCACTAACAATTATCAAAAGAAACAGTGTCATAATCTCAACTATCCTTTTTGGAAAGTTAAAACATATATTTCGCCTAACCAGGTTAACAGAGGGTAGGCAATAATTTTAATATGAATTTTAGTAATCACTGAGAGCATTTCAATCACTCTCTTATGCAATTTTGTTTTTTAAAAATTTAGTTAAAATTACATTTCATTATTCGTAATTCGCATTGTTATTCATACATCATTACTCATTCTATAAAGGCAATCTAGTTAATCTTGCCAAGATTCAAATTTAATTTATTATTGGAGTCATCAGACAATGAGGGGTTGTTACAATATAATGCCGAAGGAGATGCAATTTATAGTTCAACACCCCTTATGTAAATAAAAAAAAGAAATGAAATAAAAGAAATGTTCCCGTCATCATTATCATCATACGTCTCATAGTGAAAGCAGTATAGTAGCTTAAAATGCCCCCTTTCTACTGTTCTGAAAAGAGGGTGGCTTGCTTCGCCTGCCATTCACACTCCCCACGCATTTAAGATTACATTGGCAAAGACCTTGAAAACAATGAAAAATCGTTTGGGAAATCCCCCCCGAAATAAATCGAAAAAAGAAACACAATAGCAAGAGAAAAGCCGCTAAATTTTTACATAAAAATTACATAAAGACTACGGGCAAAATGTGCGTAAGCTTTAAAGCCTAAAAATATGCAATGAAGCTGTTCTTTACTTTCCAACGTTTTGTTATGCCATAAACGTTTTTCAACGTCCGCTTGCTATTCCCTTTAGAGGATTAGCCGAAAAAGTTTAGGCAATTTCTTTTCGAACAAAAAAGAAACAAAAAAAACTGTTTCCACCACTAACACCTTGAAATTGGAGACAAAGGAAATTTCACTCTCTCTCTCTTTCGTTAATTCTTTGGCAGTAGTATGAGTGGTCGTTGTAATCGAAATTTTTGTACTGAATACAAGGTATTGTCATGTAAAGTCCTTTTTGTTTCAAAAACCAACGAGAAAAAAAAAGGAAAATGAAAATAACATTACAAAACATTTGAATTTGAAAAATTACACTGCACTTGCCACAAAATGTTGCCGGAATCGTATGAAATACAAGCTTAAGGGATGCTTGAATTCTATCACTCAGTTGGGGGTGAGTTGGTTTTTTTTCCAACATAGTTTTGTTTCGCTTTTAATATTGGTGCGTATGTTACCCCGGGGGATTTAATATCGCAATTGCTAAAACTCATAACACCACATGTTCAGTTTCAATTGCATTCCCCCACTACCTTCACTGGCATTTTTTAACACTCTTTTTTTTAATGTTTCGTTTTGTTTGTTTAATTCAAGTTGATGAGGCGCAAAGTTGTGGAATTTATTACGATTTTATATTTGTCTTTCACTCAAATGAAAACAAAATTCAAGTGGAAATATATATCTTTACCACTATTCTATCATTGTCATTTGAAAATAAATGACCCCGTATTAAAATTGACTTTTTGTTTTTTAATTATTTTACTTACTTTTCTTTTTAGGAAAGATTTGGGGATGAAGGCAATAAAAGTGATTAAAATTTTTAAAAAGGTTGTTGGCTACTGCTTCGTACACTAGACTGAAGTAAGTGCTGTAGGGGTACCAAAGGAAATTAATAATATTCGGTAATTTAGCTTCTTGATAATTATGACACTAAAACTAGGTGACCATCATACTAAGGTTGGCTTATAAAGGCAACCATATCTTGTTAGTAAATGTCCTCACATAGTTAATACGCCAGTTCAATTATCGGCTTATGAAATCTATTGTATGCCTTAGAGTCTATTATTTGTCAGCAGATCTAATACTTTCTTAATGAAACTTTAGTGTTGCATACGTTCCTAATTGAGATACTTAAACACATTCATCTAAATCTATTAAGAAGCTTACTTTGTTATCTCACTAGAAACGAGAAATTTGCTCAAATACTGCCATTCTCATCAAAGAAATTTGAAAAATTAATTCTCAGATTTATGAATGTGTAAATGACAAAGGCTTTCTTACTGAACGACAATCTGGTATACTACTACCGAGTTAGCAGTATCTAAGATATAAAAGGTCCACCATCTAACTTTCTTTTTTTTCAACTAGTGCTTATGTCGTGAATGGTAACACTTAGCTCATGTCTGATTTGACAGATAATTAGGTTTATCCTACCGCTGAACGAATATGATTGTGTATATGCTTCGCTAAGTGGGCCTGCGATCGACTTACAGAAGATGCCGATTTTGCCAAAAAAATCATCTTTTCAGATGAAGCTCATTTTGATCTTGGCGTGTATGTAAACAAGCAAAATTGTCGCATTTAGAGCACAGAAAACCCACACGCATACATTAAAAAGCCGATACACCCAAGACGAGTCACTGTTTGGTATGTATTTTGGTCCAGAGGCATAATTGGGCCATCTTTCTTCGAAAATGAGCAAGGAGTGGCCGTTACAGTCAATGGCGATCGTTATCGGGCCATGTTGAACGAATTTTTGTTCACAAAAATTGAAGAGGAGGATATTAGCAACATTTGGTTTCAACAGGACGGCGCTACGTGCCACACAGCCGAAGCTACACTCGATGTTTTGCGCCATGTTTTTGAAGATCGCATTATCAGCCGCAGAGCTGAAGTCGTTTGGTCACCTCGGAGCTGCGATTTGACACCGTTGGACTATTATTTGTGGGGTGCCGTCAAAGATAAGTGTTACGCCAACAAGCCAGAGACAATTGACGCTTTAAAGGACAATATTCGTGAAGCCATTGGTGAAATACAGCTGCACACAATCGATAATGTGCTTAAAAATTGGACCGATCGTGTAGGCTACTGCATGGCCAGCCGTTCCATTATTAACCGGAAGGATTGTTCTTTCAAATAAAAAAAGAAATTTGAGAAAATATTCAGTAGTTTTTTTTATAGCATTTTCAAAAAAAAAAAAAAAATTATTTGGCGGACCTTTACAAGGTTATTTGATCAGTCTTACGCATTTGATACGGATCATAATGAAACTCTTTTTCTATAAAGTTAAGGCATTTATTTAATCTTCTCATTATTCGACAATTTATCACTGTTCTGGGTCAACCGCCATCAATCGATTTTTATGAAGAATTATTTTTAGCGTCCTTTAGATGTCCCTAAGGGAATGTTACAGGGCCCTGTTCTAGGACCATTCCACTTTAATTGAACATTTGTCGCATAATAGTGAACTTAGGGTTTTGGGATCATTTTTAACAAAACAATCGTAGACATCGATAGATCATATAAATTATGCCCAAAGAAAAAAAATCCATGTTATGGAATTTGCGGAGAACTCAATTCTATTCGCTAAGACTAAGTTCACGACTATTGTTATATGATTGTAAAGTCTTTGCTTCATGTGATTATGGCAGCTGTAGGTTATTGTGTATTATTTGGAATAAGAAATTCAGATATTGAGCACTATTAACCGAATAAAAAGTTTTCATATTTTGTTTACGTCTCTGGAATTCACCACTCACTGGGACAAAACTACTAAATAAAGCTTTGAAATTAAAATGGGCTTTATTTTGTTATTATTCATGAAAGCTTACGATAATTTTTAAATTTGTCACTTATTTAGTTAAAAATTCAATATTCTCGGTATCAAATTATTATTAAATCTCAACTAATTTTTTAATTGGTACAATATTTACATATGTATCGGGTGGGCCATCTATCGGTTTAATTTAGAACCAGCGGTTATTTCGCATCTGGAAATACTTATGTCAGTCTATTCTATCACACAATTCAGTATATTATCTCCACTGAACGAAATTAATCGATTTACGTTTATTTCTAAAACAAAGACAATTAGTCGGAAATTGCCGTACAAAATTTGGTCACAGAGAAGAATTAATAGTGCCCGGTATACGCAAATTTATTGCTAAAGTTCTTTAATCTGGTTTCATTGTTGATGCGCCAAGACGTAAGCGTGCTCGTACAGTGCGTACACCAGAAAATATCGAAGGTGTGGCTGAGAGTGTGCATGAGAATCCATCAACATCAACTCGTCATCGTTCTCAAGAATTTAACATTTCAGGCACCAGTTTGTGGCGAATTTTGCGAAAAGATTTCGGTATAACGCCTTACAAAGTTCAATTGGTTCAAGAGTTGAAGTCGCATGACCATCCGATTCGTTTTCGCTTCGCTAGATGGGCCAACAAGAAACTGCACGATGATATCGGTTTTGCCAAAAATCATCTTTTCGACCCAAGCTCATTTTCATCTTGGTGGGTACGTTAATAAGCAAAATTGCCGTATTTGGAGCTCAGAAAATCCAAACGTGATCTTACAGAAGCCAACACAGCCATTACGAGTGACTGTTTGGCCCATATTTCTTTGAAAATGAGGATGGCGCAACTATTACGGCCAATGAAGATACCTATCGTACCATGATAACGGATCGTTTTGTGCCCGCTCTTCATGATATTGATGGGAATGATGTTTGGTTTCAATAGGAGAGTGCAACTTGCGATATCGAATTATTGCATCAAACGTTCTATCGACATCAGCCTAAAAGCGCAAAGGTTCCCAGAAATGCGGGAAGGGTTCCTCTAGTGTCGTATTAAGTTCCAAAAAAAAAAAAAATCTTAAAAAATTCATCGATAAATTTAGTAAAAAATCAATGCAGCTTTTAAGTTGTTCTTGAAAAGCCTTTCAAATCTTGTTTTTTTTTTTCTTCAAGAAAAAAGTCTCCGATAAAACCTTTTTCTTTTAGATTTTAAAGTTCTTTGCCAATATTTATCTACTAAAACGTTTAAACTTTATTCTTTCAATCAATTCAATAGAATTGATACGGTTTAATAGAAAGAAAATATTTTTTATTTTTTATTCCATTTCAAGCTTGTTGACCCAAATCTGTCATCATCGTTTATCAATAAAATTTCCTCTTTTGCTTTAATAAAAATAAAAAAAAGATTTTAACCAATTCCTTTTTTAATGTTTATTTTTAAGATTTGCAAATATTTTATTTGAAACCAAAAATTTTTTTTTATTTTAACACTTCTTCTGCTTCCTCTGCCTCATCTTGAAGTTGCGTATCCTATCTTTAATATGGGATGGTGGTTGGTTTCTTTTTATATGTTTTCATATCCTGGCAATCGATTTTATAAAGAACAGAAAAAAAACTTAAATAAACAAATCCGTATCAAGAAATAAAAAAAGAAATTTTGTTAAAAAAGAAAAAAAAAATTGAAATCTTTAGCCATGAGAAGAGAAGATGAACAGAAAAAAATCTTCTTCCTTTTTAATGTGTTTGTTTAATAGATTAAAAGAAGTATTTACAGTATAAGGGGGGGAAGGGAAAATAGAAGAGGGTAAGTTTGAAAATGGGAGCTAACAATTTGGGGGGATTGAATAATAATAAATGTATTAATAATATTCCGAAGTAAGAATTAAAAGAATTTAAAAATTTTGTGAAATATTTGCCCAGTAAAGTCCTGCATGCGTTACAAAGGGCCATCATGCAAATTTAATATCCGAAAATTGTTCTTTAAGTACTGTATGTGGTAATAAATAATTTTATTAACATTTTATTTTTCCTAATTAATATCTTAACTATTATCTTAGCTATTATTTGTCTCCAGTCAGGATTCGTTTGGTAGTTACACTGTTAATAGCATTTATACTATGAAGCCGGTACCACTGATGTCGGGAGCCCCAGGAACCTTGGTCTCTGCCACAATATGGCGAAGTCCTCTTGTGGGAGCAACGTGGTGGTTGTGGCTAGAACCCAATAGAGGGGAGAGCTAGGCTAGATCGGTACGGTGTTACACTCTCAACCGCGTACCGTCACTCAGAGATCGGTAGGAGTTTAGATAAACTCTGACACCTCGCCAAGGTGAAGGTCATGTCGAGAAAACATGGCTTCGAATTGGTACTCACTGGTAATTTTAATCCTAGGTAAGGGCCTTGGTGGAATCATTGTATTCATCCATGCTTTGACACCATAAGTATGTTTTATAACAGGTGCTCAGGTTAAGCGATTGACTTATTGTAATACCCCTCAGAAATATTCACTGTTACCAAGAAATGCGTTGTAGAAAATTTTTGGCAGATTGCATCAGGGGAAGGTGTGCCGCTTTTGGCCACATGAAGGTGTGCCTTATAATTCTTGTAATTTTATTGAAATATTTTGTGACTGTTTTCTTAAAATTAAAAAAAAATGTTTTTCTTTGCTAAAGTATTTTATTTTTTCTCTTGGCTTTTGATATAACAAAACCTCTGCCCTAAAAAGCAAAAAACCCTCCGATGGACCGTTTTTTCCTAACGAAATCGACTTAAAATTTTCTACAACGAGTACATTTCTGGGGAAGTTACGATCCATACTTTACAAAAAAATAATAATAAAAATTAGCCCATACATATAAGGAGCACCCTAATAACCATAGATGAAACATACTTCAATCCCTTCGCAGCTAAGGCAAACGATCAGTCAAAGCAGCAGACGGGATTGAAATAACCGTGAGCAAAGAAATCGTAAGCAGGCAGAATCATGGAGCCTGTTTGGAGTGCGCGCGAAATAATTTTTATTGGTTATCTTCAAAAATGGAAAACAAACAACGGCTTGTATTATGCCGATTTTTTTAATGTAAAAAAGGCCAAATTTAGCGAAAAGTAAGGTCAGGGCACCAGTCTACACATACACTATTGCGATGACCAGAAATTCGAATTGCTTGCATAAGGAGCATGATAACTCCTTATGCCCACGATTAAGCTTCCTTGGGATTGTTTCTTATTTCCAAACTTGAATTTGTTTATTGGCGGTAAACTATTCACCAATAATGAGGAGCTGATATCTACGGTTGATAGCTATTTTTAGGAGCTGAACAATTCTTACTGTAAACAAGACTTTGACACTATTTAACTTTGGTGATTTAAGTGTATATATTCACCTCGATCCTATATGGAACATAGAGCTTTTACCAATGATCCCCAGATTGATTAATCCATGCCCATATTTTCAACCTCACTCTAGCTCTTTCTTATCTTCGCAGCTCCTTTTTCGACCTATTATAGGTATGGGTAGGCCTTCTTCCTCATCGGTTACCTTGTGAATTTCAATTTATTGCGTAGTTCTTAGCGTATGACAAATTCAGTCCCATTTATGTCTTCTTATCCCTATTTCGATAGATTTTTCATTGGTTTGAGACCATAATATGCTCTTTGGTTTGGTTAATAAATACCTATAAAACCTTGAGATGTCGCGAGTTGTGGCGTTCCAGTTTTGATTTGACGTTCGAGTTGCCTAAATGCCTAATCCAATTGCCTAAATGCTTAGTTAGTTAGTTACGACGGGTAGCCAGACAACGTCCAGCCCACCTGGGTCCTAAATTGATCCCACTGTGATACCCATCATTAACCCAGAAAATGAACAACCTATATGTCCGCGTCCCGGTCCGATCCGAACCAACCAAAAGCATGCACACAATAAGAGATCCTGCCGATATTCACATCAGCCAGGTCTAACAAGGCATTCAGAAACGGACTGACAAGGAAAGCAGTCCCAATGTCCGAAAGACTCGGGCACTGGCACAGGAAGTGCTCGACAGTCTCCTTATTGAACGGCAGACCAAATCTCCTGGCGCGCCCAGTAATCAGAGCCAGAAGAGTTCACAGCCTAAGTCGCGCCATTCCTATATAGTTTCCGAGCGAGACCGATCATATAGTGGCCAGATTTGCCTCGATACAGAGTACGTGCGTTCATCATTCCACCGTAGCTATGCCCCGCCCAACATGTACCGCAGGACCATAAGTCTGTAAGAAGAGAGTGGCATCCCGACTGAGTGGTCAATCTCCTCATTTCCGAGAAGAGAGCCAGCCCACCCTTGCAAGTCCGTCTGCCACACAATTCTCCCGGGTGTCCGTTTGAGATAAGTCTGAATGTCTCGCCAACTCGTTCAGAGATGCCCGGCATTCACTCATCAGTCGTGATGTTAAGTAGACACCGGAGGGCGCCCTGTTCGCAGCCTGACTGTCCGTATACCCCGTAGTACATCGACCAGTCCGCTGCCCTCTTTAACGCTGAGACCACCGACTGTAAGATACTGCAGTGGTCCAGCTATGCCTAACATATTCGTTATAATACTACCCAGATAGCAGAAGTTGTTGTCCTCCTTAAAAATTGTCCTCCGAAAATTCATCTTTTCAGATGAAGCTCATTTTGATCTCGGCGGGTATGTAAACAAGCAAAATTGTCGCATTTGGGGCACAGAAAACCCGCACGCATCACTGTTTGGTGCGGATTTTGGTCCAGAGGCATAACTGGGCCATTTTTCTTCGAAAATGAGCAAGGAGTGGCCGTTACAGTCAATGGCAATCGTTATCGGGTCATGTTGAACGAATTTTTGTTCACAAAAATTGAAGAGGAGGATATTAGCAACATTTGGTTTCAACAGGACGGCGCTACATGCCACACAGCCGAAGCTACACTCGATGTTTTGCGCCCTGTTTTTGAAGATCGCATTATCAGCCGCAGAGCTGAAGTCGTTTGGTCACCTCGGAGCTGCGATTTTGTGGGGTGCCGTCAAAGATAAGTGTTACGCCAACAAGCCAGAGACAATTGACGCTTTAAAGGACAATATTCGTGAAGCCATTGGTGAAATACAGCTGCACACAATCGATAATGTGCTTAAAAATTGGACCGATCGTGTAAGCTACTGCATGGCCAGCCGAGGCAACCATTTGAATGAAATTATTTTCCATTATTAACCGAAAGGATTGTACTTTCAAATAAAAAAAGAAATTTGAGAAAATATTCAGTAGTTTTTTTATAGCAAAAAAAAAAATTTATTTGGCGGACCCTATATATAGTCTTTTGTTAGGTCGCCCTACTTTGAAACTGTTTCGTAGATGTGTCTTATCCAAGAAACTTTCTATTCAAGTTCATTAGCAAAATGTGCTTTTATTTAATGCTAATGACAGTTAAGTTAACGATTTTATTATCTAAAATGAAATTATAATTAAAAATTTTATTACATTTTGTACTTTAAGAAAATATTTTTTATAATTAGCGACCAGTTAATGTAACAAAGAAAACAATTTTTTTTTCTTACACAACATTTATTAACAAATTTATGAGAATTTAAAACACTCTGTACACGTGCTTGACACGAGTTAAAGACAAATTTAAAGAAAAATTTTCTTAAATTTTTTTTTTTTTAATTTAATACAATATTATGCCTAAATCATTACTTATGATTTTAATGAGGGTTAATTAGCTGACTAAAAAACCAAAAAAAAAAGAAATAAAATTAAAATTAAGTCTGCTGCCGAAGAACTAAAGAGTCTAGATTGCCACCTCTAGACTCTTTAGTTGTACGGCAGCACTTTAACAATATTAATGCTGCCACTGACAATCAAAAAAAAACTGCATGCAAGCATTCTTTGTGTGAACAGAAATGTATGGTACACAGTCAGTAAAAATCACATTGCAAATTGGCCCAATTATTAACCAGCCAAAAAGAAAATAAGCAAATAATGATTATGACTTGGCTAGAACTAGAAGTGTCGCTGCAACACCCACTAATTTGAAAATATTTTGGTCGCAAGACACTTAAGAAATGCAGAAAAGAGAACAAAATAATCTTAAAAACTAATTTGTATGTCTGCCATATTTTTACCGTCCCTTCGCATATCCTTCCTGTTCATTATTTTTGTTTTTGGCTGTCTGTCTTATGATAACTTATCATTAATCACTGCATAAACAAGTGAAAGAACAAATTCGTCTCGTTTGTTAAACAAAAAGTAGGTGTTGACATAGCCTTCGAGTCTAGTCTATTGCCAACTATCATAATTTGACAATATCTCTTCGTTTTCAGTCGTAGAACGTGTACATTAAGAAGTTATTCATCATAATTTATCTTCTCTTTCGCAATTGCTTCTCAAGTAGTTGCACATCATTTATGTGTGTATTGCCTTTAATGACTTTTGTTGCGTTTTTCGACGACAAAACTCATTAAAAAGTTAATAAAACACACCTTTTCTTCGGCGTTATTTCATTGCTCAGTTTCTGTTTCTTGTTTTATGCTGCTGCGAATAAGTTTTTTTAATTGCAATTTCTTGGAAATTTACGATGAGTTTTGTTTTAAACTCTGCAACAAATTTGAAGGGAAAACGGCAGCGGAGAATTTTTTCTTGGGCATTAAATTAATATTTAAATAAAAACTAATATTAAATAAAAATTTTTTCTGATCATAAATATTTATTTTGGAAGTAATCAAAACGGTTCTAACAAAAATGATTCTGTTATTCGCCAATCTGCCTTCTCGTGGCTTAAGTTCTCTAAAAATATGCATAAAATAGGCCGTTTAATAAATCGAAGAGAAAACTCCATAATCTTTTGGCGAAAATACATACGAAATTTGGTCCACATACTTTTTTACACTGTAAAAGACGTTTTGTTTTAACAGGGACAAATTCGAATAACATGATATGTCAGTAGTAATAAATTCAATAAATTGAATTTTGTTCGAAAACCGTATTAAAATACAAACAATTTTGGATCTGTAAGAGTTACACTTTATAAAATTCGTGATATGCAAAGCAACGTATTAAAAATTTTATTTATATTTTAAGGTATCTATAGACATCAACGTACAGGGTGTCCGCCATTTTGGTAAACATTAGACTTGACAGTTCATATTTAACAGTCGTGAAGTAGAGACATGGCAAATTTACTATGGAAAAATATTCAGTAACCCAACGTGTTTTAATCGTTAAAACATTTTATCAAAATCAATCATCGATTTTAATGAAAAAATCATAATGAGTGACGAGGCGCATTTTCATTTGAATGCTTATGTGAATAAACAGAATAGTTGGTTCTGGGCAGTGGAAAGCTCTTAAATTATTCCTCAGTCACCTTTGCATCCATTAAAAGTGACAGTCTGGTGTGCAATTTGGTCAGGAGGAATCATTGGACCTTACTTCTTTGAAACTGAAAACGGCGTAACGGTAACTGTCAATGGGGAGCGATATCGTGTTATAATTGAAAACTTTTTAACGCCACAACTGCATGCTTTGGGTTTGACTAACATGTGGTTTCAACAGGACGGTGCCACATCGCATACAGCCGGGATTACAATGGAATTACTGCCAGACCTCTTTCCACAACAAATTATTTCTGATTTGACTGTTTCGGACTTCTTTTTGTGGGGATATCTGAAAAGCAAGGTTTATGCAAACAAACCAGAAACGCTGGAGCAACTCAAATAAAATATTCGTAATGAAATTAATGAAATATCGCGTGAAATGTGTGAGAATATAATGAAAAATGTGCTCAAAAGGGCTCGCATTTGTGAGGCTAACAGAGGCGGTCTTTTATCTGCTATTGTATTCCATACATAATTACCGATATTAATTGCCAAACAAAGTAGTCGTTCAGGTAAAAACATCGCAACCGTTAGTCACAGTGTTGCAGATCTGAATTCAATTCAAATTAACGGAATGCACGATTATCATCATTATCATAAAACGGACCAGGCACTATTGCACAGCACTGCGACTCATAGGATCTATTGTGCCCCTACCGGTCTATAGTTTATTTAGCAGATGTGCTGCCGTTCTTGCCGTTCTAATAAATACCGACAGATCTGAAGCCAAAACTATAATGGTATATATGTCACTCAGTGAGACCCTATGTCTCTCTAAACATTACCATCAAGAACCCCACATTCACACAATATGTATAATCCGCTGTCTCTGGTGCCTGCGACCACAGTCTACAAAAATCTACATCTGTGGCCGCCATTCTCTTTAGATGCGCTCTTAGCCTACAGTAGCCTAACAGAATGCAACTTATACATGAATTACCTAGCACTCACTTCAGCTGATAGAGGAATTACTCTACTTAACACTTGCAGTCATAATACAGGCAAGGCTCCAAAGCAAAATAGACAACGTATTGTGTGGCGAACAAGCAGGTTTCGAGCAAAATAGAAGCTGTGATAACTCTACTCATAATCATAGAACAATCTACAGAATGTGATCTTCGTCTATTCAAAAAAGTTATTGATACCATCAGACGGACTGCCATATAGAAACCATAGAGAGAGCATAAGGAGAATGTCAGAAAATAATTTGAATGATGTGAGCGATATATATACGATGATGCAGAACTTTCAGTTCTTCATTACAGGAACATCAGTCAACCATCCCACAGTAATGCTGAATTAAAACAACGATGCACACTATCATCCTAGCTATTCACTGTCGTACTGAATGATATAATGAGTAAAGTCTGTTGAAATAAAAGCGGAATAGCATGCAAATTTGGACTATGCGATTGCCTCGCATATGATCTTTAATTTACAGTCACAAGAAAGGGAATTAGAACGATTGGCTTGCAGTATTGGACTTGAGATAAATATCAAGAAAATGATATGAGAATGAACCATGCGAATGAACAATGGTACAGGGTCAAGAAAGTACAACGACTACAAACGGCAGCTCAAAAACAGACGTAGACAACATGTTCAATAAAGCGAAACCGGTATTCGAACGACTGCAATCACAAGTCCAATGTCATATGCAGAATTCAGCCTTGGGTTAAGTTCCCTGGCTATACAACTCTTATTAAGGATAAGTGCACAGCTGGGGAGGGGGACATATATGCCTCTTTAGTTGCAATGTCGAGTTTGGTAGCCAATGAGCGCTGAGTATGATGGAACACAGGTGGACCAATACCACCACTTGTAGAATATCCAGAATGCCCTGGCCTTCTCTGCTCATGGAGAAGACATAGATATAGAGGACATATCGGAGCGCATGGAATACCCTGGACAAAAGGAAGAGGTATTGCTTAAACATCTCGCACTTCCATGATCTGAACTGTATGAGGGATGTGCACTCTCGAACTTGATAAACTTCGTCAGGTGTAATGATTAGCTCACACTATGGTCTCATAAACTAAATTTTATGGTTAAGGTGGATTGCTTACAATCACTCCTTCTTTCAATTTATCACACAACTCCTGAATACGATCTCGGCACTGGCTTTCGGTGCTGCCTTTAGTATCTCGGGTTGGATGCCGTTCTTAAGGTTGTTAATGGTCTCTGTTATATACTCCAGATTAAACAGATCCAAAAATCTATTTCATCTAAAACAATCGGCCAATTCTCAATTTATTTTCCGTGTGGCTTTTAACCTTTAAATCTCCTGCTGCTAAACTGTTAAATAATGTGATAGAGATTTTTCATTTACATATGTGTGTGTGCCTTTTGCACTTCTTGTCATCTTTGGTATTCTTTCAGCTTCTATTCATGTACTGCAAGTGTTCTATTCAATTGTAAGTGCTGTTTGAGATCCTTCTGGAGGCTGGTTAGTTCCCATGCTTTGTCGAAGATCTACAGTTTCCTGTGTTTTCAAGGACGTCATATAATCGGGTTTACTGGCAATAATTAAGTGAGTCTCTAATAATCGTTTGAAACCTCTATTAACTTTTTTATTTTGATTATCTTAGCAATGTAGTTTTAGACTTCATTTAAGGGCCAACCATAATATACGTAGGCTAGCTTAAGCCACTGTGCGAATACGTATGTATGTACCATCAAATGTATAAAATAGCTATAAAGTACTTAACAAACTTTTCGTTAAGTTTTGTTCAGTTTCATTTGTTTACGTTTTGAGCGAAGCTGAGCTCTGCACGTACATAAACAGCTGTTCGTGTGTTATATGCAAAAAGATAACAAAAGAAACACATTGTGCAATGGATGCTGAAAGCAACTGCGGTATTTTTTTACTATTTCTTATTTATGATTTAATTTTTTAAATTAAATAAATAATAGAATTAACTTGTTTATCGTGAAATGCTTATTAATAATAGACATTAAAATAACATTTCGTGATAAAAAATTCTGTAGTTGGGAAATAAAAAGACTACTAAGAACAGCTTGCACTTCAGCCACTTCGAAGTTGATTAAGTATTTGACAGATTGTTTGTCGATTTCTGACAGTAGCTTAAATAAGCAAAAGTATATTATAGTTGGGCCTTTAGATTAGGCAACGTCTGTATGCATGTACATTGAACATATAAATATAATTATTAAACCAAGATGCTACTTTAACTTGCACTAAAACACGTGCAATAATAATTTCTCAATAACATTTTATTTTTCATGTTATAGTTCTCATAAATTTTGTAATAAATGTTTTGGAACCCAAAATATGTCAACCGAGAATTTAAAATATTCAGACGACACATTAATTATAAACAAAATCGTTTTCTAATTAAGAAAAATGTACGACAAGGCCACCACCACCATCAAAAGAAGTCAAGTTCAATATAAATTTCTTGAGTCTGCTGTTAAGAAACATGAAATTAATTTCAAAATGATTAAGAACTAAAGAAGAGGAGACATGAAATGATAATGAATGTTATACACATGTTTTGAAAACTGTTTAGCTGTAGAGGGCTGCTGGCCAGATTGCAGGTGCTTTGTTGCATGTGCTGCTGGTGCATACTAAAAATGATTTTTCTGATCGTTCGTTTAAAATAAATTTGAAGTAATTATGGGTGTCAAAGAAATGTTGAACATCAACGTTTCTTAATAATACCAAATTATGTATCTCCCCCTCCCATTGTTCCTCTACTTTGGTATCCACAAACTTATTTGTAAAGCAAAGTATTTTCAAAAAGATTTTCAATTAAACTTCCGTATTACTTCACACTTTTAATTTCCTGTCTTCTATTGTCTCTGTTTGTACTTTACAAATATTTAACCTTAATAATATCCCTCTTAACCTCCCTCTATGGCATTTGCAATCACCCTCAAACTAACACTCGTGTACTATGTGTACCATGTGTACCACTAAAAATACTTTGTCATTCACTTGTAATATAAAGTACTTTAGCACTACATACTGCATGCATATGTGAGTGTCTGTCCGTACGTGTTAATGACAAATTTAACCTTTTCATTGTCGTCAGACCCCAAGTTTCTCTCAGTTTTCCTCTTTGTTTTCAGTTTTATTTAGAAATTTCACTTTTATTAATGGAAAAACTCTTATTTTTCCCACTCCCAACTCCTTCATGCCACATATCTACTCGTATTTGGGGATACGTGTCAGTTTTATTATACCCTGGGGATATAATTCCGTAGATGTTCGTGCCACAAAAGAAGCGAAAGTCAATATGAATGATAAACACCTTTTAGTTTTGGAAATAAAAATAAAAAACTTTTTTTATTTTAAATTAAATTCATACATGACTGCACTTACCAGAGTATATTTGCACTTTAGCAGATCGTTTTCATAAGTATTGTAGCTTGAAATTGAATAAAATAAATTGCATTAAAAAACTGTATTAACTCTTCAATAACTATGTTTTATTTTGAAAATAAAAGGTATTTTTTTGCAAGTCCGAATAGAATAGATTGAATAGTGCTTTTTGGAAGCGAATACAAATATTACATTTTAATAAGAGATCAGCAATGAATCGCTTACCGCTTGACCACGACATTCGATAATAACATTACCTTCAAACGTTGACAAACATTTCTCTGATAAAACATTCGAAAACGCGTATTGGAAGCGAACCGAAAAAAAGCTAATGGAGTTCACCGGTCGCTCAGTTATCTAAAGCGAACAACTTTGTTTTGCTCTCTTCTGTTTTTGCCATTACTTTTGCTTTTGCATTTTTTTTATTTCGCCGCTCAATCAGTGAATTTTCGTTTGGGTATCAAAAACAATTTTTGAGAGTACTTTTTTGACACCAAGAGTAAAAAAACTTTATAAAACAAAATGATAAATTGACTGTCAATTTCCGAATTGTGCGTTCAGTTGTGTTACCATGTGTCTATTATCGCACCATGATTCTCGAAGCTTCTGTTTGACAACAGTTATCCCTAGTGAAGGCAAGGATTTTGTTCAAATTGTTCGTTGGAAGATGATTCTTATTGTCGAATTTTATCCAAACAGGCTCAGAAAACCTTAAATCGTCGAGTTCTGGGCAGTTTAAAAGTTATTCTGTAGAATCCTTGCAACTTGTGCAAAGATCTTTATATGACATTCCCATACCTTGAGCAGGTCTGCCAACAGCCGAATGATCAGTATAAACCCATATAAGATTCCTAGCAACAGCTGCCCCATTCTCCGGTAACCAAGTGTAACCAAATTTTTCTCTTAGCTGGTGTGTTCGTTTCTCCATCGTCCGTTTACTGTTAGTCGAAATTTAAGTGACAACAGCCCTCTGTTTGAAAGGAGCACAAATATTCCCAATTGTACTGTTTAGATCCAACTCTTTATCTGTCTCTGTAATGGCTGAATTTCTCGCTACGACATAAATAATAAGAAATAGGGAAATATTTGTGAGAGTATCAAATCCGTTATGAGAGTACTACGGTATTTTTTGAAGTTCAATAGTATCAAAAAAGTACGATCGTATTAACTTTTCCACCACTACGCTCAATGCTAAAACCGAGAGAAGTTTACTTGTTTCTTTAAAAAATAGAAAAACACCACTATATAGCCGTTACGCATGTTCATTCGTCGCTGTTTCAGTGACTACCATAAGCAAGAGCATATATGTGAATTGAGAAGGAACAAACGTCTTATGAAATAGAAATGTTTTATGCTCCTCTAAGCATTTTTGCAAACAAATATTTTTGTTTCGAAAATTCTCTAATAGCGAACAATCGCTTATTGGAAATCTCAGGTCATCTCAGCTACTCACTCATTAATTTATGTGTATGAGTACACATCATCATTGATATGTATAAGTGGCAATGAGTATAAATCAAACGTCGTGCTCATACTCATAGTATTCATTGAGTTTTCAGAAAAGAGTCATAATACACATAAATTATTCGCATTGGCTATTTAAAAGGAAAAGATAGCACAAACACATAACCCTGTAATGAGTATTCAAGTATTCATATTCAAATCATACTTATTTTGCATCTTCTAATCATTATAAATGTGTGAGTATGAGTTAATGGCGTCACAAATGTTGATAAGTATGAGTATGATGAGCAGATTTAGGCAAATAGCTGCTCTTCTCTTGTTTTTTCACACGTACGTACACACACGCATAAGCAAAAAAAAGCAAAGAGACGTAAAGAGAAAACAATTTGAAAAATACAGTGCAAAGTAGCCTGAGGATTGACTCTCAGATCACTAACACCTTTGTAAAATGCATTAATATTAGTTTACCTGACGCTAATTTAAAGTAACAATGCATATGAGTAGCCATTGCAATGAGTATGAGCATAAGAATTTATGAATCATGATTTAAATATACTCTTGTTTTAAGTATTCATTGCTGATCTCTGATTTCTATTCATAGCTAATGCTCTTAATTATTATCCTATAATAACCGTACCTGCAGCACCTTAACACGCCTAGATGTGAAGTTGGAAGTATCAACACCAGCATAGAACGCTCTGGCCTAATCTGCCATTCGTTTTAAATGAACTCGATTTCCAAAGTTTTAAAGATGACTACGCTGAAATAAAAACAAGGACATGAATTGATTCCTGGAACATAAGAACGCTATTGAAAACATTATGCTTGGCTCAGTTCTGCAAGGAATTAGTCATTTTTCGAATGGAACACGTTAGTGCGAGTAGGTACTCCGGGAAACCAAATAACGAGCACCGTGTTAGTGGACTTGGAATTTTGCTGTCTTATCGCATAGAAATAATACTTCGACAGAATACATTGTACATGGATACAAAGCTATGCTCCAATGGAAGCATCAAGTTGTAATCTCTTTATTAAACTCTCTCGAAACTGCAATTTTTTTTCGTGACTTGGTGTAGTGGTTAGAGCGCAGGCATACAAACAACACAAGCGGCCCAGGTATGAATTCCAGCAAAAAAAAATTATTTCTCGGAATGGTATTTACATCAATACTCTAAGGAGAGAACGTAGTAATAGAGGTAGGGTAAGAATGTTTTCAATTGACTCACTTAGAACGAAAAAATATTCCTGGAGACGTGTACTACAAATAATCTGCTTAAATTTCGTTTATTATTTAATTTAACACTTATTGGACTAAAATATGCGTTTGTTTGTTGGTCATGAATATTAGAAACTGTTAACAAGTTAAATACTAAAACAGTTCATCATGACAATTTACTAGTTTTTATCATATTTTAAGAAATTTTGCCTAAAAAATTATTTGATAAGAAATTTATCAAAAATTATGCTTTTCGGTATATAAATTTCGAACTTTTTCTTTGTTTAAAGATAAAGTTTTCAATGTTTCACAAAACAGAAGATTTTTGTTTCTTTTTAAATTAACAACAATATCAGCGATAAGCTTAACCGAACTTATTACTCTATTGTTCATAAAAAGAAAACTTACTTCGTCTAATAAAATTCTTTCTAATTTTTAAAAAACATGAATAATCACCTCAATTTAATGGAACAATGCTAGCAATTAGTGCGTCACCTAATTTTATCATCCTACTCTTTCTCCTATACGTTCTTTTGCTCTGTTTTTAATCCAGTAAAGTCATTTTCTAGTCACAAACTAATTTTTCTTTATCAAAACGACTGTTGTAATACAGGCATTGAAAATTCATAGAGAAGCCGCTCTTAATATATTTTTTTAAATTCTATTCTGCTTTTTTCAACATTTGTAAGGAGTGATGAAGAAATAAAACTTAAAAAAAAAAATTAAACAAAAAAGAAAAGAATAGAAAAACGCAGATATAATCTGAGTTAACAATTAATCACATCCGTAACACTTTTAAAGAAATGCATATTCTTACACATGCCGCATCTAAAATGCATTGTATGCAGATATTCAAAAGATTTCTTTAATTTGTATTTTTCCAAGAAGATAAAGGGTCCGCCAAATAATTTTTATTTTAATCTACTGAATATTTTCTCAAATTTTTTTTTTTTATTTGAAACTACAATCCTTCCGGTAAATAATGAAAAATAATTTCATTCAAATGGCTGCCTCGGCTGACCATGCAGTAGCCTACACGATCAGTCGAATTTTTAAGCACATTATCGATTGTGTGCGGCTGTATTTCACAAATGAATATTGTCCTTTAAAGCATCTCTGGCTTGTTGGCCTCACACTTATCTTTGACGGCACCCCAAAAATAATAGTCCAACGTTGTCAAATCGCAGCTCCGAGATGGCCAAACGACATCAGCTCTACGGCTGATAATGCGATCTTCAAAAACAGGGCGCAAAACATCGAGTGTAGCTTCGGCTGTGTGGCACGTAGCGCCGTCCTTTTGAAAAAAATGTTGTTAATATCCTCCTCTTCAATTTTTGTGCCCCAAATGCGACAATTTTGCTTGTTTACATACCCACCAAGATCAAAATGAGCTTCATCTGCAACATTACCACGATTTTCAAAGTAATGTCGCAATATTTTCCAGCGTTGTTCAAGCGTATACACAACCATAATCGTTCAGCAGAAGGATAAATCTAATTATCTGTCAAATCAGTCATGAGATAAGTGTTACCATTCACGAAATAAGCACTAGTTGAAAAAAAAATTAGATGGCGGACCCTTTAGTTTGAGTTCAGAATGTAATAAAGAGCTCAAAAATAAGAATTGATTAAGACTGACCATATATTTTTCTATACCCGTGTTAACTCTACGCACTTGTATATTAGTTCTGTGTTAAGATTTATAATACAGGATCAATTTTCTACCAACCGGAATCACTTTTGGAACTGAGGGAAACAGGCTCGAGTAGACCGTTATGTGGAAGGTAAAATTTTTCGCCTGAATGCCTATTGAATTGGTAAAGTCGATATATATGTTTAGGTATCTTTGAAAAGAGCAAATGCCTATTCATTACCCAAAAGCACAAACAAATTAATTTAAGGATCCAAACATATAGGTAAATCGGCTTTTAGAGCGTTCGATTGAAAGTAGAGAATATATTAAATTGGCCTAAGCGGGCCTAGTGGGCTATGCTGGGTAGATTGAAACTATTACTTCAACTAAGTGAAAAGTATGTAAAGGACAAGGATCATTCCTACACTAGCGTAATAGACTATAAATTTTGTGCAACAATTATCCTAATAAGGAGTATTTGGTATTGAGCAATATCATGGATTGTAATCTTAAAACGCAGGTCAATTTAAATGTTGTTTTTATCCAGAAATTAAAGGTTGTGAAGTTAAGGCAACTGAAACTCAATAGTATTGTCCTGTAAAAATAAGATTGTTAAGAGGGAGTCTTATACAATAGGGCTGTTATGTGCTCCCATGACAAAGATAAGATCAAAAAACTATTGGAAAAGTAATGGAGAGTAATAAAAGTGAATAGAGAGATTTAGAGGCTACAGGCTTTGTTAGGCCATAGACCAATACGTCGTATAGCTCACGGATGGTGCAAAAGTGGTTCGAGAATGGAGATATGTGAAGGTTATGTTTTGTCCTTTTGACTAGGCATTATAGACTTAATGAACATTTTTATAGAATGAGAGTAAACTGAAATCTGATTCACCAGAGTACAACTTGATGATTGTGCGGCATTTATGCATTTGTGGTGCTAGTAGAAGAAAATGGGGAACTACCGATCATGGGATACCTTATTCTAATCGAGGGCTGTACAATAGACCACAAGATTGGAGTCAAAGATCGGCAATGAATCACTTTTTTGCTACTCATACATTCTCATGCATTTACGAGTATAACTGAGTATACAACATTTAATTTCAACTACTCATACTCACAATAACGATGATTCTTAAGTATAAGTAGAAATAAATATAAATCAAACGAAGTACTCATAAGCATTAATGAATATAATTATTGAAAAAAACACACACACACACGAACATAATCTTAAAAAGAGTATACAAATGTTCATATTCAAATCAGACTCATTTTGCATCGTCTATGTACAATAAGTGCACTTCAGCATAAATCAATAGCGTCATATATGTTGATGAGTATAATAAGTACTTTAAGCTTTAGAGTATGAATGCCTAAAAGGAGTCAATTGTAATAAGTATGAATGAGTGTGAGTATAAGAAATTATAAGAATGATTCGAGTATACTCATATTTTCAGTATCATTGCTGATCTCATGGTCGCAGTACTTTAATACCCCGTAACAATACTAAGAATGCAGAATAAACAACACTCAACATGTCTATACAGCTCTCATCAGTCGTCGCAAGTGTAAAATTGGTACTGCTGTAATAATACGACAAATGAAAAGTAAACAGTTCCATAACAAAAAAAAGTTACGGGTGTTCGTTGACAAAAGCCTGAAACGTATAGTGGCGAATTCTGACTAAGGTGGATACGTAACGACCATTTATTTTCAAAGTGTATTGAAGATCCAATTTGTATTAAAATCCGGTGAATACAATTGTGCTAGATTGGTCAAATAGTGAATAGGGAAAATTTCAATATGACTAAAGCGGGTATCCAGTTGAATACACAAGTCATAAAAGCCAGAGTATGTAGTGTAGATCAATTGAAGCGGAAATGTGTTCTAAAGAACTGTCTGAGCTACAAGAGAAGATCTGGCTTAAGATAGAACCAGTTCAGAAATTGAAAAAAAAAAAAAATTTTAATCTATGGAGGCGAAGTGGAATAGTGGTTAGAGCGCAGGAATACAACACAAACGGTTCAGGTTCGAGTGCCAATAGAGGACATGATGAAAATAGTTTAATTGCAATTTCGAGGGTTTAATAAAAAGACTTCAATCTCACTCCACACAAATCCCTCTAAAGTAGCCACCTTACGTTCAAGCTTACCTCTCATCAGACGAATTATCGGTAGAAAACGCCACATACTGGGAAATATTAAAATTCTAAGCAATTCTACCACCACAATGATCTTCACCACTACACACTATCATATGTCTATACTAAAGGTCAAGCTAAAGACGCTTCTGAACATTCGGTAGTATGAGACTTCCTTGCATATAAGGACATGTGGATAATAAAGAAAATGATTTGGTGCTGGATTTCTAAAACCGAATTTGAAAAGGATGGCGGGTCACAGATGTGATTGTTTTCAGATTGTGCTCACTGGCGTCAGAGACTGCGGAACACATATTGTGTGAATGTTGGGTTCTTACTAGGTTGTTGGGTAACATATCCACCAGTATGGTTTCAGATCTGCTGGTGTTCATTAGAAAGGCAGCAGAATCCCGTAGATCGCAGTTCCTGATATAGTGGCGGATCGACATGATGATAATGATAAATGCTGCTAAATTTAAAACATCTTAAGAGCGCAAAGCAGTAGAAACTGGAGGAACTGGAAAATTTGGCTGGCAGTGTTGGACTTGAGATAAATATCAAGAAAACCAAGGCTATGAGAATAAGCAAACTAGCACCGAAAACATTTTGCTACAGGGTCAATCAGTCGAGTATGTAGATAGATTCTGCTATTTAGGAGGTACAATGTTTACAAACGGCGGCGCAGAAACAAACGCAGATAACAAGCTCAATAAAGCGAGAGCAGAAAGAGAGAGAGAAGCTCAAATATATCCAAACTGATCAAGCTCCTAGCTCAGAATATTCAACTCATGTGTTAAATCAGTTCTGTTGTATGTCAGTGAAACTTTGTATCGCATAACATCACGCATAAACTCAAGGTATTCATTAACAAGTGCCTCAGAATCATACGGTCTAACACCATAAGTAGCAGAACTGTAGAGCTTGACTAAGGATAAACCCATACTAAAACAGATAAGGAAAAGAAAATGGGGATGGATTGGTCACAGCATCCGAAAGAGACCAGATAGTATCAATAGAATGTCACTCGAGTGGAATTTTCAAGGCTCAAGAAATCGTGGTCGACCAAGACACACTTGAAGACGCTCAATTTTGCAAGACCTAAGACAGAACAATCTGATTAGCAAGAGGAAAATTTGCAGTATGTTGTGTCGTCGTTTTTTTTTTAATTTTTTAAATTTTTTATTCACTCCTTTACATTTCTGTACATGACTAACTTAAAGGTAAAGTTTCACAAAAACGCATATATTACAACACTTTTTTCTTCTTTTTTTATCTGGTCTTACTTTGTAAAACTGTTTTTTTGTAATTCAATTTTTGTTGTTGTTTCTTTTCAAAGTTAAGGTTCATTAGTGCATGCAGCATGCTGGGAATAGTGATTGTGCATCTTAATGTTGCCATCACCGTTTATTCCACAAACATATGTTACATGCAATGGTTTGGTGGAAGCCACCAAAGAGGGTTCATTTTTTATTTTTAAGCCGATTTTTTTTTAAGATTGTGCTGACAAATGATGATAATCAATATGTAACATTCTGTAGAAGATTTTGTTGAACGTTTTTCTGTTTTTGGTTAATTTAGTAACAATGTAAGAGGCTTATTTTAGTTTAAATTTATAACGATAATTTACTTAGATGACGCTTTAAAATGGTTTTAATTAGGCTGTTGGATAATATAAGGCGGCAACATATACGAGAACAAAAAAAAAATTCCTTGCTGCTGGTATAAATCAAATAATTGCTATAGAAATGATTTCTTTTAAGGTGTGAATTTTTATAATTTTACAATTAATAAAATGTTAAAATAAAATAAAGATTTTCGGTTTAAAATTCTTCGTTGTACACAATCGCAAGAAATTTCCAAGGAAAAAGACGTAGCCGAAGATATAAGAAGTTGTAGCCTATCTGACCAAAAATTTGTGGTTAGGCAGCATTATCGGCCCATATTTTTTCGAAAACGAGCAAGGAAAGAAGTCACCGTGAATTCTCTGCGCTACCAAACCATGATAACCAAATTTTTGTGGCTATAATTGGCTACATCAGTGATCTTTGATTTCAGGATGACGGCGCCACAAGCCTCACAGACAGCCAAACAATTCAGTTATTGCATGAGAAATTTCCCGGTCACGTAATTTCTCGATTTGGCGATGTCAATTGAACGTCTCGTTCTTGTGATTTAACGCCGGAGGATTATTTTCTCTGTGGCCATTTGAGAGATCGGGCTCACGTGAACAAACCACAAACAACTGACACTCAGAAAGATGAAATTCGGCGCTGCATTGACGAGATAAGCGAAGTCTTAGATACTAAAACAACGTGATTGTATTTATAAACAAACGAAAAATATTGTCGACTTGCACCAATAAAACCCGGGGGTGGGTTTAAAAAAAAAAAATCGGGTATTTGCCAACCCTGCTGGATATCTCTTGAAATTGGATACGAAACATGAAAAAGCCAGTTACCGAGCTTATCACTACAACAGCAAGATCAGCAGTTACTTATGTGAACCACTCTTCATTGTTACTAAGTGGAATTCATCTGATTTGGCACCATTTGACTTCTTTCTATTCAAACGAGTTAAAAAACCATTACGGGGAACGCGTTTCAGCAGCCGACAGGAAGTAATGGAAAAATCGCAGGAAGCACTGATGGACATACCGAAAACCGATATAAGAAATGCTTCGAGGATTGGATCAAGCGTTGGCATGTGTTGCAGTCGATGGGGTTACTTTGAAGGGAACGAATTGAAATTTTTGTGACTTCAAGAGATGGCACGTAGCGCCATCCTGTTAAAACCAAATGTTGCTAATATCTTCCTCTTCAATTTTTGTGAACAAAAATTCGTTCAACATGGCCCGATAACGTTCGCCATTGACTGTAACGGCCACTCCTTGCTCATTTTCGAAGAAAAGTGACCCAATTATGCCTCTGGACCAAAATCCGCACCAAACAGTGACTCGTCTTGGGTGTATCGGCTTTTCAATGTATGCGTGCGGGTTTGCTGTGCCCCAAATGCGACAATTTTGCTTGTTTACATACCCGCCAAGATCAAAATGAGCTTCATCTGAACACATCGCACACATTCTGCAACATTACCATGATTTTCAAAGTAATGTCGCAATATTTCCCAGCGTTGTTCAAGCGTATACAGAACCATATTCGTTCAGCGGAAGGAATAAACCAATTATCTGTCAAATCAGACATGAGCTAAGTGTTACCATTCACGAAATAAGCACTAGTTGAAAAAAAAACGTTAGATGGCGGACCCGATATATTTCTGAATAAATTCGGGGAATGTATATAGACACTGTGGTTGGTAGCCCTTGGCGAATGTATAGTCTCAGGTCAGTCCGGTGCGTATAACCGGCCGCAGTGCGATAGCGGCGTAAGTCCTATAGCTTTTGACAGTAGCAAACAATATGCTAGATTGTCGCAATGTAAAAAGTTGGCTTATAGGTGGTTTTATTAATTGTTTTACAAAAAATTATAATTATAGTCCAACATTATTTTCAATTTAAAGAGCAGATACTATATCGAAATCGCTGCTGTTTTAAATAAAAAAATAAAATATTTCATATATTTTTTCTGTTTTTTTTTTAATTACTGAAAACATATAACCATTTTAATGTTGGTTAATAAGAAAAAAATCATTGAATTTTATTGACCATTTGATGAGGACAAACAACTGAAAGTTAAACAATAAATTTATGCTTAAAACATATTTTAAGGGCACTAAAACGCAAAGCCTGCCACTATTCCAATCACATTGTTCAAATAAAATTCATTTCTATACTCATTTAGTGTCGTAGTTAAGCACCCTTAATTATTTTTCTTCTACTTAAACTTGGCAAATAATAAAAAGGAGCAAGAATGGGGGAAAGTTCTTCAAGTTGAATTATCTACATTTTTTTTTGGACAAAGCAAATAAAACTAAAATTCATCCTGAAAAAAGACTTTAAGGTTTACTTTTTAAGGGTTATTTTAAGGGAAATTCTTTAAGATTTTTTGTGCTGATTAAATTGATGATGTTTGATGACTTTTAAGGTGATTTCAATAGATTTATCAATGGGGGAATACCCCCATTTTTCTTTTTCTTTTTCACTTACATTTCCTATAACACCACCAAATACAGTGTTATTGACCACTTGCTGTTCCAACAATCAAACTTGAACTTCTAATCATTGTAAAATTAAAGCCCACATATGGTCTTTACACATAAAATATTGTAAAACAACCCTGGTCATTACATGCACTTCGACATCCATCAATACGCCTTAAAGTAGAATTTCTTTTAGTTTTCAATAAGCGTAAGAAGCATTTCAAATAATGAGAATCATTTCATGCAGGAAGTTGCTTCTTTAGGTAAAATACAAAATCATTATTGATATCAAAAGAAATTGTGCTACGGCACCCTCATCCTTACCCTCATTGTGTATTAGACCACCACACAAGGTGTTTTCTAACTATGGTACGTCATTCAGTCATTCAGTTTTTAATGATGTTTGTTCTTGTAATAAAAAAAAATTTTTTTTTGGTTTTTTTTGTAAGGGGGTGGTTATGGTTGCCAAGACAAATGTTAATTAAAGATTTAACAGAAATCTTTACCAGTTTTTAACTTTACATTGATTTAATTTGTGTTTTAAAGACCACACAAGTTTGGTTAGCTATGCTACTCAGGCACAATAAAATTTTCAAGAAAACAAACTGAAGAGATTTTTTTTCCCAAAATAATTTTTTTATTTTTTTATAAATTTAATCTTTACTAGCATAGTGTACCAGCAATTTGTTTTCAAATCATATATATAACCAGAGATAACGTTAACTCCAGCCAAGTCAAGTGAAGAGATTCTGAAAATTGCCAGAAAAGCTCTCCTTGAAAAGGCAAAAACTTCAAACACGGCCCCAAAATATCTACCGGTGACATCAAACGGCAGAGGTCAGAGGAAGGCCCACAATAAGTTACCCCTAAAGAAGCCAGCATATATCGTCGTGGCTGGCAGTATTCAATTTGGCTTGGTCACTCAGGATATTGTCAACACTTCCTTGATTTCTGAACAAATGCTGCAAAGTCAAGAAGCAATCGTTAATTTGTCTATCGAGTAGAAGAGTGGTTAGTTATTTCATTAGTTATAATAGGTACCCAGACAATGGACGAGCTCAATTGGGCCCAAAATTGATGCCCACAGAATGTAGCATTCAAACGGACCTGGTCCGAGAGAAGTCAAATAGACACATGCACAAAAGAAGAAAGCAAGCTGATACTCAAATCAGCTACGTCCCATATGGCATATAAAAAGGGGCTGATAAGGAAAACAATAATAAAATCAGGGTTGGCATAAACCCGGTTGTTATAAAAACCCAACCCACCGGGTTTTATAAGGTTTTTTGATGGGTTTTATTGGATTTAATAACCGTTTCCAAGTTTCGTTCAGTTCGACAATATTTTTATTTTAATATGATGGGATCAAGGCGGCACTGTGTACTATAAGCTGATAAAACTCGATGATCGGAGCAGACTGCAATTATTGCCGTCTGTTTAAACTAGGCAGCCAAAGCTTTGAAGATATTATTATCTTTTTTGACGAAGATCTTCTACATCGGGTATATTATCAGAATACACCGTCACACAGATGCATCATAGGATCGAAACCGTTGGATGAGAGCTTTTGCGTATGTGGCCTACATAATCAATATTTAAGCAATCAAGGAATGTGGAAACCTTTTCAACGGAGATGTTAGGAATGGCCAGAATAATATAAAGATAGACAAACAGATAAGGTTTTCCTTTTGCATGACAAGAATTGTTACAAATGCTTAAATGCCGCACGCGCCGAATTCTCCAAGCAATGCTCCATCTGACTGTTGGCTGTTTTGCCGAATGCAATACTTTTGGCATGTTACCAAATCACTTCGTTTAAAGAAATATGAAATCGGCTTCAAAGTAGATCGCCTTAAAATACGATGTAAGTTAAGATGTAGGCAGTGATTTGATAAATCTTTATCTTGATAAATTCGTTAATTCATTATCTTTTTTGAGCTAAAAAAATGACTGAATTAATTTTTACACACAATGCGTAAATTTCAATTATTTCTATTGTAAACAAACTAAAGCGTCCGCCATATAATTTGAAAATGCTATAGAAAAAACTACTGAATATTTTCTCAAATTTCATTTTTTATTTGAAAGTACAATCCTTCCGGTTAATAATGGAAAATAATTTCATTCAAATGGCTGCCTCGGCTGGCCATGCAGTAGCCTACACGATCGGTCCAATTTTTAAGCACCTTATCGATTGTGACCAGCTGTATTTCACCAATGGTTTCACGAATATCGTCCTTTAAAGCGTCAGTTGTCTCTGGCGTGTTGGCGTAACACAACGTTGTCAAATCGCAGCCCCGAGGTGGCCAAATGACATCAGCTCTGCGGCTGATAATGCGATCTTCAAAAACAGGGCACAAAACATGGAGTGTAGCTTCGGCTGTGTGGCACATAGCGCCGTCCTGTTGAAACCAAATGTTGTTAATATCCTCCTCTTCAATTTTTGTGAACAAAAATTCATTCAACATGGCCCGATAACGATCGCCATTGACTGTAACAGCCACTCCCTTCCCATTTTCGAAGAAAAATGACCCAATTATGCCTCTGGACCAAAATCCGCACCAAACAGTTACTCGTCTTGGGTATATCGGCTTTTCAATGTATGCGTGCGGTTTTTCTGTGCCCCAAATGCGACAATTTTGCTTGTTTACATACCCGCAAAGAACAAAATGAGCTTCACCTGAAAACATGATTTTTTTTGGCAAAATCGGCATCGTCTATAAGTCGATCGATCAAAGGAAAGTCGCAGTATTTCCCAGTATTCTTCAGGCGTATACACAACCATATTCGTTCAGCAGAAGGATAAAACTAATTATCTGTCAAATCAGACATGATCTAAGTGTTACCATTCACGAAATAGGCATTAGTTGAAAAAAAACGTTAGGGTCCGCCGACCCTTTACAAAAATCTTTAAATAAAATACCCAGAAGTCGGCAACGGTGCATTCTGATAAGCACAAATGAGGAGCACCATCTAAGTTCTTCAGGCAAACAGAGAGTAAGAAAAGGCTAACTATCCTGATGACGCACAGTGTATTTATGCTCCTGTTACGTTTTGATCTGTTATGCGTTATATAAAATAAACGACACGAATTTATACAGTCCTTTTTTTCTCACACTTTATTTTTATACAGTAACTTATTAAACGTCCACTTTTTCCATGTTTCTCAATACTTTTATTTACGCCTTACTTACGACTTTACTCTTTGACTGTTAAACTACCAGTAACTGACTAAGCAAAATGCGCCGTCTTTTATGTAAAATTGACATTAATTTCGAATGTATATACTAAAACTTTCCATTCATCTTCGTTAATTGAAAATGCAAGATCATAATACACAAAAATTAAATTTGTAACACCGTTCAATACGCAATTGGTAACACTGTTAATAACACAAATAATTACGGAATTAACATGGTGAGACATTGACAGCCTTGACACAAACCAATAGAATAAAATCCCATAATAAAGTTTTATATGTACTGATGTTGTTGTATCTGCTCTTTTTTAGGCATAACACTATTTTTAATACCGAAAAAAAATTTTTTTAAACGCATTAATCTTAATTTATTATCACTTAACTCTAAGTTATTATATATGAAAACTATTATTTCATATCACTCCAAATATGTCTTCTATTTTGATATTAAACTTTTTTAGATTTGCAGCTATCCACTCATCCAATATCTTTTGGATCTCAGGAGATAATTCGTCCTTATGAGAACCTACAATACCACGTCGCATAAATCTAAAATAAAGTTTTGGACAAGTTAAGTAATATTCAATACATTGCTTGTATTAGAGAACAACTCACTCAAAATCCGCTCTAACTTGTGGACTACCATGTCCAGATTTTATATTTGAGGTGGGATTTACATGTTTATTGGCTATAATACAACAAAGTAAAAAAAAAAAATTATTTCATTCTCTAAGACTTCTCAGTAGTCTTATTGCCTTACCCTTCATATAATCAAAAGATAAATGCTTTTCCAATTCCTTTAATTGTTCTTCTTGGAGATCAGGTTTATCCAAAAATTTATTTAATTTTATTAAAACATCTCTTAAATTTCTTTTCATATCCTCGTAGGTGGTAAAGAAAATATTTTTCTCTTGGCGCATATGCCAAAAGTCCATAATATGCTCCCAATAGGGTGTATACATGATATCATTGTTTATAAGATCCTCTACAAATTCATCAATACTACCCTGCCAAGTACCAAGGCCACGATGAAAATGAAAATAGGACACAATCATATCCTTGGGATTACGGGCGCAATAGACAATCTGGAAAAACAAATGAAAATTAATATTTGAAGTAAAAATTATGGCAAAGCTTTTCTTTGTTGTTTTTTCTTAATATTTTTGTTGTTGTTATTATTGTTTGCTTACTTATGATTTCTTTTCCCATATTTGTTTGGGTATTAAGTGGGCTGGCAAATGAGTTTTCAATACTCGCGGTGATTTTGCCTGCTCTGCCAAAGCGATGGTATTACGGGGCATGTCTGGATACAAACCACTTAAACTTTTTCGAAATAAATAATTAAATAAAAAATCTTTTGTATTGAAAGACATAACACATATAATAACTTATTCTTTACTTACTCCATAAACACACTTCGAAAGGGCAAATCCATTTCATTGGCTGTTTTAAAATCCAAATTATTGACCAAAAGCCAAGTGGCTTCTTGTATCCATGTAGTACCACATTTAGGAAATGTCACCACATAAACATCATCATTTTTAACTTGGAATTCATACAAACGCTTGAAAAAGTTTTCGGTTATGGGCATTGTACACCATCTCTCAAGCCAATTTTGATCCTTTAGTGGTATATTGACCCCATTAGCGGCGATTTTGATCATGGATCGTTTTTGACGCTTGTCAATAGTTTCCGAGTAATGCTTACGCACCGTGAACATTTCGTTTGTACTGAAGCAAAAATTGTACACGATTGAACGGTTTAAATAATAAAGAAATGAATTATCATTAGTCAGGTCATATGAAGCTTTTGTTTTTAGGAAAGCTTTTTTCTGTCTACGGTATCAAACATTGCTCTTATTATGTTACTCTTATCAGCAATAAATGTAGTGGGTATTTGAAAAAAAAATAGAAAAAATAGAAAAATAAATTACTACCTGAAGTATTTTTATATTTGTATAACATTTATGTAAATTTCATACATACTCGTACATACATACTTACTATACAATGTATAGGTACACATCACTGATTTTATAAAAATTTAGCTCTCTCTCCACTATTAACAAAAAAAATATTTAATGATCGTTTTATAAAGAAAAACCCGTTAAAATAAATTTCAAATTTAAGCATCTGCTCTACACTGGAGGTGCTGCAAAAAATGCTGTTAAACTTAACCCGAAATAACCCACGTTTACCATATGGAAACGCAAAATATGCCGTTATATTTACACGTTTAAATTGAAAGCAGCATAACAAAATTAAGAGAGTAGGACGTCTTTTGATATTAAACATATGTGGCTTCCCCAGAATACAAAGTTTTAGCTTTTCTGAATTAAATGAGCGAATTTATCGCATGTCGAATTGAAGTGACGAAAAAAAATTTGTAAAATTCTAGTTCTTCGATATAGCAAATCAGTAATTGTGCGCATTTTAAATTACTTTTGCAATCAATTTTAATAATAATTACACTAATAGGTATTGAATGAAATTAATTTTAAAATGCTTATATCCTTTATAAAAAAAAACTTGTCCAAAAATATATTGATTTTAATAAAACATATAGGTATGGGCGACCCATCGCTAGTTTTTCGCGTTTTTCACAAAAATGTAACAACATATTGAAAAATGGGCTTCATTTTGGAGCTCAGAAGGTCGAAATATATAAGTATACACCTTAATATTGAAATATATAACAAATAAGGTTCTAGGCATTACCGATTTAACAAAAGTGGCAATTAGCGAGCCCACAAATAATACCACAGCGCACTATTATTTACACTGGGAAACAATTTGCAACATAATGCTATGTTTTAACCTTTTTAAAGCATTTGAGTTCTTTTTAATTGAGTTAAATAAAATAAAAAACACGTATGTTGTTGTTTTACTTTATGGACTTATTTATTTCCACACTTTTACGGTATACAATTATTACTATACAATCTCCAATATATTTATCTTGCACTTACTACTCGCTTAACACACAAAAACTTTTATTTACGCCTAAACACGACTTTACTTTATGACTGCAAAACGATAACTGAACTAGCAATTGCCTAAGGAGCCGCCTTTTATATACAATTTAATTTCCGAATGTTTTTGTTCTTCCTAAAGCATTCGAGTTAATTCCGCTAATTTCAAATGTAACACTCAAAGGTGGTCGAATTGGTAATGCAGCTAAATACACAAATAAGTACTGCATTTGCCAGGGTGACACATTAACAACTTTGACACAACCCAATAAATCAAAATCCCACAATACAGTTTTAAGGGCAGTTTTTAGGTATTGATTATTTTCGTAACAGTCAGTTCAGTTGTTTTGGTTTCAAATTTGCATAATGATTTCAAAAAATGTGGTTGGTTTTTTTCTATCGAGTCAAGTTCTTTCTTTACACCCCACTACACTACATATTCTACCACAATGTGTGAAGAGTGACCAATGTCTTACCTATAATGATTTTCCTTCTAATATATCCTTTATGAGTTTCGCCTTTGGACGTATTGTTACCAAAATGAGAATGCCTAAGAAAATACACAAACATTTGTATATTTAAAGCTTAAACTTTATTGTGAAACTTATTCTACTGGTTTGTGTCAGTGCTACATTCACCCCGGAAATACTGTATTTATTTGAACGGTGTTGCCAATTCAATTCTGGGTATTAAGGTCTTATGCTATAAACACATTCAAGGCTACCGATCATTAACTACAAGCTGCTATAGCTCTAGTCGTTAAAATAATATGACCTCGTTATAACAGTAAGTGGGAAATATGAGAGTACTTTAGGACTGCTCTGGGTCAAATTGGTGCTCAAACAGTCACTATTTGTAAATGCATCAGCTTTTTAACAATCACTCGTGGGTTCTCATTTGGCGACAATTCTGTTTATTAACGAATTAACTGAGGTGAAAGTGTGCCTAGACGCTGCTTTAATTTTCAACGAAAGTAAGTTTAAAAGATAGTTTATATATATTACAGTTATCATTAAAAATATTTTGCTCTCTTTCCCGCTTCAAATAACGAAGCATTAACTGTAAAGTTCCATATTTAGTATAAATAGCAGCTGCTACGCCCACTTATTCAATCTCGCCGTGTTATTGGCTCATGATATATGCCGTTCAAGAAGTTGTTTAAGCCAAAAATTTAGAAACTTTTTTAACGCCGTTCTTAAGATATACAAAACTTAATAGTTACCTTTGTAGTGATTTTTGAAACTAAATAAGTTTCATCTTCTGTAAAATGTTTGTTGGCTCGCCGGATTAGTTAGGGTTCATGGGAACCTTAAAACTATATGCTAGAAAAGATTAACTATTTCTTTCCAAGACTTAACTGAACTCTAACTAACAAACAAATTAGTCTCTTGCAGTAGTCAGGAAGCTACGAGGGCGGATTGACATTGAAGCTACCTAGCGCTAGATGGCAGGACAAGCAAAAAAACTTTTTCTTTCTTGGAAATTACGATCTGTCAAACGCCAGCTGTTAAAATTTTAGCCAAATTCATCGATTAGTTTATTTGTTGTAGTCTTTTGAAGTAAGCAACTTTTGTGTTTCTTGGAAAATGGAAAAAAGTGAATTTCGTGTTGTGATTAAACACTATTATTTGAAAGGCAAAACAGCGAAAGAGACAAAAGAAAAGCTTGATAAACATTACGGCGAATCTGCTCCGTCAGATTATATGGTAAAATATTTGATTGCTGAATTTAAACGGTGCTGAACAAGCACTGCAACAATATCATCAACAGGAAGGCCAAAAGAGGTAGTTACTGAAGAAAATATCAAGAAAGTCCTTGATATTGTTATGAATGACCGCCGGGTCAAAATACGTGAGATTGCTGAAATGGTAAACGTATCATATCATATCAACATTTTGCATGAACATTTGCATATGAAAAAGCTATCAGCAAGATGGGTGCCGCATTTGCTCAGTGTTGACCAAAAACGAGTTCGACAATTCACTTCACAGCGGTGTTTGGACATGATAAAGCATAATCCTGCTGATTTTTGGCGTAGATTAATAACTGTTGATGAAACGTGGGTCCACCACTACACACCTGAAACCAAAAATCAATTGAAGCAATGGGTGGAAGCTGGTGGAAGTGCTCCGAAGAAGGCGAAGACAGCGAAATCAGCCGGCAAGGTTATGGATACTGTAATTTGGGATACAGAAGGAATATTGCTCATCGATTATCTTGAAAAGGGATCCACAATCACAGGATCCCGTGCATTATTGGATCAATTGGTTGATGCAATCAAGGAAAAACGACCACATTTAAACAAGAAAAAAGTGCTCTTTCTTCAAGACAAGGCACCGGTTCACACAGCATTAGATACGATGCAAAAACTACGAGAAATCCACTTCGACTTGGTTGATCATCCACCTTATAGTCCAGATTTAGCCCCTAGTGACTTTTTCCTGTTTCCAAACTTGAAAAAATGGCTCGCAGGAAAAAGATTCATCACAAACGAAGAAGTGATTACCGAAACTAATGCGTATTTTGAGGAGTTCCCAAAGTCGTATTATTCAGATGGTATAAAAAAGTTGGAAAATCGTCTTACTAAGTGTATTGAGCTAAAAGGAGACTATGTTGAGAAATTAATGGTTTTTGCCCTCGTATATTACTGATGTTTTGGTGGCAGGTGTTGTTGTCATGCTGAACGCTTTGAAATTTATATACAATTCTACTCTATCTTCCCTAAAACAAAATATCTAAAAGACTAGCATGCTATCATAATTCCTCTTCCGTTTATCTGCATTCCCATTATTAAATCTTACTATTCAAGACTTTACATTTCAATCTAATCAAATTCATTTATTAAATATCAAATTACTAATTTAATATGTTATAAATTAATTTACTTTTCATATAAAATTCTGGGGTCTAATCACGGCATACGATATCGAATTTACTATCGTATCGAATAACATTTCGATATGTGTCGGGTAAGCTAATCAACGCATTCGATTGCTATCGTATCGAAATTTCATGCTTATTGGGTACGTTGGGGCAGCACGAACAATTTTTTGAAAACAGTCCGTTTTTAAAAATGAGAATTGAGGACAAATTTTTATGGGGTTTATTAGTGTACGCTATTCTTAGTCGAACTGCATTTAAATTTTTTTTTAAACTATTTCCCAAGATTTGGTTTTTAATAAATTTTAGCATTCTTTCGACTCAATGGAGTTCTATACTTTTGATAATGTCGTCTTAAGATAAACTAGGGTGTTAAACTTTTACCGATAAGATCTCCTAGCCAGTTCCTTTTTTAAATGATCGGTTACATTAGGTTCTGAGTTCTGCACAGCTGTCTTTGTAAGTATGGGTCAGATACAGATCTAACAAACCTTTGCATTACCAGATGTTTGCTTGGGATCGTTTTCTTGGTAGAACGGGATATTGCTTGAGATACACTCTTCTCTGCACTTTGCTTCATATTATATAAACAAATTTGTCTACTTTACTTTGTCTACTGTTCCCAAATTATCCGCCATGCTTAACCGTAGTTTTTGTAGTTTTATTTTCAAACTATAGCGATTAAAGATAACAGTACAACAAAAAGTAAAATTACAGACAAAGCTAATTACACATAGGCTACACACGCCATAAAAAGTACACACGATATGTGTAATTACACAGAAGATGGCAACACTGGAACTTAGAAAAAACATGTATTAAGACTGTTATACTGTTTATTTCCTTATATTAGTTGTTATTGTGATATTTTAATTTAATGATCTTATTATTATTGGTGACGTCACATGTTGTAGTTCTTCTCCTTTTCTTAATTTCTTCTTTAAATTAAATTCTTTTATTTGAAAGACATCACTATTCAACTCAATAGCACTCTTTCTCTCAGATGACAATTTTTAAGGTAACTTATGATAATGATTATAACAAATTATGGTGATAATAGTTCAAGTGTCTATTGATTTGTAGTTTATTGTAGGCTGTATCATTACGGTGTTCTTCTTGAAAACTTTTGCATTATTTAAATTGGGCTATAAGATGAGTTTAACTGCGCTATAGGTTAAAATTGCTAGTTTCTTTCCTTGGTGGAGACTTCCTAAACTGAGATAGCTTATTTAGTGTTGAGTCTTGTAGTTTTCTTTATTATGAAACTTCCTTTGCATTAATTTAAATTAAATTTGAAGCATTTTGGACATCTCACTTGAAACCTTCAACATATGCACGCAAATCATTGTATTTTAATCATCCCCTTATCTTACAATTCACATGCTCTAAATCCATACTCAACTAGGTATCAACTGTCACTTAAATCAAATAAAAAAATTTCTTCAATAATTTAATAATTAATTAAAAATATTTATGGTTGTGTACACCACTTCGAATACATTCTCAAAACACTCCGTATATTTAATAGCTTTATCATTTGATAACCACAAAAAAGGACAGTTATAACGTGATTTTTCACTGTTTATACCCCTTAATTTCTTAGGTCTGAAGAGTGCATAATAACTGGTACAGCTATCGATAAGCTGCCAATGTTACTAACTCTAATCACTAAGCTGTAATTCTTTACATAAATGTAAAATGTTAAGTTGTATTACCGAAAGCCTATTTATCCAATTCCGCCTACCTTACAACTGATGATTTGTATTGGCAAGCACGTCTTGATGCCAAATTCAGAAACTTCTTTTACTGTTCTCAACACAAACAAAAATCATTATTCATATACATTGGATGGGAGATACGATGCCCACTTGTCTAATCCCACCCATTTTTTAACTAATGATTTCTATTAACTACAAAGTCGTAGAGACCAAAAACTGTATGGAAGCTACTATGCTCGTTTGTACGATTACGCCGACTTTTTGACTGAGCTATTTGTCATTTTTATTTATATCTTGCGCTACTTACTCACAAAGTTGTTTGATTTCACACAGTCACAACATAAGAAAGGCTTATTGGGACAAGAAATTCATATTGATATGGTGAATGTGTTAAGAGAAAGTGCTCCTTCAAATGCAAGAATTTAAATGTGGTCGGTAATAGGTAATGTCATAGGCATCTCAAATGATCGAGTGCATTTTATTTTGCATCAAGAATTACAGATGAAAAACCTTTCTGCAAGAAAGTACAAGTATTGAAGTTAGACCACGAAGGGGACGTCCAATAATTGCAACAACGCCAGAAATCATCGACGAGTGAAACTGCGTGAAATAAGTAATGTCAGAGGCATCTCAAATGATCGAGTGCATTTTATTTTGCATCAAGAATTACAGATGAAAAAGCTTTCTGCAAGAAATACAAGTATTAAAGTTAAGCCACGAAGCGGACGTCCAATAATTGCAATAACGCCAGAAATCATCGACGAGTGAAAGTGCGTGAAATAGGTAACGCAATACGTATCTCAAATGATCGAGTGTTTATTTTGCATCAAGAATTACAAATGAAAAAGCTTTCTGCAAGATTGGTGACGCATTTGCTAACAGATGGATCAGTTTAAGCGAAATATACTGTATTTTAAGCGTCGTTTCATAACTGTTGATGAAACATGGATTTTCACTATACACCAGAGACAAAACAAAACGCACGAAAGAAAGCAAAAACTGTTCAATCGGCTGTTAAGGTCGTAACTCCAAAATATTGGTTATATTAATAAATATTGTTAGAATGACTTGAAGCTGGTATGCTTTGGAAATTTTTAACATATGGCTTAACGAAACCGAATAAGTCATTTTAAAGTTATCATAAGATGTATGACGTAGCCTCTCCAAAAATCTCTCTCTCTCCAAAAAAGAATTCTACATAAAAAACTTATCCATTGAATCGTTCGATAAGTATAATTTATGTATAATTAAGAGAATTTTTCATAAATTTTACTGATTTTAAGTAGCTCAAGGTAAATAAAAAATTTAAAATAATTTAAATTATCAACTTATATATGATATATAAGCTAGAAATAATTAAAATTACACTGTGCAACAAGCAAAAATACCTTTGATATTCAATATAATTTTTGATGCGTTATGGTAGCCTAACTTCAAAAATTAAATAGAATCTTAAATTTTAGGCGACCATAGTGCATCAAAAAAATATATTGAATATTAATGGATTTTTTTTCGCTTGTTGCATAGTGTCATTTTAATTATTTTGTTTTTATTTATTTGCCTTGAGCTACTTAAATTCAGTAAAATTTATGAAAAATTCTCTAAATTATACATTTTTAAAATTTCAAAATGTCAAGCTATGGGACAAAGTGGGTTCTAATTTTTTTTATTTGATAAAACAAATCATATAGTTTCAAAAATAAAAATAAAAAATATATATTTTACCATACTTTTTAAATATTCGTTCAAAGTTTGCTAAATTTAAACTCTTTATTAAAATAAGTGCGTTTTTCGAAATGGCACAAAAATAAAAACAGTAAACAAAACTTAAAACTTGTTTCCGCTGTTTTGTTTGTAACATTGTAAAGTAATTAAAAACCAAACTTTATAAAATTTCTTTAAAAAATAGAGTTTTTATAGCCATTTATCTGAAGTTATTAAAATCCAATCTTTTACATAGTATTTATTGTTATAAATTAGTTTAGTTAAGCGCCCTCTTGCGACAATATAAGCAAGTAGCCAAAAGAAACCGATAATTAGCTTTCAAAAAATAAAAATTTTATCAATATCCGTGATGCCTCAAGAGTGTTTTAACAATGGCAAAATTCAACGTTTTAAAGTACGAATTGCTTGAGCACTTATCTTATTGTTTTGATTTAGCTCCCTTTGACTTCTACCTGTTCGTTTTTCATTGTTAGGCTAACAACATTTCAAACTACCCTCGTACTTTGTAACGGGGTTTAGTAATTTATTGCCAAAACAAGTGTCAACATAAACATCATTATTTGCTTTTCCAGCAAACTGCTTACATACATATATTGGCACCATTAATCTTATCAGTACATATGTAATAGTATTTAAATCAAAACTAAAAAAGAACTATTTTGTAATTTGCTTATACATTTAACAAAACAGTTGCTGTTTGTAAAACGAAAGTAAAACATGTTGTCCGATAATGTTAAGATGTTAAAATCAATTGATCATGAGAGAAAAACCTCTCGAGCAAGACTACCTTATCCCATGAAAAAGTATGCCACAGAGGGTAAAAACATACCTCTACAGAAAAACTGGTCTGAGTCTTGGTGTACTTTATCGGCTCACTTTGAGACTGTAGCTGATCTATTTTTGAATTTCCAATTGCGTGATGATGATGTTTTCGTGGTGACTTTTATGAAGTGCGGTACTACTTGGATGCAGGAATGTGCCTGGCTATTAATGAATAATTTGGATTACGAAAAGTCCAAAGAAGCAGCTGTTATGATAAGGAGTCCCTATTTAGAGTAAGTATTTGTTATTTTTGTGAAGCAATGTAAAATTATGTTTTGATTTTCATTTAATAGCTATCATGGCATTAGACCCAGTTTACAAAATCATGTGGAATTGTGTGAAAAATTGGCCAGTCCTCGTCTTATAAAATCTCATTTACCAGCCAATTTATTGCCTTTACAAATATGGCAAAAGAAGCCAAAGGTTTTTACTAGATTATCTAAACATGAATCACGTACAGTTGAATAAAATCTTTTCTCCTACAGATTATTTACGTAGCCCGCAATGCCAAAGATGTCATAGTCTCCTCTTATCATTTTGTTAAGCACCTGAACATGTGGTGTGGCGATAACTTTCAAGATTACGTCGAAGATTTCCTTAACAATGAGATTATGTACACCCATTTCTGGACTCATATTGTAGACTTTTGGAAAATGCGCCATGAACCCTTTATATCTTTTGTTACTTATGAAGAAATGAAAAGAGATTTGGCGGGTGTTATACAAAAACTATGTGTTTTCCTAGAAAGACCTCAATTGACAGAAGAGGAACTGATTAAATTGTTACAACATTTGTCATTCGATAGTATGAAAAGTAATTTGGGAGCCATTTAAAATTTAATCTAAAAAATAAGTTTCTTAAATAACTTTTTTTTGTTTTCGTTGTTATATTTTTAGAAAATAAACAAACTAATTTGACGTATTTCCTAAAAGCTAAGAATCCAGCTATTGAAGAGGAGTTCCAGTAAGTTTACAAAATATTTGCAAAAAAAAAACCTAAAAAATAAATAAATTTTTATAAATTTTTGTTTTGTACAGATTTATGCGTCGTGGCATTGTAGGTTCCTTTAAGGATGAATTAACTCCCGAATTACAAGCTAAAATCGATAAATGGTCGGCAGATTTTTTAAGTCAGCATGGCTTAAAGGAAGAGGATATTTTTGGTAAAATCTAAGTTTCAGTTTGAATTGACGTTTAGTGATTCAATTGTTTTAAAAAGTAGTTCTTTAAATAAAATAAAGGAATAATTTTATTAAATCTACTTTTCTTATTTAAACAAATGTCGTTGTAGCCTAAACTCCGGTATAGTGTTAAGCTTTCATACGTATTGATATCAAAATACATACATAAGAAGTCAAGCAATAAGTCCGTAGGATAGGTAAGAAAAAACAAAATTTTGACAAAACTCTATTTCCTTATACAACATAGTTGCCTTCGAGGGCGATACAACGAGTATAGCGATTTTCCAACTTTTTGATACCGCTTTTAGAGTACGATTTCTCTTTCGCGTCAGAAAAGGCCTAAGTTTCAATGATTACTTCATCATGGGACGTACAGTATGCAAAACCCATATTCGTACACCCGATAAAAATAAAAAAATTTACAAAATATTCAACGCGTAAGCAAACTTTTGAAAATTTTGTGTCTATTTTTATAACAAAATACTCGTACAAGTAACATGTAGGTATCATATCGTACAGAGTAACAATTTTAATAAAATTAAGAATACTTTGTTGGATATCCTTTTTGCTTTATGACACTACTGAGACGTCTTGGCATCGATTCCACTAGTTTGGAAGTTAATTGTGGTGATATTTTAATCCACTCCGTCCTCAATGCTACTTTCAGGTCGTTTACGTTTCTAAGGTCGTAATGTTTCAAATTTTTCTTAAAAATTGACCACAAATTCTCAATAGGATTGAGATCTAGACTTTGAGGTGGCGTTTTGAGGTATTTGGAACAGTTGTACAGAATCAAAAGTCGAGAATCCAGCGCTGTATATTTGGGATCATTGTCTTGTCGAGAGATAAAATCCCTGGAAATGACAATTTTGTCTGCACTTTGCTTCACATTTTTCTTTACAATATTTATATAGTCCCTTGCTGTCATAACACCATCAATGAAATTTAGATTCCCAACTACTGATGCTGAAAAGCAGCCACAACCGTTACCAAGCCTCCACCATGCTTGAATTTGGAAATTAGGTTATGGCGAAATAAGCTCGTTTTCTTCTCTCGCCAAATTTTAAAGCGTCCATCCGATAATTTTTTATTAAGCTCGGACACATCCGTAAAAATAACTCTTTTCCAGAAGTTGAAATCCTTATTTTAGCACTTTTTAGCAAACGCAATCCGTTTTTGCTTTTTAATCATGCTAACAAATGGTTTTCTGACAGCATACCGACATTTGCATCCAATTTTTTTAATGTAATTTTAAACTGTTTGAGGTGTAACGTGAATTCCAAAACTCTGTTCCAAACTTACAGCCAGTGTAACGCCAGTTATAGAAGGATCAATGCGACTTAGGAATGAGCACTGTCTTCTTGTTAACTTGCGCCGCTTTACATTTCGCTCCGATTTTTTAAATTGTCCGGTTTTTTGTATATTTCGACACCACGTATTGGATAGTAGAAACACTGCGCTTCATTATTTTGACAATTTCCTGTAAAGATTTTCTTTTTTTTTCAGTGTGTAGATCACTATTTTTCTTTGTTCGTCTGAAAGCCCACTTGATTTTCTGCCCATGTTGACTATGATATTTTATGAAATTACTGACTGCAACAATAAAAACGGGGAACCACACAAATAAAATAGAGTTTGAAACTCGCGTTAATAACAAGAAAAATATGACATTGCCATCTGTACGAATACGGTTTTTGTCATCCACTATGTGAAAACTCCGCCATCTAGCGGTCGATTTATAAGATAGCTACGTATTACTTGTATTTTGTTATAAAAACATTAAATAGACACGAAATTTTTAAAAATTTGCTTATGCGTTGAATTTTGTAAATTTTCTTATTTTTATCGGGTGTACGAATATAGGTTTTCCATACTGTACATGAATATAAATTTTTTATAGTTTCTTTATATCATTAAAGCAACTTGGTTTTACTCTAAAGGCAAAAGTATTAAGTGTACCTACTATTATGATCACAAGTGTAGATTAATCAAAAATTATTCATTTATTTTTTCAGACTTATGCGATGTAGCATTGTGGGTTCTTTCAACGATGAACTAATACCTGAATTGCAAGCCAAAATAGGTAAGTGGTCCAAAAACTTCCTAAGTCAGCATGGTTTGAAGGAAAGCGAAATTTTTGGAGAAATTTAAGAATGTGCTGCATAGACATAAGTACATACATACACACATACATATGTAGTTAAATTTTTCGTTAATTGACATTAATTGACATACCGTAGTGTTATGCTTTCTTAAATTCATTGTGAACTATTTTGTTTTAAAACTGAGGATGATAATCTTATTTTAACAAAAACAAAATTTAATAAAATATAAAATAAATCTAAAATTGTGTTGTTTATTTTTTATCTCGGATCTCGTTTACCAAAAAATTAAAAAACCGCTTATCATCCATCATCTTATCTGAATTTTTTTTTTTTTTTTAGCAAAATCTGCTTAATCTTATCAGTGTATAATAATATATAAATTAGAACTTAAAAAACTAAAACTAAATTAACGAGTTTGCAGTTTTTTCTTTTCATATTATTAAATCAGTTGCTGTTCGTAAAACGAAAGTAAAACATGTTGTCCGATAATGTTAAGATCTTAAAATCAATTGATCATGAAAGAAAAGCCTCTCGAGCAAGACTACCTTATCCCATGAAGAAGTATGCCACAGAGGGTAAAAACATACCTCTACAGAAAAACTGGTCTGAATCTTGGTGTACTTTATCGGCTCATTTTGAAACTGTAGCTGATCTATTTTTGAATTTCCAATTGCGTGATGATGATGTTTTCGTGGTGACTTTTATGAAGTGCGGTACTACTTGGATGCAGGAATGTGCCTGGCTATTAATGAATAATTTGGATTACGAAAAATCCAAAGAAGCAGCTGTTATGATAAGGAGTCCCTATTTAGAGTAAGTATTTTTTATTTTTGTAAAGCAATGTAAAATTATGTTTTGATGTTCATTTAATAGCTATCATGGCATTAGACCCGGTTTACAAAATCATGTGGAATTGTGTGAAAAATTGGCCAGTCCCCGTCTTATAAAATCTCATTTACCAGCCAATTTATTGCCTTTACAAATATGGCAACAGAAGACAAAGGTTTTTACTAGATTATCTAAACATGAATCACGTACAGTTGAATAAAATCTTTTCTCCTACAGATTATTTATGTAGCCCGCAATGCCAAAGATGTCATAGTTTCCTCTTATCATTTTGTTAAGCACTTGAACATGTGGTGTGGCGACAACTTTCAAGACTATGTCGAAGATTTCATTAACAATGAGATTATGTACACCCATTTCTGGACTCATATTGTAGACTTTTGGAAAATGCGCCATGAACCCTTTATATTTTTTGTTACTTATGAAGAAATGAAAAGAGATTTGGCGGGTGTTATACAAAAACTATGTGTTTTCCTAGAAAGACCTCAATTGACAGAAGAGGAACTGATTAAATTGTTACAACATTTGTCATTCGATAGCATGAAAAGTAATTTGGGAGCCATTTAAAACTTTATATAAAAAATAGGTTTCTTAAATAAAATACGTTGTTTTTGTTTTCGTTGTTATATTTTTAGAAAATAAACAAACTAATTTGACGTATTTCCTAAAAGCTAAGAATCCAGCTATTAAAGAGGAGTTCCAGTAAGTTTACAAAATATTTGCAAAAAAAACTAAAAAATAAATTAATTTTTATAAATTTTTGTTTTGTACAGATTTATGCGTCGTGGCATTGTAGGTTCCTTTAAGGATGAATTAACTCCCGATTTACAAGCTAAAATCGATAAATGGTCGGCAGATTTTTTAAGTCAGCATGGCTTAAAGGAAGAAGATATTTTTGGTAAAATCTAAATCTCAGTTTGAGTTTACGTTTAGTGATTCAATAGTTTTTAAAGTTAGTTTACTAAACAAAATAAAGAAATATTTTTATTTTTATTTAAACAAATGCCGTTAAAGCCTAAACTCTAGTACTGTGTTAAATTTTCGTTGGAAAAGATATAAAATTATATACATATGTTTCTTACATATATCAAAATGAATGTGTGTTTATATGTCTTTATATACAGTGGTGGAGCAAATAATATTAAACTCAAATAAAGTATGAATTAAAATATGTTCATACATATGATTTTGCATCTGACCCAAAAAAAATTAATTAATTATTGCAGATGAGTATGAATCAATGGCGTTAAAAATATTGATAAGTATGAGTATGATGAGTACTTCAAGCTTTAAAGCATCGTCAGGCAAAACATTACTCTGAGCAAATGTTCTCTTTTTCTCTCAGAAAATAAACAAAAAGGCACAGTGCGAGCAAAAATATTTAATTGATAATCTAATTGAATATTTTATTCAAAATATTTTATTTCTTTTAAATTTTTCCACAGCCGATTTTTTTTTTTTTTTTCTTAATTGTTTTTTGTATTATATTCTATTTTTGTTACTGGTATGCTGGAATGATTGCATTGCTCTTGATGGCGATTACGTTGATGAATAGCGCTAATTTTTTATAAAAAAGTGTTATCATTGTTAGGCCCGGGAATTTTCAGTCAATGTGTTACCCCATTCATTTGACTTCGTGTTCCTTGAATGTTTTCATTTAAATATAGAGTCACTTGATGCACGGGTGTGCAAGTTTTTATTGCTAAACACTATGTGACGTTTTTTTCATACGATAACATTCATAAAATATCCAAACTTTTGTTCATAAAAGATCAAAATTCTAAGAAATTCCAATAATTTATTATTTTTTAAAACATTTATTTTACGGCGATGAAATCAGGTAAAGATATTTTCTTGTTGTTGGCCTTGCGATGTGTGAGTCTATTTTAAAAGTTATGACGCCTCGGCTGTGTCGCTATGGTATGGTAGGTAAGACACCCGCCTACCAACCGGAAGGTCGTCTGTTAAATACAAGTCCAGACATTCTGAAAAAAGAAAAAGTTTTTCAACAGCGGTACTACCTTATAACATTAGCTAGTAACTGGTTATGAGTATTACTACTATTGAAATTTTCTCTAATGCATTTGACGTTTGGAACTGGCGTTAAACTGTAGGTCCCTTTCAAGGAGTCTAAAAATTCAATCGGGTGCATTCATGGAATTTTATGGATATTAACATAATATATAAATATATGACGCCTCGTAGTCCTTAAGAGGTACACTATGCGATGTGAGAAAAAAAAATAAATATGTTAAGAATTTGTTGATGAAATTCTTTGAAGACATTTAGTTCACAAACCGTATGTAATTGGCGTTTTTATAATTTTTTTCTAGTTCATTATTATTACATTATACATGACATTATTTCCCATACAAAATTTCTGGAGCGAATAACCCAAATTGTAAATAATTCCCTGTGGATTATTAAAAACTCAATGTGATCTCCCATTTCTATCAAGTGCTTGACTACACATAAATTGTTTTCTTAATTTACTAAACATTTCTTCATTTTCGAAACACAATTTACCGTCACATATAAAAATAACAAACAAAAATAACAAGAAAAAGAATCATGAATTACAAATGCGCTGTGTGAATTGGGTAGTTTGTAAAAGTAATTCAAACAATGAACAAAATGATTTTAAGTCTTGTGTGAACATGATACTAAAAACAGCTGATAATAATGTATTATTTGTTTTTGTACTTTTGCTTATCTTTGAAAGGCCTATGTGTGCATAAACAAATTTTTGTTTTATTTAATTTTGACCACGTTTATCTAGAGAAAAACTTCTTCTTCTGATAACTTGCTCTCAAATAAACAATATAACATAATAGAAACCATTTAAGTTGGATTTTTATCAGATAAGCAATTTACTTTTGAATAGAAACGACAATGAATAACATTTACAAGAAAAATAAAATTCTCCCATAGTCAAAAACACGGTGCGACAAAAATGAACGAAGTTGAAATACCTGGGAAATGATACCACTTTTCTGATGGGCGCTGTCGACTAGAACAAGGATCTGTAATTGGGAATTTTCAAACCACCTCCAAAATCTCGAGTAACGGGTAAAAAACCAGTTTTTCGGATCTTCATGCACTTATAAGCTAATAACTTAGCTGAATAATACCCGATTTTATGTTTCTCTTCGGATTTGTAAAGGTGAGAAACAGACCTGTTAAACGATATATATGTTTGTTGTTTAAGTATCCTTGAAGAATCTGGACGTATATCTCAAGCAAACATATTTTTCATCCAATTTTTTCCACATTTTTCAAGTTTAGATGCATTTTTGCCCACTATTCTATATAGAAACCGTACTATTGATGAATTAATTAAGGAATTATATTAAGTTATGAATAAAATGAGACTTAGACTTTAGAAATCCGTTAGAAATTGTTGGAGTTATTAAGCTTTTTCGTAATGCACCTTATGAAAAAGTTCGAAAAGAAACTTAAAATTGGGTAATATTCAGTTAAGTTATTGGCTTATAAGTGCATTAAGATCAAAAAACCTGTTTTTTTCCATAACTCGCGATTTTAGAGGTCTTCTGATTTATTTTTATTTATTTATTTATTTTTTTTTTTTTTTGTCACACCGTGTAATATCAACTGATAATAGAATTCGATGAAAATTTTCATAAAAATACATATTCACCGAATTGACGAATTTTTAGTTATTTTTGTAGTTGGAGTAATTGAAGGGCTTATTGCATTAGATAGGTAATTATTAAACTCTATAGCCTTCTAGAGTTTAAAGAATTGTAATCTAATTTATTTTACATTAAACAAACACTGATTTATAACGATGATTTTGCAACTTTTGCATATCAAATACCTCATACAGTATGTCAGCATTTTCAGAAAATTATTTTTTGCAAAAAAAATTATAGATATAATCTTCTAATCTTATCAATATGATCCAAATTATCAGCAAAAACTTGAAATAATTTAACATTTTTTAGCTTTCCAATGACCATTTGTTTAGTAGGCTTACAACTCCTCAACTGTCAAAGTGAAAATGTCCAGCAGCAAGAACGACGGCAAAATTTTGCTCACCCTCGATTTTGTTGGTAAAGCAGCAATTAGTAGAACAGCTTTTCCCATGAAACGCTATGCCACCGAGGGTAAAAATATACCGCTTAAGAAAAATTGGTCGGAAACTTGGTGTACGATGTCAGAATATTTTGGCACAGTGGCTGATGAGTTTTTGTATTTTGAAGTGAAGCCAGATGATGTTTTTGTGGTGACTTTTATGAAGTGTGGTACTACCTGGATGCAAGAGTGTGCCTGGCTATTGTTAAATAATTTGGATTATGCAAAATCAAACGAAGAAGTGGTTATGATAAGAAGTCCTTTCCTAGAGTGAGTGAAAAGAAAAAACGGTAAAGGGAGGAGAAAGTTATTTACTAAATATTATTTCAGCTACCACGCTGGTGGCTCGTTTTTGCCTAATCATGTTGAGCTATGTAAAAAATTGGCCAGTCCACGTTTAATTAAATCTCATTTACCGGCAAATTTATTGCCTTTACAAATATGGGAAAAGAAACAAAAGGTAAAGTAACCAACCAGTTTATCTAAAAAATCACTTAAAAACAACATTTCCCTTTTCCCCATGCTCGCCCACCAGATTATTTATGTGGCTCGTAATGCTAAGGATGTTGTTGTTTCCTCTTATCATTTTGTTAAAAACTTGGGCTTTTGGATTGGTGACAATATTAGCGATTATGTGGAAGATTTCATGAATAATGAGATAGTTTACACAAGTTTTTGGTCTCATATTGTGGACTTTTGGAAAATGCGTAACGAACCGTTTATACTTTTCGTAACCTATGAAGAAATGAAACGAGATTTAGCTGGCGTCTTACGCAGACTTACCGATTTCTTGGAAAGACCTCAACTAACTGAGGAGGAAATGACTAAACTGTTGCAGCATTTATCCTTTGACAGCATGAAAAGTGAGTGATCGATTGCAAAGCTTTAAAGAAATTAAAATTTTCTAATTAAACATTCCTTTTCATATTTATAGAAAATGAGAAAACTAATTTGACTGGACTTTTAAGAGATACCAGTCCCTTGGTTAAAGAGGAATTCCAGTAAGTTTTGATTTAAAATCCGCTTAATTTTTTTTTTTTTTTTAATTACATATGCCACCTATACATTTTGTGTTTATATAAGAGAACAGCATACTCACTCATGAATTTATAAGTACTAAGTTTACTCACATTCATTCATACTATCAATAACGTTGATTCATAAGTATACGTCGTAATTATACTCATAGCTACTTATACTCATTCATTTCTCAGAAAATACTTATAAATGATTCGCATCATTCATGAATAATCATGAGTATTGATAATTATTCATGAATATAAGTATTGGGTATTCAAAAGAAAAAGAAAACACACAACCTTATAATACGTATTCAAATGTTCATATTCGAATTATACCCATTTCGAATCGTCTAAGCATAATGAGTGCAGATGAGTATAAATAAATAGTGTCATAAATGTTGATAAGTACCGAGTATGATGAGAACTTCAGGCTTTAGAGCAGAACTTGTCGAAAGCACTAAGCGGCGTAAATTGATTCTCTTTCTCTCACACCTACATATGCTCAAGCATTGAACAAATATAACAACAAATTATCAGGCTCTCAAAAATACATTCAGCGAAATGTTTAATTAAATGTTTTTTGCTAAACCCGAATGTTTAGATTGCCAACGCACGTTGTCATTATGCACTACATATGACGTAGCTAGACATTTCAACTCTTTTAAATAATATAACAATTCATCTCATTTTTATTTGTTAAAAAAAGCTTAAATGTATAACAAATATACTTCAATAATTTAAAAATTTATTTCCGTTTATACTTCTCTTTTACTATAAGTTTCTCAGAGTGCATTTACTCAATGCATTCACACATAAACAAAAAGACAATGAATGTGCTTTAGAGTATGAATACTTATGAGTTGCAATAAGTATGAAATAATATGGATATAAGATTTTATGGATCATGACTCGAGTATACTCATGTTTTCAGTATTCGCTTAAAAAGTTTAACAAAAATTAAAAAGCTTTTTTCGTTATTTGAAACGAATTTCCATCACAGCTGAACTTTCTGAGTGAAAAAATATTTAGATTATATTTAGCGGACCTCTACGAGATTGGAAATTTTTAAATTAAGAGCGATTTGCAGATATCAAAACAAATTATAACACGGTGCGACAAAAAAGAACGAAGTTGAAATACCTGGGAAATGGTACTTCTTTTCTGATAGGCGCTATCGAGTATAACAAGATCGAGCTACGGGTATAAATCTGATTTCGGATCATCATGCACGTACATACATATAATCTAATAACAGCTATTTATTAATTATTTTTCGTAAGTTGCATTACAGAAAAACTTAATAACTATCAATTTCGAACGAATTTCTAAAACCTTAGGCTCATTTTACTTCTAACTAAACATAGTTTCTTAATTAATTCATAAGTAGTAAGGTTCCTATATAAATTAGTGTATAAAAACGTATCTCAACTTGAAAAATATGGAAAAATTGGATGGGAAATGTGTTTGCTTGAGAAATACACCCAGATTCTTCAAAAGGTCTATTTCTTTCTTCCAAATCGGAAAAGAGATTTAAAATCGGTTAATAACACTGTGCAACAAATGGAAAACAATTTTCTGACCTTGGATAACCCCTATATTTTTTGATGCGCTAGGGTCGCCTAACTTCAAAAATCATCAGCATGTCAGATTCTATGCATAAGTTTTTTTTTACCGTAACTCGAGATTTTGGAGGTGTTTCGTAAATTCCAAAAGGAGATCCTTGGCGCCTATCAAAAAAATGGTATCACTTACCAGCTATGTTTTCTTTGTCGCACCGTGTAATCTAAAGGTGAACTCACAACATCTTTTCTATTGATCAATTGTGGTCTCGTTAATTGTTGCCAGATCAAATCGGAATCAATCATTTGAGCAGTTTGTAGAAGCTCATAGTAAACAATTGCCTTCCAATCCAAACAAACACACAACGTTAGTCTTCTTGGTGTCAATGTTTCATGCAGTACCCAAATAACAAGCTGCTCTGTGTGTCTAGTTTTCTTTACATGGTTTATCTCACATTCAGAATACAGATATATATAGATTTCCGGGCATGGGTAAAGCTAGTAATATATGTGTACATACATACATATAAAGGGTCCGCCATATAATTTTTTTTTTTTTTTTTTGAAAATGCTATAAAGAAAACTACTGAATATTTTCTAAATTTTTTTTTTTATTTGAAAGTACAATCCTTCCGGTTAATAATGGAAAATAATTTAATTCAAATGGCTGCCTCGGCTGGCCACGCAGTAGCCTACACGATCGCTCCAATTTTTAAGCACATTATCGATTTTGTGCACCTATATTTCACCAATGGCTTCACGAATATTGTCCATTAAAGCGTCAATTGTCTCTGGCTTGTTGTCGTAACACTGATCTTTGACGGCACCCCACAAATAATAGTCCAACGGTGTCCAAACGATCCGAGGTGGCCAAACGATCTTCAAAAACAGGGCGCAGTAGCTTCGGCTGTGTGGCACGTAGCGCCGTCCTGTTAAAACCAAATGTTGCTAATATCCTCCTCTTTATTTTTTGTGTTCAAAAATTCGTCCAACATGGCCCGATAACGATCGCCATTGACTGTAACAGCCACTCCGTGCTCATTTTCGAAGAAAAATGGCCCAATAATGCCTCTGGACCAAAATCCGCACCAAACAGTCACTCGTCTTGGGTGTAACGGCTTTTCAATGTGTGCGTGCGGCTTTTCTGTGCCCCAAATGCGACAATTTTGCTTGCTTACATACCCGCCAAGGTCAAAGTGAGCTTCATCTGAAAAGATGATTTTTTTTGGCAAAATCGGTATCTTCTGTAAGTCGATCGCACGCAATATTTCCCAGCGTTGTAAAACTAATTATCTGTCAAATCAGATATGAGCTAAGTGTTACTATTCACGAAATAAGCACTAGTGTAAAAAAAAAACGTTAGATGGCGGACCCTTTACATATGTTAACCAAAAATTATTCATTAATTTTTTCAGATTTATGCGACGTGGCATTGTGGGTTCTTTCAAGGATGAACTGACACCTGAATTGCAAGCCAAAATAGATAAGTGGTCCGAAGACTCCCTAAGTCAACATGGTTTGAAGGAAAGCGATATTTTTGGAGAAATTTAATAATGTACTGCATGGACATACGAGTACATACATACAAATGTAGTTAAATTTTTCGTTATTAATTGATATTAGTTTATTATACCGTAGTGTTATGTTTTTTTTTTAAATTAAATGTTAACTATGAGAATAATCTTATTTTAGCCCAAAAAATAAAAAATAAATACATATAAAAATACATATCAATTTATAGACGAAACTAGTGTCACCACAAACATCACAACTTTTAGTTTATTTTTTATTTCAAATCATGTTTACCAAAATATTAAGAAACGTTTATCATCCATCATCTTATCTAATTTTCTTTTTTAGAAAAAGTTTTTTATTAAAACCATTCCTCAATCTTATCAGGACAAAATGATATTTAAAACTAAAAAAATTTTTTTTCATTTTCCTAAATCAGTTGCTGTTTGTTGAACGAAAGTGAAACATATCGTCTGCTGGTGTTAAGATTTTAAAATCAATTGATCATAAAAGTGAAGCTACTCGGGCAAGACTACCTTATCCCATGAAAAGATACTTTATCGGCCCACTTTGAAACTATAGCTGATCTATATATTGAATTTCCTATTGATGATGATGTTTTTGTGGTGACGTTTATGAAGTGCTGTACCACTTGGATGCAGGAATGTGCCTGGCTATTAATGAATAATTTAGATTATGAAAAGTCTAAAGAAGCATCTACTATGTTAAGGAGTCCCTATTTAGTTTAAGTACAAAATATATTCATATTTTTGTTAGAGAAAAACTATAAATGGAAATTAATTTTTTAATTGTAATTCTTAGATTTCACTGCGTTGCACGCGCTGTACAAAGCCATGTGGAACTGTGCGAAAAGTTGGCCAGTCCCCGTCTTATTAAATCTCATTTACCCGTCAATTTATTACCTTTACAAATATGGGAGTTTTTCTACCAAAGATTTTTATTATAACTTCTAAACGAGCATGCCTTTCAATTAAAGCAACTTTTTTTCTTACATTATTTATGTAGCCCGCAATATCAAAGATGTCATAGTCTCCTCCTATCATTTTGTTAAAAGCTTGATCATGTGGCGTGGCGAAAACTTCACAACATTACTAGCGACTGGTTATGTGTCCTTAATTGTCTCGACAAGAAATTTTGCTTAGATTTCGAGCAGCACTGTATGTAAATTTATGCACCACGTATTTAATAGCGTGTGTGTCACTGTGGTATGTTAGGAAGAACCCACTTTCCAACCAAGAAGTCGTCGGCTCAATCCCAGGCCACACCGTCCGAAAATTTTCAACAGCGATATCACCTCACAACATTGTTGCGACTGGTTATGTGTATTTACGCTGTGAAAAACTTCACTAACTGATATATTTGACGTTCGGAACCGGCATTTGTGGGTTTGTTGGCTTTCAATGAGTCTAGCTGATCATTCTCCATATATAAAAATCAATTTATTTACGGAAGATGAGAATAGGGTATTGTTGCTCAAGTATGCATTTTTTTATTTATCTTGGTTTTCACGTTCTTTGTGAGACGTTGAAGGTTGCCATATATACAAAAATAATAACTAAATTTATACAAACGTACAAAACTATACTTATTTACATTAATCGGTTATTCGTGTTAAATCAATCGGTTTATTCGGTATTCGAGAAATGAATATTTTGAAAAAACCGTATTTGAAAAAACCAAAAAAAACCGGTTGAATAATAACCGTCGGATCTCCCAAGTGTACATATTATTCTGACGCTTACAGTTAAAATATTCGTATTGTTTTGCGGTTACTGTTAAGTTTTTTATAATAATAGCTTGTAGCTAATTGCGTAGACTCTTCTGTTTGTCTGCTTATCGCTTATAGAAAACAAATAGGATTACAAGCAATTAATGCATCCTTAATAACACACTGATTTACCAAAATTTTATTTAGTCTACCATCCTACCAAACGAAAAATTTTCTACCAATTTTGGTAGAATTTTACCAATAGTGGCAACACCGGTCACAAATTTCCACCATTTCTTTTTCCACCATTTTTTTTCATTATTTTTTACTTTTTTTATTAAAATGCAATTTGATGCGATGCAATTTTTATTTTTTTAGAGAGCAAATCATCTCTACTATAAAGCAGCGTCCGGCAAACTAATTTTAATGCATTTTACAATTGTGTTAGTAATTTGAAAGCTCTCACTGACGCCATTTTTCACTGATGCCATTTGTCTTCTGTTTTGTTCTCTTTGTTTATATTTTGCTTATTTTCTGCCATACGTGTGAGTACGTACGTATGAAAACAGAAGAGAAGAGCTGCTCTTTGCGTGAATCTGCTTTAAAGAATAATTATAATTTGTAGTTATATTCCAATTTAGATAAATATTTTAGTGAATTATTATTTTTTTTTAATTCATTGAAATGTAAACAAAATATAATTTGTAATCTAGGTCAACCGCTGTTTATCATATTTACCCTATACTAGAACAATCGTGTGACTGAAAACCGGCTATTTAACCATTTAATTATTTGGCGCTAAGTAGCGACAATCAAGTTTATTTAAACGGGTGCAATCATGTGACTGCAATAATTTGATTGGAACAATTTCTCTATTGTGCCTCTATTCTGCACAATAAAAATTGTTTAAAATTGGTTCATTGCGACAATCATGTGATACAATCTTTAGGTCGATTTGCGCAGGATAGCATTTGTTTTTAGACCTATGATTTCTTCTGATATATTTCTTAGAAATTCGCGTAGCTTAAGTTTTTGCTATACGATTTTTGATGAAAAAAATTTATGACCCTAATGTATATACATACAAGTGCGGATTGATATTGAAGCTACCTAAGTAGGAAAAAAACATTTTTTTTTTTTTTTCAAAAACCATTCATTTCTCCACATAGTCTCCTTTTAGCTCAATACACTTAGTAAAACGATTTTCCAACTTTTTGATACCATCTGGATAATACGATAATGGGAACTCCTCAAAATACGCATTAGTTTCGGTAATCACTCCTTCGTTTGAGATTAATCTTTTTCCTGTGAGCCATTTTTTTAAGTTCGGAAACAAGAAAAAGTCACTGGGGGCTAAATCTTGACTATAAGGTGGATGATCAACCAATTAGAAGTGAATTTCTCGTAGTTTTAGCATCGTATCTAATGCTGTGTGAACCGGTGTGTTGTTTTGAAGAAAGAGCACTTTTTTCTTGTTTAAATGTGGTCGTTTTTCCTTGATTGCATCAACCAATTGATCCAATAATGCACAATAATACTCTCCTGTGATTTTGAATCCCTTTTCAAGATAATCGATGACCAATATTCCGTGTGCATCCCAAAATGCAGTGGCCATAACCTTGCCAGCCTATTTCGCTGTCTTCGCCTTCTTCGGAGCACTTCCACCAGCTTCCAACCATTGCTTCGATTGATTTTTGGTTTCAGGTGTGTAGTGGTGGACCCACGTTTCATCAACAGTTATTAATCTACGCCAAAAATCAGCAGGATTATGCTTTATCATGTCCAAACACCGCTGTGAAGTGATCTGTCGAACTCGTTTTTGTTCAACACTGAGCAAACGCGGCAACCATCTTGCCGATAGCTTTTTCATATGCAAATGTTCATGCAAAATGTTGAACAGACGTTCATATATTGTATGTTTACCATTTCAGCAATCTCACGGATTTTCAACCGGCCATCATTCATATCGATATCGAAGATTTTCTTGATATTTTCTTCAGTAACCACAAATTTTGGCCTTCCTGTTGATGGTATTGTTGCAGTGCTTGTTCGGCCCCGTTTAAATTCAGCAATCCAATATTTTACCATGTAATCTGACGGAGCTTTTCATTTGTCTCTTTCGCCGTTTTGCCTTTCAAATAATAGTGTTTAATCACAACACGAAATTCATTTTTTGCCATTTTCCAAGAAACACAAAAGTTGCTTAATTCAAACGACTACAACAAATAAACTAATCGATGAATTTGGCTAAAACTTTAACAGCTGACGTTTGATAGATCGTAATTTCCAAGAAAGAAAAAGTTTTTGTGTTTGTGCTGCCATCTAGCGCTAGGTAACTTCAATGTCAATCCGCCCTCGTATTGTCCTCCAAACGAAATGTGATTGTGCAATAATAGATTACTTAAATCATATCTGTCATACCTTTTTTTTAAGGTAATAATTAATGGCTGTTTATCGGCTTATTTAGTTGAATGTTCATATTGTTCAGCAATACCTCTTGTAAAAACATAACCAACTTTGCGAGACCCTTACACTTGCTTACAAATTATTATTATACTTATTTGTAGTGTTGGAAAATTTTAGTTATTTTTTACCAGAGATATTGCTGATTTTTAACACACATAATAAGATAACCCAATAAACAGTCTACCAATGGTATCTTAACCCAAAAATAAAAATTAAAAAATTCCGTCTAAAAATATAAGCGCACACTACATGTGTATATTTTTTATTCCGAGGCACGTTTACCAAAAAATTTAAAAAACTTTTGCCATCACATCTGTTTTTAAATTTTTTCGGCAAAAGCCTAATATTGATACCATTTATTCAATAATCTTATCAGTACATACCAGTAATACCTAAGAATACAATATTTAAATTGAAACTAAATCAACTATTTTGTAGTTTTCTTTTAATCAGTTTCCTCTTTTTTAAATCAGTTGCTGTTTGCTGAACGACAATAAGACATGTCGTCTGCTAGTGTTAGGATTTTAAAATCGATTGATCATGAAAGTGAAGCCTCGCGAGCAAGAATACCTTTTCCCATGAAAAAGTATGCGACAGATGGTAAAAATATACCTCTAAAGAAAAATTGGTCTGAGACTTGGTGTACTCACTCGGCTCACTTTGAAACTGTAGCTGATCAATTTTTAAATTTCGAAGTTCGTGACGATGACGTTTTTGTGGTGACTTTTATGAAGTGCGGTACTACTTGGATGCAGGAATGTGCCTGGCTATTAATTAATAATTTGGATTATGAAAAAGCTCAAGAAGCAGAAGTTATGATTCGGAGTCCTTTCTTGGAGTAAGTAAAGTTCTTTTTTAAGTAAAAAAAAATTATTATAATTTTTGTTTTTATTTTTTATTTAAGTTTCCATGGCATTTTACCCAGTTTACAAAATCATGTGGAATTGTGTGAAAAATTGGCCAGTCCCCGTCTTATAAAATCTCATTTACCAGCCAATTTATTGCCCTTACAAATATGGCAAAAGAAGCCAAAGGTTTTTACTACATTATCTAAACATAAATCACGTAGAGTTGAATAATTTGTTTTCTCCTACAGATTATTTACGTAGCCCGCAATGCCAAAGATGTCATAGTCTCCTCTTATCATTTTGTTAAAAACTTGGACATGTGGCGTGGCGACAACTTTCAAGATTATGTCGAAGATTTCCTTAACAATGAGATTATTTACACTCATTTCTGGACTCATATAGTAGACTTTTGGAAAATGCGCCATGAACCCTATATATTTTTTATTACTTATGAAGAAATGAAAAGAGATTTAGCGGGTGTTATACAAAAGCTATGTGTTTTCCTGGAAAGACCACAATTGACCCAAGAGGAAATGGTGAAATTGTTACAACATTTATCGTTCGATAGCATGAAAAGTAATTTGAAAAGTAGTTTAAAAAGAAGTTTTCTTAATATTTGTTTTATTTTTAGGTAATAAACAAACTAATTTGACGTGTTTCTTGAAGGGTGATAATCCAGCTTTCAAAGATGAGTTCCAGTAAGTTTACTAAATATATCCAAGATATAAAAGTAGATAATTAATTAATGGTTGTTATTTCTATTTTTTACTTAAAAGATTCATGCGTCGTGGCATAGTGGGTTCCTTTAAGGATGAATTAACGCCTGAATTACAAGCTAAAATCGATAAATGGTCGGCAGATTTTTTAAGTCAGCATGGCTTAAAGGAAGAGGATATTTTTGGTAAAATCCAAGTTTTAGTTTAAGTGTGCCTTTGGTATTCTAATAGTTTTAAAAGATATTAATTTAGTAAAAAAATTTTATAAGCAAAGTAAATCGTTTTTAACATTTTATCAAATATCGTTAATTATGTTGGAAAATTGTTGTCGGTCTATACCAACTACTTAATACTCTTCACCATAACTGACTGTTTTAAATAATATCTTGTTTGTTAAGAAACAGTAGGATTCAGAACGTTAACAGTTGTCAATAGAAGCTTTACAAATTAGGAGTGAGTGTAAACCCTTTATCGCTTTAAAGCAGTGCTGTGCAAAAGTAAAAATTTAGTTTTGCTAGTGAAAACATGGAAATTACTCTCTCAGAGAGAGTACATGTGCACTTGTCGCTGTTTCAGTGACACTTAAAAGCAAAAGCGAAAGAATCTTTTTTAAATTATTTCTTTGTGCCTTAAAAAATTTGTGTACATGTATCATACATGTGTATTCGACACTGTCGCTTTGACGACTAATGGCAAGAGCGTAAGAATACGTATGAGTTGTATGAGGACAAAAGTGCCATGTATAGCTCATGACTGCTTTAAAGGCAACAAAACCATTTTTTTTTTTTTTAAACTGAATTATGGGTGATTTTTTTCTTACGAAATCATTAGCCGCTTTTCAAATATGGTAAATTTGGTCGAAAAATTTTATTTTTGCAAAATAGAAGAAAACATATTTCTGAACATACTTTATTTAGTACTGAAGAAGCAGCTGCCCGGAATAGTATGAGATAATTTCACCAAACTTTTTACAACCTCACTAATTGAATGTGCAGTAGGAACCAAGCAGTTGCTGATCGAAATGGAACACTAATAACGTACAATGATGCCGAAACACAGAGATGGAGAAAACATTGCTAATAAATTAGTAACCTTACAAGCACTACTAAGTAAAATAAAACAGTTGAAAACAGTGATGCAAAAAACATTCTAAGAATACCACACAACCCTCATAATCTGAATGAGATAAGAGAGGCGATTGGTAAATTGAATAAAAGTAAGGCAACAAGCAAAAATAAACAACCTGTGGAAATTCTACGGGTTTACATCCAAGCCACCGATACATTTTAACGGCCTCACATAATGCTGCCTCCAACATGGGAGAAAGTCATCATTGTAAAGTTACCAAAAAAGTGGCGCCCTGAAAGACTATAATAGTTGAAGAGGTATTACCCACTTAGCTTCATATATAAGATAATTGCAGTCATAATATAGGGAAGGTTTCAAAGTAAAATAGACAACATATTGTGAGACGAGCAATAAGGCTTCAGACCGAATAGAAGCTGCATAGACCAGACCAACACTTTATGAATAATATTTAACAGGTACACTAACAGGATGTGTAAAAAAATAAACATGTTAAGAATTTGTTGTTCGTATTATCAAATGAAAATAAGGTTTTTTTAACTTTTTTTCTAACTTGAAAACATTTTTTTTACAAACTGTATCTATTACAAATGAGGGTTGATGGTTCATAACTAATGAAGAGTAAAGGAATCTTGGAAAACATACGTCAATAGTTTTCTAAGTATATCTGTGCTTATAAGTGTGTTTATAAAACGCACAATAGAAGAGATTAAAATTTTATGCAAAGATGCATATACTACATATGTACGCATGAACCTGTTGGTCAGCTATAAGATATGCTAAAAGTAATTGTGCCCTAATTACCTAAAAAATGTCCCTTCAAAAGTCTAACCTTGTTATAGGCTTCACTATCTCTTATTGATAGTAAAACAAAAAAATAATTATTTTTTAACGCCTTAAAATATCATCCATTAATAGAAATAAACACACACATCAAATGATGTCGCCTTCGCACTGAACTTCTTATCTTAAACTTAAATAAAATAAAAATATAAATAAATAAAATGCAACTATTGTTGTGTTCTACTGTAGGTAATTGTGGTATGATGGGTTTGATTTGATGTTTGTAACTCAGATAATATCATGTTACCATGAGGGCAAACAATCATGATTCGCTCTCTCATTCATAATTCATATAACAAATACGAATTAAACAATGGGTTTCGGCATACAAAACTTTGAGAGCAGCAGTTTATTTAAAGATGTATCATTTTCCGAAACATGTAGCATCTATTGTCTTCTCTATTTTTTATCGAAAGTTTGCCAGATCTAAGTAGCTGTTAAAATAACACAAATATGTAAATGCCTTAAGAAATGCTTACTATGAAATTGTGAAATCGTTTTAAAAATTATTTTAAAATTAAAAAAGAAATTAAGAATAAAATGTTATTTTTTTTTATTTTATTTTTTTTATTGAGCCGATGGCGTTTATGAGCGATGATCATTGTTCCAATATCAGTATCAAGTCAAAATTTGTATGAAATTATCATGAATAAAAAATTTCATTGATGAATCTTGTTGACAATGACACAAGCAAAGTGAGTTATATATGACAACTTTATTGTAAAGTCACCATACCATAGTAACCACAAATTTAGCTACATTGTCTGTTATGAGTCGCCCACTTGCTGATCGATGAATTTTGTCTGTTACTCTACTCGTTAACGTATAAAGCAGTAATGATTGTCGATGATCATATTGAAAAAGAAAAACCGCTGTCATCTATGAAAATTTGGACAATTACTTTAAAAATTCATGTATGACAGCAAAAAAAATCATTGCCATGATTTAAACACATAGATGTTGCCAAGCTACCTACTACATACTACAAAAAATATACATACTTCGATATGAATACGATTATTTTGACAGCAACAACGCTACACGGCTACACGACTACTTTTGCTTCAGTAGCCAACTTAGGCTTAAGTTAAAATGCTATAAAAGTAATGATTTCATTTGTTAAGTTAAAGAAAATAACAAAAATAGGTGTAGCGAAGTACGCCGGGTTTTAAAAAAGGAATGCGCATTGAAAGAAGGGGCTGCAATTGAAAATTTAAAAAGGAGTGTAGTTGTGATCACAATTTTAATATTTATCAAACAGTCAATATTTTTGGAGGAGGTTTTTGATGTCGTTTCCAATATATTTCAGTAGCTGACTACACGACTACAAATTCTGCTAACGGCAATTAAATATATTAAAAACGGCATCAAGCAGCTGTTCCTAAAAAATTGACCTTTTGATAAATATTAAATGCTGTTAACGGCAATTGTAGTCGTGTAGTTCTGTATCCTGCCTTGATATATGTGTCTAAAACCTCAATCATCGATGATTTACCAATTTCAGCATTTGTCACGATGATTCATTATGTCGTTCGTTGCCGGGAATATGTAAATATCAGAGATCAACAATGAATCGCTCTTTTGCTGCTTATATTCACTCACGAGCTTATAAGTAGAGGGTCCGCCATCTAACGTTTTTTTTTCAACTAGTGCTTATTTCGTGAATGGTAACACTTAGATCATTGATTTGACAGATAATTAGTTTTATCCTTCCGCCGAACGAATATGGTTATGTATACGCTTGAACAACGCTAAGAAATATTGCGACATTACTTTGAAAATCATGGTAATGTTGCAGATGAAGCTCATTTTGATATTGGCGGGTATGTAAACAAGCAAAATTGTCGCATTTGAGGCACAGAAAACCCGCACGCATACATTGAAAAGCCAATACACCCAGGACGAGTCACTGTTTGGTGCGGATTTTAGTCCAGAGGCATAATTGGGCCATTTTTCTTCGAAAATGAGCAAGGAGTGGCCGTTACAGTCAATGGCGATCGTTATTGGGCCATGTTGAATGAATTTTTGTTCACAAAAATTGAAGAGGCGGATATTAGCAATATTTGATTTTAACAGGACGGCGCTACGTGCCACACAGCCGAATCTACACTCGATGTTTTGCGCCCTGTTTTTGAAGATCGCATTATCAGTCGCAGAGCTGATGTCGTTTGGCCTATTATTTGTGGGGTGCCGTCAAAAATAAGTGTTACGCCAACAAGCCAGAGACAATTGACGCTTTAAAGGACAATATTCGTGAAGCCATTGGTGAAATACAGCTGCACACAATCGATAATCTGTTTAAAAATTGGACCGATCGTGTAGGCTACTGCATGGCCAGCCGAGGCAGCCATTTGAATACAATTATTTTCCATTATTAACCGGAAGGATTGTACTTTCAAATAGAAAAAGAAATTTGACAAAATATTCAGTAGTTTTTTTATAACATTTTCAAAAACAAAAATTTATTTGGCGGACCCTATATAAGAGAGTTCACAGCAATCAAATTCAACTACTCATATTCAAAATAGTGATGACTCATAAGTATAAATAGCAGTTAGTATGAATCAAATGTCGTACACATACTCACAGATACTCATAGAATTCATTCATTTTTCAGAAAATACTCATAAAACTTATGAATATAAGTATTAGCTATTCAAAAGAAAACACACAAGCACACAACCTTATAATGACTATCCAAATGTTCATATTCGAATCATACACAGTTTGCATCGTCTACTGGGAATGAGTGTAGATGAGTATGAGTCAATAGCCTCATAAATGTTGAAAACTATGAATATGATGAGTCCTTCAGGCCGTATAGTATTGATGCCTATAAGTAGCTATTGCAATGAGTATGAGTATAAGAACTTATAAATCATGATTCAAGTATATTCATGTTTTCTGTATTCATTGCTGATATCTGGTACATATGTTAATTGAACATTTTTGCCAAAACGAATCACATATGTAAGTATTTTTTGTGTAAACATCATTATTCGCAATTGTAATAGAAATACCGAATTAAAATATTCGTTTTATAGTGGAAACATGCTACAATTTCCGCTTCGCGATTCGAAACTACTTTTTGAATTAAGTGAAGTTAATTCAGTAAACTTTTGAAGCTAATTTCTAAAATTGTTTGCTTATGCCTTATTTGTTTGGGCTCAAGTCATGTTTTAGCCTAAGTCCCATATACGAGTACATAGCTCGTCAATAATAATTTTTCCGAATTATAGCTAATTTAACAGTCGTTCATGACCATCCACAATTTTGTGTTTTCTAATTTCTAAATTAATTTATAATAAGCAACCAAAAGTTCTATATAATCTTTAATAGTATTTTTGTTGTTATTCTTATTAAAAATTTAATATTAATTTTGTTGCTCTTAAACCTGACTCCGTCCCCAAAATGATTTGGTTTTTTTTTACCAGTTGAGATCTTAAACTACAACAAAAGAAAATATATGTCAACAACAATGATTTGACAAATTTTGTTTTGCCTAAATCTTGACACTTAAAAGTAATCTTATCAGCGAACCACAATATCTCTCATTATATACAAATGAACGAACATAGTTTAGTTGCTCTGTTGAGGTAAGAACGTTAACATCTATAAGAAAATCGTATTTAAAAATCATGTTAAAATCTCAAGAATTTAAGACTGATTCAACTCAAGTCCGTTTACCATATCCCGTTAAACGTTATGCCACTGATGGTAAAAATATTCCCCTAAAGAAAAACTGGTCTGAGACTTGGTGCACTTTACCGGCTTATTTCGACAAAGTGTTTGATGAAATTTTAAATTTTGAAGTGCGTGACGACGATGTTTTTGTTGTGACTTTTATGAAGTGTGGCACTACTTGGATGCAGGAATGTGCCTGGCTATTAATGAATAATTTAGATTTTGAAAAATCTAAACAGTCAGCGGTTATGATCAGAAGTCCTTTCATAGAGTAAGTAAAAGCAAGTTAATTGAAATTTCAAGAATTGGTTGGTATGTACCAGTGATACATCAAAATTTTATAATTTTTTTTATTTTATAAGCTAATATTAAACGACTTTAAGTTTTTGATATTGCCGCGTGGCTTGTCCGGTATTACGGAATATTAATAAGGCAATCTGCGTATTTACATAACATCCCTGGAGGATATACATAGCATATCGAAAAGTTTTCATGAATAACATTTAAGGCAATTGCAGACAGGTACCTTGAATCCGAAAGGATCGGCTTTGAAACATCGGCCATCCGCTTGGGCGAAATATATGGCTGGTGTCACGGAACTTTTGCTAAATGGCCACATTTGGGATACTAAAAAAATGGGCAGCTGTTGATACTGCCTAGAACACATGAGTGGAACTTTATGTGGGTTATTTTTGACCGTTGAGCAGCCACGCTCAAAGTACGGTGAAGAGCAGAAGGATTCTATGGTACGCCTTTTTTGACACTGTGACTTTCTGTGCCGATTGGAAGAGATTCGATGATATGGACAACCTTCCAATGCACAATCTGGATAAAATCCTCTCCTTCACTAGGGCTAACTGCTGCCAGATAAGAGCTTCAAAGACCATGGTGCGGTAATGCATACATGGTAACACAACAATACCTACAATTTAGATTTAAGTGAGCCAATGGTAGTTGCTAGATTAAACTAACCTATGTGTCTTTACTTTCGAAAATCCGTTGGAAGTTAACAGAATTATTAAGATCTTAGTGATAAAGCAACTTGTGATAAAATCCTGATTTATAAAATTTGTTACTCTTCTTGTCAAAAGCGTAGTTTAAAAACTTTATTTTTGATACTGAACAAAAATTTCATTTACCATCACTGGTATGTCCATACAGTGACAAACTTAATTATTGGCACAGTAAGCTCTTTGAACATTAGGGTTCATTTAATAGTCTCTTTAAAAAGATTTTTAATAAAATATTGTTATTTCAGGTTAGAAAATATATTCGACTTAAAAACAATACAAAATAGAAACATGGGAATTAATAATGGAATATGATGTCGGAAAAATGTCCACCTTTAGCACATCGGCTGATGTCCGCACTTTTCATAAAATTTTGAACCACATTTTTCAACAAAATCATCTTTAGTGATGAGGCCCATTTTCAATTAGGCGGTTATGTAAGCAAACAAAATAATCGCATATCGGGTTTACAAAATCCCCAAACAGTCCTCGAAAGAACCATGGCCCACCCATTATATCTATATATATAAGAATCAATGTGTGTTTGTTTTTATGTATGTTTGTATGTTTGTATATATGTGTGTTTGAAGTCTATATACGGCTAAATTTTCATAGTATCATCCTGTATAACTGTAAGGAGACGTAGGCTACATTTTTTGCAATAGGTTTAGGGGGAGAAGTGCCCCATACAAACCAAATATTAATAATCGCATATCTAAAGAACTATATCAGCCAGAGTCATAAAACTTTGCTCCAATTACTTTCGTATGAAACTGATTTATTGGAAAATATGTAAAGCGGATATAATCAGGAGGAGAGTTATCCCGATATAAAGCAAATATTAATTTTCGAATACTCTTACACTGATTGCAATAAAATGTTATCCCAAATTTTGAATAAAACAGTGAATTTTGAAGTAAATTTATCATTCTCTCTAGAATAATGATTAATAAGACCATTAAATCCCCCATGAAGTTGAAAAAGCTTACTGTGTCAATAAATAATTTCGTCACTATATGTTTATGCGAATTAAAATACCCTAATCTGTATCTTAATTATAGATCTTTATGATTTAAAATAATTCAACTAATATTATAACGTTATCTTGCTTTTTTTCAGTTTCCGTGGTATTGTTCCTGACTCTATTAATCCGTTAGAAATGTGCAAAAACTTAGCAAGTCCTCGCTTAATAAAGACCCATATGCCAGCTAACTTAGTACCCTTACAAATATGGGAGAAAAAACAAAAGGTTGTACATTAAAGTTAATTGAATACTAAGGTTTAGACTTGCATTTCAATGGCAAACACTTTATTTCAGATAATCTATGTGGCACGTAACGCTAAAGACGTTATTGTCTCCTCCTTCCACTTCGTTAAAAGTTTGGATTTATGGCGTGGCAACAGTTTTCAAGAATATGTTGAAGATTTTCTTAACAATGAGATACTCTACACCCATTTCTGGACCCACATTGTGGACTTTTATAAGATGCGCAATGAACCAAATATATTCTTTGTTACCTATGAAGAAATGAAACGTAATCTAGGTGATGTATTACAAAAGCTCTGCACGTTTTTGGGTAGATCTCAGCTGACGGCAGAGGAACTGAAAAAGACAGTGGAACATTTATCGTTTGGCAGCATGAAAAGTAAGTAAAATAAATAAATGTTAAGCCACATCATATAAATTGATAGCCTTTATTTGCAGAAAACAAAAACACCAATTTAACGTATTTGCTCAAAGAAACTATGCCGGGAGTTAAGGATGACTTCCAGTAAGTTCAATTCAGTTTGTTGGAATCAAGAAAAAATATATAAAAATTTCACTTTTAATTACAGATTTATGCGTCGTGGCATTGTGGGATCTTTCAAAGATGAGTTAACACCAGAATTGCAAGCTAAAATCAATAAATGGACTAACGATTTCCTGGGTCAGCACGGCTTGAAAGAAGAGGATATTTTTGGCAAAATTTAAAAACAAGATCATATAGCGGAACAAGATTTTTTAATAACTTTTTTAAGAATAAATTTTAAAGTAAAATAAAGTCCCACCAAAACAATTATAAAATTTATAAAAAAAGGAAATTTAAATTCGGGGCAATGAAACAAATTATATTTTATCGTACTGATTTAAGATTAACCCAATATATTTATTTAAATAAGATACTCGTTCGGCTTTCTCTTATGAAACCAGCACTCATTGGATATGATCTGTTAATGCAGCACATTGTACGGATGCTAGAAAAATATATTGTTGACATTTTTTAAAACATTTGAGTTCTTTCTAGTTGCGTCAAAATAAAATAAGCCCACGTTGTTGTTGTTTTACACTTTATATTTTCTTACTATATCTTTACACAGTTTATCTTAATACAGCAACCTATTTATCGTAAACTTAAAATTCGTTTATACAACACTTTTATTTACGCCTGAAGACGACTTTACTCTATGACAGCAAAACGATAGCTATCCACTTATGCAAAAGGCGCTACCTTTTGCCAGAACATTCGAGTTACTTCCGTTAATTCAAATGTAACACACAAAGATGATCGAATTGGCAGTGCTACCAAATACGCAAATAAGCACGGAATTGACATATTAATACCAAATATACCAAAATCTTACAACACAGTTTTTGAAGCGCTGATATGGTGTATTTTTATTCTCGTAACAATATATGTAGAATGACATTCGATTTTTATGGGAAACTTGTTCCACAAAACACAGCAAATAACATACATGAAATACCGTTAGCCAAATGGCGGTCCTTTAGGAAAATCTGGATGTTGAAGCAGCCGCATGCAGCACATTGTGAAACGAACTGAGGGTCTTCAGCATTCAACAATATAGAGTGTGACATGTTTGTTGAATCCCAAAAGGTTTAAATATAAATATTTATACACTACTATGCCAAAGGCTTTGTGGAAGCCTTATGCTCCTAAGAGTAACGTAAAATAAATATACTTCCAAATTGATGAGTATAATTAAGTGAATGCTTTCTAATTTTATATCATTTACAATAAATTAGATTTCAGTGTACCTTTAGCCATGATCAACACTGTATATAATGTAGATCATATATTTTGTCAATTCATCTTTGTTTTCGAAATGTATTTTAATAATTATAAATATTTTTTTTGTTTTTGTTTTACGATAGTTAATAACAAAAATAAAAACGATATCAACTGTGAACTGATAATAAAAATTTAAAAGAGAAATACAAAACGTGTTACAAACTCTTAAAATAATCTTGATCAAATATACGCTTTAGAAATAAAAAAGATTAATTAAAATATTAATTAAAAAAAACGAAAACTAACATCATTTAAGCAAATAAGATTATAAAAAAAAAAATTATTTTTATTTCAAAACCAAAACAGCACTAATTTTAGTAGCGCATAGACTAGTGATTCGTGATAAAATGACTGAAAACATTTTTAAGTCACGTGCTATTACTTTGGGCGCATCGAAGGCACGTTTGCCTCATCCCATGAGACAAGGCAAAAATATTCCCTTAAAGAAAAACTGGTCCGATACCTGGTGCACATTGCCAGATACTTTTGAAACAATATTATGGAAGAAATTTTAAATTTCGAAGTCCGTGACGATGATGTATTTGTGGTGACTTTTATGAAATGCGGCACCACTTGGATGCAAGAATGTGCCTGGCTATTGATGAATAATTTGGAGTTTGAGAAATCTAAAGAGACTGTTGTCAGGATAAGAAGTCCATTTCTAGAGTGAGTAGAGTAGTAAATTATAATTAAGTGTGAAACTCAAATTAAATTTAAATTAAAGTTTATTAGGTATCGGGCTTATACGAGAATATAATGATAAGGGTCCGCAAATAAATGTTTTCTTTTTTTTTTTGAAAATGCTATTAAAAAAAAACGACTGAATATTTTCTCAAATATCTTTTTTTATTTGAAAGTACAATCCTTCCGGTTAATAATGGAAAATAATTTCATTCAAATGGCTGTCTCGGCAGGCCATGCAGTAGCCTACACGATCGGTTCAATTTTTTAGCACATTATCGATTGTGTGCAGCTGTATTTCAACAATGGCTTCATAAATATTGTCCTTTAAAGCGTCAATTGTCTCTGGCTTGTTGGCGTAACACTTATCTTTGATGGCACCCTACAAATAATAGTCCAACGGTGTCAAATCGCAGCTCCGAGGTGGCCAAACGACATCAGCTGCGGCTGATAATGCGATCTTCAAAACATCGAGTGTAGCTTCGGCTGTGTGGCACGTAGCGCCGTCCTGTTGAAACCAAATGTTGCTAATATCCCCCTCTTCAATTTTTGTGAACAAAAATTCGTTCAACATGGCCCGATAACGATCGCTATTGGCTGTAACGGCCACTCCTTGCTCATTTTCGAAGAAAAATGGCCCAATTATGTCTCTGGACCATAATCCGCCCCAAACAGTGACTCGTCTTGGGTGTATCGTAAATACGACAATTTTGCTTTTTCAAAATGAGCTTCATCTGAAAAGATGCTTTTTTTTTGGCAAAATCGGCATCTTCTGTAAGTCGATCGTAGGCCCACTTAGCGAAGCGAAGTTCAAGCGTATACACAACCATATTCGTTCCGCAGAAGGATAAAACTAATTATCTATCAAATCAGACATGAAATAAGTGTTACCATTCACGAAATAAGCACTAGTTGAAAAAAAAAACGTTATATGGTGGACCCTTTATTAGCTCAATTCATTCAAACTATAAAATGTTGTGTATGCGGACAACAATCAGTTTTTTCGCCATTTCACGCATACTCAATCCCTGCTTATGAAGAGCCACAATTTGTCCTTGTTCATAAGGTGACAAAGATTTCCCGTGACCTATATTATTGCAAAAAAAAAATAAAATAACAATTGTGATACCTTCTGATTAATTGATTAATTGATGAATTATTAATTGCTTATTAATCACTGACCTCATCATTTGACGCTTTGAATTTTGCACTTATTTACATAAATTTAAATAAACATAATATAACGGTACATCTCTAAGGGTAAACCCGGCATATTATTGTATTATATTTGAACATAGAATTTTTTTTTAATAAAGTGACCATACGTAACATTTTATAGTTTGAATGAATTGAGCAAATATTAAGGTGACCTTATCATTTTGAAGCACACCTTATAGACCTGTAGTATTAAAATATTGCATTTATTTTAAGTAATCATAACACTGTGCAACAGATAAAATACCTGCGAAGTGATACTATTTTTCTCATAGGCACTACCGAGCGCAAGTAACTCAAAATCTTAAATCTTATCTCTAAAATCTTGAGATACGGGTAAAGCTGAATGCACTGTTTGTATAAATCTTTTCGTTGTTTTTAGACTAGAATCGACCCAAGTGAATATTCACTCCGCTAAAGGACAAGCTTTTGGGAAAATTGCATAATTTTCATAAGAATAGGGCAAAACTGCATCATCTCAGAAAGGAAAGATTTTGAATATTTGTGAATCAAATTTGGGTGATTTTTAGCAACTTTCTTTTTGGCAGCTCAGCTGTTTTTGTGAAACATGATACTGTCAAACTTCTTCAGTTTGATCTATAATTTAATCATGAATCGACCTACGAGCGAACAACTCTTGCAGATTATTGAAATTAATTACCAAAATTCATGCTCGGTTAAGAAAGTGCATCGTGCACTTCTTCCATTTTATGGTTAATTTGGACGACCTTCTGAGGCGATTATGCGGAATATTGTGACTAAATTTTGAATCAAATTTACATTATTGGACATTAAGCCACCATCACGCATAAGTAGAGTGCGAACAGAGGAAAATATCGCAGTTTTATTCGCCAGTATTGTTGATGATTGTGAATTATCTATTTGGCGCCGTCTGCAGCAATTAGTTCTCTGCTACTAGACTACGTGGAAAATTTTGCTTAAGGATTTTGGTGTAAAACCTCCTAAAGCTGATGCAAGAGTTGAAGCCACACGTTTTGCCACAATGGTTAACTTTTGGTGAATGGGTGCTGGCAAATTTCGATGAAGATACACCTTTTTATCGGAAAATTTTGTTCAGCGACGTAGCTGATTTCTGGTTGAATAGATACGTGAACAATGAAAGTAACCTGAAAAATTCACTGTTTGGTGTGGATTATGGGCAGATGGCATAATTGGACCGTACTTTTTCAAAGACGAAGAAGGCAGGAACGTTACTGTGAATGGCGAGCGCTATCGTGCGATGGTTAAAATTTTTTTCTTTTGCTTAAAATTGAATGCTTTTAAAATGCCCTCGCGGTCTCCAATTTGAGAGACAACCAAGTTGCGATTTTGTGATACTAAAACCTGTTGTAATAGCCAGTTTTTGCTTAGGGTTTCACAACTAACTAAATTTAATAGCCTTTTCCTGGGATATACTTATGTCACACTTTTTACTTTACTTCCCGTACAGCCTCTATTTTGAAAACTTGAACGATCGTTTTTTTCATTTCATACACTAGAATCATTATTTATCGCTAGACCTACGTATATAAGTTCTAGGGTTTCTGCCAGATAACAAGAGTTACCGGAGAGATAGCCAACACCATTTTGCATAAATGTGGCTGAATTTCGTTGATGTAGAGTTGAATCTCCTCCTTTAATGCTGGCATTGACCTGGGATTTCAAATAACTCCATAAAAATAAATTTAATGGTGTTTAATCACACGATCTAGGGGGCTAATTCCGATCAACAAAACGAGAGTGTACACTACTGGGAAATGTCTCATGCAGTAAATGACTTGTTTAACGGGCTGTATGGCATGTGGCTATTAGCTACATCAATATCATAAATTTTCGGTAGAAAGAAGAGAGTTTCCATGTTACGAACACCAGTAACAGTCCCTGCTTGACCAGCTCCATTCTTAAAAAGTATGATCTAATTATGTCTCCAGCCCAAAATCCATATCAAACAGTGACACGTTGGTGGCTTCTCAGAGCCCCAAAAGCGAAATTTTGGCGATTAAGGTGAAAATGTGCTTCAACCCATGGGATGATTTTGCTGAAATGGATTATGCATCTATTTGTTGATGTTCAATAATTCATTCAATAAACTCTCTTTGCTCTGCATGGTCGTAAGGCTTCAGTTGTTGGAGACACACAACTTTAGTGAGTATACGCTTTGTAGAGCTTCCTGAAATTTTCAATTCTTGTCCTGGATTGTCAGCGGCACTTTCACATTTGAACGGCTTGTTTTTGGACGACCAGTGTGTTTAACGTATCCAACATTTCCAGTCTCCCTGAATTTCGAGCGTAAGAAGACGTGCAACAAACAAGTTGAGTGACTTGTCTATTTATATTTCAAACACTAACAAAAACTGAGTGCTTTGTTTGTGTTTTTCTGACGCTGTTCTTCTGCAAACAGGCTGCTAATCTCTTTACAGTTGACGAAGTTAAAACACTGTTCTGACCATATTTTGTATGACAATTTCGAACTGCGACCGCCAAGCTTCAAATATATTAGAAATATTGTGCAATAATGAAGACACGTTGTTCTATCGTGTAACACACCATTTTTACTAACCCTAAACTGTCAGCTGTCGCTTTGTTATTTTTTTTTTTGTGGGTTGCCTAAACTTTACTGCACGAATGGCGACAAATTCAAATCTTGCTTTAATTTTGGGACACCCTTTATGTTCTGTTTAAGAAGTAAAAAAAAAAAATGTTTAATTTTTTATAGGTTCCAATATTAACTTTACAGATTCCATGGCATAGCCCCTGGTGCCAAAAATCCTAGTGAATTGTGTAAGACTTTGGCAAATCCCTGTTTAATTAAAACCCATATGCCTGCAAATTTAGTACCTCTACAAATCTGGGAAAAGAAACAAAAAGTATATTTTAGATATATTCCCTAGTATTAGAAGAAAAATTCTTAATAACTTCAGATGATTTATGTGGCCCGTAATGTCAAAAATGTTATTGTCTCATCATATCATTTCTTCAAGGGTCTGGATATGTGGCGTGGTGAAACTTTCCAGGAATATGTTGAAGATTTCCTTAACAATGAGATAATCTACACCCATTTCTGGGCTCACATTGTGGACTTTTATAAAATGCGCCATGAACCTTTTATTTTCTTTGTTACCTACGAAGAAATGAAACGTGATCTAGCTGGTGTATTGCAAAAACTGCACCTTTTTGGGTAGGCCACAATTTACTGAAGATGAATTGGCAAAAACTGTGAAACACTTGTCATTTAACAGTATGAAGAGTAAGTGGTATTGGTCTATTAAAACAAAATCAAGTTTTAAGATAGGCACGTAGAAATACTTTATTGATAGCGAAGAAATTCTATTTATAGAAGAATAACTATAATTTTTTAAAATTTGAATTTAGATAACAGACATACGAGTTTAACCCATTTGCTGAAAGAAGAATTTCCAGTAAGTCTGTTTAATAATTATTTTTTTTTTCTCGATAAGTATGTTTGTTTAACATATAAAAATATTTTTTTTTTTATAGATTGCGCCGTGGCATTGTGGGCTCTTTTAAAGACGAATTAACTCCAGAGTTACAGGTTAAAATTGATAAATGGACAGCTGACCTTTTAGGTCAGCATGGTTTGACAGAAGAAGATATTTTTGGCAAATTATAAACCATGCTGCTGCAGATGAAAACACCGAAGTGTTAAACCTCCTTGGCTTGTATATATTTTATATATATTTTTTGTAATATTGTGAAAAACTAAATAGTTGACTTAAATTAATAATTGTATATAAAAAAGTTTTGTTAAAAAATTTTATTATTTAACTTGTATAAGTATAAAATGGTTAACATGGTTCAAATGACATGAATACATAATGATGTTTTCAACTCTGAGCGTAGGCTTTGTTAAAAGCTTTTATTTTTAATAATAAATGTTATTTTGTATTAAATATTTTTATATTATCTTCCATTGCACAGTGGGACAAGGTTGTAACATTTGTAAAAAGCATTAGTTTAGTTAGAAGTTGTGGGTATCATTGAAAAAGTTCTATAGTCTTGGTTAAGATCCTTAATAAAGGGAATTTGACCTCCCATTTTAAATACACATACATATATAGATTTCCGGGCAACGCCGGATGGGTAAAGCTAGTAACTAAGAAATTTATTTTAATGCCAACATAATCTGTAAAAGCGGAGTTTAATGTCTCACTTGCTTACATATCCCCTATTCAGATCTGCTGGTATTCATTAGGAAGGCAACAGTTCTGCTATATGGACCGGAAGGAATAGCGTCATTCGGTTTTCGCTGTCCGTGCACATACTTATCTCTCCTCATAATTTTTTTATAAGAATTTGATGGTTTTTATCATAAGGAATAGTTGGATACTCTCTAGAATTTTTTCAGAATGTACCGTAGATAGCGGTTGATAAATGTCTGTATGGAATTAACGAGTTTAGATTTTGTACACAATTTAAAGATGTTGACTTTCTTGACGTATGGAGATCGCCAAAAGATTGAGTGCTTAAGTTAATTTTACTTCAGAGAGCAAAAAAATGAAATTTCCTTTAAATTTTCTTTAGCAATTTGAAGACTTACAGTGTTACTAGCGTTGAGGCACTTTATTTTCATTATAGTGATGTTTGTTTACATTTCCGCTCTGTGTTGGTTTGCTTATACAGAATCCAGCTTCGCTCTCATTCCGCAATGTCTGTAAGCCTAGTGACAAATAACGTTGGCGTAGTAAAGGTCTTCCAGTTCTGCATTAAGTCAACAGCTTTTATATCTTCGCGAGGATAAGAACAGTTGTAATACACAATCGAGGACAACGTTGCACAGCTGTGATGAGAGAACACATTCGTGTCTAACACTAGCTTTGATAGGGATTGATCGATTTACGCTGGTTATTTACAAAAATGTAAATAAGATAGATTGCTGGGATATTTAATTGCAACTTATGTTGCTAATGCTTATAAATGATAATATTTCACTAACAATGTTGCTGTGTGGTTAAAAAAAAAACGATTCTTTTTATTAGGGAATATGCGCCGGGAGTTTTTCGGGTATAGAATGTACGTTCAAAAATATATCTGTTATGCAGGCATGTAGTGATGGAGAAAGACAAAAATGCTAACAAAATTCCAAATATGTAAACTTGTGAAGCTTTTTTAATGTAATTGTCAATTAGGTGATTTTAAGCAATTAAGGCCTTAATTGAGCTCAATTAACCATACAATAGTACAATTATTAAATTGCTCGGTTAGTATATAAATGAAAAATTTAGTTAAATTTAAAATGCAATCCTGTGTGAATTATGCAGAATGACGAGTGGCAGCTCTGTATGAAGTATGTTCAGTAAGAAGTTACAACTATGTATATACAGTATGCTAAATCCTAATTCATACAAATTATCAAATGGTATTTTTATAAATCATTAATTTTCAACAAAACAATAATTAAAAAAATTACTCTTTGTTGTAAATTTACAGTTTGTTTCATATGCTCTGAATTTCAGCAACAAAGAGTGAGTTTTTATACTAGAACCTTTTGAAAATTAAAAATATTAAAACAAATAATAAATATTTTTTAAAAATTTTGTCAAAAAAAAAACAAATTTCAATATTTTATTTATTTTACACCTAACCCTGCTTTTACATGTTTTTTTTTAAGCTGTATCATTGGGAATGTGTCTACCGTCCAAAAACAGGTCTGAGTTTTTTGGTATATAAACAATAAAAAATAGATGTTTAAGTATAGCAAACATACATAAATGTAGCAAATGTCACTTACATGTAATTTGTTGTTGTGACGTAGCAAACTGTAGCAAATATGCTATGTTTGCAAGACTTGCAATGCCTGTTTGCAACAAAGAGTGATTTCCCCTAATATTTTTTATACGATTTTAAACAATGAGGTCTTATTACTTAAAACAAATAAAAAACGGGACTTGATTTATTTAAATTGTTGGTGTTGTACGAATGCAGATTTCGCACACTGTACAACTTCATATGAAATATGTATAAACTGTCAAATGAAAAAAGTAAACGAAAATTTTGTGTATAGAATTTGAGTTTTTTTTGTTTAATGCACCCTTTTAAGGTTTAGTTCAATTATTTATTTTATCATATTGTTTAAAATTCCCTAATTTAAGTTTTCATGTACAAAATCTGTCTTAGCATTTTTTGCTGTCAAATGCTAAATGAACAAACTTAACTGAAAGCTCAATTTAGAAGTTGATTGACTCAATTAAAATCCACGTCTGCAGATGGTATAATGCCAATTTTATATTTTTTAATTGTATAGCTTAAGTTCTATATATATTACCCTTATGATTTAGGTAGAATGAGAGTAAGGATTTTTGTTATGTCTATGGAACTGTGTTTGGCTAATTAATTGAAACGATATGTAGACTCCAAGAACATCAAAATCTAGTTTATATTTAAAAGGTTTTTTAAATTGTAAATTTATTTAAAAATAAAGCTTTCAATGAAAATTATCTCTTATTCACTAGCTCTTAATTTATTCATAGCTTTAACAGAGAGCTTTCAATCTATAAAACAAAAACAGTTTCACTTTCAGTGTCGATCTCTTATTTCGCATCTCTTACAATTTAGTCTTGCCGAATGTATCGCTTAAAACACTACAGATTACGTTACAGAAAATGTTATTTTTTAAGAATTTTAAGTGCTTTAAGCATTTGTTTAATTATTTTGTACTGCCTTATCGGCAAAAAACAACATGTAATGTTGTTAACATTTTTTAATGACAATAAGAGCAACAACAATGTACACAATTATACCAATAATTATGTTAAAAGCACAACAAATAATTTTCAAAATTTAACAAAGAAACACGTATTTGAGTCAAATAAACCATTACGTGATTGGCATAATTACACACATAACCGTCTAACAAACGTAGCAGTAACACGCGATCGTCTTCTACAATCGCAAAGAAACTGGCAAGAAGAACAGCAGCAGCAACAGCAGCAGCAGCAGTCCCAACAATATGAGCATAAACATCAGCAACAAGAACAGCAAATTCAGTTTCAATCGAAAGACTCAAATGTTTTAAAATTCAATAAATTTGGTCAAATGGCCATTACAAACATCACGTACCAAACGAAATTGATTGAAAATAAAAAATCCACAAGAAATAACAACGGCGACAACAATAACAACAACAATAATAATAACAGCAATAATAAAAATAACAAAAATGGTTTGCAATTAACCGGTTTTAATACGGAGCTCTCAGAAAGTCTACCATTGCAACGTTTGATACCAGATACCAGACACAAGAGGTGAAAGAGACCATAAGTGTGTATGTGAAAATGCTAAGAGTATACTAAAATGCTTTTGATAACATAGGGTTGCCAATGTTAAGAGTTTTTATAAATTTAAGTGAATAACAAAAATATAATACTGTGTACTATTAGCAATAGCTAAAGATTAAAAATAATAATCTAACGCTTAAATCTGAGCAAAAAGCAAAGCAAACTTTTTCGTTCTTCCACCTGCAGTCATATAAGCCTTTGCTTAATACATTCTTGTTTTTGAGACGAAATCACTTTATTTAAAATTAACTCTTAACACATGGGCACTAACAGATGGGCTGAAAAGTCCCGACACTAACAAAGAAAACACTTATTTTGTTCAAAATTAGCTTTATTCATCAACAAAATCCCCATCAACAGCCATGCAATCATTCCAGCGCCGCTCTAACATTTCAATACCACCTTTGTAGAACAATTTATTGTTTGCCTCAAAACAGGCCTCAATATCAGTGATAACCTCTTCATTCATGAGAAATTTCTTACCTGCGAGCATTTGTCTGAGGTCTGCGAACAGCCAGTAGTGGCAGGGACCCAAACTGATAAATACGTTGGATGTGGGAGCAAGTTTAAGTCATGAACACGTTCTTGTTTTTGAGCAGGGAGCAAACGTGGCACCCACTTTTAACAGAGCTTTCTCATAGACAAAGGCTCATGCAATATAAAGCCAACACTTTCTTTTGATATCTTTACGACGTTAGCTAACTCATGCAACTTCACTTTTCGATGTTTAGAAACGATTTTGTTGATTTTTGTAATGTTTTCTGGCGTTATCGCTTCATTTGGCCCTCTACTGCAAACCAACGTTTTATTGTATTTTCTGACGGAGCGGAGTCCCCATAACAATAGAATGCTTTGTGGAAAGTCAATATACTCCATAAAGGAGTTATTATTAAATTAAAGCATTATGGGAACTGAGTTGAATACTAAATTTACTTACTTAGATGGCCTTATTTAACGGTTGTCTCATAGATACAAAACTTTTGATCTCGTTAAATAATGAGTTCTAGACGCACCAAAAGCCCCATGGTTCAACAATGTCTCTTTCACTTGGCCCTTTTACCAGAGTTTTGATTTCTTTTTTTTTGCGCCGGTCTACTAACGTAGTATCGCGTATTTTTCTGGAGGCAATTGATTCACATATTTTTGCAACATGTCCCAGCCAACTCAAACGTTTTATAAAAAAACCTTTTTTTTTGATGATCTGGCCTGGTATTGAACCGACGACCTTCTGCTTGGTAGGCAGGTGGCTTACCTATCATACCACAGCGCCACACTTTCAATTAGTTTTAAAATAGAACCTGGTGCAGCTCATTGACTGAGAGAAGTACCCATGTTCCTTCATGGAATGTAATGGATAGTTAGTTGTATGCTGTGCAAGACTAAAAAAGTTATCGCTCAGATAATTTCTAAGAGAATCTCCGAAAGAGTAAACCCACCATTGAGACACAACAGAGCTGGTTTCAGACCATAAAAGTCTACTATGGACCATGTTATTATTCTCCGCACCATTTTCAAACTGAAGGATGAGTTGACAGGCAGTCTGCTGGCAGCATTAACGCTTAAGCTCGCTTAACCGCTGGCAGCGGAAACGGCAGGTTTGTGAATAAATGTCGCGTAGACCAAAACTCTACTTATAAACGCAACGTCCGGGGAATTGTTTGTTATTGACGCTAAAGAAATTGAGGATGTTCATCAATTCTGCTACCTGTGGAGTATTATATTCGCTAACGGACCTTCAAGCGATGATATTGAAAACCGCTTACAGAAAGCAAATAAAACTTCTGACCGTCTAAGACCAATTGAAAATCACCCATATAATCATTACGTGCGAAAATTGCGGTATACAGTGTCAATGTCAAGTCCACCCTCTTGAATAGTTGCGAAATATATAATGTTATTACTCGCGATATTAAAAAAATACAAGTTTTCGTAAACCGCCATCTTCGGAGGATCCTAGGCATTTTCTGGTAGATAACTGTGTCTCAGTATAGGCTTTGACACAGAACAGAACAAGAATCATTATCGATTGAGATAAAAGAGGAGCAAATGTTGGACAAATTGAAGCTAAGCTGAACGGTTGCGGAAAAATTAGAGAGAAGTAAAGGCGCTAGCACAAAATTGAAAGTTGTTCAGGGAATTTATTGAGGCCCTATGCTCCTTTTAGGATCGATTGGAACTTTTTATTATTATAGCTTACTTGTTGGATTGTGTCTACAGTCTGTAGTAAGAAATGAATCTTGATATAACACTTTTGCATGTATCTGGTAACTTTAATGAGTGAAATAAGTTTTAGAATCAGTTGCTTTCACAGCAATCAGCTCAGTTTGTGACTCAGTCTCAGTCAGTTTGTCAAAAGCCTTTTCAAAATCAATAAAGAAGAGCTATAGAGACAGTTGTTATTCTGTAGATTCTTCGACGATATCATACGCCTGTTATGACGTATATCCAATTTGTGAGACCGCTTGTTCCAGCCTCAGAGCTGGTGTAATCTTGTAGAATATTGTTTTGACAGTTATAGGAGCTATGACCTTGTTGATTATGCAGACTAGAGAAATACTGCTCAAATTATTTGTGCCCGTTACGTCTCCATTCTTGGTATATCCGTCACCATATATGTTTCTTTAGCTTTTCAGATAATTTCTTAGTTTATTCGAATACTTCAGAAGTTATATTGTACAAAACTGGTGATTTGTTAGACTTTAGGTTATTGACAGAATTAACCATTTGAACTAATGTGTCATGTGGAAGATCATTCCATACAGCCGTAGTTTCTAAAGTCAGTCGCTTTACGTGAGTACCTGCTCTTGGAATTTAGCTCACGGTGCCAAAACACAAGTGAAAACAATGCGTCCACCAACGCTCCTACCTATGATTAAAGTCCAAAGCTAATTCAAAGCCATGTTATTTAAACATGACCTCCACCTTGGAGAGTTGTCGGAGATTATCTAAACTCCTACCGATCTTTGGGTCACGGCACCAGGTTAAGAGTATAACACCACACCGAGCTAGCACAGCTCTTGCCGCAATTTAACCACCACCTTGCTTCGACAAGGGGGCCTCACCGTACCGACACCAGTGGTACCAGAATCAAGCCTGCGGACAATCATTGTCAAAGTTTATGTGGAATTATGCACAGCTGACGTAAGTATACCACTATTAAAGTCAGTCCAAAGATCAAGTTGGTCCGCCTTGATTAGAAATAGTTTTCCGGTCGACCTTACCAATGATCTTAGTGATGTCAACTAACCATTTGACAATTTTTTCAATGACTTTTACAACTACAATAATATCTATGCAGAAAAAAAAGGCAAATGAATTCTAAATAATTGGTAACTCTGTTATTTTAATAATGATCATAATTATTAATTATTAAATGAAAAAAAAATTAAAATATATTTTAATTTCAGCTGCCTAAACCAACATTATGCAGCGCACTTGCCCAACTGCAGCATTATAATCATTTACCACAATGAGCAGCTCACTGTGTTGTTAAGAACACTTCATACGATTTTAAAACGTACACCTAGACAGCTCTTAACAGAAATTATTTTAGTTGATGACTTTAGTGATCGGAAATTGGAAATTGAAAACCATATGAATGAAACTTTAGCTGGCATAGTCAAAATAACACACCTTACACAAAGAGAGGGCCTTATAAGAGCCCGTTTACGAGGTGCTGAAATGGCGCAAGGTGAAGTTTTAATATTCCTGGATGCTCATGTAGAGGTCAACGAGAATTGGTTGCCGCCTTTGTTAAAGCCAATAGAGAAAAATGGAAAAACTTGTACTACGCCCATTATTGATGTTATTAAATACGATACTTTAGAGTATCAGGGCTCTGAACCTTCGCGGGGGGGTTTTAATTGGCAGTTTAATTATGTGCAATTGCCTTTGTTGCAGAAGGAAAAAGCCAGATATCCTTTGCCTCATAATAATCCCATAATGAATGGTGGCCTATTTGCCATTAAAAAGCAATTTTTCTGGTACTTGGGTGGTTATGATAGGGGTCTAGAAATCTGGGGAGCCGAACAATTTGAGTTGAGCTTTAAAATATGGCTGTGTGGTGGTAGACTATTGGAAGTACCCTGCTCTAGGGTAGGACATCTATACAGAGATCCGGAATTTAGAGTTAAATACAGTGACAGAAAAGATGATTTTATATCCAAGGTAAGTAGACAATATTTGAAATAAAAAATCAAATTTTAGAGTGTTTTTCTATTTATAGAACTACAAGCGCGTAGCTGAGGTATGGATGGACGAGTATAAAGAGTTTCTGTACGAGCACATACCCAAACTTAATCAAATCGAGGCAGGAGATTTGCAACAACAAAAGCATTTAAGAAATAAGCTTAAATGTAAACCCTTCAAATGGTTTCTACAGACTATAGCTCCGGATCTACTCAAAGCTTATCCACCTATTAAACCAGCTGATTTTGCTGAAGGTGCCATACAAAGTCTGGCTAAACCCAACTTGTGCTTAGACTTAGAAACCACTGAACGACGTCAAATGTTAGAAGATGTTTTAAAGCTCTGTTCGCCTGATCTCAAATATCCTTATGCCTCACAAAAGTTCCACTTAAGTTTTCACCACGATTTACATCATCAGGGTAATTGCTTAGAAGTTCAAACTTGGGCTTCACATGCTCCCATTTGGCTGTGGCCCTGTCATAATTTGGAAGGTAATCAATTTTGGTATTACAATCAAAATACTCAAATGTTTATACATGGAAAGACTGATTTTAACCAGCGTTGCCTAGAGCTGGACCCGCATAGTCTTAAGATATTTGTAAGTGTTTGCGATTTTAATAAACGCGAACAGAAATGGCATATCGGTTATGTTAATCAAACGGCTATGGAACATTTCTTTGATGAATAGAATTAAAAATATTTTTGTATAATTAAAAAGATAAAATAAAATTTATATAGAAAATACTTATATCATGTTTACACATAAGCTTTAATTGCCAATTAAGAGATTTGTCGCAATTAATGCCTTAATTTAGCTAAATTTACCATACAAAACTACAATTTATAAATTGCTCAATCAGTACTTAAATGCACAATTAATTTAGTCGATTTGAAAATGCATCCCTGTGTAAAAAAGGACAAATGAGGAGTGACAACTTTATTTCGAGTATGATCAGTGAGAAGTAACTACTAAATACAGTATGCAAAATTTTTATTCATACAAATTTTCAAAAATAATATTTTTCATACGATTTTAAACAAAGAGGTCTTATTACTTAAAACAAATAAAAAACAGCATTTAAATTATATTTGTTTTTTTTTTTAGAAAAATAATTATATTTTGTTTTCTTAGAAAAATAATAAAATATAATTTTGTATGGCTGTATGAATGTTGATTTCGCACACATGTCATACTAAATACATATTATCAAATATTTTGATAATATGTGTTTATTGAACTTTTTTACATTTTACACTCTTTTCAAAGCTAAAGTTTTATTTTTTATTTTATTACTTTGTTTCGAATTCCTTAATTTAAGTTTTCACGAACAAAATTAGCATTTTCAGCTGTAAAAAGCTAATTAAACGAACTATATTGCGTTATACGTGAACACCAAATTCGATAGCTCAATATAGAAAGTAATTGACTCAATTTAAATCTATGTCTAGTATCAGCAGTGCGGCCAGATTTGGGGTTATAACTGCAAATCAAGGAAAATATTGTTTCCAAAAAGGATAAAAATTTTCATGGTTTCTTCGGGGAATTTCTTTAAACATTTTTGCTTTAATATTTTAAAAAGTGCAACACACACAGTCATAAAACTAGTTTGTGTACTTCGTTAGATATTATGGTCAAATGATGAACTAAGTTAGTTTCGTTCCTCCGTATTTAGCTTTTCTAGTACAAATAAGAAAAATATAACTTCTCCAAAAAGTGAACATTAATTCGTTTTGATATTAGCTGCTTATTAGGTCGATAATTACGTACTCATTTCTCGTTTCGTAGCCTAAGGTTGAACAGGTGGTACCTAGGAAACAACTGGGTGACCTTCAAAGACAGAATTGTCTGGCTTAGACTGCAGCCATGCTCACATCTTTGTGAAAGAATATGATATGGTCGTTTGCTCATTCACAGACCATAAGAATTCTAATCTAGTTTTAAAATAGAGGTTCAAGACCATGTCCCCTGATATGTGAACCCCAGAAGCCTAAAGTAGTTTCGGAATGGGTCGACGACCGAACCAAGCTGAAATTCGCGCAATTTCAATGTGTGTGGGATAAAACTTTCAGTAATGATGGGATGTCGCGGGATTTATGTATGTGTGTACAGAAAGAGTTTCGGCCTTCAAATTTAGATATCTCTATAACCCTCAACGATTTTAAGCGAAGACACAAAGCAATTTAAAGGTAAATTAATCAGTTTTAATTTTAATATTTAATTTCAAAGCTTTTAAAGTAATTTTTTAAATAGGCCATAGGTCGAAAATAAACGTCTATAATAGCTGTAAAACTTCTTCTCATAGAATGACAGTATTCTTGGTAATATTGAGATGTATATTTGCCCATACATATCCAGGAGGAGAGTATATTTTGCTCCTCAGTTGGCGCTTGCACCATTTGAAATCCATATATAAAAATAATTCATATATAAAATATATTAAAAGTTATTCATTTAAACATTCTATTTTATTTAGGGAGATTTATTTAGGAATGTTTTTTCTTTTTAGAGGGGATATTTTGGGAAAAATTTGTTCCAAAATTGGGGAGAATGTAAAAATGTATCTGGCAGCCCTGGGTATTAGACTTATATACATCAAAAAATAAAATGTATTTAAAACCTAGTTTAAGAAAATTTTGGATGAAAAATTCAAAATAATATATGTACTCGTACATTAAAAACTCACCAAAGTTTTATGGATATGGTGGTTAACATTTAACATTAAAAATGTTTTTTCAAAACTTTTAAATATTAACTCTCATATTTATAAAATTTAAAAGAAGTTTAAAATATATTTGATTTCAAATTTTTCGTAAAAAATTTCCTTAATATATATATGAAATTTATTTTATATTTTTATGAATATGGTGGTAAAAATATATTAAATTTTTTTTTTATCATAATGCTCATTCAGTTCACTATGTAAAATTATGACTGCGACAATTTTGTAAAAAATATTTTTAACTGCATTCGCATGTCAAAGGCTTTGTCAGAGATTCTATAATAATTTATCGTAACGTGTTTGTAAGATTGTCAGTTAGACAGCCAACGATATAGGTTATTGGCATTTGAACAGCACATACGAGTAAAAAAGAAAAGTCTTTCATCATTCAGTCAGTAAATATTTGACTTAGAATTACAAATTATCATGAGAATGTGAATTTAAAAATAGAAAAAATAAAATTCAATAACATTTAGCATGTGTTTATACATATATTTTTGACAAAAATAAAAACGAATGAACACGTGTCGTTTGCTAAATAATCACCAATTGCATACATACTCGTATGTGTGTATTTATTATGATTTGATCTAAACAAATGAATAAATAAAATTAAAAACCGATAAGTGACCACTACTGCAAAAAAATAAATAATTATTAAATACAAGATTAACCCTTCCCACGTTGCTGGGAGCCTTTGTGTTGTACTATACTGCGTGTCATAATTATAGACGCATATAATATATAGTTGATACTCTATCAAAAAAAGAAAATTGCACTATAAAGTTATCATATTTGATAGAGTAGTCAAAAACACTTGACTTGTTTATTTATTATTTATGATTTGGTTTTAAACATATTGCTTTTTCACAACTAACTTAACTTTTAAATTTTTCTAAATTGACAGTGTGATAAAAATTAATAATGGGTAAGGATAGGGCCTCCATTCTTTTGAAAAAGTACAAAAATTCTGTCCGCTATAATGTTTACCGACTTTGTTTGCAATTTTTCGTTAATTGAGCATCATTCTTCGGTAATTGCTGCTTTGAATTCAAATACTGTTTGGTATTGACAGTTGTCCATATAAACATGAAGAGCTAACAATCCCCAAATATTTTGGGTTAGCGTTTGGTCAGTTGAACGCGCAGGTCAAAATTGACGCTTGAACAACACTACCAAATTTGTCAGATTTGCATTGAAAAACAGTCATCAATTTGCGAATTTCATTGAGGACAAAATTATGTTCAGCAATGAGGCTCATTGTTGGTTGAACGGATTTGTTAATAATAAAAATTGCCACATATGGAGAGAGGTTAAACGACAACAGACACAACAGACTCGATCTTCACGCTGATGGCATCATTAAACCTTGTTTCAATAAAAATGTAACTGGTGCTCGCGTTAAGGTCAATAGATCGTTTTTTTGGTATGGATGACATTGTCATTAAAAAGGTGACGCTACCTGAGGTAAGACGGCCTCAACCATTGACTTATTGATATAAAAATTTATCCGAATATGGACCTATCAATTGCCCTCTGAGGTTGTGTACATTGTAACCTCTCAATTATTTCTGTGGAGCTACGAAGCATTGCAGGCCAGGACAACAATTTTCGTGTTTTTTTATATAAGACCAGCGCTCAGGGGAAAACCCCTAGTCATGCTGTGCATTGTGCTGGTACTAGGAAAATAGGTTGTGGGAGGGAGGATAGATACAGTAGTTTCGGTGGACGTTAGATTTAAATTTACTCATGTCGTAAGTGGCAGGAAATACATTCGCTGGAAGATTATTCCACAAGCGAACAGTGCGACCAAAGAACGAATTCGCCCTATAATGCGTTGTGCGATTTACTGGACAATCAACTACCAAGGGATGCGCTCTACGAGAAATACGAGTACTACGTAAAAATATATGATTTTTGGGAATTAATTCCTTAATTTCGTTAGAACACATTCCGTTATAGTACCGATAGAATAATGAAACACACGCCACATTGCGACGGTGCTGCAATGAATCGATAGAGTTGGCTACCCTACCGTCATTGATTAGCGTCTTCGCCCTCACCTGTACGCGGTCGAGAAGCTCCAAAATAGACTTTGAAGCACCGATATAGGTCTTGTAAATATTAAGGAGATCAGATGGGGTGAAGTATTTCTTGCACCGTCTTAAGAAGCCGAGACACTTGAATGCCTTTTCGACACTTGAAATATGTAATCATTCCAACGAATATCACAATGAATTCTCATGCCCAGAATATCAAGAGCATCTGATTCCTCCATATCTACATTACCACCACGTCCGTGTGTCAGAAAGTAACAGCGCGACCCTACTCAGGGATTTTCGACAGGTCGTTTTTAAGTGTGTCGTATATATTTCGCCTTTTTGCCCCAATCTCCAAATGGCTCGGCCTACGATCAAAAGAATATGAATGACAAATGTTGCTGTCATCTGCAAAAGAGTAGATAGGATTAGAAGTGAGAAAAAGAAAGTCATTAAGAAATATCAGAAATAGAGTTGAAGAAATAACAGAGCCTTGCGGTACCCCTGAATTTATCTTGAACTCGTTGGATGACATCCCATTTATAACCACTCTTACAGTGCGATTTCTGAGACAGCTCGATATGGATCGAGAGAAGTGACTACCGACACCAAAGGCAGACCTAGAAGTTCTAGTACTTTGTAACAAATCTGTTTATACTTTTTTTTTACAGAAAAATAAATTTTTTATTACTTTGAGAAAACAAAACAACCAAAATAGAAAAGAAGTACACATATACACATCGAAGAAAAAAATAACCAACTTTGGTTAGGAATAATCAAAAACGGCAATGCTGGTCATGATCCTTTTTTTAAACTGAAAAAATGTATATTAAAAACTAAATATTATAAATCACCCTTTATACTCGTATATAAAGATAGATAGGTAGATAGGTAGTAAAATATTTTATAAGAAATTTTGCTCAAAAGCCTTTCTTTAGCTAAATTTGAAATATATGAATAAATAAAATTTCATACATATTGTTATGAAAATAAGGTTGGGCACCCCAGCGTTAATTGCATCGCTAAAATAAATAAACAAAAACTGCAAGAACAACTTATACTGCTGTGGTGTTTACAAATAACCAAATCTACAGCAACAACCATTTGCAGATTATTATTATTATGTTATTGGCTACACTGTCTCTCAACTAAAATTTGTTGCTGGACAAGAGCATAAACCATTTCAAACAATCAATGAATGAAAAATTTGAATGAAATGAATGAATTTTAGAAGCTAAATACAAACTAAATAATTTTAGGAATTTTAAATACGAGGGCGGATTGATATTGAAGCTACCTAAGTAGGAAAAAAAACATTTATTTTTTCAAAAACCATTCATTTCTCAACATAGTCTCCTCAATACACTTAGTAAGACGATTTTCCAACTTTTTTATACCATCTATTCAGACACGATTTTGGGAAATCCTCAAAATACGCATTAGTTTCGGTAATCACTTCTTCGTTTGAGATAAATCTTTTTCCTGCGAACCATTTTTTCAAGTTTGGAAACAGAAAAAAGTCACTAGGGGCTAAATCTGGACTATAAGGTGGATGATCAACCAATTCAAAGTGGATTTCTCGTAGTTTTAGCATCGTATCTAATGCTGTGTGAACCGGTGCGTTGTCTTAATGAACGAGCACTTTTTTCTTGTTTAAATGTGGTCGTTTTTCCTTGATTGCATTAACCAATTGATCCAATAATGCACGATAATACTCTACTGCGATTGTGGATCCCTTTTCAAGATGATCGATGAGCAATATTCCGTGTGCATCCCAAAATACAGTGGCCATAACCTTTCCAGCCGATTTCGCTCTCTTCGCCTTCTTCGGAGCACTTCCACCAGCTTCCACCCATTGTTTCGATTGATTTTTGGATTCAGGTGTGTAGTGGTGGACCCACGTTTCATCAACAGTTATTAATCTACGCCAAAAATCAGCAGGATTATGCTTTATCATGTCCAAACACCGCTGTGAAGTGATCTGTAACACGTTTTTGTTCAAAACTAAGCAAACGCGGCACCCATCTTGCCGATAGCTTTTTCATATGCAAATGTTCATGCAAAATGTTGAACACACGTTCATATGATATGTTTACCATTTCAGCAATCTCACGGATTTTGACCCGGCGATAATTCATATCGAGGATTTTCTTGATATTATCTTCAGTAACCACCTCTTTTGGCCTTCCTATTGATGGTATTGTTGCAATGCTTGTTCGGCAATCTAATATTTTACCATATAATCTGACGGAGCAGATTCGCCGTAATGTTTATCAAACTTTTCTTTTGTCTCTTTCGCCATTTTGCCTTTCAAATAATAGTGTTTAATCACTACACGAAATTCACTTTTTTCCATTTTCCAAGAAACACAACAGTTGCTTACTTCAAACGACCACAACAAATAAACTAATCGATGAATTTGGCTAAATTTTAACAGCTGACGTTTGACAGATCGTAATTTCTAAGAAAGAAAAAGTTTTTGTGTTTGTGCTGCCATCTAGCGCTAGGTAGCTTCAAAGTCAATCCGCCCTCGTACAACTGTGCCGCTGTGGTATGGTAGGTAAGACACCCGCCTACCAACCGTCGGTTCAATACCAGGCCAGACTATCTTAAAAAAAAAGAAAAAAAGTTTTTCGACAGCGGTATCACCTCATAACTTTAGCTTGTAACTGATTATGACTATCACTACTTCTCTAAATGCTTTGCCGTTCGCAGCCGGCGTTAAACTGTGTAAGTCCTTTTCAATGAGTTTAAAAATAGAATCGGGTGCAGCTCATTGACTGAGATAAGTCCCCATGTTCCTTCATGGAATGTTATGGGAATTAATATATAATATAAATACAACTCAAGTGGTTTGTGGCAAACAACACGAAAAATAATAATAAAAAAAATTTAAAAACCAAAACAAAAGGTGTTGACAGAAAGAATTATACTTAAACGGCTATAGCAGCAACATCCGCTTAAACAATAAATTATAAAATGAACTTAAAACAAATTTTTGGTTATTTTATTTACATTCATAAAACCATATTGTTTACTTAGAGTTGAAAATACAAAAACCATTTTTAAGGCAAAAATATAATACGAAAATAAATGAGAAAATAAAAGAAATGTACGAATATGAGCCACCAAAAATGGATGACAAAATGTTTTGTATCATTTTTGCGGGATTTTTGTAGCCAACATTGGATGTGAACTGAATGTTTTTAAATGTTTTTGTTTTTTTTTTTTGTTTTCTTCTTTTATGGTTGAATTTGTTTGTTTTTCACATTTAAAGTGATAAACTGTCATTGGAAACGAAAAAATGTTGCGTAGTTAAGTTCGTTTTTATTTTTATTTTACTTTTATAAACCAAAAAAAAAAAAAAAACAAAAATAATAACAAAAATAATAAAAACTGAAAGATAACTAATAAATTTTGCAAATAAATATTCTGGCTATGCAGTACACATGTACATCAACGTCGGCGTCGTTGATGACATGGACAACGGTGTTATAGAAAACTTTATTCAAATAAATGGGTATTTGCCCATTTAAAAATATCAACCAGCCATAGTTTATTATCAAAGACTTGTGTCTTGATAGTTAATTAAAATTTTAATCACAGCTTTAAGCTATTCAAATAGAATAGCATGATATGAATAAAACAAAAAAATAAGTAAATCTATTTTGATTTGATATTAAAATGGGTACAAACAGGTAGCGGCTGTCATTCGTAGGGTTTGAGCCCTTACTACTCGTAAAAATGTTATACAATGAGCATAAATATGAAAATTAACAAATTCATACATTAGTGTTTGATGTCATTTGGATGAACACCGCCGTCCTAAGACAAATCCTTATCTATGGTACTCGTATCTGATGGAATGCGTTGGATATTGAGTCGAAACTGGCCTTTCTGATGATGCAGAAACTAGCCTGTTTTGCAATTACCTGTGGCATGAGTTTTTTTTTTTTTTCATTGAAACCAGTACTCAAGGGATGAGCCCTACTCATGCAGTGTATTGTGCTGTTTCTAAGAAAACATGTTATGGAAGAAGGAAAAGTGGAGTAGTGATTTTAAATGTTCGATTTAAATTTACCCATGTCGTTAGTGCCAGCAAAGACTTTAGTGAGAAGATTGTTCCACAAACGAACTCTGCGCCTAAAGTATGAATTCTCCCTATAAAGCGTTGTGCGATTCGCTAGACAATTAACTACAAAGATATACGTGAAAATATATGATTATTAAGTATTAATTCTCCTTTTTTCGTCAATGCTGAGCATACTACCTACCCCTGCATATCTTTGTCAAATGTGTCTCTACACTTATACTCAGGGAGTCGGGTGGACTGAGGCACATTCGCAATGCTAAACATACCACCCCTGTGTATCTTTGTCAAATGTGTCTCTGCTCCTTAGGTTTGATTTTTCTGTTGAGAGAGTCGTCGTCTACGGGAATGATATCGCCATTGAAAAGTCTGGCAGTTGCCCATAGACACTGTGGCATAAGATAAATTTCTCACTGAGGATTGTACTTGGGTGGTGCATGGAGTTTGGACTTAGTGTAAGCCCTTATAAAACCGACACTATGCTCTTCACTAGGAGGTTTAAGATACCTCAGTTTACGTTGCCCTGTGTGAACGGGACTTAGCTCGAGACTTGCGGTTAAATATCAGGCCATTGTTCTTGATCCCAAGTTGAGTTGTAAAGCCAATTTCGTTGAGAGATCACGCAAGGCGGCTTATGCCACCTAGTGCTACAGAAGGGCAGTGGGTGTAAAATGTGTTCACAGTTCTAGCGTTATTCGCTGGATTTATTAAACGGTTATTGTACCGAATTTTTTGTATAGAGACTCCTTGTATCAGACTCCTTGACAAAGTCAGCAGATCTGCTGCAATCAAGATCACAAGAGTTCATTTTGTGCTGTTCGGATGACTTCAGGCAACGGGCTAAATTTGTAGCAGTGGGACTGAACGCACTATCAAGCTGACATATCATCTTCTCGGGACTCTCCTCTATTCTATCTGAGAAATCCCTGATACTGGGCGATATCAACTATGCCTTACCTGGACCTGAACTGTATAGGAGATTCCGTGTTATGATTCCTAGTAGAGAGGGTTGGTACTCTGGCTCTGTCATCCACAGAGATTAAGTGGATGTCTATACGGACGAATCTAGAGTAGAGAACAGAGTGGGCAGTGGAATTTTTTCAAGAGGCTAAACCTTGATATTTCTCTTCGCCTTCCGAACTATTTCAAAATGTTTCAGGCCAAAGCGATGGTCATTTTTCATATTGCAAAGTGGATCCGTGGTAATGACGCTAATATCGATGATATATATATCTCTTCTGATGGCCAGGTGACGATCAGATCACTTTCGGATGTGACTTTCAACATTAAGCTGGTCAGGGACTGGCGTGATTCCTATCACTACAGTTTTGTGTAGACCTCATCTGGGTTCCTGATCACAGGGATATCCCGGGTAACTGGGATAACCGTAAGGCTGGCGATTAAGTGGAAATATGGGGTGGGCCATTCAAAAGTTTAAATTTAAAAATGCAATAAAACAAAAACGCTTTGAAATTTTACAGTATTTTTTTTTTTTTTTTTTTTTTTGTGAAGTACAATTGTTCCGGTTGTTCCGCGGTGGCCTTACAGTACCCCATTCGATCGGACACTTTTTCTAGTGTATGGGGTCGTATCTCGGCAATGGCATCACAAATGTGGGCCTTCAAATGCTCAATTGTCTCTGGTTTATCGGTGGAACACTTGTTTTTAACGGCGCCCCACAGAAAATAGTCCAATGGTGTAAAATCGCAGCTTCTTGGCAGCCGACTGATGTCATCATTTCGGCTAATTAAACGGCCATCAAACGTTTGACGCAATAAATCGATTGTGGCATGAGATGTGTGGCAAATTGCACCATACTGTTAAACCGAACATTGTTCACATTAATACCACAAAAAAATCGGTGTGATAGATGTTTCTATTAACCGTAATGTTTGCGCCGATCTTATTTTCAAAGAAATATGGGCCAATGATGCCTCCGCTCCACAAGCCGCAGCAAGCAGTCACTTGTAATTGGTGCATTGATTTCTGTAAGACCACGTTTGGGTTTTCTGAGCCCCAAATACGGCATTTTGGCTTATAAACGTACCCACCAAGATGAAAATGAGCTTCATCCGAAACGATAATTTTGCAAATTTATTTATTTATTTTTTTTTTCCCAACGTGGCTCAAGCGTAAATCGATTTATTTCGTTCAGTGGAGATAATGTACTGAATTTCGTGACAGACTAGAATGAAATAAGTATTGCCAGATACGAAATAACCGCTGTTTCAAATTTAAACCGATAGATGGACCATCCAATACATACGTATATATTTTACAGTAATTTTGTGGAAGGATTTATAGACAATCTCAAATATTTAGAGGTAGCGAAGCACGCCGGTTTTTATAGATATTTTTTAATAAATATTTAGTTCTATGTTATTATCATAAGATCCTAGGTCATCTATTAAATAAATAAAATTATAAACTTGCTATGTAAAGTATGTATTGTATAAACAAGTTTCTTACCTCAATATTTGTTTGTTAAACGATTGGTATTGAGAAAATAAATTTTTAAATTTTTCGGTTTAATTAGAAAAAACCTTACAAAACCATATGTTAACGAGGCTTATGTATAATGTCTGACATATTCTGTTGATTGAGCGATTCTAATCAGTTTTAATTACTGCTAAGTGTGGCAATGGTACTTATTAGCTTGCCTTCAACTACATACATACATATTTGTTATTAAATATTTACTTTTCTTGAAGAATTTTTATTTAAGTGCAGGTTAACTATATCACATAGCCTAAGCGCACAACTTATTAAATGTGTACCTTAAGCAGCAGTGTAAATAGAACGATCTCATCGTAGACGACAGTTATTTATTCTGAGGTGCGCCTTTTAATTCTATTTTTACTATTAAAAGTATAAGCCTTAGGCAGCTTTAAAATAAAATTTTTTTTCTTAAAATTTTCAATCATTCTATGCAAATATGTACATATGTATGTACATACGAGTATATGCTATTTGCTCAAGCGTTTTCATTTTTATACTCATTTAAAGAACCTTGTTTTAAGCCCAAATCATATTGAAAACGTTGTTAATGAATTGCATGTGTTTTTTTTTAATATTTAAATTTAAAATCAATATTTTGTTTTTTTTTTTCATAATTTCATTATTTAACATCAATAATTATGTTTACTTTGTTTATTTACAATTTTGTCGTTAATTCATCATATTTTTTGTATTTCTTTCTCAATTCGAAGCGTTAAAACTCAGATAAACGTGGAGAAGCCATTATTTAAACAAATTGTTAACAAATAAATATTTCCATAGTAATGAAGAAGAAAAATAACATATATGATATAACGTTTCCACAAGGGCTTTTTATGACAATAATACTGAACGAAATTAAAGGGTCCACCAAATAAATTTTTTTTTTTTCAAAATGCCATAGAAAAATATAGTGACTATTTTCTCAAATTTCAATTTTTATTTGAAAGTACAATCCTTCCGGTTAATAATGGAAAATAATTTCATTCAAATGGCTGCCTCGGCTGGCCATGCAGTAGCCTACACGATCGGTCCAATTTTTAAGCACATATCTATTGTGTGCAGCTGTATTTCAGCTATGGCTTCACGAATATTGTCCTTTAAAGCGTCAACGCTTATCTTTGAGGGCACCCCACAAATAATAGTCCAACGGTGTCAAATCACAGGGCGCAAAATATCGAGTGTGGCCTCGGCTGTGTGGCACGTAGCGCCGTCCTGTTGAAATCAAATGTTGCTAATATCCTCCTCTTCAATTTTTGTGAATAAAAATTCGTTCAACATGGCCCGATAACGATCGCCATTGACTGTAACGGCCACTCCTTGCTCATTTTCGAAGAAAAATGGCCCAATTTTGCCTCTGGACCAAAATCCGCACCAAACAGTGACTCGTCTTGGGTGTATCGGCTTTTCAATGTATGCGTGCGGGTTTTCTGTGCCCCAAATGCGACAATTTTCCTTGTTTACGTACCCGCCAAGATCAAAATGAGCTTCATCTGAACTCATCGCACACATTCTGCAACATTACCATGATTTTCAAAGTAATGTCGCAATATTTCCCAGCGTTGTTCAAGCGTATATACAACCATATTCGTTCAGCGGAAGGATAAAACTAATTATCTGTCAAATCAGATATGAGCTAAGGTATTACCATTCACGAAATAAACACTAATTGAAAAAAAAAACGTTAGATGGAGGACCATTTATATTACTTTTAGAACCTTATCTAAAAGGTACAATTCCATGGAAAAAATACCTCTGTTACGAGAAATAAAAGATTTTGTGATTGGTATGTATTTAAATGTTCACAAACTCATATTTATTTTGGGCGAAATATTTGCTTCTAAGTTTATTGCGTTATTAAATATTTAGCGAAAAAAATAAAGATTATCATTCGCAATTCACTCCTACTTTAAAAAAAAAAAAATTAAATACTACCTTATTATTTGAAATTTGTTTTAAATGTCTAAAACCATGAAAACTAGAAATATGCTCCTAAAGAAGTGTTTTATGAGCATAAAATATGCACTAAAATTGGAAGATATAACCTAAATATATCAAAAATATGTTCTAAAATAGCACAAATTTCTTCCTTGTTAACAGAAACAATTTTGTTCTACAATATAATGTCGTTTGTAAACCTACATACATATCGTCGTATAAAATCCAAACAACTCTGAGTCACACAAAATTGAAAATCGATGTTTTGATCGATTATGATATACCATTTCGAAGTACTCATACATCATTATTATTCTATGTTTAACACTTTGTTTTTTTTCATTTAAATAATTTTTTATTTTTATTTTATTTATTCAATTTAGTCGATAGGTTTAATCTTTACAGACTAATTACAAAATACGTAGAATATGAAAGGAAGTACAAGCTTATATTATGAAAATTTTACATTACATTTTAGGTACACCAGAAAAGGGAAAAATTAGTAAAAATTTATCAAAAGTATTAAGAAAAATAATAATCTTGTGCTTTATAATATTAATATATAATGAAAAATCAACAAATTTGGACAAACAATTATATTGGCGACATAATCTCTTAAATGGATAATCTATATTATAATTTGATCTACATATTTGAACATATAAAGGTTTATAATGACCTAAATATAGACAAGGGACAGTAAATTTAACAGATTCTAAAAGAAACTTAAAACAAACAGGTGCTGAGGGAAAGTCCTAGCACCCAGTTTCCGCCAGATTGTAAACACCAAATTTAAGTTTACTTCAGTTTTATATTTATACTGTTACGTATTCACCTTTTTAAAAACGTGTTTTTATGAGTTCGTAGATTGTAATTAAAATAAAATAAATTTTGTGTTTGGTTTTAATTAAAAATCCTTTTTCAACACAGTTATGTGCACCACTGTTTGTAATCTCTTTACAGGCAATAAAAATTTTTATTCTTAATTACTCTGTCTGTTTACAATCCTGCAAACAACAACAATTACTCGACAGTTTTTTCTACTTAAAGATCTTCCAATCCGATTGTAGTTATAACTTAGGTTCGATCACATCCTATTCAACCAGAGGTTATCCACACTTAACTCTCTTTACTGAGTTAACTCCAACTAAACTGGTTTTCTACTTCACGATAGTTTTTTTGCAAACTATCGAAACTATCGAGTGGGCCCACTATCGATAGTTTTACAGCTCTATCACATAGCCTTTGTAGATATTTTGTACTAAAATAGGTAATTTCCTCCCTAACTGTAGGTATTTAAAGGTCGTTATGCAAGCATCAGTTACTATGTAATTTATGTTAAAGTTTTAGACTGATATCTCTCAAGAATTTCAATGTTACTCGTTGAGTCACTCGTTGTTCCCCAGAGTTGCAGACCCTAATTCTCAAACGGCTTAAGAATTGTCTTATAAAAATCATTTTGCTTTGAATGCTTAGATTCCGATTTTGGTCCCAAAATCCAATACATTTGTTGAGTTTTATTATTTAAATATTTTCTTTTAGATACAATGTGGTCCTTACAAGTTAGTCTTATATCTAAATGAAGTCCCAAATATTTTTCTTTATTTGATTTTGGAATACAACTTCCAGTTAAGTTAATCGTTGGGCAAATCTTCTTTTCTTAAAGCAAATGTACCGATTTTTGCGAATTGAATTTAATGTTTCATTCATAGCCATTTCTCAATTATATCTAATTGTCTTTGCAGTGCTGCAAAAGTTTCAACGAATGGATCATTTGAAGATAATATGGCTGTATCGTCTACGTAGTATGTTGCTATCGTTAAATTTTTATCTATTGGCATATCCGATGTATAAATAGTGTACAGAATAAGGCCTAGTACTCTTCCTAGAGGAGTTCCAGAATTAATAGACACAAGAGAAGATTCATATCCATTTAGATGAACATATAAAGCCCTGTCATATAGATATGACTTTAGCAACAATTAATAGGGTGCAGAAAGTAAATTTTTGCCATGTATGTGCCTAAATACAAATTGGTGATCAGGAATTGTCTCTTGGAAGTAACCTTTTTACAAAGAGTCTTTCAAACAATTTAGAAAATAAACGCAAAAGACTTATTGGTCTATATGATGTTATTTCACTTTCCTGCTTATTTGGCTTAGGAATCATTATGATTTTTGCATACTTGCACTGGCTTGGATAATAATTTAGTCTTCATATCGCGTTGAGTAATGGTGCTAAGTAAATTATGCCCTTATGGAGATCCATTTGGCAAGGAACATCTAAAAAATTAATTATTTCAGACAATAAAAAATTTATTTAATAATAAAAAATACATACCTACCTTTCAGCGCCTCAATGTCTTTCAACTCTTTTTATTTTAAACGGTGAACATAATAAATAAGGTAGGGTTAGCGACCGTGTTCCATTTTGTACTTGTAAAACGGCCTTGGACAAGATTTACTTTACGGTGATGCAGTCACCTCCTTATCCAATCCGCACTATGAACACTCTTAAATCCTGGGTAACCATACATACATACATTCATTCGGGTCAACTACATGGCCCCTCATAGTAATATCGACAGGAAGTCGATTCCCAATTAAAGACTTCTAGTCTAACAAACCATAGGTTTTTAAAAATACCTGAATGTAGTAATTTTCGAATTAAACTATTTATTTCTTTCCAACGCGTTAAATATGTAGAACTCATCTTCTGGAGCAGATAACAAAATGATGAACAACAGGCGTATAGCTGAGGAACTTCACGTTATTACAGGTGTATGTCCAGAAAGTTGATTAAAGTCTATATTTATCACAACGACGAAGAAATAAGCAAATATTTCAGAATCACGAGTTTAGTGAGCCATTTATTTAAAAGTTTTTACAAATAAGACAGCAGCGACTTTGCAATAAATGTAAGGCAGCAATGAATCGTAACCAGCTTGGTTTTAAACAAGCAACTCTCTCCAAAATTTCAAACACAGGCCATTGTTCTACTTGATAGCGCCTATCAGAAAGATATTATAATTTTACAAGTATTTTTTATTTCTTTGTTGCACTGTGTAGTATGTAAATTTCCTAAGATGACAATGAATATTTGGATATGTTTCATAGCACATTTATAAATAGAATTTTTATAGATTGTATATTTATAAAAAACGTGATTTCAAAAAAATATTGATTTTACAAAAATATTCTGATAAGAATGCCACATGACTTTGTATGGGCTAGACAGTTTGTTATTAAAAACGTGATGAGCTGTTGGTGAAAAAAAAAAATACTAAAAACTAAATCGAAAATATTTTTATTTGTTAACTACATATCGTCTTATATATAAAAATGTGTTTTTGTATGTATGTATCGGGTGGGCCATCTATCGGTTTCAATTTGAACCAGCGGTTATTTCGAATCTGACAATCTATTCTGTCACTAAATTCAGTATATTATCTCTACTGAACGAAATCAATCGATTTACGCTTGAGCAACGCTGGGATTTATTGAAATTTATTTCCAAAACAGAGACGGTCGGAAATTGCCAAAAATTCAAAAAAAAAAAAAAAAAAATTGCAAAATTATCGTTTCTGATGAAGCTCGTTGTCATCTTGGTGGGTACGTTAATAAGCACAATTGCCGTATTTGGGGCTCAGAAAACCTAAACGTGGTCTTACAGAAGCCAATGCACCCATTACAAGTGATTATTTGGTGCGGCTTGTGTAGCGGAGACACCATTTGGCTCATTCTTCACTGAAAATGAGGACGGCGCTACCATTACGATCAATGGAAACACCTATCGCATCATGATAACCGATTTTTTTGTGCCCACTTTTCATGCTATTGATGTGAACGATGTTTGGTTTCAACAGGTTGGTGCAACTTGCCACAATTGAGTTATTGCATCAAACGTTTGATGGCTGTTTGCAAATGGTGATATCAGTTAGCCGCCAAAAAGCTGCGATTTGACACCGTTGGCTATTTTCTGTGAAGCGCTATTATAGACAGGTGCTATACCGACAAACAAGAGATAATTGAGCATTCGAAAGCCAATATTCGTGATGTTATTGCCGAGATACGACCCCATACACTCGAAAAAGTTCCCGAAAATGGGCAGATCTGCAGCCACACAAATAATAATTAATTTCAAACCGGAACAATTGTACTACACAATAAAACAATAAATTTGGCAACATTTCAAACCGTTTTTGTTTTATTGCACTCTTAAATTTAAACTTTTAAATGGCCCACCTTATATGTATATATGTTTGTTTGAAGTCTATAGCCGGATAAACGGCTGAACCGACTTCCGTGATATTTACAGTATCTCTCCATACGCTTGAATGGAACTGTAGGCTATAAGAATTTCAAAAAATCTAACTGGGCGGTGCCACGCACAGACAAAGTAAATATTTAAATTTGATCCAAATAACTTCAAAGTCAATACGAATTATCGGTCAAAAAGTGAGCGGAATTCGACAAGTAAGCACAGTACCTCCCAGACAAAGTAGGTATTGATTATTATATCTTGAGAACAGTTAAAGTGTAATTTTCTGAATTAGGTCTAAACGACTTTGTAGTCAATAGAAATTTATAAACATACCACCTTAAACAAAAATTCCTTGAATAAGCCCCGTGTGGCGGTCCCATCGCTCCGATTAGAGTTTTTTTTGGTAAGTTGGTACAGCTGTTGTTGATATTCCCGCTAAATCTTAGCGTCATAGCTACGTAGCCAAGAGTACATCCATCTCTCTGTGTGTTTGCGATTTTTCATAATTTTAGAAATGGATTTAAATTTGGAACGACGAACTTCTATTGAATTTTGTATAAAAAGCGGATTTAATGGTGCAAGAACGTTGGAAAAGTGTGTCGGCAACGATTCTCTAAAGAAAACGATCATTACCTGTGGCACGAGCGGTTCTAAAGTGGTTGTGAGTCAATCGAAGATGATGAACGTAGTGGTAGACCATAGACATCGAAAACCGACGAAAAGATTGATATATAAAAAAATGTTGGGCAATAACCGCAAATCAACCATCAGAGAGATAGCAGAGGTCTTTAACATTGTCTATGGATACGTCCAAGACATTTTGGTTAATGATTTGGGTTTCTGTTGTGTAGCAGCAAACTTGGTGCCAAAAGACTCAATTTCATGCAAAAAAAAGACCGTGTTGAGGTCGCAAAAGACATGATTTGCGAGGCTAAATCCGATCCTACATTCATTAAAAGGATCATTACTGAAGACGGGACGTGAGCTTATGAGTACGACACGCAGTCCAAACATCAAGCAAATGAACTGCGCTAACCAAATAAGCCGAGACCTAAAAACCCCCGTTGTTTCAGTCAAAAAAGAAGGCAATTCGCACGGTTTTCATGAATTACAACGGTGTAGTATGTCATTAATTTTTGCCAGAAGGCCAGACAGCAAACAAAGAGTATTATTTGGGCGATATGAGACGTTTACGTGAAGCAATTTGCCGAAAGAGACCAGAATTGTGGGCAGAAAAATCTTCGATTTTGCACAATGATAATGAACGGTCGCTCATTGCCGCTCATTGTAGTCGACATTTTTTGATTGAAATTCAACGAATACCACCCACCTAATTCACCTGATTTGGCTACATGTGACTTCTTTCCGTTCAATTGAGTTGAAAAATCATTACGATGAACGCGTTTCAGCAGCCTAGAGGAAATAACTAAAAATAGCTGGAAGCACCGATGAACACACCGAAAACCAAATCTAAAAAATGCTTTGTTAAATGGACCAAGCACTGATATAAGTCTGTTGCAGTCGATGGGGATTACTTTGAAAGGGACAGTATAGATTAAGATGAATAAACTTGTATTTTAAATTTTCGGAATAAATACCGGGAACTTTTTAATCAAGGTGGTATTCTCTTCTTTAAGAATTGTTTTTTTATATACATTCAGGCAGCGATAAAAATAAGGGTGTACGGTTTATTTCGCCGCTCATAGTACTCGTATATGAATACATCTAATTCATATCAAAAATATGTTTTTTAATAGGTTTTAATAGTTGGTAGATTTATAAGGATTTTAATAGAAATCTTGGTAGAATTAAAATTTTTCCAGCGGCAGTACTGATAACCGCCACTTGCACTGTTACACTACGTATTCCCTTTCATCTATCATCAGTGTTGCCATAATTTTGTTTAGAAAATCTGGGCATTGAAGAAACTGCAATTAATTTGCAATTGAAAAAACTGCACATACATAAATACATAAAATTACAAACATACTTGATAATGTATTTTTTACAACAAATTAAATGTGAAATATATATGTAAGTGATATGATATAATAACACTGTGCTTAAATTTGACATTTTAATTCTGACAAGCGGGGCTCGTGGCTGGTAAATCGGATTGAGTATGCTAGATCCAGATGTGTTAACAATTTTTTTAGGTTAGTTTATGTTTTTAGGATATACCGATATTACAAAAATAGAGGAATACAAATGATCGCTTAAGTACAGAACGGTTTAGTTTGCTGAATAAACTAAAAAACTAAATTCCGCCATAAAATTACCTTTAGGTAATTCTAAAAATTACGATTTCTAAAACGACTGTGTTAAAAAACGCAACTTTCTTTGACCTAAAAGTGTGAATTCTTTCTTTTTTTGTAATCAGTGGTCAAAAAAGGGATCACTTTATTGTCGCATTAAAGAAGGTACGAGTCAACCCTACCACAGTTATATTAAGCAAATAGTTATACCAATGAAATGCTTACTTCAAAGATTGTTATTAAAATAAAAAAGTAAAAGTAAAAAACTAAAATGTTAAAACTGCAATATCTGCATAATTTACAGAAAAACTTATTCTTTAAACTAAAAACTTCAAAACTGCTCAATGATTAAAAAACTGCAAAATAGTGGTACAGATATATCTGCACATTTGGCAACGCTGTCTATAATCCCTTTTCTCTTGTTTGTTTACAATTCTCGTTTTCATTCAGTGTCATTCTTTTATTTGTGCAGTGTGCGTGTGTAGTAATTAAGTTAATCGTTCATATTAAAATCAGATTTAATTGTGTTTAGAGTTTAGTTTTTGTTTAATAAAGTTCATCATAATGTAAAATAAGGTTTAAAGTTCATGAAAATGCAAAAAAGTTGTGAAAGAGAGTGTGAGCCTGTGTTGTTTTTTTTTTGCCTTGATGCGCAGATGACTAAGAGAGTAAACGCTGTATTAGTGGACAATTTTCTAGGCCTGCAATTTAACTTACACAAGCGGTATATTTACTCGTTTAATTTCGTTTTGTATTTGATTTGCCGTGTTTATCAAGAACTGTAGCAAGCGCTTGAGTTAGAGGAGTGGTGAGAATGGTTTTAGTGTTATAATAATAAGTGTTATATAGAATAATAATATCAGTATTATATGGTATAATAAGAAATATGTTTTGGCTATGCGACAGAGGCAAGTGTTTTATTGTTTATTGATAAAAACAAAGAACAAAAGAATGATTTCAGTATTATTTAGTTCGCGCAAGCAGTTTTTTCAGAAACTTTTCTCAACGATGATTAGTGTATTGGAGACTTAAAAATTATAATGAAAAAGGTATGTACCTATAAAAAAATTAACTTAAAAAATTGTTGTTACAATTTATATTGAAGAAATATTATAAAACTATAGTACTGTATCGAGTCCTTACAAATCAACCATAATCAGTACGCCAAGCTTAGCTACATATGTACAAATGTATCTGTCAAATATCTGAGTATTACAAATATTTAGACCACTTTTTTAACCATAAGAAAAACAAATTTTATAAAAGAAAAAGATTTTTTCATGAAATGCTTTACGATAAGGTTTAATACATAAGGCCTTTAAGATTTTCGAAATGAAAGATATGGTTTTATTTCCAACTTTTTTTTTTTATTGGTTGGCTTTCTACAAAGCAACCATTGCTTTACTTCAGTTTCTTTAATCAATTTGATCTTTCAAATCCTTGCTAATTGGTGGTGATCTTTACTTTAGCATTGTAATTTTAATAATTTTTTTCCCAGTAGACGGCGGCGTGCCTTACTGATCATTCATCTAATGTTTGTAATCAGCGCCACAGGTATGCGGGAAGATCAGGGAGGTTTCTTCTTTATTTTTTAGAAGTTGACCCCCCTCTTTATTAAACATTCGAAACCACAATTAAATTTTACTTCAGCATCCTTTGCTGGGGCTAGAGAAGCTGGGTCGGCTGTATTGTTATGACTGCACTGTAATCACTACACCACACCACTAACTTTATTTTCAACTAAACATACATAATACTTAATTTAGTTCCTAAATAATGATCTTCTATTGAAAATAGTGCTCCAAAATAGCTGCAAACTTCAAAAATATAGAAGAGTCTAAAGAAAAATGTATTGGCTTGAGAAATAAATGTACTCAATTGAGATCAGATCTATTTTGCAGTGTTTTCTGTAAACTAAAACTAATTTGCCATCATTAAGCCGTTGTTTCAAATCTGCAGGATACCATAAAGCCACAAAGTTGTCATAGCCTTTATCACTTGTTCTAGGCGCATGCATTTATTGACAAATGACAATGGAAGATCTGCCTCAATATGGAGAAATTTTAGCAGACAATTTTTGATGGTTTGGAAGCATTATATGACCACCGGATGCTTAGGTTGGTTTCTCCGAGTACGAAAGAGAGTTCAAAAGCATGCACAAGACCTGTTCAGACTACTCTAAACCCATTTTTTGGAATAAGTAGGAGAAAAAATTAGGTTTTTCCACAGAATAATGCCTCTGTTCACAAACATTGTAGTATTTACATATCCAAAGGTCTATTCGGTGTTACCTTTCTCACAATTGTGTCCTTTACAAATTTTCATTAGTAGTCCAATTCTTTTTTTGTCACTCAAATATGCACGGCCTGTAAGTAATAAGAGTAATTAATGTTACTATCATCTACAAAAGACTAGTTAAGATTAGAAGTCAAAAGATGAAAGGCATTGAGAAATCTATATACATACGAGTATGTATATATAAGAGGACTACAAAATTCGTTGCAATTGATGTTCTCTGTAATGCTCCGATTTTCATTTTGTAGGACCTTAAAAGAAAGGTGAATTCAATAGCAAGGATTTTATGTATATACGGTTTTGGTAGGTCCAATGGTTCGCGATTTATTGACATTAGAGTTAACCACTTAGTATTGCATAAGTTTTACTGGAAAACGAAATTTGTTACAGCATTTCAACTTGGTGTGAACTGGAAAATATGTTTAAAACTGTGCATATAAAAAGCTTTCATTTGGTGTGTAGCTTCACTATTGTTTCAACTGGGCGGTGCCACGACCATTTAAAATTTGTATTTATATGTTTATATCTTTAAAACGGTTATAGTAAGAGTCTCCAAATTTGGCCCAAATTATTTTGTGGGAGTAGCACCTCCCATACAAAGAAAATATTGATTTTTGTTTATCCTTGAAACGGTAATAGTGGAATGTTCTGAATTTGCTCAAATAACTTAGTAGTTAATACGCATTATAAATCGAAATATGAGCGAAATTGAATAAGAGGTGATTTTTGTATATCTAGATAACGATTAGAATGGAAGAATCTGAATTTGTTCCAAAAGTTTTCTTAAATATTACAAACCAAGTGCTAATGGTGGCTGCCAACAAATTAAATAATGATTTTTGTACATCATGAGAATGGTTAGAGTTGAAGACTGTAAATTTGGTTTAAATAACTTGGCAATCAATACAGATCATCATTAAAACAAAAAAAATTTTGCATGTGTAGAGAACGGTAGTTAGTTAGTTACGACGGGTAGCCAGACAACGTCCAACCCACTTGGGACCAATATTGATCCTACTGTTGATAACGGTAGCTGTTAAAGCTTTCTTTATCTATCCACATCAGTCAAAAAGCAGTATTAAAAATAAAGTAAGAGAAAGAACAGAGCTGTAATGAAAATATCTTGAACTTATAGGTTGGATTGACTATCCACAATAATTCAGCATATAAGCGCTCATTATCAAACTCTATCAAAAGCTTTTTGTATATACAAAACCAGCACCCAGGGGATGTCCCCTACTTATGCTGTGCATTGTGCTGGTACTAGGAAAATAGGTTGTGGGAAAGAGGACAGAGGGAGTAGTGTGTTTATGGACGTTTGATTTAAATTTACTCATGTCGTAAGTGGCAGGGAATACTCTCGCTCTGTTCCACAATCGAACAGTGTGACCAAAGAACGCCTATAATGCGTTGTGTGATTCACTGGTCAATCAACTATAAAGGTATACACTCCACGAGAAATATGAGCATTACGTGAAAATATATGATTTTTAGGAATTAATTCCTTAATTTCGTCAGAACACATTCCGTTATAGTACCGATAGAACAATGAAACACACGCCATATTGCAAAGGTGCTGTAATGAATCGATAGAGTTGGCTACCCCACAGTCATTAATGAGCATCTTCGCCCTCTTCTGTACGCGTTCGAGAAGCTCCAAAATAGGCTGAAGCACCGGCCCATACCTGAGAGTTGTATTCCATTTTGGCTCCAATATAGGTCTTATAAATATTAAGGAAATCGAATGGTGTGGAGTATTTCTTGCACCGTTTAAAAAAACCAAGGCACTTGAATGCTTCTTTCGACACTTGAAATATGTAATCATTCCAACGAACGTTACAGTGAATTTTCATGCCTAGAACGTCAAGAGCATCTGACTCCCTTATATCTACATTATCCATGGACACAGATGACAACACACCACCACGTCTGTGTGTGGAAAAACAATATTGAGTCTTGCGTGCATTAAGATCGACACTATTTGCACGATTCACTCGGAGCCTTGGTGATATCTATAGCCACGACCTTGCTCTCGATAAAACCATGAATTGAATATTTTATATTATATTTACATTGTGTCGTAGGGTACTATATATTGCATTACCTGACGAACAATAAATTTCATATTTGTATCATATTGCACCATGTGCACATGTGCATAAGTCTGTTTAGAAAACACCCCTTTTTTGTTCATGACAAATTTTAAGTGATATATGTGTGTACATACATATGTATGTATTTGATTTTTGTTGTTTTCTTTTTGACAATCACAATTGTTCTTTTTTAAAATGTGTTTATTTATATTCAAGATTAAGGATATTTTTTAAACACACATACCTTCAATGTGTTTTTATTTTGTTTTATAAACTGATACAGCAGTTTCTCCGTTTCTTAAAAGGTAACTTCCGTTGCCTGGAAATTGTGTGATGATAACACGTTCATGTAAACACAAAAGTATGTGATCATAATTGTATTGCATGTGTGGTGTTATTTTAGATAATTCTTATTATTTTCAGATTTTTTTTCTTTCATAGAAATATTTTAATTTTGAATTGTTTTTGATGCTCTTTTAGAATGGTTGTAAAGTATCTCAATTTCTCTTGAGATCCGGTTTTGAAATGATATATTAGATCTAAAATTTCACTGAAATTATCATCTCAAATATCTCTTTAATTGTTGTGTAAAAACGATGACACAAAATTCGCGCAAAAGTGTGTACATTTAGGTCGCCTTTAGATCAGTGACAGCGTTGCCACGCCAAAAATTGATTTCCTACCAGAAATTTTCTAATATTCTACCAAAACCGTTCTCAGCCTACCAAAAATTCAAGTAAAAAAATTAAAAATGCATTTGTTAACTGCAATCGCAAATATATTCCGTTATCCAGCCTCGACACATGAAAGTACTTTCTTGAAAGTAGCCATCCATTCATATACTACATGCTTTACCCTAAGGTTGTTTTGGGAGACTAAAGTACGATTATAAGTGTGACGAAAAACAAAGTATTCTGACCTAAAAACTTGATGACAACTATAGAGCATGGCTGTAGGCAATTTCGTTATGGTTTGGAGTTGCATATCGACGGCTGAGATTGACATTTAAGTTTTTATTGATAAGACTATGGATCGCTTTACATATTTGAATTAACTTGAAGATAATTCAAGGCAATCTATGATCTATCTCTTTCGAAATCTGGTACATGTGCAAAGGTAGAGTGTACACAGTCTCTGAGCAAAAAAACTAACTCTATGTTTTTTTGCTCAGAGACAGTTGGAAATTTTAAAGAAGTGCCAACATTAGTGAATATTGTTGTTTAACAAATCAAAGCTACATTTTTTTCTCAAAATAATGTACGTTGTTTTCGAGAGTAAAAACCTCTACCAAAAATTTAAAAAAATTGCAAAAAACCAACCAAACTACCAAATTGTTTTTAAACAACGAAAAACTAACAATTTTGGTCCGATTGGACCAAAACGGAAAGTAAAAATGTAGTAGTGTTAGTGAGAGCATAGAAATTACTCTCAAAGAGAGAGTAAAGTTTATATTTAAAAAAAAATTTTTTGATATACATACTCATACATCCGCTGCACATGTGCACTTGTCGCTGTTTCAGTGGCAACTGAAAGCAGCGGTCTTCCTTCTCACAACCTATTTTCGTAGTACCAGTACAATGCACCGCATAAGTAGGGACCATCCCCTGGGTGCTGGCCTTATGTAGAAAAAATAACAAACATTTTTAGGAGAAGTTACGAATCAATAGACCAAGTTGAAAAATAACCACCATTCCAACCTACATAATTACTGTATAGTGTGGTTAACAATTTTACATACATACATATATTATATACATATAAAATTATAAAGGGTCCACCAAAAATTTTTTTTTTTTTTGAAAATGCTATAAAAAAAACTACTGAATATTTTCTCAAATTTCTTTTTTTATTTGAAAGTACAATCCTTCCGGTTAATAATGGAAAATAATTTCATTCAAATGGCTGCTTCGGCTGTCCATGCAGTTGCCTACACGGTCCAATTTTTAAGCACATTAACGATTGTGTACAGCTATATTTCACCAATGGCTTCACGAATATTGTCCTTTAAAGCGTCAATTGTCTCTGGCTTGTTGGCGTAACACTTATCTTTGACGGCACCCTGCAAATAATAGTCCAACGGTGTCAAATCGCAGCTCCGAGGTGGCCAAACGACATCACTCTGCGGCTGATAATGCGATCTTCAAAAACAGGGCGCAAAACATCGAGTGTAGCTTCGGCTGTGTAGCACGTAGCGCCGTCATGTTGAAACCAAATGTTGCTAATATCAATCTCTTCAATTTTTGTGAACAAAAATTCGTTCAACATGGCTCGATAACGATCGCCATTGACTGTAACGGCCATTCCTTGCTAATTTTCGAAGAAAAATGGCCTAATTATGCCTCTGGACCAAAATCCGCACCAAACAGTGACTCGTCTTGGGTGTATCGGCTTTTCAATGTATGCGTGCGGGTTTTCTGTGCCCCAATTTTGCTTGTTTACATACCCGCCAAGATCAAAATGAGCTTCATCTGAAAAGATGATTTTTTTTGGCAAAATCGGCATCTTCTGCAAGTCGATCGCAGACCCAGATTACTAGCGTTGTTCAAGAGTATACACAACCATATTCGTACAGCGGAATAATAAAACTAATTATCTGTCCAATCAGGCATGAGCTAAGTGTTACCACTCACGAAATAAGCACTAGTTGAAAAAAAACGTTAGATGGCAGACCCTTTACATATATAATGCTGCATTTTTAAATAAAAAAAATAAAAAATACTGCAATTTTTTTAACTATCGTCACCCACAATGATTTATAGTATTTGTGCATTTAAAAAAGTGAATTTGTTTTAACCAAAAAATTCAAAATCAAGGCATTCAAGTTTATAGTTTTATGGACATGTCAGTCAAAAGTTGTCATAGCGATCATTAAAGTGAATAACAAATAAAACAATAAAATCTTTTTAAGTATTTCTCTATTCTTAGTCTTAAATTTATAATGCATTAAAAATTTTATGTTTTATTGACAACGAAAGATTGATAAGAATATATATACAAATATAAAAAATCATTTCTCTTTCTTAAGTAAATAATAAACAAATAATTAAAATACAAAAAATAAAATATTAAGAAAAAGAACGACTACAGAAGAATATCAAGTAACTTAATATTGGACAATTGGAATTGAGTGGGTGAAATATTGCTTAAAATTATAAATAAGTTACTTAGAACTGGAAATTTTCCTGATAAATGGAAGGAGTCTTTGATAATACCGATTAAGAAACTTAAAAATAAAAATAAATGTGAAGAATTTCTTCCGGTAAATTCCTTGAAAACTTTCGAAAAAATTCTAGAATCAGTAGTTAAGCAGCAGTTGGGAAAATATATGGAGGAGAACAGGTTGCTGTCAAAATACCAATCTGGTTTCAGAAGAGTGTTCTCATATGAAACTGCTGTCAATTATGTAGTAAGCCATTGGCAGAATATGGAAATTAATCATAAGATTCTGGCGATTTTCCTTGAGACATCTTACTACAAAAACTGATAAAATACGGGATAGAGAATGAGGAGCTGATGTGGTTTAAATCATCTTTAACAAACCGTAGATAGACTACAGGAATAAACAACAGCGAATCTAGGCCAATTGAAAATAATTATAAAATAGTTATGGAGTACCACCTCAAGGATTATTTACATTAATGACATGGAGAAAAATTTGAAAAATTGCGAAATAGTATTATATGCGGACGACACTTTAATTTTTACAGAGGATAAAACAGAGGATAAACGTAAGTTATGTTACGAGAAGTTATCAAAGGATATGGAGAGTATAGATAAGTGGTTAAAGATGAACAAGCTCAAGTCAAATGAAAATAAAACCAAACTGCTCGAGATAAATATGAACAATAATATAACATTTGAGGTAAATAACGTGTTAATAGAGAAGGTTAATACAATAAAGTACTTGGGTTTCATAATAGACAAAGACCTAAAATTTAAGGAGCATTTAGAGTACATTTGTAAAATAAAATAAGGAAAAAGATAGGATTTTTCAGACGCATACGAAGTAAAATATCAACTAGTCCATCAATAAATATTTACAACTCAATAATCAAGCCACATTTTGAGTATGGGTCAACGATATTATATTCATGCTGTTCTGATCAACAAGTAATAAGACTGCAGAAATTACAGAATAAGGCTATGCGTGCAATATTGAAAGTAAATAGATTAACATCAACAATATAGATGTTAGAGTGTTTGAAATGGTTAAATGTGAAAGAAAGATTACAGGTAAACACCGTAAATTTTATACAGAAAATGAAAATAGAAAATACACCAGACTATCTAGTAGAACAACTGCGTTATGTTGGAGAGGTTCAACCATACAGATTAAGAAACGCCATGGACTTCAGGATTCCACAGGCGAACACAAGTGCTAAACAGAGAACGTTATTTTGTAAAGGGCAGAATCTATATAATATGGGGTCCGCCATCTAACGTGTTTTTTCAACTAGTGCTTGTTTCGTGATTGGTAACACTTAGTTCATGTCTGATTTGACAGATAGTTAGTTTTATCCTTCCGCTGAACGAATATGGTTGTGTATACGCTTAAACAACGCTGGGAAATATTGCGACATTACTTTGAAAATCATGGTAATGTTGCAGAATGTGTGCGATGTGTTCACATGAAGCTCATTTTTATCTTGGCGGGTATATAAATAAGCAATATTGCCGCATTTGGGGCACAGAAAACCCGCACACATACATTGATAAGCCGATACACACAAGACGAGTCACTGTTTGGTGCGGATTTGGTCCAGAGACATAATTGGGCTATTTTTCTTCGAAAATAAGCAAGGAATGACCGTTACAGTCAATGGCGATCGTTATCGGGCCATGTTGAATGAATTTTTGTTTACAAAAATTAAAGAGGAGGATATTAGCAGCATTTGGTGTGAACAGGACGGCGCTGCGTGCCACACAGCCGAAGCTACACTCGATGTTTTGCGTCTGTTTTTGAAAATCGCATTATCAGCCACAGAGCTGCTGTCGTTTGGCCACCTCGGAGCTGCGATTTGACAACGTTGGACTATAATTTTTAGGGTGCCGTCAAGGATAAGTGTTACGCCAACAAGCCAGAAACAATTGACGCTTTAAAGGACAATATTCGTGAAGCCATTGGTGAAATACAGCTGCACACAATCGATAATGTGCTTAAAAATTGGACCGATCGTGTAGGCTACTGCATGGCCAGCCGAGGCAGCCATTTGAATGAAATTATTTTCCATTATTAACCGGAAGGATTGTACGTTCAAATAAAAAAGAAATTTTCAAAAAAAAAAAAAATTATTTGGCGGACCCTTTATTACTATCAATAAAAAATATATATATATATACTCGTACATATATATGGACATACTACATACAAACATACATGCATTTATATAAATTTTTTTATTCAAAATATTCTTATTTTTATATGAATAATATATGATTTATGATTATTACACTTTAATGAGCTGTAACAATCCAATAAATTGTTTTCTAAAGAAATACAATTAAAATATATATTTTTGTGGTTTTTTGAAAAAAAAGAAGAAAAAACCGAAGCTGAGGCAGACGATCATTATATCGAAGAATTTGTTGGTTTAATAAATATTAAAATACATACTCGTATATTAATATGTTTAACATAACAAATTTATGATGAACTTTTAATCTTGATTTCTAAATATTGAAAAAATAAGAAAAAAAAATGATTTATAATGCGTTTTTCTATATTTGTTGGTATACTTTTGATAACGACTATAATGAGGTGTGAAAAAAATTAATCATACGAGTACAGCGTTTATTTGTGACAACATTAACACATCATATAAATTATTAACAATAAGAGTTAATTTATTTTTTTATTGTACAATACAAAAACCAAACCAAATGCTATGAAGTTGCTTTAAGAATTGGACTAGAATTTGTTCTGGAGATAAATTAAATGAATTCAATGCAACGTGCACAAATATTTGTATAATGCTATACAGCTATTACTATGTTTCTCTCCAGAGCATCTTAATAACTTTTACTTTTCAGCTAAGTAGATGATTGACTCACTCACTCCTATCAGCCAATGACGAATAAGTGCTCAAAAACAAAGTATACTTAAAAATGCAGTCCACGCTGTGTAAGTGAGTTGCCCTAGTCCAAGCTCCCATAGAGTGGAACAGTCACAGATAAAGTTTTGTACCGATCCCTCCACCTCACTAACCTTACAGCCATGACCAGATAGTAGCATGCGCTCTGATATGCGACCTATCATACAATACCCGGTAATTAAGCTCGAAAGAAGCCCAATCGACTCCTTCCACACTTAAGAAGTGGCTTAGTCCTACAAGTGATATTCCTGTGTTCCTGTTTGCTCGGTGCCCATCTGTCTGCCAAGCTCGACAACGCACCCAAACAACTTAAAAATGCAGTCCACGTTGTGTAAGTGTCTTCCCCTTGTCCAAGATCCCGTAGAGTGGAACAGTCACAGATAAAGTTTTGTACCCACATCACTAACCTTACAGCCATGACCAGGTCGTAGCACGCGCTCTGACATGCGACCTATCATACAAAACCTGGTAATTATGCCCGAAAGAAGCCCAATCGACTCCTTCCAAACCTAGGAAGTGATTTAGTCCTTTCCATAGAAAAAGAAGGCCAAAGCATTCTGGATATTCTACAAGTGGTGTTCCTGTGTTCCTGTTTGCTCGGTGCCCATCTGTCTGTCAAGCTCGACAACGCACCCAGACACCATTGTAAAGGGTCCGCCAAAAATTTTTTTTTAAAATGCTATAAAAAAAACTACTGAATATTTTCTCAAATTTCTTTTTTTATTTGAAAGTACAATAATTTCATTCAAATGGCTGCCTCGGCTGGCCATGCAGTAGCCTGCCTACACGATCGGTATAATTTTTAAGCACATTATCGACTGTTTGCAGCTGTATTTCACCAATGGCTTCACGAATATTGTCCTTTAAAGCGTCAGTTGTCTCTGGCTTGTTGGCGTAACACTTACCTTTGACGGCACCCCACAAATAATAGTCCAACGGTGTCAAATCGCAGCTACGAGGTGGCCAAACAACATCAGCTCTGCGGCTGATAATACGATCTTCAAAAACAGGGCGCAAAACATCGAACGTAGCTTCGGCTGTGTGGCGCGTAGCGCCGTCCTGTTGAAACCAAATGCTGCTAATATCCTCCTCTTCAATTTCTGTGAACAAAAACTCGTTCAACATGGCCCGATAACGAATGCCATTAACTGTAACGGCCACTCCTTGCTCATTTGCGAAGAAAAATGGCCAAATTATGCCTTTGGACCAAAATCCGCACCAAACAGTGACTCGTCTTGGGTGTATCGGCTTTTCAATGTATGCGTGCGGGTTTTCTGTGCCCCAAATCCGCCAAGATCAAAATGAGCTTCATCTGAAAAGATGATTTTTGATTCTGCAACATTACCATGATTTTCAAAGTAATGTCGTAATATTTCCCAGCGTTGTTCAAGCGTATACACAACCATATTCGTTCAGCGGAAGGATAAAACTAATTATCTATTAAATCAGACATGACAGATAATTAATTCACGAAATAAACACTATTTGAAAAAAAAAGTTAGATGGCAGACCCGATAGTAAGAGAGAAGCTGTAGTGTCAACAAAATTTGTTGTCAACAAATTACAGAATGTTTGTGTTTTGTGACATACGCGAATGTATCAGCTGTTGCTTACGTAGTAAATAAGGGCCACCTTATTGAATTCGACTTGGTATGTATTTTCCATTTAGTTATCGTATCAGCTGACACATCACGTCTACGTCTACTTCTAGACTAATTGGGCCTGTACGAATTTATTGATTTTACTTTAACGTCAGTAATATTAAACGCAGTTTGTTTTTAACATTCATTTGTATGTAAAAACTCTTAAAAAATTCTTTTTATTTTACTGTTTTTTTTAAATATATTTTTTTTTATCAATATACAAAGAAAAAACTACAATAACTCTAGGGAAAGAATGAAAAGCCAACAACAGGAGAAACTTTTTTTATGGAAAGAAAAAAGAAGTAAAGAAACAAACATGAAGATAACAGTTATTATGAATAAAAATACTTAAAGACCTAAAAATAAAAAATAATAAAAAATAAAAATCAAAATAAACAAAAAGAAATACATGCAGTTTAAAATATTTACATATTATTTATTATTTATTTACATTTAAGTAGAATTAAAGATTATAAATCCAAATCAATTTGTAAAGTGGATTACAATTTAAATCGAAACGGAAGTAAAACTTTAGAATCAAAGTATGAGATTAAGAGTGCTTTAGTTTCGATTAAAATAAGAATTAGAAAATTTGTTTTGTATTAGATATACAATAGAATTAATAATTTGTTTGATTTCTTTTGATTTCTTGTAAAAAGATAGTTTCATTGTACGTAGGGTCATCAATAGAAGAGTGCTTAGAGTTTTTTTTTTACATATTACAATAGAATTACCATGTTCAGATCTGCTTGAGGGAATTTTGTGTGACTGTTACGTAAAAGTAGCTCCAGTTTTTTATTACCCACTGCTGAGATTTTCTCAGCTGAAGGTTCTCACGTTATAGAACAATAGATCGATATGTCATAAATTACAATACGTATTGGAGTAATAATAGGCAATTTAAACTTATACTTAGAAAATGCGTATCGTATGAATTTACCGTGTTGTTTTCTGTCTATATGCGTGTTTTCCCAAATACGTTGTTCTTTACGTTTAAACTCCCGTCTGTCACCCGATAAATATAAGGTCCGAATAAGTTTGAAGCTCCTCTTAGCTTGAAACTAATGCTCACTGCAATTGTCTTCGAATTCGAGTAAAGATTTTTAAAATTCCAAAGCGATTGGCTTTCTGCTTCTGATTTAGTGGGAAAAAACGCTAGGAAACTACAGATGTACTATAGGATTATCAGCGATAATGGCACACTAATACATGAGTTCATATTAAACATACATACATACATGTACATAACTTATTTATTTGTAGGCATTTGCTTGACTTCATGGTTCTCTTCATACAATCTTGGTTAAGAGAAATTTGATTGTGGCTATGAAAACTGTGCAATGGACTGCAGCCATATACAGGCGAAATGACAATTTTTAAGACTAAGAACAGTACACACAAAAACAGAACAAGTATCTAATTTCAAGGTGTGACCTTTAGCTTTCGACCGGTCAGGGACTGCTGTGACTTACTTAGGATACTACCACGGCAATTTTGTGTCCACCTCATTTGGATTCCTGGTCACAGGGACATCCCGGGAAACTGTGAGTCTGATAAACTAGCTAGAATAGGCATAATACTTTCGTCATCCATCCGCACATAATTGTGGGCTTACCTCTTATCTTCGTCAGGCTGTCCATTAACCGGTAGCATGGGTTGGACGCGGTCAGAGCCATTGCTAGACTCAGCTGGCATCTACTCTGCCGTATGTATTCTCGCAGATCATTGTGTTATGTGAAGGCACGCGCAGAGACTACGTCTACCTGTCGAGGTTGTAGGTTGGTTGGTTTAAGAGGAGGAGGGCTTAGTCCAAATCATTTGACAGTGTCCTTCTGGCTAAAACATTAGTTCATTGAAAATCTGACCTCCAACTTTGCTGGCTAACTCTCGTTATAGCATCTAACTATTTCCTGTTAGATGCTGGGCTTTGAATGGATATATATTGCTTTATTCGAAAGTCATTGTCTCCATTGTGAAAAAAGTAATGGAATTGAATGAATCATGGTTTTTTTACTTCCAGATCTAGAGAGATATGAGGGAGTAGACAAATATCATCTGTATAGCCCATGTAATTCCCTTTCTCACTAAACATATTTCCGTAAGGACGTTATCCTGCATGATGAAGTCTTGCTTAACTCCGCCGTTGGTATGAAATGTTTAGCTCTTTTCCCCCCCTTTGAAACCAACACCTAGGGTAGAACCCCTACTGATGCAGTGCATTGTGCTGATATTAGAAAAATGGGTTGTGGGAAGAAGAATGGACTGTCTGTTGACATTCGATTTAAATTTACTGATGCCGTAAGGAAGATTGTTCCACAAATGAATAGTGCGACTGAAAAACGAATTAACCCTATAATACGTTGTGCGATTCATTGGACAGAAATACGAGTACTGCATAAGAATATATGAGTACCAGGAATTAATATCTTAATTTCGTTGGAACAAATTCCCTTAAAGATAGTATCGATAGAACCTACTGCCATTGATGCATACCTTTGCACTCTACTGTATGTGGTCGAGAAGTTCCAAAATAGACTTTGACCATACATGAGAGTAGTTGTATTCCAATTTGGGTAGGATGTACGTCTTGCAACTATTAAGGATATCTGTTTGAAAGAGAGATATTTTTTGTACCGTCTTAAAAACTATGTGATCGTTCCAACGAACGTCACATATAAAGGGTGTTTTTTGTAGAGGTATAGAACTTTAAGTTTGCAATAAAACAACGATGGATTAGTTAGTAATCATGGCTCTATACCGATCACCATTGACTGTAACGTTCTGGCCACCATCGTTTCTGAAATAGTACGGACTAATGATTCCACCAGCCCATAAAGCGCACCAAACAGACAGTTTTTCTGGATGTAACGGTGTTTCCACATACACTTTAGGATTACCTTCACTCCAAATGCGGCAGTCTTGTTTGTTGACGTAGCCATTCAACCAGAAGTGCGCTTCATCGCTAAACAGAATTCGCTTATGAAAATCGGGAACAACGGTAATCTCATTTTGGGCCCATTCGACGAATCTACGCCATGATGAATTGCCAAACCAAACTGAAAATAAATCACTTGACAGCTGTTAAATTGGTCGCCATCTTGAAAAGTAATGCCAACTTAAAATTCTATACCACTATAAAAAACACGCTTTACAAAAATCAATATTTACTTTGTATGGGAGGTTACAATCGCAGTTATCCAGTTCTGCCCACTTTTTTACTGATGATTTGTATTGACCACAGAGTTATTTTGGCGAATTTAGAAATTTTAGCTATTACCGTTCTCTAGATATACAAAAATCAATATTAACTTTGTATAGGCGGTGCCACTCCCATCTATGCAATGCCGCCCACTTTTAGACTGATATTTTGCATTGACCACAAAGTTATTTGGGCCAAGTTTAGAAACTCTTACTATTACCGCTTCAAAGATATAAAAAAATAAATTAAAATTTTATATGGGCGTGGCAGCGCACAGTTGAAGGTAAACCATCAGTGAAACTACACCTTTGTAAAGGGAATCAGTGGTTTTTGAGTTATAAAATGGCGAACATAGGCCAACTTATTCATATATATAGGAAAATAGAATTTACGAGCTTCAAAATTTCACTAATTTTTAATGGAATTTAAAACAATATATTAGTGAATTTCCTCACATTGTTATATGTCACGTAACCATTTTTTATAAAGCTTTCAAACGCAATACTTTCAGAATATTTGCTTCAAAATAACGTCAACAATTTAAAAATTATCAAAAACAAAATGTAGTCATAAAATTCATTAAGTTGCTTATATAAATTGTTTAATAAGAAAAAATTTCAAGTAATTTAATTAATATTTAATATTATATTTCTTTTTATAATTTTTTATTACTTTTTTTAACGTTATTTGTTATAAGTTTGTTTACTATTTTTATAGTAAACAATATATCAACTTTAACCTTTTTATTTATTATTTTACAAATAAAATAGATTCTAGAAAATCTTTATCCAAAACATAAAAATAATCGTGTTTACTATCTTACGTTCTCATAAAAAAAAAAAAAAAAATACTACAACCCCAAAGTAAGAAAGGATCATCATTCTTTAGAATCTAAGATGATGACATAGTATACCAAAATGCAATTGTCGCATCACTTAATTTACGACCAGGTTTTTCTTTGCATCACCACACAAATTTAATTACTTTAAGATTGTTTTTTCATTTTATAGTTTTTCTAGCCAGTCATAAAATAAATTAGTTTTAGAACACGGCTTATTTCAAAGGCTTAAGCAAAATTATATAAAAAAGTCATAAAATATAGCCAACACGAGTACTTGTAAGGAAAAACAACAATTTTTTGCTTCGATTGCAGCCTCAATTTGTTCATTTTTATTGCGCATGTGACCCTTTTCAAAAAATTATTCACAATTAATAGCAGTTTAGTTACATAAAAACAAGGTAGAAATAGATTTACGATTCATTTCAAACTTTTATTAAAATTTGTAGGTTTTTATGAAATTACAAAAAAAAAGTTGTTTGGAAAGGTCAACTTTTTTGTAGGTTTATGTCTGTTAAAAAACATTTTCTCGATGCTCTAAAACGAGAAAACACTTTATACAGAACCCAAATTTTATTTGAAAACGACGTCAAACATAAAATATCTTGCTCGTCATTAGCCGCATGTATTGGGTGGGCAATCTATCTGGCCATACTTATGTCATTCTATTCTGTCACAAAATTTTCAGTATATTATCTCCACTGAACAAAATTTTGAAATTGGAAATTTATTTCCAAAAAAAAAAAAAAACAATCAGTCGGAAATTGAAAAAAAATTAAAAAATCATAACGTGATTTTACAGAAGCCAATGCACCCGAATGAGTGACTGTTTGATGCGGCTTGTAGAGCGGAGGCATCATTGGCCCATATTTCTTTGAAAATGAGGACTGCGCATCCATTACGGTCAATGGAGATACCTATCGCACCACGTTTACCAATTTCTATTTGCACGCTCTTCATGGTATTCAACTTGCCACACATCTCATGCCACAATCAATTTATTGCTCAAACCTTTGATGGCTGTTTAATTAGATGAAATATCAGCAGTCAAGAAGCTGCGATTTGACGCAAACCAGATACAATTGAACATTTGAAGGCCAATATTCGTGATGCCATTGCCGATATACGGCGCATACACTCGAAAAGTTCTCTATAATTAGTCCTATCGAACTATCGGGTACTGTGATGTCAGCCGCGGCAGCCATATGAATGAAATAATATTTCATTTCTAACCGGAACAATTGTACTTCAAAACAAGAAAATACATTTGGCAAAATTTCAAACCGTTTTTTTTTAATTGCATTTTTTTAAATTAATTTTAAATGGCCCATTCGATATATTGGACGTTAGAGGCATACGTAGTACCACACATTTTATCTGAGCGCCTTCTTCTTATTGGGTATCAATATTCTTTAGCTCTTGAATTGTTCTTTGCTTATTGACTTACACTTTTTGTTTTAAATATTCCCAAAGAAAGAAGACCAACGGTGTCAAATCGCTTGATCGTGTTGGTCACTTAACATCACCACGACACGGCCATTGAATTTCTCGCGTAAAAAAGTTGTTTCGTTGGCTGTGTGGCATATGGCACCATTCTGTTGGAACCACATATCGTCCAGATCTATATCCTCTATTTCTGGCCACAAAAAGTTCGTTATTAACTCGCTATAGCGAACACCATTCACGATAATCCTTGCCCGATATCATTTTCGAGTACGGCCTGATGACGCCGCCAGCCATAAACCACACCAAACAGTCACTCGTTGTGGATGCATCAGCTTTTTATAAATCACTCATGGCTTCTCATTTGCCCTTATGCGGCAATTCTGCTTGTTAACAAATCCACTGAAGTGAAAGTGTGCCTCGTCGCTGAAGATGATGTTCTTCGCAGAGTCACCATTCTCTTCTGTATGTTCAATTAACCACTCGACGGAATGACGACGATTGAAGTGGTAAGCGTGTAAATTCAAATTTTTATTCAAAATATGCATCAGTGGTGTTCGTTATATGTTCAACTGTTGGGCACGACGACTAGTTGAGGTTAGGGGCTCTTCTGCCACACTATCACGAACAACAGCTATGTTTTCCACATTTCCGACAGACCGAGTTTGCTGAAATATGCGCACAATTCTCCCGATTGTGGACGCATTTGGCCGATTATACTGAGCAAATAAATCACGATGTGCACGAAATGCATTTTAATTTGAAAGCCCATTTTCGTAAAAGGCTTTAACAATCTTAACGCGCAGTCGTTTATCGTCTATCTACTGTATACCTCTTGTTGGTTGAATTTATCAAATACTGAAACAAAGAAATGTCAAATTAATTTGGGCTAGCAAGTTGACGTTAAGATGTCACTCACAATTAACATCGTGCATTTTGATTGGACCAACCTCAATTAAACAAGTCAAGAAATCTTATATAGTAAGGGGGCTAAACTTGGGTACAGAGTCCTTTATCGTCTATCACTTATACCAAATGCTGTTTCCACAGGCGAGAGCTATAAGCAACGGATTGCTGATAAAGCGTTAAGAAACGCAGAGTAGTACATTTATAATGTCAAAATCCGAGGTGATGTATGGAGAGCCTGAAACCTGAAACCTGAAAAGAGAAACTTAGAGAAGTCCGTTTCGAGCGCAGATGATACTAATCAATCGTCATTGAAGTAGAAATCCTTGGTACATCCGGAAATTCGAAAATTCTTTGTCACTTTTCATATTTGTATCTATCAACAGTAATAGTGTCATATGCGAAACAGAAAAATTCCCTGATAACTCTTGTTAAAATACCCGTAGGAGGTGCAACTTCAGATTGCAACAATTAAAGAGGAATTACGCTATTATATCTATTGCTGAAGGTAATGTGCCACATCATTCTGGTAGACAGATGTCTAAGAATTTGATGTCACACATCTCAATCAACAAACAGTCTATAGACTAAAATCTCTAAATATATGACGATATTGCTTTGATTTTTGCACCAAAAACAATGATATGCAAAGTATGCAAAGCATGAAATTATCGGGTGTTTTTTTTTTAATGTTAATGACTTTAAGTTGTCAACACTGCTTTATTTGGCACTCGATTTAACAGCTGATAGTTGCTTTTTGTTTAGCTTGGTTTGACATTCCATTATAAATAGATTTACACCAGAGCAAAGCTTGCAAATTGTGTAAATTTTTTATCAAAATAATAGTTCAAAATTTTGTTCTCCGTAAAGCCCATTTCTGTTCGAATGGGTCATTTTGAGTGAATATAATCCATAAGCTTTTGTCGAAACATCATTACATCCACAGATGAGCTGGTGTTGTCATTGGACCATATGCTTTCAAAAACGATGATGCTCAGAATGTTACAGTCAATGGTCAACGGTATAGGAACATAATTAGAAATTTTTTCGTACCTCAATTATGCACATAGTGCATATTGGAATTATTAATTTCAATATTTTTTAATTAATTAATAGAAACTCTATCATCACGCCTTCAACGTCATATCCTACCAAGTAATAAATATATTATAACATAATATTAGTTTATTGTAAAAATAAAATTTTATTTGATATTAAAAATCAAGCAAAGTAATTAATTCTAAGCCAATTTATCTCCTTCTTACAATAATAAAGCTTAATTGCAGGTGTTAATATTTTTCATTGCAATTAATATGTTCTGTTACACTACAGTCATAATGTGTTAATATTTACAATCGATTTAATATAATTGTAACTAATTTTAATATGAAAAAAGCTAGGGATCATGAAGTTTGATCCTAATATACACTGCAATATGTGTATGCGCAAGCGTTTTTTTTTTTTAATTTAACCGGTTTTCAGATAAAAGTTTGTATAACAGTTGGGATCATTTAAAGAATTATTTTCCCTTATTTAAGATTAAATTAAATAGAATAATTTCAACGAATTATCTTCACTTAACTCGATCATTTGTTAAGATCTTTACTTGGTTCCATGTCGTGTTACGTGTTACCACGTATTGCGAGGCTATCCTGGTAAACCTCGCAATATAGTTCTGCGAATTCCCATCCAGCGCTTGTTTCGCAACATCACTTGATTGCCTTCTCATGTCCATTAACGCCTGCTGATTTTGATTCAATTGGCCTGTACGGTTAGCCAACGACAGTAATTGGTCACTTGTGGTCTATTTGGGCCAAGAGATGCGAAGAATTTGCTTCAAGCACTTATTGTGGAACGTTTGCAGTATTCTTCAAGAATTTTTAGTAGAGCTCTGAGTAGTACAACCATAATTATTCTTATTATCATATCGACCAAGCTTTATTATTATATTTTCTTCAGCAGATATACTACCTTCCTAGTGAACATCAGCAGATCTAAAATCATAATGGTGGATATGTCACTCAGTGAGATCCTATGTCCACTTAAGCATTTTCACCAAAACCTATTAAAAATCCTCACAATCACACAATATTTGTTCTGCTGCTTGTGATGCCTGTGAGCACAGTCTACAAACATCCACATCTGTGACCGCCATCCTCTTCGGATGTGGTCTTAGCCTACAGTGTCCCGTAAGAAACTCCGCCCGCATTGTGGACTGATTACCAACCTAGAGTGGCGAAGTCCCCTTTGAGCATTTCACTGTTCCAAGTATCTGGCAATTGTCCAATCCTTGATTAGATTGAGGATGGTAGTTATATATGGTGTTATGAAACCCTTTCTATCCAATGCCTCCTCTATTTCAGTGTCCATGTATCCAAAACAACTGTACCTTATTTCCAAGCAAAAGCTTTTGCAACGTTTCGCAGCAATATTTGACCAGTCTGGTTGTCATTAGATTCGAGCCAAGTGTCATTAAGGCAGCTTGGCTATCACAGAATATATTAATGCTCTTATCCTTGATCCCACTGTATTGTCTGACCTTCGCACATATAGCAGTGGTCATGATCTCAGCCTGGAAGACACTTAGGGAACTTCCCGACACAGTCATTCATTTTGGAGCCATCGTTATACCAGTTTAGATCAAACTCACTCTTAACCAAGGTCCCTTTAAACCAACAATCCCAGTCCGTGAATCCAACTCTGACTCTCCTGGAATTCTCTCATGTTCGGATGCCATATGGTGCCTTGACGGTTGAACACACCTGTTTGACTTCTATATATATATATATATATATATATATATATATATATATATATATATATATATACATATATATATATATATATATATATATATATATATATATATATATATACATATATATATATATATATATATATATATATATATATATATATATATATACATTTCTTTGCTTCCGTATACAGCTAGCGGATTAGGCTTAATATTTTTGGCGGCATGCCACAGTGCTAGTCTGGATACGGTATCGAAGGCGCGTTTAAAATCATCAAGCAAAAATTATAAGCTGCTGTTGTTTTCAATGGATTGCTCAATGATGATGCGCACCGTATTTATGTGAATCGCACATGATCCTTCCGGCCTGCATTCTGCCTGTTTCTTTCGGAGGATGGTCCTCACAGTTGGGGATATGCAATTTAGTATCATTATTAGTTGATAATATTTTATTAATTGCATTTAGCAGCGTTATATCCTTCAGTTATTACATAGCCTGAGTTTTAACGTTTTCGAAATTGTAACTCCTTCCTGCACTCTGGGATCTATTCTTGTTCCCACACTTTTCTGATGATGGGTGATATAGCCTATATAACAGGCTTGCCATGATATTTTAATAATTCCGACATCATGGATATTATCGGGACCGGGAGCCCTCGTTTGGTCAGTGTGGACAGTGTTTCGGAGAATGTTGGACATGTGGTCAAAATTTCCCTTCTTGGAATGTTCCCTCTGGCGATTTGTTGAATCAGTTAGAGAATAGCTCTGTACGCTGAAGAATTTAGATCGGAAACGTGCAGATATTATACGCTCCGAGATAGCCTGGTGTTGGATTACGGTCCTGCTTGACCTCGACGACATTAGGAGGCCAACTCCGTATAATTTGAAGCTAGTATTGCCCAAATACAGCAATTATTTGTATTGTAGGATATAGTTTTCTATAAAGCCAAGACAGTACTTTAAAGTAATCTGAGAAAAGTTTAATATTAATTGAGGTCGCTTAAAACAATCTTTATTCAAAAAAATCGGTAAATTTTTTTACCAATTAAAAACAAAATTAAGGTTCAGATGTATGTTAATCCAATTCACAACATGTATCGTATTGTTGTTCCCCACTTGACTACAACATTAGCTAATATCATTACCTCCGAACTTTTGACAAACATTTCTCTGATGAAACATTCAAAAACGACTATTGGAAGAAGCGAAACTAAAACGAACGCTTGCTCGTAATATCAACAGAAAACTTTTCGCGAACCTTTATCTAAAGGTTTGCTTTCTAATGCCTTTGCCCTTAATTTTGCTTTTGCATTTTTTTCACCGTCGTCAATGCTAAAAACGAGAAAAGTTTATTTGTTTCCTTAAAGAAATAAGTAAGTGAGCATTTTTGTTCGGCAAAAATAAAATATTTTTGTTTCGAAAATTCTTCGCTAATAGCGAACAATCATCTCTTATCGCGAATCTCATATCAAGCAGGATTATAGTAACTCGGAAGATTTTATTTAAAAAATGTTTGTTTGAATTTTTTTACAATGCCATGCGTAGAAATATTCGTAATAAGGCCTTTAAAATGAATTTCTATATGAACAATGACTTAACTAGCCATTAAGCAGAGTACTACTTATTTTGGATTAATGATGGTGATAAAATTTTATAAATATATAGTAGGGCATAAGGGTTGTTTTTTTAAAAAACCCAGTCCACCGGGTTTTATTGAGCATTTTGATGGGTTTTTTTAGTTTTATTGGGTTTATAATTGCATCCCAATATTTTTTATTTTTTTTTTTTTAGCAAAATCACGTTGTTTTAGTATTTATAATGCAATTTTGCACTCTTGGTCAGATCAAGGAGGTATTGGGAACTATGGGCTGCTAAAGCTGACTACGATTACTTCATTTGAACCGTGCGTTATGAGAAAAACGGTCGGAATACAAAGACGTGATTATGTTATTCATTTGTATGACAAAACTTGGCTTCATATCGCAAATGTTGCCAAATGATTGTCAGAAACGCCCAAATGCCGCACATTGAATCTTCTGACTATTGGCTGCTTCACGGATACAATGTCTTTTACCATTTCACCGAATCACTTCTTTCCAAGATATGTAAAATTGCTAACGAAACACAAGAGTTGTTAAACCATACCCTAACCTGTCCAGATTTCAATAAATTTAAATTAAATTATTAAATGCCTTTGCTTTAGGTCACCTTTCAATGTGATTCTTATGTTATAATATGCAAAAGCAGTTTAAACATGACGAAATACCATAAATTACTTCTTATAAGATTTTTACTTTTAGTAGTATAAAACTATAGATAGTAATATATTGTGACATAAAAATGTAATTCTAATTACAACTTTTAGTTTCAGCTGTATGAGCCATAAATCTTAAGTATAGGAAAAAAAGTCCGAAATAAAAATAAATTATTACTCAGTATATATCGATAAAACAATGAAATACAAGTCATTTTTTACAAACACTGGAAAGTTTTCTTTTGGAATCGTAAATTAAAATTAAAGCATGTATTATAAATATATACCACCCTGATCCTAAAGTTCCCGGCATATACCCCGTGTGGCGGTCCCATCGTTCCGATTCCATTCGATTTTTTTTTCTTGGTTAAGTTGGTAAAACTGTTGTTGATATTCTCTTTAACTCTTAGTGTCATAGTTTGACATTTGCAAGAGCTACGTGGCCAAGAGTACATATATCTTGTGTGTGTTTTTTACAATTTTAGAAATGGATTTAAGTTAGCAACAACGAACTTGTATAAAATTTTTCGTAAAAAGCGCTTTTAATGGTGCGCAAACATTGGAAATGTTGGAAAAGTGTTTAGCAGTGGCACGAGCGGTTCAAAAGTAGTCCTGAGTCAATCGAAGATGATGAACGCAGTGGCAGACCATTGACACCGAAAACCGACGAAAATATTGATAACGTAAAAGAAATGTTGGTCAATAACTGCAAAATAACCATCAGAGTGATAGCGGAGGACTTAAACATTGCCTATGAATCCGCCCAAAAAAAAAAAAATTTGGTTGATGATTTGGATTTCCGTCGTGTAGTTGCAAAGTTGGTGCCAAAAAACCTCAATTTCAAAAAGAGACCGTGTTGAGGTCGCAAAAAACATGATTTGCGTGGCTGAATGCGATCCAACATTCATCAAAAGACTTATTACTGTAGACGAGACGTGGGCTTGTGAGTACGTCACGATATCTAGATGTCAGACAAGTGAATGGCATTCACCAAATGATCCGTGACTAAAAAAACCACTTCGTTTTCAGTCAAAATAGAAGGCAATTCCCACGGTTTTCATGGGTTACAATGGTGTAGTTTATCATAAATTTTTGCCAGAAGGCCAGACAGTAAACAAAGAGTAAGTAATTCGCCAAAAGAGGCCAGAATTGTGGGCAGAAAACTCATGGATTTTGCACCATGATAATGCACCGTCACACAGTGCCATCACTATCTTCATCAACAGCCACCGAATTCACCTGATTTGGCTTCCTGTGATTTAGTTCTGTTCAATCGAGTTAGAATATCATATCGTGCAACGCGTTTCAGCAGCCCATAGGAAATAATGTTTGAATCCCCGGAAGTACTGATGGACATACCGAAAAACGAATATAAAAAATGCTTCGGGGAATGGATCAAGCGCTGGCATAAGTGTGTTGCAGTCGATGGGTATTACTTTAAAGGGAACAATATAAATTTAGATAAATAAACTTGTATTTTTAATTTTCTGAATAAATTCCGGGCACTTTTTGATCAAGGTGGTATCTATAAAATCCAATGAAATCTAGTAAATATTTTATAAACAATTATTTATTTCTTTTATTTTATTAATTCTATTAAAATTCAAAATATTTTTCTTTTTAAATTCAAAATTGTGCTATAATGCTCTGATATATATGCAATAGACATGCATTGTATCCCTCTCAAGTGGATTTATCAACAAAATATTTAATTAAAAAGCCATTTTCATAGTTGTTAAATATTTAAATGAAGCAGAAAGAACCATAAATAAGAAAAACAACTTAAATTTTTTATGGAAGAAAAAAAAAAACTAAAATTAATAAAAACATTTTTAAGCTGGAATTATGATTTTTGTTTTTATTTTTGTTTTTGAAGTGAAAGTTGGCAGGCAACAACACACTTTACAAGCCATTTACGCTTCTTTTAAGTAAGAAACAGCCAAAACATCAACAACAACATCAAGAAAAACTTAAACCCTAAGGAAAAGATATAAACTAATATTTAAGCTTATCAGAGAATATCTAAACACTTGAAGAAATTTAAATGTAAATGACTTTACACTCAAGCAAAAATGTTAATTTAACAAAGTGACATAAAAAATATTTTTACGTTTTAACCTTTTTAAATGCTTAAGTTCTCTTAAATTGCGTATAAGAAAATAGGTCCACGTTTTTTTTATTTTAAATTTTTTGTTTCCTCACTTTACAGTATACAATTATAACTATACAGTCTCCAACTTATTTATCTTGCACTTAATATTCGTTTATACAACATTCGTATACACCCCAAAATGATAACTATATCGACATAAGCAAAGCCGCCTTCTTATACTATATACCTAATTGCCAAAAGTTTGGAAAATTGCGGAAATGTCTCGTTTGAGACAGCGTTTGCTCTCACATACTCTATTTTATGTCCGTTAATTTTAACCATATAAGATTGTGTTATCCAATTGGCAATGCCATCGAATACACAAATCAATACGGCATTTCCAGGGTAACACATGCACAGTCTCGACGCAAATCAATAGACAAAAATCCCACAAGAGAAGCCCTGATGTGGCTTATTTTCTTTTTAGGCATTTTTATTTTCGTAACAATATAATTTATTTATTTCTTTAGTCTATGAGTACAGTTTGCGTAATTAAAACAAAAATATTACTTCCTCAGGGGAAAGATTTATTCCGTCGATTGTAAAAAGCGAATAGAGCCTCAACTAATTCCCTGAACAACTCCCTGTTCAGTGGTAACGCCGTCACTTCCCTACAACTCAATTTGTATTCTCCATGTATGGGAAGCCATTCGCCAACGCACTTATTGGACCTTATGAGTGCGGCTTCAGATATGGTACGTTCACCATTGACTAAATATCTACACTACCCCAAATATTAGAAAAGACTCATGCGAATCAAGCCGATATGAACCATCTTTTTGCCTACTACAAAACAGCCGTCGGTTGATAGCTTGATAAGGGATCGCCTGTATGCCACAATGTCTAAGCTGGCTGTTCCTACAAAACTGGTAAGACTGTGCAGAATGACATTGACCAACTCCCGCTGTTCTGTCAAGATAGGAAGATAACACTCAGAAACTTTTGAAACTGTGCAAGATTTTAGATAAGGCGATCACGATCCGGTTAAAAAGAGCTTCTTATGAACACGCGCTGCTAGATGCGAGATGTTGACAAGAAATTAAATTCCATTTCTTTTGTTGTTTTAAGTTCGTAAGCCACTCATTCTTCCAATATTTTGTCAAGTAGCATTGAATGAAAATGATTGACAAGAAGGTGTGTAGTCAGAAGGATACTTTGAATGCTGAAAGACAATACTTATAGACCGCCTTTGTCGATTTGTGCAACACGAGGCTTGGCGTTGTCCTGAAGCAGTACGATTTGACCTTGTCGATTAGGTTTTCTCAGAAGTATAGCCAATTTCACATGCTGTGCTCCTTGTTAACCGTGGTATTCCCTTCTAGCTTTATGATCTTTCATTTCCATTATAGGCAAATCATAATCTTTTATTGATAGAGATTAGACGTGACTCTCGCCTTTGGTATATATCTGGTACAAAAAGTGCTTTTTATGATCGCGTATTGTCTATCATTGGCGGTCGAAATGTTGTGGAGAAATTTAAAGGCAATTTTCTTCTTCGTGACGTACTCATTCTTCCAAGTTTTAAGCAAATCCCATTGAATGAAGATGGTAGAGATGAAGGTATAAAGTCAGTAGACGAAAGGTCTTCCCATTGAAGCTCTTATAGGTCGTCCTTGATGACTTGTGCGATTTTCTTTGTTGTTTTAAGTTCTTGAGGCATCTATGCTATTCTGTAAGGAGTACAGTTACAATACTTTTACAGTTTCTATTAAATTACTACAAAATAATTTTTACGAGTGTATAGCTTCTTTAATTAATAGACTTTCAAATAAATGATCTTTTTTCTTTATTTTTTTTTAACAATTTTACGATAATGAATTTCTTCAACATCATTGGTAACATAAAATTTAGAATTTACAAGCACCAAACGCACCTTAAACTTAATTTTTACCTATTGTTACTTCAGTTATTGTTTTTTTTTTTTCTTTTTTAAATTTATTTAATTATTGCTCTTGTTGTTGTTGTTATCGTTATTGTAGATAAAAAGTTTAACACTTGATTGTGTGTTAATCCCCTCTGAACTTAAAACGGTTCATCACAGATTATTTTTATTTCAATTTTAAAAGCTTGTAGAGGTTTTGTGGTCTTTGGTCTCTGTTTTGAATATAGATTTGGGTGCAATATACTCGTTGAAATCTAAATGATGATAATTACAACAACAACAAGAACAACGGCAACAACACATATAAATAAAACCGAAAACACAGTTTTAGATTAAAATTGAAATTGAAAGTTAATAAAACCTGTTCAGGGTTTTTAATATAAAAAATTAAAAAGAGGGTGTTGCCAAAGTTAATGGTATTTATGATAGCAGCTATGAGAAAAAACTAAGTTTAGTTAGAAATACCCAAGTTTTGTTAATAAAAGCTTTTCCTAAGTGTCAATATACGTTTATTTAGAGTAGTCCTTTATACAGTGGCAAAATATTGAGTGATCCGTTACAAATTGGACCAAAAATTAACACCGTTGTTGTATATTTGAAACGAGCTGTTTTGATTGATAACCTTTTGCTATTTTTTTGGGTAAAGCCAGTATAGAACTTTAGCGTTTTCTGAGCGAAAACCCAATCCGCTTGGGTTTTATAGGTTTCTATTTTTTTTTTTTGCGAATGTTCTCTCTTACCCGCCCTCACCTGACCGTCTTTATAGCCTAGAGACAGGTACACACTACAGTCGAAACTATTGCGAATACAGGCAAACATGTCATGGCAACGATAGCACAAATCAGCTACAGAATTAAATCACAAGCTGCACATAAAAAACAAATGATATACATACATACATACATACATACATACATACATACATACATACATACATACATACATACATACATAATTACAACAATGCATATAATAAAATTTAAAAATTAAAGATACAAAGCAAACTTCGGTTAACACTACTGACGTCAAAGTTAAAATCAATAAAGTCATAATACAAGTTGAAATCTCTGCACAATCTACGGAAAGGCAATGAATTCACATAATTCGTCCTGTAAAAGTCCATGGCAAGAGGACGATAGTGGCGAGGAAATCTGACCGGAATACTAAAATTCAAGATATAAAGCAAAAACTCTCATGTAGGAAGTTTAATCAGACCCAACCTAAGCCACGTAAACAGAATAATAAAAACTGCCTCTGCATTGATTCAATCGAAACAATATGATAATAAGGATTCCAAATTACCGAAGCATATTTCAAAATCGGCCTAACACGACAAATATATAACTGTCTTGTAATATAAATATCAGTGAATTCCCTGAACTATCTTTTAACAAAACCTTAAACCGCCCTAGTTTTACTAGTCACTATACGAACATGACCAATAAATGATAGTTTCTCATAGCACGCCCAGATCTAGAAAGGTTGTAAAGTTATTTCGGAATCGGTTATTTCGGAATCTTTTTGATCAAGGTGGTATTTGGCAACAATCCTTCATCGTAAGTGCTTTGACACGCTTTTGGCAGAAGCGGAGTGTCGTCGACGTCAAAACAAAATCGTCACTATTTCCTAACTGTGTAAACTTTTTCCTTGCTGTAAACTCACCTATGACAACTTCCCTGTAAACATTGCATATTTACCGGGCGCCAATGGAAAACAAAGCAAGTGCCGAAAATGTTGCATTTATCTCCTGGATGTTCCTTTTCTAAGCCCCAAAAGTAGCAAAAATTTCAAGTACTCAAAAATACGATTATATAGGGTCCGCCATCTAACGTTTTTTTCAACTAGTGCTTATTTCGTGAATGGTAACACTTAGCTCATTTGACAGATAATTAGTTTTATCCTTCCGCTGAACGAATATGGTTGTGTATACGTTTTTTTCGCTTCGATAAGTTTGCCTGCGATCGACTTACAGAAGATGCCGATTTTGTCAAAAAAAATCATCTTTTCAGATGAAGCTCATTTTGATCTTGGCGGGTATGTAAACAAGCAAAATTGTCGCATTTGGGGCACAGAAAACCCGCACGCATACATTGAAAAGCCGATACACCCAAGACGAGTCACTGTTTGGTGCGAATTTTGGTCCAGAGGCATAATTGGCCGTTTTTCTTCGAAAATGAGCAAGGAGTGGCCATTACAGTCAATGGCGATCGTTATCGGGCCATGTTGAACGAATTTTGGTTGACAAAAATTGAAGAGGAGTATATTAGCAACATTTGGTTTTAACAGGACGGCGCTACGTACCACACAGCTGAAGCTACACTCGCGCATGTTTTCAAAAAAAAAAAAAAAAAAAAATATTTTGAGGACTCTTTAACAGTTATGTAGAGCAGAAAGTGCATAGTTATAAGCACAAAGAATATACCCTACATGATGTAGGGTATATTATATATATTAATTCCCATAACATTCCACGAAGGAACACGTGGACTTCTCGCATTGAATGAGCTGCGCCCGATTCTATTTTTAGGCTCATTGAAAGGGACCTACAGTTTTCAATGGAAGTTATATATAACCAGTTACTAGCTAATGTTATGAGAAGATGCTGCTGCTGAAAATTTTTTTCTTTTTTAAGATGGTAGGCGGGTGTCTTACCTATCATACCACAGCGGCACACTAAAGCATAATTGTCTGTAATTATTATGTAAATTAGTCTGAAAAGATAAATTATAAATGTAAAACGTACATACATTTTTAACCGTACCTATTGTAATACCCTTTAACTAAATTAATTTTTCATTTATTTTTGTTGATGTTTTTTTACTCATTTTTAATGAGTGACCTACATTACGACTGTAAATGATATTTTTTTATGATCTCCCAACCCATCTGTAGTAATACCTTGATGCTGGATATTGTATCTGGTAATCTTGTTAGTCTGTATAAATGTTGTTGTTATTATTAACATTTTAAGTGATTTTCACTGTTGTTTTTGTTACTGGGCTTTAGCCAAAGGTAACAACAACAATAGCAACAACAACTAAAAGTTGTTAATTGCCTCATAAGTTTGCATCGCTGAATGCATTTGCTTGGCTTTGATTAACAACAAAACGACGAGCACAAAAATAACAACAACAATAACAAACAGCGTGAAATTGTTAAAACTGTGTAATTTAAAATCTTTTATCAGATCTATGTAAAGTTAAATAAGAAAAAAAAGAAAAGAAAAACATTTAAAAATATTTTGTAAAATTTTGTTTAAAATATTTTTTTTTTCTTTTTTGATTAATGCTGCCAATCTTCTTCTATGGAGTTGTTAACCTTCGATGAACAGGGTGGGATATTTTTAATTCCATTGCTTATACTTCTTTTGTTCCATATATTATCGATGTATTCTATTTAATAGTAACAGTTTTCTAGAGCTCAAAGAGAAAATATTTCTTACCGCCGAGCATTATTTTGAGGTCTGCAAACAGCTACAAGTCGCCGGGAGTCAAATCTGGCGAATACGCTGGATGTAAGAGTAATTCGAAGTTCAATTCTTGTAGTTTTTTCATTGTTTTGATTTACTTGCTTTTGATCAACAGCGAGCACCCACTTTGTAAAGAACTTTCTTGTAGCCAAATGCTCACGCGATATTAAGCCAACACGTTCTTTTGATATATTTACGTTGTCATCTAATTCACGCATCTACACTTCTCGATCACTCAAAACGATTTTGTGGATTTTTTTGATGTTTTCTGGTGTTATCGCCTCATCGGTGTCACTACGACTACGTTTGAAGTTGGCATACCAACGTTTTATTGTTGTTTCTGATGAAGCGTGGTCCCCATAACATTCTTCAAGTTATTGCTTTGCTTCAAATTAAGAAGCAATGTAGAATTAAGCCACGAAATTGTTTTAATCCATTGTTCTGAAAATAATAAAAGTAGCACAATAACTCGCAAACTAATTTATAGAATATCATGAAACTTTAGCAGCTGTCTTTTGAAGGTAAACACTCACTGAAAAAGTGGTGAATGCAATAAAACTGGTGCCATCTATTTGTTAGCCCATGGTAGGTAGATAGGTTAGTTGGCAATTTAACCAAAAAACAAAAAATTACCTCTTTGAAACCAAGCCAGAGCACAGGTAAAGAATCACCTAAAAGGATAAAGAAAAGCAACAGAGGTTTATCCTCTTAAGACCCCTGATACACATATGTGTGCTTTAAATTATCGTTATTTTTTACAAGTAGCGACATTATTGGCAAGCTGCTGGACTTGTATTTCTTGATGTAGACTCTAGAGATGGCATCTAGATGGCATTTCTATCGAAGTTATCGCCATTTTTTTACACTTGGAAAATTTGTCTTTTTTTCAATAAACCCAAGAGTGCTTTAATAAAACGATATCTAAAAAACAAACTGTTATCATAATTGCTTCATGCTCAGGTCTCAAAAGTTTATAGCCACCTCTAGCTGCTTATAAGTGGAGAAAATCAAAAGAATGCAAATCTGTGAACTGCGCCTATCCATCGACGAATGGTATGCCAGGTATCGTAGTCGTCTATTCGCCGCCAGACTCGGATATTAACAGAAAATGTAAACGATTGTCTCCCTCTTAGAGGTGCCCTTGCAGCTTCTGCACTAAATCTTGAAGGGCAAACCCATTTTCTTCGCTTACATTCCGATCGACCCGTGTTCACCATAATGAAATTGGAAATAAAGTAGTGTGTGGTTTTCAGTAGTTTCAGTGTCCTGTCACTGTCATACCCAGCCCACAGCGTCGTCAAGATAGCACAAGAGGAGAATGAAATAATAGATCCTCCTTTTGACTACAGTCATAGGGCAGCGGATGTCAGAGTAGGAGGTGAAAGATTCCGCATCCATCGAGGCCCTCCTAGCAAGTTTATTAGCAAAAGAAATAGTACATGTATCACCGAGGAGCTTTACCTCCTCTTTAGATTGGAGAACTACTAGCCCGAGTTGCTGCTAGGCACACCAGGAGCCTGATAACGTGCTGACTATCAAAGAAAACTCTGATCCTTCCCACTGACCCACGATCTCTCATCTACTTGTCTGCATAATTGCATGAAATCGTATGAAATTATAGTTAATGAACAATTTTATTGATAAACCCTAGTGACAATGGCACAAGTAAAGGAAGTTATGTAATGTCACAACTATAAAAAAAGCTAAAATTTAGTGAAGTTGTCTGAACGACGTAGGATTTTGTCTGCTACAGCTCCTTGTTAAAGCACTATTGATTCATATATACGGATGCCTGTAAAACCAAATCAACTTTTGTCATCTAAATGGTGGGCCATTTAAAAGTCTAAATTTAAAAATGCAATAAAACAAAAACGGTTTGTAATTTTGCCAAATTAATTTTTTTGTTGTGAAGTATAATTCGCGGCTGGCTTCACAGTAACCCATTCGATCGGACCAATTTACGAGAAGTTTTTCGAGTCAAGGGGTCGTATCTCGGCAATGGCATAACGAATTTTGGCCTTCAAAGGCTCAATTGTCTCTGGTTTGTCGGCAAAGCTCTTCTCTTTAACGGCGCCATAAAGAAAATAGTCGCAAATCGCAGCTTCTTGGCAGTCAACTGACATCACCATTTCTGCTAATTAAACGGCCATCAAACGTTTGACGCAATAAATCGATTGTGACATGAGATGTGCGCAAGTTGCACTATACTGTTGAAAACAAACATCGTTTACAGCAATACCATGTAGAGCGGGCACAAAAACTCGGTTATCATGGTGCGATAGGTGTCTTCATTGACTGTAAAGGTTGTGTCGTTCTCAATTTCAAAGATATATGGGCTAATGATGCCTCCGCTCCACAAGCCACACCAAACAGTCACTCATAATGGGTGCATTGACTTCTGTAAGACCATGTTTGTGTTTTCTGAGCCTTAAATATGGCAATTTTGCTGATTAACCCACCAAGATGAAAATGAGCATCATCCGAAACGATAATATTTGCAATTTTTTTGATTCTTTTTTGTCTTTGTTTTGGAAATAAATTTATAATGAATCCCAACGTTGCTCAAACCTAAATCGGTTCATTTCGTTCAGTGGAGATGTTATACGGAATTATGTGATAGAATAGAATGACATAAGGTTGCCAAATTCGAAATAACCGCTGGTTCAAATATAAACCGATAGATGGCCCACCCGAAATAAGAACTTAGAAAATTATTTTAAAAAGTGATTTTTGACACCAAAGAAAATTTATCCTCAGCCATCGATATTTTATATATGTCAGCGTTTGTCATGATGACACACTATGACATTTACCAGTAGGCATAAGTTAATAACGATTGAAATATGGCTTTCTTTGTTGTTGTAATAAAACACTTTAAATTTTATATTATATTTAATTTTATTGACATATATTTTTTATATTTATAAGTATTTTTTTTTATTTTTTCCTAATTTTTATACACATAAATATTGTAAAATTAGTTAACATTAGAATATGATTTAAATATCAAATAAATTATATTATAATTATAATTTTAAGTAAATAAAATTATTTATAAAATATTTAGGCCACTATAACTAAATATATATTAATCACAGTTACAAAACTTTAAAAAATAAATTTCAAGAAAAACGCAATTTACACATAATAAGTAAAAAATGGGGTTTCCCCTAGTGCTGATATACTTAAATAATTTTTTCTTTTGGGGGGTTATCACAGTCTTGTTAATATGAAGAATAAATCTTATAATAGATTTTTTTTTATATAAAATATTTATTTAAGATTTGAATTGCTTTTCGCTATCTGCAGATGTTGGCGTTGTAACGGTGGCAGATTTCGTTTTAGGCTGTGATTTTTGCTGGGTAAGAGACAAAAGGCTGGCAAAACTGTGATTGAAGGTTATAGTGGGTGTGCGTGTGGGTATGGGTGTAGAAGGTGTTGTAGCTTCTGTATACGAAGGTAATGTAGATTTATTATCTTCTGTTAGCAAAGGCTCATTGACTTCTAAGGTAGAAGATGATGGATTACAGTCTATTGCTGCTGCTACATGGGCAGCGTTACATGATTTTTCATTTTTATTAAAAACCTCAAAGACAGACGGATGAACTATAAGGCAGGATTGTGGTGTTTTATGTAATAGCTCTAAAGCAGCTTCATAGGAGGGTAAACCCGATACCAGAGTATATTCAGGCACTGGATCTTCAATATCCATATTTAGTTTAATCGATTCCGCATCGCTCGATTGAGTAACAGTGGTGCGATCTAAAATGTAAGAAGAAAAACAAGAAAGTGATAAGTCAGAGGAAATGTTAAAAGGAAAATAATATTTATTTTGGCTTAAACATTTGGCTTGACAGCAGCTCTTTTGTTGCTTGACGAGTTGTTGGCCAAATTTGGCAAAATAAATACAAACGGAAAATATTCTTAATTGTGATGCCATTTCTTTATAAAATCAAGGTGAAATCTGTTTCATTATTTAAATATTTATTTTTGCAGTCAGCGTAAAAACCCCTCAGCTATTGTCTGCACACACATAAACCGCGACAGCGTTTAATTGTGTTTTGTTTTGACTTTCGGTATCATTTCGAAAGCGCTTGGCATGTGATAAGAAAACGTACGTACAGTGACTGTCATTAATAATCGGGTTTTTCATTCGAGTTGTTAAAATCAATATATAATAATAAGAAAAAACAGGAATATTATTTTTTTATTCATAAGTTATATTAAAAAAAAAGATAAGAAAAACTTATTGCAGAATTCTGAATATTGAACAAACAATATTAAGAAAAACAGAAACAAAAAAATTTTAACAATTCACACTTCCTTAATATTCGGTGTTTTAGCACATATAACATTATTGTTAAAATAAAAATTTTAGAAAATAAAGTGTTTGGATAGCCCTTTTTTTTGTAACATCCGAAAGAGGATTTGGCATATTAAAAATAACTTTTTCCAAATAATCAAGACTGATTTTCTCTCATTCTTCCCGCAGTCTTTTTTTGAGTTCGTTTTTTGAACAAACAGGATTTTCGCGGACTCGACGATCTAAATGGTCATATAAATTTTTTATGGGATTCAAGTCTGGGAATTGAGCAGACGTATTAATCTCCTTTGGACAATTATAAAGCAACAACGTGGGCTTAATGTTTAGATTCGTTGTCCTGATACAATTTAAAAGTACTTGCAAATCCCATTTTTTCCGCAGATTGTTTCGAATTGTTTCACAAAATGTTCAAATGAACATTCTTGTTCAAAATGCCTTCGATAAATACCAGTTTTCCAACCCCGTTCGCTGATATGCAGACCTACACCATTACACTTCCTCCACCATGCTTAACTGTTGCAGTAATATTTTTCTTTTCAACTCTTCATTCCGTTTCCCGCACGCCATAGTTTTTTTTCCATCACTTCCAAATAAGTAAAATATGTTCTCATCCAGAAAAATTACGTCTTCTCACCAATTAACAGCTTTATTTATATGCTCCTTAGCAAATTTTAACCGATGATTTCTGTTTTTTAAATTCACGAAAAGCTTTTTCGGGCAATACGACCATTGAATTCGTCTCTTTTAATTTTGCTACAATTTGTTGCTTCTGAAACTGTCTTTTCAAATTCCTTCACTACTTCAACATCAATTTTGGGGCACTGAAGCTTGGATCAGACTTTATTTTTCTAATAATACGGCGTTCTTCCACCAATGTAGGCTTTTTTGGCTGCCCAGTTTTTTTTTACAAAAATAAATTCGATCCTCGTTTTTAAATGTGTGTTTCCCCATTTTGCAATTAATTTATGTATACATGCAGATTTACAGCATTGCATTTTATGGTAAAACTAAAAAACCGCATATTAATGATGCATGCATTTCTGTAGTTCATTTTTTGCACTGTTACTCTTCTTGAGAGCATATGGCTTCCACAAAGCATCTCCATCTAACAAGGTTTACTGCTGTTGACTTTGCCTCCTCCCATGTTAGGTTGTTCTGTCTCAGTTCTTGGATAATTGTGCCTCTTCACGATTTCTTGAGCCTTGAGGGTTTCACTCGAGTGACATTCTGATGATACTCTCTGGACTTTTCGGATGTTGTGACCAATCCATTCCCACTTTCTTTTCCTTATCTGTTTCAGTATGGGTTCCTCATTAGTCATGCTCAACAGTTCTGTGTTACTTATGGTGTTAGGCCAGAATATTCTGCATATGATTCTGAGGCACCTGTTAATGAATACCTGGAGTTTCTGTTTGATGTTATTCGATACAAGCCAGGTCTCACTGCCATACAGTAGTACTGATTTAGTTGTCCAAATGCCGCTCTCGATTTATTGAACCTGTTATCTACGTCTGTTGCTGCGCCACCGTTTGTAGTCATTGTACGTCTTAGATAGCAAAAGCTATCAACCTGACCCTGTAGCATGATATTTTCCGTGCTCGTATTGCTGATTCTCATGGCCTTGGTTTTCTTGATGTTTATCTTAAGTCCAACACTATTTTCCAATCTTTCTAGGTTTTCCAGTTTCGACTGCATATTGGAAATCTTATGCGAGATTGGGCAAGTGTCATTCGCATAGTCCAAGTCTTCGACTTGGCGTGAGGGACTCCATGTAGTCCCACTTCTTTTCGAATAGACTTTGCTCTTTATGTCATCCAGCGCAATGGTGAATAGCTAGTGGGTATCCTTGTTTAACTCCAGCATTGGTGCTGAATGGTTGGCTGATGTTCCTGTTGTGAAGAACTATAAGTTCTGCATCCTCATACATCGCTCTTATTATACGAATTACAATCTGGGGTACTCCTTTTGTTCTTAGTGCTTTCCATATAGCCGTTCGCCTGATGGTATCAAACGCTTTCTTGAAATCGACGAACAGTAGATACAGGGTGGTACGCCATTCTATGGACTGTTCAATGATTATTCTTAAAGTGTCTGTAGTTCATTAGTTTCTTATTTATTTATTTTTTTTTTATAGATCCACTCGATATTAATTAAAACCAATTAGTGAAAACTGAGCTCAGGGCATTTACATTAAGTAAAAAAAGTAACATTAAACAAGATGTCAAAAAAACCGAATATTAATGACAGTCAGTGTACGTATGAGCATGTTGTTGTGATTGACCATAAATAAACCGGTTAGTGCTTTTTTTTTTATTTTTTGTGTTTCAAAAGGTGATAAATACGTGCTGCAAAAACTATTCAAATGTAGTGATTTAGAGTTCAAAACAAAAGCTAATTGTTCCCAATAAAAAAAGAAGAAAATTTCGTGCAAATCTAGTTTTAATGACATCGAAATAAAGATATGGCTTTGTGATTAGAAATTTTATAAAAAATTAAAAAAAAAATTTTTTAAAAATTTTTAGTTTTGTGTTCATTAATAAATTTTTTATGTTTATTACTAGATATGTACATATGTATGTATGTAAATAATAAAAACTTAAAATCATATTCCTGCCATGAATTGAATTTCTTTTATTTATTTATTTAATTATTTCTTTTTTTTTTGGTTTTGTTGTAGTGACGTATTTCATTAAAATTAAATTTCAATTTAAGGAAATATTTTAAAATTCCGTTTATTTTGGGCTTAAATGTTTAAAATTTGCATTAAAAATTTTAGGGAATTGACTGACGTTCAGTTGAAATACAATAAAAGCGATAAAATGTAAATTTATTGTATATCGAAAAATATTGTTTTAGAAGAGGAAGTATTGTGGTATTCAAATTGGAAAGAAATTAAAATATTTTTTTAGAAAATTTGTAAAACGATAAACAACTAAACCTAAATTAGAGCGTTGAGCGTTATTTATCTGTCAAAAACTCTCATGTACACACAAATTGTATGGAGCAAACCCAAATAGTGTGGTGTCAACGCTTTGTAATTGGAAAATCCGATTTTGACAGCGCGTTAGAAAGCGAAGTTGGATGCGAAATGCAGTTATAGATACACAAAACTGACAGTGTTGTATATTTTGAAAAATGGATTGTTATTGTTCATATAACAAACTATTAAAATTTTAAATTAGTTATGTTTTGCTGAAAATTTAAGTTGACATTACTGTTTACGACACAACGTTAACGCTCTTATTTAGGTAAGCCACTTCAGCGTCAGCATCAGCCGGCAGTCTACGCAATGCTCAATGCTCTAATTTAGGTTTGGCTGTAAAGTTAAAGTGTAGTGTTAATGATGCCCTACATACCTATCTCAGTCGAAGTTTTGTAGATATTTGTAATACTGTAACAAATACAGTTTAAAACTTATCTTAACAAATTAACACAAAGCTTTTCTTTAAATCAATTGGAATACGTTCTTCTGTCCATGTTAACCTACTGATCTAATAATAATTCACAGTTTGTGATCTACAAAGAGTCCTAGTTTTAATACTATATCTGGTTTGTGCCAGGGTTGGCAAAAGTCGGGTGTTTCTTTCAAAGCCCAACTAACCGGATTTTATAAGGGGTTTTATAATTGCTTTGTTAGTAAAATTACGTTGCTTTGGTATTTATAATGACATTTTGCATTCCTGGTCGAATCAAGGTGGCATTGTGCGCTATTGACAGACATGATTAAGTTATGACAGCGCTCGGCTTTACGTCGCTAAAGTTGCCAAACGATTGTCAGAAACGATTAACGGCCGCACCCGGCGTATTCTTCGAACATTGGTGTCTCTGACTGAAAGGATACAATGTCACCGAATCACTTCTTTTTAAGAAATGAAAAATTGACTACCTGTTTCAACTCAGAGCCCTTCTAGGAAATTGAATGTCAGCAGTATCCGTGGGAGCATTAAAAGACAATATCTGACCCACACACTGAACTTTATTAAAGATAATAATATGCTCTACTCTTAAACTCGCTAACAAATCAAGTTAGTAATTCCCATTACATTCCATGGAGGAACAAGGCGACTTTTCTCAATCAATGAGCTGAAAGAAACTAGTTAAGCGTTTCAATTTTCAGACTTATTGAAAGAGACCTACAGTTTAACGCTAGGTCCGAACGGCAGTTGCATTAGAAATGTTTTTAATAACACATTTGCTGAAATGTCCCGGACCTAACACATAGATGGCACTAGCTTTATGGTATTCACCTCTTTTTCAGTTAGTGCTGACCTTCAAAAGACAGCAGTTAAAATTTCATGATTACTTTTTTTATTTTCAGAACGATTCTACACTGCTTCTTGATGGGAAAAATTACCGTTCAATCAAAGCAAGTTGCTGATAAGTGTTATGGGGACTGCGCTCTATCAGAAACAAGAATAAAACGTTAGTTCGCTGACTTCAGACATGGTCGCAGAGACACCGATTATGCAGGCCGCAGTAGAAGTCCAATTGAGGCGGTAACATCAGAAAATATGATGAAAGTCCACAAAATCGTTTTGGATGCTCGAAAAGTGAAATTGCGTGAGTTAGCTGACATCGTAAAAGTAACAAACGGACGTGTTGGCTTTATATTGCTTTCATGAGAATTTGACCATGAAAAAGATCTATTCAAAATTGTTTGCCGCGTTTACTCACTGCTGACCAAAAACAAACACGTGTTGATGATTCTGTTGCAGATTTTATGTTTCAACGTAACAGAGCGGACTTATTGCATCGATATGTGACAATGGATGAAACATGAATCCATCACTTCACTTTGGAATCAAAACGATCGTCATGTGGATGAGTGGACAGCAACTGGTATACCTCGTCCACAGCTGGAGCTCAACAATCGGTTGGAAAAGTTATGGCCTCGGTATTTTGAGAAGGGAAATACCATCAACACTGAATATTGTATACCATAGCGTTAGTGGAGCGTTTGAAAACCGAAATTGCAAAGACACGATCACATATGACAAAGAAAAAATATTGTTTCATCAAGACATCGCACCGTGTCACAAGTCCATCAAGAGAGTGGCAGACTTCGTGGGACTTCGAATTTCTCCCACATCCTCCGTATTCATCAGATTTGCCTTCCTGCGACTACTGGCTGTGTGCATACCTAAAAAATGTTCGCCGGTAAAAAATTTCGCACGAATGTAAAGGTTATCGCTGAAACTGAGATCTATTTTGAGGCAAAAGAGAAATCGTTCTACAAAAGTGGTATTGATATGTTAGAGCGAGTCTGGAATGATTGCATTGCTTTTGATGAAGATTACGTTGATGAATAAAGCTAGTCTTCAACAAAAAAAGGTGTTTTTTTGTTAGCCCTGGCACTTTTCACCTCATGTATTAGTGGTAATAGTCTTAACCAGTTACTAGCTAATGTAATGAGGTTGACACCACTGTTGAAACTTTTTTTGCTTTTTTAAATGGTCTTGCCTGGAATTGAAGTGGGAACCTTCTTGGTTGCAATAAATCAAGTTGTGTACTTCAGTTTAAATAGGCCCTGCGAATATGAACAGAAGTATGAATATGATTTATTCAATGGTTTTTAATATTGCAATAAACAAACACCAGGAGAGTTGAGTGAGTCAATAGATGTGTGAACAAGCTCAAACGAGGCGAAGTAACCTCAACTTTCAAATATCTAGTTATAGAAAAATATTTTTGAATAAATTAATAACACAGTGCTAAATTGGAGTTAGGTAACGTCACGAAATTTCAAGGCCATAGCTTAAAAATTGTCCGTAAAAAAACTAAAAGATAAACATTCAATTTAAGTGAGATTAACGTTAATGCTATAAACACATTCAAGACTACCCACCATCGAAAATAGAATACATGTGTGTATATAAGAATAATTATTTTAGCGGCAACACGACTACCGACTACACGACTACCGTTGTAGCCCGTGGCCAACTTAAGCTAATTTCAAAATTTCTTGGCGACAACAAACAGTTTATTGCAGTCAATACAATAAGATGCATGAAATATATACATCAAAAACGCGAAAAACAATCATATGAACATTTGTTTAATTTTTTTTTTTTTTTTTTGTAGCTGTAGTCGTTAAAATAATTAAGTAGTTGGCTACTTGGCTAATTTTGTAGTCAGCATCTTTGGTAGTCGTGTTATAGTATAAAAACGAAATATCATCGAAGAAAATCATGCGTAATATGTTGCTGTAATAAAATTGATAAAAGAATTGATAAAATTGGTTGCAAATGTGTTCATTGAATTAAATTTAAGAAAGGGTGTCCCCAATAGGGTCATAATTTCAGTGTAACACCCTGTAAGGACCAAACTATTCTTGCGAATTATAAAGTTGAAACCAAAACAAACTAAATTAATTTAATTTTCATCGCCTGTAGCTGCATTGTGTTTTAGTGTTAGATTAGATCAGTTTTTGTTTTTAATAAATTACTAATTCGTTTTAGTTTTTATTTTATTTTTCAATTAATGTTATGATTCAGACAGGTTTGTTATAGTTTAACCCCCATATTCATAAAATTTTAAATCCGTTTAAAATGTGTTTTAATTTACATTTTTCATACAAAATTTTCCTAAAATAGGTCTCAAATACTTTTTATTTTTTATAAATATGGCGGTAGCTATTTTAATACAAAAAAAAAAAATATTTATAAATAAATAAATTAAAGCGCAACAAACTATTTTTTTTCTTAAACTAGAATATTAGCAATCTTAGAAGATAATTTAAAAATAATTAATTAATTATTTTTTCTTTTTCTTTTCGTTTAAATGTAATATTCACTTTGAACTTAAAGCATCTTTCGCTTTTATTGTGCTTATTTATTTATTGTACTCGTACAATGTTTCATTTTCTTATTTCTTATCACTTTAATGTTTTTTATTCTAATTTTACAAAACGTCTATGCACTGAGAAGGACTTGAACTGAAATCAAATCTGTGTCATTATTTATATTCAGTTTATAATCTGTTTTTAATAAAAAAAAAAGAGTAAAACGTTTCAAATTTTGTATCCCCTTGATTTAATTGTTTATGTGATTTGTGGATTTATGACGGGAGTCATTGTTTATTTGTACAATAACTATTATTATCAGTTTTTTGTTATTTAAAAAAAAAATCATAACAAATGACAATACTTTTCACAATATCACTAAGAGTTTTACTTCCGTCTCTAATGGCATTTGGCCAATAATTTTCTATAGAAAAAATTTCTAAAAACGCATTTTTATAAGCATATATGCACATATGTGTGCATGTTAATTTAAAGTGTAAAAATATTTTGTTACAAAAGAAAACGTTAAAAGAATTTAAATTATTTAATTAAAAACAAATTTAAATTAAAAAAGTAAAACGTTTAATAAAAATGTAGAATAATTGGCACTTGAAAAATAGAATTGAGCTTTATACCTGCCGGTACAGTGATTTGATTGCTCGTTTTTACTGTTTCGCGAAAAATTTGTCTCTATTAGACTTAGATATGAATGTCTTTACATAAAGAACACAAGTTAGGAATCGCTTTGCAATAAAGGGTTCTTATAAAGAGTCCGCCAAATAAATATTTTTTTTTGAAAACACATGTCGCAAAACATCGGGTGTAGCTTCGGCTGTGTGGCACGTAGCGCCGTCCTGTTGAAACCAAATGTTGCTAATATCCTACTCTTCAATTTTTGTGAACAAAAATTTGTTCAACATGGCCCGATAACGATAGCCATTGACTGTAACGGCCACTCCTTGCTCATTTTCGAAAAAAAATGTCCCAATTATGCCCCTGGACCAAAATCCGCACCAAACAGTGACTCGTCTTGGGTATATCCGCTTTTCAATGTAGGCGTGCAGGTTTTCTCTACCCCAAATGTGACAATTTTGCTTGTTTACATACCCGCCAAGATCAAAATGAGCTTCATCTGTAAAGATGATTTTTTTTGGCAAAATTGGCATCTTCTTTAAGTCGATCGCAGGCCCATATTCGTTCAGCGGAAGGATAAAACTAATTATCTGTCAAATCAGTCATGTGCTAAGTGTTACCATTCACGAAATATGCACTAGCTGAAAAAAAACGTTTGATGGCGTACCCTATAGATCAAATAGCCACAGAAATTTGGGTAAATTTTAGGAGGAAAAATGAAAGAAACATAATGAAAAGAGTAGTGCGGCTATAGTATGGTAGGTAAGACACCCGCCTAGCAACCAGCAGGTCGTTGATTCAATACCAGGCCAGACCTTCTTAAAAAAAAGGTTTTCGACAGCGGTATCACCTCATAACAATAGCTAGTAACTGGTTATGAGTATTATTGCTATTGAAAACTTATCTAAATACACTTGCCGTTCGGAGCCGGCGTTAAACTGTAGCTCCCTTTCAATGAGTTTAAAAATATAATCGGGTGCAGCTCATTGACTGAGAGAAGTCCTCATGTTCCTTCATGGAATGCTATGGGAATTAGTATATATATTTAATAAAAAGAGTGTCGACTTATTAAGATGGGAGGCGATTAGTTGGTAGGTGGGTTCAGCTCATTAGATCTATTTGGCATTAACGCATGCTCGATGATTGGAGTCTCGGTGTGCTGGGCCACGTATGTACATAGAAAGCAGGGTTGGCAACCCACTGAGAAACTCAATTGAACCCACCCGGGTTTTATCGAGTATTTAGGAAGAAAGATCTCTCGAGTAATTGTTGTTGTTTACAAAGTTGTAAACAGACAGTGTAATTAAGAATAAAAATTGTTATTGGCCGTAAAAAGATTACCAGCAGTGGTATGATAATGATAATAATTGGTCCATATCAATGAGGTTTTCGATCTGGTAAATCTAACACCAACCAAATTTTCACTCTACGCGAAATCCAAGAAAAGACTCAAGAAAAAGAAGTCGACACATTCCATCTGTTCGTCGTTTACAAGAATACTTTGAAGGGACTGATTTTTACAAATGTCTGAGTTTGTTATTCCTGCAAAGCTGATAAGACTTTGCAGAATGACGTTAACTGACACAAGATCATCAGTTAAGATAAGAAAAAAATTTCTCCGAATTATTTAATACTAAATGAGTCTTCAGACAGGCTGGTAAATTATAGTATTCTTTCAATACTATACTTTATTAAAATAGATCTTGCGCGATGCCGCTGTTAATAGAGATGGTATAATATATATCAGGGGACATATGTTATACCCATATGCTCATGATATTGATTGATATCATGTGTCGGACATTGCTGCTGCTTTTGTATATATTAAAAGAGTATCGGTGAAAATGGGTCTGGCAGTGAATGAAGATAAAACCAAGTTGCTGGTTTCAACGAACAGAGATTCTATAAGACTGGGTCAAAGTGTGAACGCTGCTTACTACAACTTTGGGAAAATGGACAATTTAAAATGAATAACATTAGTTTGGAGATAAGTCAGAGAATAATACTTCCTAATAGATGTTATTTCGGTTTTAGCAAGCAGCTTAAGAACAAAGCTTTCTCTCGACAAACGAAGATCACACTGTACAAGGCTCAAGCACATGAAGCTGTTCTTGAAGTCTTTGTCTACGTTTGCGGAACTACGTTTAGGAACTGTATGACCTTTATGCTGACATCATCGTCGCTAGTAGCATCAAATTACAACGTTTGTATTGGCTTGTACACATCGTGCGTATGAATGACGATGTTGTAGCAGAAGAGCAAGACACAAACTCCGATCGAAAGATCAGATTGACGACGGTTTTTTTAAATCTTTGTGTGAAAAATTTGAGGAACAGTGTCTACCATCGAAGCGCTTGGAACTCTATTCTTATTCGGGCTAAAAACTAGAAGCTTGGTATACATATAGCCACTAAAGAAAAAGAATAAAAGGAGTAAGAAGACTCGGTTATACTATACCCCACATTAAAATAAAGTTTTTAATCCACCAAATAGTAGCTGTGTTTGCTAATTTAGCAAAAAGTCTCCTGTTTACATACGGATTCAAAATAGTTAAAGAAAACAAAAATTTGACGCTAGAATTTCCGCATGCAAAATGTCTATAGCACTGAACACTGAAATACAATTTGTCAGCAATATTTATAGAGTAACTATCGACCTATGCTACAATTATAATTTATCGCACTACGACATTCAAAATAAGCTGAAAACATCTCTAAAGAGGTTTTAAATTCAGATCTAAAAATAAATATGAGGAAGCGAAGGTTCTGATAAACCATACCAGTAACAAACAAAAAATTCAAAAATTTGAACACCTGGTCAGCATGCTAACTAAAGACGGTGGAATAAAAGTGAATGTAGAAAATAGTCGAAAGCACGCATATCATTTGCTACTCTTGATCGAATATTAAAAGAGAGAAGTATTACCCTGAATTCTAAACTCGACATATTTAACTAATATGTAAAGTAAAGTGGATGCGAGAATAATAACAACGGGAGTTGAAATTTGTATGTGCGTCACACACTTGGTACATGATCGTCCCGCACTATGTTCAATAATCGTTTAATGCGCAAGACTAAGAATACGTTATAAAGAGAGACTCTTAAACGCAAAATATATGTGGATAAGTTACAAGGGAAGCAAGCCAACAATTGATATCGCCCCTGCAGTTTTAAAATCGAACCACGCAATTTGGACATGAAGAAAGTTTAGCTCATTACGTTAAGAATATTTGTGAATTAACTATGTTCTCAAATATAAATTTACGAATATGTACCCGCTTGTGTATTTGAGTGACATTTTCACTATGATATTTTCATCGTTGTTTGAATCTTCGTCACAACATCAATATCAAGTTGAAGTTCTGAAATTATCAGAAATGAAGAATTTCATTGATAAATACCCTCGTGACAATGACACAAAACAAGGGCTTTATACATGACAAATATCTTGTAAGCTCACTATACTAAAGAAAACTGAAATTTTGCGACATTGTTTGTTATGAGTCGACTACATGCTGAACCATGCAAGATTTTGTCTGCTACATCTCCACGAAAGCACTTAAGATTCTTGATGATATTGTCTGTTGTCTGTGTCTAATAAATAGATGACAAAATTAATTTCTGTTATATATGGAAATTTGGTTAATTATTTTTAAAAATCATGCAGTACACCAAATGAAAATTCATCATCAATGAATATGTGGCGATGATTCACTAAAATTTGGTAAAATTTCTTGTAAAGCTTTCACCATAAGTTAATCTGTAAATAAAGAGTACTTGACAGATGAGAGGTAAAAAGAACGCCTTAAACGCCGCACTTTCTTAATTTGGAAACTCATGCCTACCAACCATCAATAACGTTGTGTCTTTGCTAATTGGACCACAAATATTAATCAAATATAACGAAAAATCATCTTAAGTTATGAGGTCTATTTTTAATCTTATTGTTTTCGAAAATTTTGCTGAAGCAACTGTGGCGGTGATTGATTTGCGCTATCCAATGATGATTGGATGATTTAAAATTTTAAATGGTCGGATGTGGAAGATATTGATACGTGCCACACAATACTATCGCTTGAAAAATTTCCTAACCGTGTAATTTCTCTAAGAGCTGATATGTTATAATATAACACCTTAAGATATTTTCCTATGCAGGCACATGAAAGATAAGTTGTATACCAAGACCCGACAATCGATTTAAGATCATAAAAATGGAAATCATTAAATATTACCTAAGTATGTAATGTCATTGCGGAATTTCGGTGGTTTTTATTATTCAATAAACGCATATGTATATTATATGCTGTGCAACCCACTCTATCTGCGAAATAATGCTATGACTCGAAAGCAAGAGCTAAGCTAAAGAAGTGGCTAGCATTACTGGATTTAGCGTACTCAAATCCGGTTTACCCGCGGGGTGCCACGCTTGTCGAAAAAATTTGTGAAATTCGGGCACAGCGTCATTAAATGATATCGTACTTAATTTGTTGTGTTATGCTTAAATAAAAATTACACCTGAAATAAATTACCCGGTATGTGCTGTAAGCCGGAATCAAGAGAAATTGTAATCGAATGATATATCCACTCGCTGCAATTTTCAAATTAGACACAATTTTGATATATTTTCTTATTAAGTCACTTAATTATCTCTCAAAATAACTTCATTGATTATTAAAAGCTTAAAATCATTGGCGCAATTAAGTTTCGTTTTTGAAATCTTTTGAAATTTCTTATTGAAAAGCCTTTATAATACTCGTAGAAGATAAATTACTACACATTTTTCACTGATTTTGCTAAAATGATAAATTAATACTCAAATTTTTTTTAAAAAAATTTTGCGTAGATTGGACTAAGCCAGTTGGCTTAACAAGGAGTCTACTAACTTAACGTTCGATTTTAAAATAGAGGTTTGTAGGAGACTTTAATGTTTTCCAGAGCTTAAGATTTTAAAATAATTACACAAATGCCTGCCAAGAGATTCTAGGATCTGTTTTTGGAATTTTTGAAACAACTTCAAAATCACGAGCTAGGGTTCAGATTTGGGAAAGGGAAAAGCAACCTTTTGATATACAGTCAGAGTCAAAAATTAGTATACAGCCGCCCTGTTTACAATTTGGTTTTAAATGCGATAAATTTAAACATTTTATGTTTATTTAAAACAGTGTTTAATGCTTTACAAAATCTATAAAAAAACAACAACTAAAGTTACACCACAAAAGCGAAACAAATTATATTTTGTCACTCTATTTTTAAAAACACCTTCAAAATATGGAAGAATACGGAAGTAAAAAAACCGGTTTTTTGTAAGTCAGCTAAATATTAACCAATTTCAAGATTCTTCGTAGATTTGGAAAGAAGAGAAACAGACTTAAATGGTGTATACTTTGCTTAAGTAAACTTAAGGAATTTATGTATGTATATTAACCAAGCAAATTTTCCAAGTTTAGTGACGCTTCCACAAGTTATGCATATAGGAACCGTACTATTTTGGAGTTTTCATGTTTACTTATGAATAAAATGATACTACAGTTTTACACAATCGGTTGGAAATTCACGGAGTTAAGCCGCTATTTGAAAAATCACCTCATGAGTCTGTATACTATATTTTAACTCTGACTGTATTTGTTGTTTAAATATCCTTAAGGAATTAAGGTGCATATCTCAAGCAAACACATTTTTCATTCAACTTTTTTTGCATTTTCAAGTTTGCGTTTTTGCGCACTATTTTACATAGAAAGCGTACTATTTATGAATTAATTAAATTCTTTTAATTAAGTTATGAATAAAATAAAACTTTCGGTTTAAAATCCTCATGAATATTTATGTGAATCTTTCAAAAACCGAAAAGAGATTTAAAATCGCGTAATATTTAGCTAAGTTATTAGCTTATAAGTGGATGAAGGTCAGGTAAACCGGTTTTTAAAGCTATTTTGAAAATTCCTAAAACAAGCCCTTCTGTACTCGATAGCGCTTGCCAGGTATTTAAGAAACATTTTAGCCAAATAAGTTATGTTTGGTTTTAAATGAAAACTGAAAGCAATTTCATCTGAGTCAGAATTTTTGATAATTTTTTGAAGAAATTATATCACCAACTTTCATAATTAATTTTTAAATTCTCATGAAAATTTTGAAGTAAAAAAATTAGTTTTGTTTTGCTTTTTAAAAACTTTGGAAATTTTTTCAAAGAGAAAAAAAATCACTTTAACACTTTCCCGACTACATACGAGTACATATATACTTACAATTTCTTTTCCACATACGAAACTGATGATAGAGAAAACAGGAACAGAAACAAAAAATCATTGAGATCAGTATCAGTGTCAGTACTACACCAATCCATACTTCATTCATGAATTTATCATAGTCCAATTGCTTTTGTAACTCATTCATGGCCGTGTTATAGCTATGGGAATCCATTACCAAACGATGTGGTGCAAATTCTAAATTCATATCCATATTGGTATTTAAAGAAGCCGATGATGCTGACGATATGGCAGGTACTGAGGGCAATGAGTTATCCAAAGGACTTGCTTTATGCAACGATTGCAATTGTATGGAATGTATAAATGTTGCTCCTAATTTCTTTAAAAATTCACTGGTCGTTGTTTGATGTGTGGTGGTTGAGGTGGCGTCGTCTAGAGATGATATGCTTGGGTTGGAGGCCAAGGCAATGGTGGTAGTATCGGCTAAATTCGGTGTATGACTATTTTCTAAAATATGTTGCGCGTATTGTGGTAGTTCGTAATTTAATGAGCGCGTTAAGATTTCCATTATAGATTTTATATGACAATTATTTCTTTTTCTATAAGATGTAATAAATGATTGTATGCTTAGGCTTTTATTCTTTTTTAAATAAATCTGTGATTTATTTGCTTAATACAGACTTTCTTTGTTTTTTTTCTTTCTTTCTATACAAATAGCTTTTCACGTTTGTTCTTTTTTTATCATAAAAAATAAATATTTTTCTTTTCTTAATATCTTTTAAACAATTTCTTTATTTTCTTTTATTTTATCACACTTTCGCCGACGCCATACGTTCGTAGACTACAACTTCTTTAAACAAACTAAACGTTTGCCGCAGATACTTTAACTAAAAGATTGTTTTCAAAATGCTATTCACTAGATATTTTGTGCTCAGCTAAAATGAGCTTAACTCAAGATCTCTCTCCCTCTCTCTCTCTCTCTCTTTACACTCGTTAAATTGTAATAGATTAACGTAAAAAATATCAAATGTATCTTTGCAGTTCAAAAGATCTTTATTTCTTAAAAAAAAATATTTCTTGTCTACCTGCTTTATAGTATTTTATTAGTTCTTGTCTACGGAGTAAAAATTTTCTGCTGATCATTTGATGCCTGGTTACGCTCGGGTAAACACTTCTTTTGAAATTTCTTTCTTTCTCTCCCTTATTTATTGAAGCGGTCTCTCTGTCTAAGCCTGGGAATTTGTTAGAGCATAAGAATTTTTATTTTTTTTTTTTTTGAAAAATAATCATAATGCTCACGCATGATGAGCCTTTAATTGGCATTACAAGCCTACACAATAAAATAGATTTTTGATAAGGGTTGTTCTAGAGAAAAGTACCCAAAAATATAATTGTTATTAAAAACAAATATCGTATATAGTATAATAGTACCATGTAAAATTTTTAAAATTGTGTTCTCTTTTCAAAGTAAATTTTTTATTTAAAAGGAAATTCAATAACTTCTTCTGAAAAAACCCCTTTAATAACTTAAAAGTACTAAATAGAGTACCAATTAAGTTTAGGTATATTTAAAAATGTACTTAAGTGACTATTTTCATTATTAATAAATTATATAAAAAGTCCAGGGCCTAACAAAGAAGACACTTTTTTGTTGTTCGAAATTAACTGTATTTCTCAATCAAGGGCAGTGCAATCATTCCAGCTCCGCTCTAATATTTCAATACCACTTAGGCCTCAGCAATAACCTCCACTCGTACAAAATTTCATACCGGCGAGCATTTGTTTTGAGGTCTGGAAGCCAAATCGTGCGAATACGGTGTTTGTAGGAGCCATTCAAAGTTAAAGTGTTGCCAGAATCCCACAATCATCAATACGTTCTTGTTTTTGTTCAACCGTGAGCATCCACTTTGAACAGAGCATTCTCATAGTCAAATGCTCATGCAATATAAAGCCAACACGTTCTTTTGATATCTTTACGATGTCAGCTGACTCACGCAACTTCATTTTTCGATCATTCAAAACGATTTTGTGGATTTTAGACGTCCACTGCGTTCTGCACCATCGCTGTCACTACGATTACGTTTGATATCAGCAAACGTGGTTTCAACGACCACGGTTAAAGTAAGCAAATCGACGTTTTATTGTTGTTTCTGTATTTTTTCCCATCACACGAAATTGTTTTTGATTCATTGTTCCTAAAATAACAAAAGCAACATTACTTTTAGCACAATAACTCGCAGACTAATTAAGAGAACCGCAAGGCTCTGTTGTTTTTTCTACTCTTTTTCTAATATTTCTTAACGACTTTCTTCTCACTTCTAATCCTATCTACTCTTTTGCGGATGACAGCAACATTTGTCACTCATATCCTTTTGATCGTAGACCGAGCCTTTTGGAGATTGGGGCGAGAAGGATGAATATGAGTGACACAGTCATAAGTGACCTGGCGAAATTCTCCGATTAGACAGAACAATGAAACGCACGCCACATTGCGAAGGTGCTCTAACGAATCGATAGAATTGGCTACCCTACCGTCATTAATGAGCATCTTCGCCCTCTCTTGTACGCGGAGGAGAAGATCCAAAATAGACTTTGAAGCATCTGCCCATACATGAGAGTTGTATTCCTCAATATCTATATTACCCGTTGACACTGATGACATCACACCACCACGACTGTGTGTCAAAAAGCACCATGCATTAAAATCGACACTGTTTGCACGACCCCATTCGGTGATTTTCACCAAGTCATTTGTGAGTGTGTCATTCATATTTCGCCTCTTCGCCCTAATCTCTAAGAGGCTTGGCTTACGATCAATGGAATATGAATGACAAATGTTTGCTGTCATCTTGCAGGAGATTGTAATCAAATTTAGGGCAAATTTTTAATACAAACTGTCTAAAGTTCCGCTAAGAACATATCCTTCGTTACCATAAAAGTGAATGATTAACCCACGGATTTTATATGAGTCAAGATCAAATATATACCGATAATAAAAAAAGCTATTGTGTCAGAGTACAATCACTTTTCATATGTTATTATCTTAATGTGTACTGGTGAAAAGATAAGCGATAGGTAAAGAAAATATACGTCGAGTGATCATGTTTTTTGTATACTATGGAACCATATACGTACACAACATCGAGAAAAAACTTATTGTGTGACTTTAATTGGTCATTATATACTAAAGTGATAGTTGTGGGGTACAAAATTACTAAAAAGATACCATATTTTGTCCTTATTTTTTACCCCTAACGTAACATGTGCTCATCTTTGTTGTTCAAGGATATATATTTTTTTATTTTACACACATCTTAGCACACATGTTGCATGTTCTCCCTCTCTCTCTCTCTCTCTCATATTTTGTGTTTGTCGGAGTATGGAGAAAAAAGGATATGGAACATAAGTTTTTCTTTTGAATACATATTCCCAATTCAATTTTAAATTTTCTGCCTCTTAGTCTTTTAAGAAAACGTTCCCTTACATAAAACTGATACCCTGTTTTTCTTTAGGGGTTTGAATTTCTTAATTCTGCCAGATCTTATTACAAATGAGTTTGAACATGTTTTTTGGTATGAAAGGTTTGAGACAATGGTATTTTCTATTATTATTTTCGGACAATAGAGATTAATTGAGTTTGGAAATTTAAAAAAATTTTTTCATGTTATTCATTGGGGAGGTTGCTTTTATTTTAAAACTTTGATAAAATTAAAAAACACGTAAAAGAAATATTTGCATTTTATGAAATAAATCTTCTTTCTTTCCTTAAAAAAAACATATTTATTTGCTTTGAAAACAATAGAAAAGTAATGAAGAAATCAATTAGAATTTGACAAAACAAAAATTGCGCAAATTTTACTTTGAGACAATGGGCAATTTTTTATATACGGATAAGTATTTCTCATAAACTTGGTTTCCGATCTACATAACAATGTGGTTTTTGGGAAAATTATATATGTACGGCAAGAGTAACTTTGAGTAAGGAATGGAAATTGTAAATAGTGCACTGCTTAGCCAAGGTCTTGGCAATGGACTGCTGCAAGACATGAGATTAATTGCTTACTAAATAGGTTCATGGTATTGTGTGGCGTGTGGCATGTGACACCGTCTTGTTGAAACAAGTTGATAATAATCTCACTGTACCTTGCAATATTGTATGCAACATTGTGATTTTCATCGTGTTTGAAGAAGTGCGGCCGGCCTACAAACCGCATCAAATAGCGCATCTTGAACTTCGACTTGGAAATTTTATATTCTTGCGATACGCAGTCCAAATATTGATAATAAAATTGATGAGAGAAAGAGAGCCTTGCTTTAAAATTAATTGCTTAGACTAAAATGGCAACTGATAGCAAGAGTGAGTTTTATATGTACATATGTCTATACTGAGATATATGAAATCTTTCACAATCTTGAAGTTGTAATTATTAACATTCACAAGGTGACCGACCCAGTAGTGTGGATTCCTTGTTTGTTAAAACCAACAATTTGACTATATTCTCGTTTACTGCCTGATTCACTTTCCTCGATTTCTTTTCAATATTTGTAAAGGCAATAGTTACAACTCACAATGACTTTCCATAAAGCATCTATTGCTTTGTTTCAGTTTCTTTAATCAATTTGATATTTCAAGCTAAGTAGTAGTAGTAATCCGCTGTAGCTTCTTCCATATGATTTTTTTATATTTTATTTTTTGTAGTGGTGAAGATCCTTGCTAATTGGTGGTGATCTTTACTTTAGCATTGTAATTTTTTCCCAGTAGGTGGCGTGTTTTTCCTGATCATTCATCTGATGTTTGACATCATTGCCAGAGGTATGCGAGAAAGGTCAGGGAGGCTTTTTTCTTAATTTTTTTTAGATGGAGTTGTCTGGAGGGAAGTTGAAGCCTTTTTTTATTATTAAATGTTCGAAACCACAATTAAATTTTTTCTTCGTCATGTCCTCTGCTGGGGTTCGAACCACCGTCGTTTGTGTTGTTATGCTTGGGCTCTAACCACTACACCACACCACACCTCATAATGTACGGCCATAATATCAATCTCATCGGCATACGCGAGTAACTTGTTCCTCTTGCTTTGAATTGTGTCAGTTGTGTTAATTGCTGCATCGCGTATGATCTTATTTATTTAGGCTCTTTTCTCCACCACTCCTCTAGGGAACACATTTCACACAGCATCCATTGCTTTCTTTCAGTTCCATAAATCAAGTTGATTTTTTAAGCTAAATAGATGATTTATCCACTGTAGACCCCTTTTTATGATTGTATAGTGGTGAATATCCCTGCTAATTGGTTGTCATTTTTTCCCAGTATGTGGCGTTTTTTTTCTGATCATTCGTCTGATGTTTGCCATTATCGCCAGCGGTAAGCTGGAAGGTCAGCGGGGCTTTTTCAGATGAGTTTGTCTGGATGAAGGTTGAAGTATCTTTATTAAACACTCGAAATCGTAATTAATTTTTTTGCATCATGTCCTCTGCGCTTACTCGACTATCGAAGGCAGCTCTGTTCTCGCGTAGTGTGAATAACAGGATGGCGGTGAATTCACCAGGCCTAAAGCCACACTGATATGGTCAAATTATTTAGTTCAACTTTAGTTATTAATCTTTCACACAAAACACTCGATAAAATTTTGTATTCTAAATACCGAATTGTGATGGCATATGGTGTAATGATTAGAGCACAGGCATACAACACAAGCGGCTTAGGTTCGAATCACAACACAGGAAACATGACAAAAAAAATGTATGACGGTTTCGAGTGCTTAATAAAGAAACTTTAACTTCCCTCCATACCAATCCATGTAAAGAAGCCCCGCTGACCCTCCAGTTTACCTCTGGCGATGATGACAAACATCAGATGAATGATCTGGATAAAACGCAATCTACTGGGAAAGATCAATGCTAAGTAAGTATCACAACCAACACCGCTTAGCAAAGATCTTTACCACCACTACAAACAATCATAAGGAGGCGAGCTAAGAGCAGGTTAATCATTTACTCAGCTTAAAAATCAACTTGATTACTGAAACTGAAATAAAGTAATGGATGCTTTGTGGAAAAGCAATATGGTGAACACGGTTTTGCATGGGACATAGGACACAGAGATACCAATGTTTACGCTTGCTTTCCTACAACTAAATTTTGCTAATAAGTTGATACATGCCTCTTACCAACTCGTCGCCTCCAGTCTTTAACAGCTCAGTCGGCAATCTTTAATATCAGCAATCTCGTTAGATGCTATAGAGATGGAACGGTTATTATGCGATTTTTTTGGTTTTATCAAATACGGTTTTTTTAAATGTTCATTTTTCGAGTACCGAATAAATTAGTTATTTTAAAACGAATAGTCGGTTAATTTAAATATGTTTAATTTTTAGACGTTTTTACACTTTCATTGCAAATATGCTCATCGTTTAATTACTTTTCTAAATTGAATATATAACGTCTTATTTTTATATATATGACAACCTTGAACGTTTCAGGAAGAGCGAGAAAACCATGGCAGATCGATAAAGATATGCACACTTGAGCAACAATAACTTTTTTTCATTTTCTCTAAATAAATATTAACTTTTTATATATGGAGAATGATTATCAACTGGTCTCATTGAAAAAGACCTACAAATGTCTGCTCCGAGCGGCAAATGTATATATTAGTTAGTGCAAATACTCATAATCAGTCGCTAGCAACGATGTTGAAAATTGTTAGGCTTGGGATTGAACCCAGGACTTCTTGGTTGATAGGGGGTATCTTATCGTACATACTACAGTTGCACACAGTATTAAATAGGTGGTGCATGCTTCTACAGATGTCTACTGAAGTGTGAAAAAATTTGGAAATCGGTGGAAAGAAAATCGATGTTCTTAAATACTAAGCTAAAAAGGCTCTTCGACACCAGGAATTAAATATCGGTTGCGCCATTTAAATGTTCAAATTTAAAAATGCAATAAAACAAAAACGCTTTGCTATTTTGCCAAATTAATTTTTTTGTTGTAAAGTACAATTCTTCCGGTTAGAAATGAAATATTATTTCATTCATATGGCTGCCGCGGCTGGCGTCACAGTACCCCATTTGATAGACCAATTTTATTTTTGGTATCTCAGCAATGGCATCACGAATGTTGGCTTTCAAATGCTCATTTGTCTCTGGTTTGTCGGCATAACACTTGTCTTTAACGGCGTCCCACAGAAAATAGTCCAACAGTGTCAAATCGCAGCTTCTTGGCGGCGAACTGACTTCATCAAATGTTAGACGCAATAAATCGATTGTGGCGGTTAACCAGCTATTTGTTTAACTTTTAACCGAGAACCGGTTTTTTAAATTGTAATGTTTCGAATTATTCGAAAACTGCATTTTTGAAAAAAGTCGAACAATCGATCTCCCCATTAGATACCGACAAATTGGAAAACTATTTTTGAACTCTTTCATTTTTAAAAGTTTTATCTCCTCAATCCTTAAAAAAATCCAGTTAATTTTAGAACTAGCAAAACACCCAGGTGTCCAAATTTTTTGTATATGATGACATGAGCATAATTTTCGTTTTGATAAGAGAAACTTATCTTTTTTAAATGTTCACTGTGCTGTAGGGTTGCATATGACCAATTGAAATTAATAATGTTGCATTATTTTCATGCACCCGGTTGATCTAATTTCAAGATACCATACTAGTGTTTAAACGTAAAATCAATAATAAAAACAGGTAATCAATTTTAGCATGCACATCAACCGACAGTCGACACCAGTTTGGCTATTCTTGAAAAACTTCATGATCCTAATCTTCAAAGTTTATGAGTAACACTTCAAAAACAATAACAACAACGCTATAGATTAAGGTAAACAACAACATGACATTAGTCAGGTAATCGATCAAAATCAATAATGATTTAAAAAAACACAAACCAAACACTGTACATTAAAACGTTCACCAAATTCATATGTAAAAAAAAGAAGGAAAAAAACGAGAAAACGTCATAAAACACATTTGAAATGCTCACAATGACGTTTTAAACATTTCATTTCACCTGTTGTTTAAAGCAACTTGCAGCTCGCATTTCCAAATGCAACAATGTCTGAGTCCATAATACAAGTACATATAACAAGAAACGACAAACATACGGACTAATATTGAGACGTCAGTCATAAAGATAAATAATAAAAGAATGAAACGACGGAATAAATACCACGAAACCGCTAAAAATAAACATTAAAAATAAATATGAAATAAATTCATTTCGAAATTGAAAGAGAGTGAAATACAAATATTTACGCTTTTACTGACTGTGTAAACCACCACCACCATCACCTTAAGAGGAGCAATATCAGCAATACAAACAACAGCAACAGCTACAACATACTATTGACATTACGATTGAATGCATTCAACTCATCACTCTGACTGACTGGATATCTTATGTTGGACTAACTGACTAAACGGTCATTGACTGTACTGAGGTGAGCGTCTTTAAATCGTAACGAAAACTATAATGATATCGAAGAAGCAACTAATGATGATTAGAATAGTTTTGTTTTTTATTGTTGTCAGTGTTTTAAGTCATGGTTTAATAAGTCAGTGGGAAACAATTGAGGTCACATTTAACAGTGGTTTGAAAGGAAATATAGGGCATTGGGATTGAATTAAAAATGAAAATAATTATCAAAGTATTCATTTGTTGTTCTAGAAGAGAAAAGATAAATTAACGGTAGCCCATTATGGATGTTAAACGATTATGAAGCCAAATAGCATTCCTAAATAATTCGATTAGGCTACACCGCAAAGGTTCTATATTGCGACCTCCTATAACCTCGCAGTCTCCTGCAGAAATCAACAGTTCATAATCCTGCAAGCTTAGGTATCCATTTGATCATAAGGTGTCAAATAATGCCATTAATAGCTGATCTAGAGTGGATGTTTTGTAAACTTCCGAAATCCCAGTTATTAACCGTACCGTGACGATGGGATAAATGCCACCACGTTAAGTATCTTTTAACGGTCGCCTCCAGAGGTTGTATTTATGCCTGTGGGTATGATATTCTGTTCTTTTCCTTTTTTCATATAAACAGAATAGAGGAAATTTTTGCTATTAATAAACCAGAGCAGTTTCCCATGAACCTGTTGGAAACCATTTTTTTTCTCCGTCACTCCTCTAGGAGTGGCTTTCCACAAAGTATCTATTGCTTTGTTTCAGCTTCTTTAATCAATTTGATATCTCAAGCTAAGAAGATGATTAATCCGCTGTAGCTTCCTCCATATGATTTTTTGTGTGTGTAATGGTGAAGATCCTTGCTAATTGGTAGTGATATTTACTTTAGCATTATAATTTTTTCCCAGTAGGTGGCGTGTTTTTCCTGATCATTCGTCTTATGTTTGTCATTATCGACAGAGGTATGCGAGAAGGGTCAGTGGGTCTTTGTTCTTAAATTTTTTTTTTTTTAATGGAGTTGTCTAGAGAAGTTGAAGCCTTTTTTATATATTAAACATTCAAAACCACAATTAAGTTGTCCTCTGCTGGGGCTCGAACCTGGGTCGTTTGTGTTGTTATGTGTGCGCTCTAACAACTACACCACGCCACCCATATCTGCCAGTAATTTTATTAAGATTTGGAAATACAGTTACTTGAGCTCATCACAGTTTACTAGAAATAAATAACTCACAAGCTACTCACGGACTATATTTTAAGTATTGTATTGTAAGTACTGGATGGCAGCTCGGCGTTTGAAGACATTGGTCCTGAATCTACTGAGGTACAAATACCAGCCGACAAGGAGAATGTGCTGTTGGAGGGCACGCAGCCTACAACATCGGCTATAAGCAGAGCCTGGTAGACAAAAAAGGCGGACAGACCCAAAGTTTGTGTTCGAAGAATGGGCCCGGGATGAGCTTAAAAACATAAATATCTCTAGAAGGAGGGAAGGTTCTGATTGGTCAACCCTGAAAGACCGAACTCGCCCAATAGATCAGCAGTTACAGCGTCCGTCAGCTGTCATATCAAATGCCAATGCATCAGGTGTTCTATTAGCCCAAGATAACCGCCGTACGCTTACGGATATGTTCCAAGTTATCAGCCTGATTGCTGCACCTTCCGATTTTCCGGCAACTGTCTGGAGCAATGCCAAAGAGCACCAGATTCAAACTGCAGTCCTATATAGAGCGACAAAACCCACTAGGTACCGAAATAAAAAAATTTCAAATAGTACGCCGCATTGCGTTACCATGTTTCCATTATCGTACCTCAGTCCTTACAGCTCTTGTACAGTTTTTGTAAGCCATCCAGTCACCCTAACTCTAGAACCTTAACCTTTTTTATAAGTAAACACTAATCATAAGTCGAAACCGTTAAGGTTTATATATCAGGTGTTTCTTCGAGATTTGAAAATTTTGTTCCCTGATAAAGCTCATTTTTGGTTAAATTGGTACGTAAATAATTGTAATTGTATAAGAATTGTCGCTTTGGGAGTGAGGGTAATCTACAACCGTTTGTTAAAGTACCATTACTTCCACAGAAAATTATTGTTTAATGGGCTGGCGATATCATTGGTCCATATGTCTTCAAAAGCGATGGTGAACGATGATAAGAAGTTTGCTCGTACCTCAATTAGCAGGCGTTAACCTTGCTGACATATGGCTCCAACAGGAAAAACCAGAGACAATTGAACACCTGGATCTCAACATTCGAAGAGTTATTTGTATGCGCAAGCTATCGCGACCACATGACCGAAATATTTTCTTTTATCCAATACTCCTCTCTAGAAAGCATACCCGTTTTTCTACAAAGCAGCCATTACTTTGTTTCAGTTTCAGTAATCAAGCTGATTATCAAACTAAGTAGATGATTTCTGTGGCTCGCCTCCAAATGATTTTTATGTGGTGGTGAAGATCATTGCTAAGTAGTGGTGATCCATTGCAAGTTTTTCTCAGTAGGTGGCGTTTGTGTCCTGATCATCCGTCTGATATTTGTCGTCATCGCCAGAGGTAAATTGTGTGGACTTGTCTAGAAGGAAGTTTAAGACTATTTACTAAACACTCGAAACCGCAAAAAAATGTTTTCTTTGTTAGGCCCGGAACTTTTCTGACCAGTTTTAATTCTTATCCTGTTTTTCAACCATCCAAGTGTGACCAGATCTATAAACATTAAACATAAGCAAACCACTGTACTCTGTCTTAAAACACTTGTCGTTTCACTTTATTACAATATCTTCATATGTGTAACATATGAATATATCGGGTGGACTATCTATCGGTTTAAATTTTGAACCAGCGGTTATTTCGAAATCTGGCAATACTTATGTCATTCTATTCTGTCGCAAAATTCAGTATATCGTCTCCACTGAACTAAATCAATCGATTTACGCTTGAGCAACGTTGGGATTTATTTTCAAAACAAAGACAATTGGTTGAAAATTGTACGAAAATGTCGTACAAAATTTGGTCGCAGAGAAGGACCACCAGTACCCGTAAGATTATTACTAAAGTTCGCGAGACTGGTTTCATTGTTGATGCATTAAAACGTTAGCGAAAATATCGAAGTTGCGGCTGAGAGTGTGCGTGAAAAACATCAACTAGTCATCGTTCTCAAGAATTGAACATTTCACGCACCAGTTTACGTTGAAGTTTGCGAAAAGATCTTGGTATGACGCCTAACACAGTAGGTGAGATGCAATTGCTTCAGGAGTTGAAGCCGCGTGACCATCCGCTTCGTTTTCTTTTCGCTAGATGGACTAACGAGAAACTACACGATGATGTCGATTCAAGAAAATCATCTTTCCGATGATGTTTATTTTGGTGGGTACGTTAATAAGCAAAGCTATCATGTATGGGGCTCAGAAAACCCAAACTTAATCTTACAGAAGCGAATGCACCCATTACGAGTGACTGTTTGGTGCAGCTTGTGGAACGGAAGCATCATTGGGCCATATTTTATATTTCGCAACCATTACGGTCAATTAAGACACCTATCGCACCATGTTAACTGATTTATTGCAAAAGTTCGCGAAACTGGTTTCACTGTTGATGCGTTAAGACGTAAGCGTGATTGCACAGTGCGTATACCTGTAAATATCGAAATTGTAGCTGAAAGTGTGCGTGAGAAACATCAACTCGTCATCGTTCTCAAGAACTGAACATTTCACGCACCAGTTTACATCGAAGTTTGCGAAAAGATCTTGGTATAACATCTAACAAAGTTCAATTGCTTTAGGAGTTGAAGCCACATGACCATTCGCTTCGTTTTAGCAATGAGAAGCTTATTTTCAGCTTATTGTAGGTGTGCCCGTTCTTCATGGTATTGGTGTGAACGTTGTTTGGTTTCAACAGGATGGTGCAACTTGCTACACGTCTTATGCAACAATCGATTTATTGCGTCAGACATTTAATGGCCCTTTAATTAGCCGAAATGGTGGCCGCTAATAAGGTACGATTTTTCACCTTTCGACTAATTTCTGTGAGGAGCCGTTAAAGACAAGTGTTATGCCGACAAACCAGAGAAAATTGAGCATTTGAAGGCCAACAATCGTGATAACATTGCCGAGATATGATCTCGAAAATTGGTCCGATCGGATGGAGTACTATGAGTCTAGCCGCGGCAGCCATGAAAAAATTTTTGAAAAATTTTGAGCCATTTTTGTTTTATTGCATTTATAAATTTAAACTTTTAAATGGCCCACCCCATATATACTTGTATTTATTTAAATATATTTTTAATAAAAAAAATTACTCATAAACCGCGAACAAGTAAAAAATCATTATTTAATATTTTCATTATTCATTCCTTTAAGAATATTTTTAATGTTTGTTTTCATAACGACGCTTGGTTAAGGGTTGTTGTCCCCATTAAGATATTTAAGTCTTAATATTGTAGGCATTTATGTTATTTTGAGCTGAAAGTGTATGTCTAGAAATTCTTTGAATAGTTGCGATGTGTAATGTTAAAAAAGAACCCTTAAAAGAAGATACGAATTTATAAAAATAGAAAAAAAAATTATAAAAATTCCCATCATAATAAAACCGCACTATGAAGACAGAATGAGGGGGTAAAAGAAAAACTAAAAATTATGACAAATGTTTTACGTCACTGTAAATGACGGTTGTAATAATTACCTGTCATTTTAATGAAGAAAATTTTCTTTGCATTTTTCTTTGGATTTCCTTTTCTTTTTATTTTTTTATTTTCTTTTTTGTTTTTATAATTATATACTGCCTCTGCAGAGTTCTACCTATGCCTGAGAATTTTATGGCAATTGTTGTGGAACCCCGTTGATGGGTTCACAAACAGTCAATAGTCAGTCAGTCGACCATCATCAGTGTGAAAGTCAATCAAGCCTGACTTTTTTCAGCTGACTTACTGTGCTGAGCTCAGTGGGTTCAAAGTTTCCCTAGTTTTTGTTTTAATGTTTTCATATTATTTGTTCATGTTTTCTTAACTGTTCTCACATGATGTCTTTATACGGCTGTCGAAATTTTTATAACCTTTGAGTTCCTTCTTTTTTATTGCATCCTAGAGTTTTATTGTTTAACTATTTTTTTCAAGTAACAAGTGTTTTAGTTTTTAATTTCAAGGTTGTTTAAAATTCGTTTGCTTCTTTTGTTTGGCATATTGTATTTTGGCTTCCTTTAGGGAAACAGCTTGTGTCCATATGATTTCAAGCATTTGCTTGGGTGTTTTCATTAACATTTAAAAGAATAGGTTTATGTAAAGGGTCCGCCATCCAATGTTTTTTTTTTCAACTTGTGCTTATTTCGTGAATGATAACACTTAGCTCATGTCTGATTTGACAGATAATTAGTTTGATCCTTCCGCTGAACGAATACGGTTGTGTATACGCTTCAACAACGCTGGGAAATATTGCGACATTACTTTGAAAATCATGGTAATGTTGCAGAATCAAAAATCATCTTTTGAGATGAAGCTCATTTTGATCTTGGCGGGTATGTAAACAAGCAAAATTGTCGCATTTGGGGCACAGAAAACGCCGATACACCCAAGACGAGTCACTGTTTGGTACGGATTTTGGTCCAGAGGCATAATTGGGCCATTTTTCTTCAAAAATGAGCAAGGATTGGCCGTTACAGTCAATGGCGATCGTTATCGGGCCATGTTGAACGAATTTTTGTTCACAAAAATTGACGAGGAGGATATTAGCAACGTTTGGTTTCAACAGGACGGCGCTACGTGTCACACAGCCGAAGCTACACTCGATGTTTTGCGCCCTGTTTTTGAGGATCGCATTATCAGCCGCAGAGCTGATGTCATTTGGCCACCTCGGAGCTGCGATTTGACACCGTTGGAATATTATTTTTGGGTTGCCGTCAAAGATAAGTGTTACGCCAACAAGCCAGAGACAATTGACGCTTTAAAGGACAATATTCGTGAAGCCATTGGTGAAATACAGCAGAACACAATCGATAATGTGCTTAAAAATTGGACCGATCGTGTAGGCTACTGCATGGCCAGCCGAGGCAGCCATTTGAATAAAATTATTTTCCATTATTAACCGGAAGGTTTGTAATAAAAAAATAAAAAAGAAATTTGAGAAAATATTCTGTAGTTTTTTTTTAATAGCATTTTCAAAAAAAAAAAAAAATATTTGGCGGACCCTTTATTTAATATTTGTTGACAAATTACTTACACTTTAAATTTGATTTTTTGTTTCTACTTTATATTCATGAGTAGGTGAGATGCAAAACTCGTTCGTTATTCATTAACAGAATTTTGGAAAAAACAAAATTAGTGGACCAAATTAGTGAAATACTTTAAGTTATTAGATGTTACCGCGTTTTTGATTAAAACTAAAGAGTTGAAAAATAAAAACGTACTGAAAAATAGAAGAATAACAGATTAAAGTTTGTAGTGAACGAGTTTGGCTACAAACTTTGGAAACAAACGAGTTTTGCTACAAACCATATGACATCCCACTATGGTAGCCGCTATATAATTACAATTTATTATATTTTGAAAATTGTTTTAATTTATTAAATTTGAGTAGTAAATTGGTAATTTAAGTTAATTTACAAAAGTCTTAGAAAACAAAAAATTCGAATTTTTAAACTAATGAGGTGAAATCTCATCTTCACTGTATTTCTTATTATTTTCAGGATCTGTATTATTACTATTATTGTCCGAGCCATAGCATAAAATTCCAGTTCCTTATTGGTTCCATAATTTTCTCCAAAGTGTCTTGCTTTGCAGTTTGAAATTTAAAATGAAGTTGACCAGGTTGACCAATCACTATAATTATAAGAGCGCTTAGAATAGAAACCTTCAACCAACAAGTTTTTCTACGAAACATGAAATGAGAGAGTTCTGCTAATGTCTGATGTATGGAACCAATCATTTTTGCCGCTATCTTAGGTTATGTTAGGTAAGGTGGTGCACAACCTAATGGGAAAGAGTCCCACTTAGGCCAGATATTTTACCCATTGTGATGCCACATGCATAAATGCCAACCCGGGGATCAAACGGTTTACATAAAAAACCATTTAGCCTGCAAAATAAATCTTGCAATTGCGACTACTTTTATCCTGGAGAATTCAATCAAAGATGACAAAAAGTAGGAGTTTAAGAACCTTCGTCTTCTGGCAGCAAGAGCCGAACATTGTCATATAAGGTGAAAAACAGTCTCCTCCTCCTTTTCGAAACCACAATTCCTGCAAAAAAATCATTCGAGGGAATGCCAAGTCTATCGGCATGCCTACCGATCAAACAGTGACGTTAGGAACGCAATTGAACGGTGTATGGGTACCCGACTTTCAGAGCTAAGAGAATACATTTAGTCCTCATTTCGTCGAGGTTGGTCCAGCAGAGCCTGGCGATATCGCACGTGCCTTCATGACCAGAGAACATCCAGCTTAACTGAGGCAATCAGGACACCAATGATAGGCCCTTGTTCGTAAGTCTCGAGCTCAGTACCCATCTTGGCCAATTCGTCAGAACTGCTATCTTAACACAAAATATAAAAAAGAGCATATAATCTCTATATTGCTTGACATAAAACTCCAGAAGAACTACTAGATTCAATGGTTATATCGATTTTTTTAATTTTTGGAACGAACGAGTTTTTTTTTCTCATCAACTCATATACTATTTTCCTAAAACCCGGGGGTAGCGAAGTATTTAATTATTATTTTGTCCACTTCCGGTCAAAATCCAATCACTTGTTATTTCCAGAAAGACACTAGGTTCTAATTTTTAGATGCAAACGGCCTTCAAACATACACTCATTCATTTTTATATAGTACAAGAGTAAGCCCTCCACCGTTGCTGGTAGCCTTTGTGTTGTACCTGCTTTTTAAGTGATAGATGGATAGATAAAGAAAACTTTAACTGTTACCGTTCTCCTTTAGAAACTGCAACTCTAATCATTATCAAGATATACAAAAACCATGATTTAATTTGTATCGGAGGTACCATGCTCACTTATTCGATTCTGTACACTTTTTAACTGATGGTTTGTACTATCTAAGCACTCATTTAAACCAAATTTTGAATCTTCCATTCTAATCGATCACTTGATGTATAAAAATTAATATTTAGTTAGTATGGGAGATGCCACACCCACCTCTTAAATTTAGCCCATATTTGGATGATGACTTAGATTAAATATGAAGTCATTCAGGCCAAATTCCAAAGTTTTCGCTTTAACTGTTCTATAATGAGAACAATATTTACTTTGTGTTGGAGGTACCACGCCCACTTGTCAAATACCGCCCACTTTTTGCCTGATGATATATATTGACTACGAAGTAATTTAGATTAAATTCAGTAGCTTTTGCTTTAACCATTCTCAATATATACAGAATCAATATTTAGTTTGTATGGGAGGTACCACATCCACTTGGGCCATATTCAGATAATCGTTCTTTCACGATTTTGTAGGTATGGATAAATAAATATACACTACCCAGCTGTATATCCAATAGTTCCATCCAGACTATGCCCCGAATAGCACTTTTAGAATAGCCTAAGCTACCCTCCTTGAGCCGACGATCATTCGATATTGTTTTGTGAATTTTCTCTGCAGCTCATACAGCCTCGCAATTTTTTATAGAAGAAAGAGGTAAGAAATATAAAAACTCTAACAGAGTAGATTCTAGCCTGGCTTTAATACAAGAATTCAAAAATTTTTTTCCATGTAAACAGCCTAGCTAAGATCGTTTATTTCGATGGCTTGTGGTGCTTTGAAATTAACGGATAAACCTTTATTGGAAAATTTGGTGCTGCGTTGACAATTGTCTTATGTTGACGCTGAACGACATACATACCTAAATAAAAACGTTAAAATTGTGGCATGAAGAGTAATGTTAACTTAACTTCGCAACAAAAAATTATTAAATTGAAAATAAAGAGTTACTAAAACGCTATTTTTTCACAGCCAACTTCACTTTCTAACGCGTTGCCGAAATTCGATTTTTCAACTGCAAAGCGTTGACGCTGCGCTATTATGCTTTGCTTTATACAATTTGTATGGGCGTGAGAGTTTTTGATAGCTAGACAATGTTTAGCCCTCTGATTTAGGTATGCCTGTAAAGCATATATCGTCACCTAAAACCCAAACGGCCCTATCTAACATTTTGAAATTTTACAGGAGAGGTAAAAAATTATTTAACATAGAAAGTATTGTTTTAATCAGCGAGATATTTACAATATGGCGTTTTGAAAATTGACAGTGTTGTATTTTATACAAACGTTTAGTTTAGTCTTTTTGCTATTATCACATAATCGCTTTTATAGATAGAATCGTGTGTTTTTGGTAATTAAATCGCTAATTTTAGTCGTAAGAATCCAAATTTATTTGTAAACTTTTGTTTTGATGAAATACATCAGAATTAATGAAAGTCGATTTTAAGTTATTTGTTGGTTAGAGCCGTTTGAGTTTTAGGTCACGATATATTTTGTATGGTTGCCACTTTTCCATAATTTTTTTTATTAAACTACTGCCATTACTTATACGCCAGATTAACTGGTTTTAGTACCAACTTTGTAAGAATTTATTAACGTTTGCCATGTTTCTCTTATTTTGCTAGACCCGAATTTCATAAAATTAAATAAAAGTGGTTCATGCTTAAGTCTTAACAGGAATTAAAATAAATTGATATCTATAAAAAAATTTTGATGAATTTTATTGAGATTACATGCTGAGGATCTGTATCGTTCATCGCTATAAGTATTTCTATGTTGAACGGATTACAGAACTGATGTTTACACATATTTGCAATCTAGCACGAATACTTAAAGTCCCCAGCATCTACACTTGTGTTAAAAAATCGCACACATTAATAAAATAAATTTAAATAATTATTAAGATATCAAGTGCAAATTCATTTATAATTCATAATGCAATTAAAAACATATTAATAAAAAACTAAAAAACAACAAAATCGAAATAATTATTTTTCAATTGCATTATTTAAAAAGCTTTCAATACAATAATTAGAGCAATCCGTTACCAAGAAAAGCGTTCAATGGCGTTTTAAAAGTGGTTTTAATTGGGTTTAAACTTTAACAACAGCTCACGGAGTGCCTTTCATACCTTCAAATATATTCCAATGAATAATATTTAATATCTTGATCTTGATAATTGTGAGAGCTAAGTGCACTTTTAGTGTTTGCATTATATACTAACAAGTTACGAAATAATTAATTAGGGACTTAGCGAAATAAATGGATGTCAGCGTTAAATTTTAAAATAGACACGAAATGTTATCTAGAGCAAAATCTGTCAGCTTAAAAATTGTAAAATATTTTTAATAATTAACGAAATTAGTATGTACGCTTTTATCGCGTGATTTTTTGGAGTTTCTAAACTTTCAGTTGGCAACACTTTATTATAACAGCTGATAGTTGCTTTTTGTTTAGTTTTGTTTGACATTTCATTATAGATAGGCTTACGCCAGAGCAACGATTTCAAATTGTAGAAATTTTTTAATTCAATTTCCACTCAAAACTTTGTTCTCCGATGAAACTCGTTTTGATTGAATGGGTACGTAAATAAGAGAATTGTCAGGTATGTAGTAAAACATTCCACAAGCTTTTGTCGGAACTCCTTTACCTCCACAGAATTTTACCGTTTGGTGTGCTTTAAGAGCTGGCAGAGTCACTGGTTTATATGCCTTCAAAAACGATGATGGTCAAGATGTGACTGTGACTAAACGGTATAGGAATACGATTAAATATTTTTTCGTACCTTAATTAGTTGGCATTAACCACAAAGTGCGAGCTACAATTGATTTTCACAAAAATACTTTTGATGAAAGAGTAATTTAAATAATGATCCAATTAATTGGCCACCAATATCTTGTGATTTAACCCCATTGGATTATTTTCTTTGAGGTTATATTGCATGGGCCATCTAGCGGTTTAAATTTGAACCAGCCGTTATTTCGAATCAGACACTACGTATGTTATTCTGTTCTGACACAAAATGCGTTATATTATCTCCACTAAATGAAATGAAGTGATTTACGCTTGAGCTACGTTGGAATTTATTGGGAATTTATTTTAAAACCGAGACATTTGGTCGGAAATTGCAACAAAATCGAAATTAAGAAAATTGCGAAAATCATCCTTTCGGATGAAGCTCATCTGCATTTTGGTGGGTACGTTAATAAGCAAATTTGCCGTATTTGGGGGATTAGAAAACTCAAACGTGATCTTACAGAAGCCAATGCACCCTTTACGGGTGACTGTTTGTTGCGGCTTGTGGAGCGGAGACATCATTGGCCCATATTTCTTTGAAAGTGAGGACGGCGCAACCATAATGGTCAATGAAGACACCTGTCGCACCATGATAAGCGATTTGTTTGTGCCCACTCTTTATGGTATTGACGTGAACTATGTTTGGTTTCAACAGGATGGCGAAACTCATCTCATGCCACAATGGATTTATTGTGTCAAACATTTGATGGCCGTTTAATTAGCTGAAATGGTGATGTCAGTTGATACGACCGAGATACGACCTCATACAATCGAAAAAGTTCTCGAAAATTGATCCGATCAAATGAGTCCAGCCGCGGCAGCCATATGAGTGAAAGAATATTTCATTTCTAACCGGAACAATTGTTTAAATTGTTTTTGTTTTATTGCATTTTTGAATTTAAACATTTAAATGGCCAACCCTTTATAGAGTTATTTGCCTACGTCGATAAAACAGGCACAATTGAACACCTGAAAGTTAACATTGGCGAAATATGGTCGTATTTTCAGCGAAAAGTTTGTGAAAATTGGTGTTTCGGGATGAGCCTTGTACGCGCCGTTTGAAACCATGCGTATAAAATATTTTCAAAACTTGTACGCCTTTGTAGAATGACACTGAGCGACACGAAATTCATATTTAAAATATGAAGTTACCTCTCCGAGTCATTCGTTACTTCAAGAGGTCTGAGGCAGTGTAAGACAGGGTGACATGGTAATTTTAGAAAACGCCGATTTTATTTAAACGGGCACAATTAATATCAAAGGCGAATGACTTGAATATTGTTGAGAGGACAGAACGAGATGTAACTGGAGCTATTCAAAAAATTAAATCAAGTTGTTGAAAATAGCTCTGATGGTAAATTGGAACAAGACAAAGGTAATGTTGGCAACCGCAAGAGAAATGTCGAGAAAGAAGGAGGGCGTAATAGTCATGAATGAGAGTTAAAACATCAAGATAGTGATTGAATTTATATACCTCTCATTTATCATAAATCGTATTTCTGTCGATAAGAATATCGGATATGGATATGGAAACGAAACTTAACTGCTTCACCGGAAATGCCAGATACTGCGGCCTTCAGATCAGTGTTAATTATCTGACAGAATGTCTACACTATCACTATATACAATGAACCAAACCAGACGAATCAATTATGATATTTGGAAAGCATGATGTTATTGTGGAGGAATCACTGTATAAGGAGAATTTTTTCTCAACTTCAGAAAATTTGGGCTTCTGAAATCAAAAGAGAAAAATGGCCATATGATAGGCCATATCCTGTAAAAAGACATGATGGAGACCTGTCGAGAAGCACTCTGTGGAATCCCCAAGGAGCAGAATCCAAAGAAGGCCGAGGGCATTGTAACGACGTAACACCAATGCAGAGGTAGTCATGAATAAATCCTGGAAGACAGAAAACTATTAATGAATGGGAAAAAACTATATATTTTTCGTTAGGGCCTACGATCCACCAAAAGTTAAGGGAAATATATGTAAAGTAATGTCACATGGCCTGCACTGCCATGCTGAGGGTAAAGAATTTGGACCATTTTAAGACAGGTCGGTGTAATGGAATAGATTATTATACCTCATATCTACTACCAGTTGCTAGGTATAGGACGCTTATCCCCGGAAGAAGGTTCTGGCAAAATGTGCAGCTACAATGAGCTTACGGCTCAACACCGATTCTTCTGAAATGAACAATAGAGTGGGGCATGGTATCGTATATTCTCTCCGGACCTTAACATTAAGATCTCACATATACTGTCTTTCAGGCAAAGACTACGGCCATTTGGAAGGTCAGTAATTGACTTGCAAAAGACATAACAACGATTAGAAGGGTATGCATCTATACCGATAGTCAGGCGGCAATAAAATATCTGAAATCTATGTCCGCTAACATCTGGTCGATGTTGGAAGGTTACTTGTCAGTATTAATTATGCGGAATATAGCGATATCAGGCTCATATGGTTACCGTGACATATCGATATTCCGAAGAACTGTTTAGTTAATGAACTGACTAAAAGTGGTACAAAGGCATAGGTTCTTCCTGCAAAAGAAAGTATCAGACATATGATAACCAAAAATGGCGCTGAAACGGTCTTAAATCATCAGATGGTCTCTCTCTCCAAAGGACCATTTGAAAATTTCTGTCCTTTTCACTAATAGGGACTTGGCGATACATGTTTCCAATATCTGCAGTGATAACGTACTTGTGAAATCGAAAGCGGATTAATGCAGAATATAATTCTTCTTGAACTGTAGGACCAACCATTAACAGTTTATTTAATGAAACATGAGAAGAAGTTCTACAAGAAGCATCAAATACTACCCGAAGTTTGGTAGTTGTACTTTGAGACGCAGAATACATTGATGTGGAATAAAGTCCAAAAGTGACATATGGCCCAAAGTTAAAGTACTCCTTCATGAAATCATGATACATCTGTCTAATAGTATCATCTTTGGAAGGCCTTCGTTCCACAGATAGAAATCGTCGTTTGGCAGTTTTAAACGAGTTTTCCAATAATTTAGGGTCACATTTAAGAGGTCTAAGTGGAATAGTCCTAGGGCCTAATCTCATCAACTCTAACAAACATGTTTATCAATAATGTACAGCTGCGTTCAGATTGAATGCTTTCTTTCAGTAAAAAGTCCGTTATCAGTTAAAATCTGATGAAAAATCATATAAAATCAATTAAAGGGTATCAAAATTTTATCTAATGTTTAGAACTGAAGGGAAAGAAAGCAACAAATGAAACTGGAGCTATTTGCTTGTATTTTTTTAAAACATTTAATAATAATTTTTAAAAAAAGTATTATTGTTTTGATGTAAACCAAGTCTCACGTTCTATAACACCCAATATTATAATATTGTACCTAAGCTTTAACAAAAAAATTAATGCATTCTAATCGCATTAAAATATTTTAAATTATTGAAGTTTTTTCTTCCAAAAACGATAAAACAGAGTATTGTAATACAAAACCATTTTCGACAGATTTACAAATGATATGTAATTTATTATTATAAGAAATACGGCATTTTCGTTTATGTACAAAGCTACTACACCCGCATTAGGATGCATTAGGATGTCAGAAGAAAAGGCAGAAAACAAATGTTAAGGTCAATATTAATTTATCAAATGCAAAAGTAAAATAAAAGAAGGGAAAATAAATAAATTGAAATACAAAATAAATAAAAATCGTTCATCTAAATAAAAAAAGAAAACATTTTTTAATAAATCTGATAAAATTTATTATTTTAAGTATAGATTTGATATAGAAAGGCAACAGTTTTCAGCCGAACTACAAAAGTTGCTACTGGTCTTAATGTAAAGGCAAATAAAGCGTGTTTTTTTTAGAAGTATAGAACTTTAAGTTGGCATTACTTTTCAAGATGGCGACCGTATTAACAGCTGTCAAGAGATTTATTCTCAGTTTGGCTTGGCAATTTATCATGAATAGACTCACGCCCGGCGTAGATTCGTCGAATGGGCCCAAAACGAGATTACCGTGGTTCCCGATTTTTATAAGCGAATTTTGCTTAGCGATGAAGCGCACTTCTGGTTAATTGGCTACGTCAATAAACAAAACTGCCGCATTTGGAGTGAAGGTAATCCTCAAGTGTATGTGGAAAGACCGTTACATCCAGAAAAACTGACTGTTTGATGCGCTTTATGGGCTGGTGGAATCATTGGTCCGTACTTTTTCAAAAATGATGGTGGCCAGAACTTTACAGTCAATGGTGATCGGTATAGAGCCATGATTAATAACTTTTTTATTCCTGAATTGAATAACCATGATGATGTGGTTTCAACAAAACAGCGCAACATGTCACACAGCTCATGCCACGATAGATTTATTGCAAGACACATTTGGTGACCGCCTAATTTCACGTTTTGGACCTATAAATTGGCCTCCAAGATCTTGTGATTTAACACTGCTAGACTACTTTCTGTGAGGCTATGTAAAGTCATTGATCTATGCGCTAAAGCCACACACGCTTGACCATTTGGAAGACAACATTCGCCGTGTTATTGCCGATGTACGGCCACAAATGTTGGAAAAAGTCATCGAAAATTGGACATCCAGATTGGACTACACCCGCGCCAGCTGTGGCGGTCATATGCCAGAAATCATATTTAAATGTAATGCCACAAGATTATCTTTCGGATAAATAAAATTCATGTCAATCGAATAATCCATCGTTGTTTTATTGCAACTTAAAGTTCTATACCTCTATAAAAAACACCCCTTATAATAAAACTATAAATATATCATTTTTAGTTTTATTGAAATAATGAGCATATTTAAGGCTTAATTCCTTTTATTCTATTCTTTCAAATACAATTTATGAAATATTTATGTAAATTTATTTTTAGAACATACATACATTCATACATCTGTGTGAAATATAATAGTAGTTAACTTTCGTTCTGTTGAGAAATCAACTATTATTTATACATATGGCATCCCTAAACATGCATTATAATGATTGGAAATATGTACTACGCGTATCAAATATCGGTTTTGCTCCAATGCAGGTAGAAACTAAATTGACAATCAGCGTTGCCGTGTGACTCTAAAGTATTACTTTTGACACTTTTTCATGCCAATGCCACTGTTTATGACCCTTTTTTTAATGTTTCTCTTTTTGACCCTTTTTGAAAAGGAGTAAAGGTCCAAAATTTCTTGGACCTCCCTATTTTTGTATCTAAAGGGTCCGCCAAATAATTTTTTTTTTTTTTTTTGAAAATGCTATAAAAAAAAAACTACTGAATATTTTCTCAAATTTCTTTTTTTATTTGAAAGTACAATCCTTCCGGTTAATAATGGAAAATAATTTCATTCAAATGGCTGCCTCGGCTGGCCATGCAGTAGCCTCCACGATCGGTCCAATTTTGAAGCACATTATCGACTGTGTGCATCTGTATTTCACCAATGGCTTCACGAATATTGTCCTTTAAAGCGTCAATTGTCTCTGGCTTGTTGGCGTAACATTTATCTTTGACGGCACCTCACAAATAATAATCCAACCGTGTCAAATCACAGCTCCGAGGTAGCCAAACGACATCAGCTCTGCGGCTGATAATGCGATCTTCAAGAACAGGGCGCAAAACATCGAGTGTAGCTTCGTCTGTGTGGCATGTAGCACCGTCCTGTTGAAACTAAATGTTGCTAATATCCTCCTCTTCAATTTTTGTGAACAAAAATTCGTTCAACATGGCCCGATAACGATCGCCATTGACTGTAACGGCCACTCCTTGCTCATTTTCGAAGAAAAATGGCCCAGTGACTCGTCTTGGGTGTATCGGCCATTCAATGCATGCGTGCGGGTTTTCTGTGCCCCAAATGTGACAATTTTGTCTGTCTACATACCCGCCAAGATCAAAAGTAGCTTCATCTGAAAAGATGATTTTTTTTGGCAAAATCGGCATCTTCTGTAAGTCGATCGCAGGCCCAGATTCCCAGCGTTGTTCAAGCGCATACACAACCATATCCGTTCGGCGGAAGGATAAAACTAATTATCTGTCAAATCAGACATAAGCTAAGTGTTACCATTCACGAAATAAGCACTAGTTGAAAAAAAAAAACGTTAGATGGCGGACCCGATATATATTTTTCTACCTTAAATATTTATTCCCGAAACGAAAATTTCCTTTAAATTTCTCTAGTTTAATTACCGCTTAAGTGGCACTGTGGTATGGTAGAACCAGAGAACTAGTGCTTATTTCGTGAATGGTAACACTTAGCTCATGTCTGATTTGACAGATAATTAGATTTATCCTTCCGCTGAAGGAATATGGTTGTGTATACGCTTGAACAACGCTGGGAAATATTGCGACATTACTTTGAAAGTCATGGTAATGTTGCCGAATGTGTGCGAAAATTGCGGACGGATTTTAAAAGAAGAGAAGCACCGTCAGCTCCGTATGTTCGTTATCTTGTGAAAAAAGTGAGAGAAACTGGCATCCTCATCGATAAACCAAAGCGTGAAAAGCCAAAAACAGTGCGTACACCCGCGAATATTGCAGGTGTGTGCGTGAAGCGCCATCAACATCAATTCAAAGTCGTTCTCAACAATTAAACATTTCGGAGACATCATTGAGACGAATTTTGCTTAAAGACCTTGGTATGACGCCATACAAAGTCTAATTGGTTCAGGAGTTGAAGCCAACTGACCATATAATGCGTTTTCGCTTCGCTAAGTGGGCCTGCGATCGACTTACAGAAGATGCCGATTTTGCCAAAAAAATCATCGTTTTCAGATGAAGCTCATTTTGATCTTGGCGGGTATGTAAACAAGCAAAATTGTCGCATTTGGGGCCCAGAAAACCCCCACGCATACTTTGAAAAGCCGATACACCCATGACGAGTCACTGTTTGGGGCGGATTTTAGTCCAGAGGCATAATTGCGCCATTTTTCTTCGAAAATGAGCAAGGAGTGGCCGTTACAGTCAATGGCGATCGTTATCGGACCATGTTGAACGAATTTTTGTTCACAAAAATTGAAGAGGAACGGCTCTACGTGCCACACAGCCGAAGCTACACTCGATGTTTTGCGCCCTGCTTTTGAAGACAGCATTATCAGCCTCAGAGCTGATGCCGTTTGGCCGCCTTGGACACCGTTGGACTATTATTTGGTGGGTGCCGTCAAAGATAGGTGTTACGCCAACAAGCCAGAGACAACTGACGCTTTAAATGAAAATATTCGTGAAGTCATTGGTGAAATACAGCTGCACACAATCGATAATGTGCCTAAAAATTGGATCGATCGCGTAGGCTACTGCATGGCCAGCCGATGCAGCCATTTGAATCAAATTATTTTCCGTTATTAACCGGAAGGATTGTACTTTTAAATAAAAAAAAAATAAATAATTGAGAAAATATTCAGTAGTTTTTTTTTATAGCATTTTCAGAAAAAAAAAAAAAATTATTTGGCGGACCCTTTATATAAAAAAGCATAGATTTGCAAATTGAGGCAAGTAAACAGTAAAAGCAGTTAAGTGTGAGTTAGTTCAGCGGGTTATACTGCAACAAACTTTTTTAACTTAAGTAAAACTGAATTTTTTTATACAGCGCTACTATTATATTGCACACAACTGTATATATGATACATATGTAAAATATTAATTAAAAAACCTTTTTCTTTATTATATGACTCACATTCCAAAATTGTTTTTAATAAGAATTTTATTTTCTTCGTAGAGATTTCTTCACTTTACGCAATTCTACCTAAATTTTTATAAAAGACAACTGCTTTATTTGTTTCTCACAAATAAGCAGAATGTAATCCGCCCAGTTTCCAATTCTGTTATCTCGCTGTCACAAACTAATTTATGCCATCTTTCAGTTTTTGTTCTTAAATACTGATCATGCATGATGCCTTAAATTATCTCTTCCAACCTTCGGCTTTTAGAAACTTAGTAATTGCTGCTATTTGCAATTGTTGTCGCAATGGTTTTGCTATTTTTCTTATCTTTTATCAATTTTCCATTTTTTTTTTTATTTTTTTGATCAAAAATATTCTCAAATGACTCATTAATAGGGGTTTTTATTTCAAATGAAGATTAGATTGGCATCAAGCAACTCAAATAAAAAGTGGTAAGTAAATAAAAACAATAAGAGCGTATTTCTAAAATGAGGCATTAAATAAATGAAGAACTTCAACATAAATTATCTGCTTATAAAGCAAAACTTTTCTAGAAAAATGAGGTAATTACCTGCAGCGTTGCCAATTCAGCGCATTTCAACTCCCAAAAAGTCGCATTTTTTCTCTTTGCGTTTTTTTCTATTTGCAATTTTTTTTAACTCAGAAGGCCAATACGTTGAGTTATTTGCCGCGCACAATCACCTTGCGCAATTAGTGAATAAACTTACACATATATCGTGTGTAGATGGGCACCAGAACAATACTCTCGACCTTTTCCTCACTACACACCTTGAAAAGTATGTCGTTCTTGCAGCTCTCGGAAATTCGGATCATTGCACAGTTTCTGCCTCATTCTCGTCCAAGATTTTCGCGAGGTTCCACCCATGGCTATGAAACGCTCTATTTTTAGTACTTAGTACTTAGACGCAAAAAGGCTTTATACGAGCAGCGCTTTCGTGCTAAAGTTCTTACTTTTCTGCGCGGAAGTAAAAACTTTTGGTCATTCGTTAGAAGGCTGAGGAAAAACGCTAGTTCGGTTCCTACGAACCCGGTTGAAAAGGCAAACCTTTTGGCCGAAATGTTTGCAAGTAATTCTCACTTGCCGGAGAGCGTTCAACCACTGCCCGAACTTGAAAGAGTATCAGTAACCATGCCTAGTGTATTCTTTCGAGCTCGTGCTGTAAAAAGTGTCCTTGCAAATTTCAACGTTAACAAGTCTTCTGGGCCGGATGGCATACCAGAACTGGTCCTGAAGCAATGCTCTTCGACACTTGCGCGTCCATTAGCTCACCTTTTCAGTCATATCGCGCCGGTATTTTTCCATCTTGCTGGAAGGTTGCTAATGTAACGCCAATCTCCAAAAAGGGCGAGGCTAGTAACCCTGAGAACTACCGTCCAATAGCAGTTTGTACCGCACTCTCCAAGGTTATGGAGAGTATGATTAATCACCACCTTGTGGGATATCTGGAGTCCAACGATTTACTTAGCGATCGTCAGTACGGTTTCCGAAAGGGCCGTTCTACTGGTGACCTGCTGGCGTTGCTCTCGGAGAAGTGGAACAAGTCTATTCATGGTTTTGGCGAGAGTAAGGTTGTGGCTCTGGATATCTCAAAGGCGTTTGATAGAGTTTAGCACGCGGCTCTCATTTCGAAACTTAATGCTTTTGGTGTCGGTAGACACTTCTCTCGATTTATATCGAGTTTTCTCAGAGATCGCTCTATAAGAGAGGTTATAGATGGGGTCTCATCCGACGAGTTCAGGGTAAACTCAGGGGTACCGCAAGGCTCTGTTCTTCTCCTACTCTTTTTCTAATATTTCTTTACGACTTTCTTCTTCTCACTTCTAATCCTATCTACCCTTTTGTGGATGACAACAACACTTGTCACTCATATTCTTTTGATCGTAGACCGAGCCTTTTGGAGGTTGGGGTAAGAAGGATGAATATGAACGTCACACTCACAAGTGACCTGGTGAAGGTCTCCGAGTGAGGTCGTGCGAACAGGGTCGATTTAATTGCACGTAAGACTCAATGTAGTTTTTTAACACACAGTCGTGGTGGTGTGCTGTCATCTGTGTCAATGGGTATTGTGGATATTGAGGAATCAGATGCTCTTGATGTTCTTGGCATGAGAATTCACTGTGACGTTCGTTGGAATGATCACATATTTCAAGTGTCGAAAGAAGCATTCAAGTGTCTTGGTTTTTTAAGACGGTGCAGGAAATACTTCACCCCATCTGATCGCCTTAATATTTACAAAACCTATATCCGATCCAAAATGGAATACAACTCTCATGTATGGGCCGGTGCTTCAAAATCTATTTTGGAGCTTCTCG